>CM061142.1:373951040-374551040 GCA_030789695.1 Scilla litardierei
CAGTTTGAGTTGATAATGTTATCTGTGAATCTGTGAACTTTTTCACTCTAATTTTTTGAATTCACCTTTGTGAAACTTTTGCAAGGTGATTTGAACCCTTCAAAACTCTTGATATCCTGTGAATTGCAACTCATTCAAATTTTGAACTTTTTGAAATTTTTGAAATTTTTTAATATAACATTTGAATATAACACTTGAAAAATCAGTTTTGAACTTTTTGAATTCAAAATCAGGTTGCGTTGATAATTTTATCTGTGATCAAATGTGAATGAGTGAATGTGATATGTGAAATGTAAATATAAACCTGTGAATGTTGATAATTCAAAATCTTCATTGAATTTTAGCCTAATGTTATTCACAGGATAACAAAATCAGGATAACAAATTTTATTCACAGGATATCAAAATCTTCAAAATCAAGAATTCAAAATCACAACATTAGATTTTTAGCCTACTGTTATCCTGCTGAAGATTCATTGAATGAGGTGAAATTTGAATATCCTGTGAGTTGATGCTTTTAGTCAAAAATCTTCAAGTGATTATCTGTGAATGAGTGAAAATTTGCAACATCAAGTTATCTATGAATGATTTGATAATTTGAATGTGAACTTTTTGATTTTTTAGCCTAATCTTCATTTGAATGTGATATCAAATCATGTGATATGTGCAACATTAGATTTTTAGCCTAATGTTATCCTGCAGAAGATTCATTGAATGAGGTGAAATTTGAATATCATGTGAGTTGATGCTTTTAGTCAAAAATCTTCAAGTGATTATCTGTGAATGAGTGAAAATTTGCAACATCAAGTCAGCTGTGAATGATTTGATAATTTGCAAAATTAGCTGTTCACTTGAATCAGGATATCTCAGTTATCATTTACTTCACAGGTTGATTTTCACTTTCACAAATAGCAGAAGTATATTTACATTCACAGGTTGATAATTATAAAGATCAAATGTGAATGAGTGAATGTGATATGTGAAAGTGAATGTGATATCAAATCATTTGATAGAATTCAAATCATGTGATATGTGATATGCGAAAGTGAATGTGATATCAAATCATTTGATATGGCGATTTGAGTGAATTCATAGGATTTGAGTGATATCACATTCACCTTCTAATCATGCTATTTGTGAATGTGATATCAAATCATTTGATATGGCACACACCTTAGCAAATCCTGTGAAGTATATTTACTTTCACAAATCATTTGATAGAATTCAAGTGAAAATCAACCTGCTATTTGATAGAATTCAAGTGATAACATTTGATAGAATTATAGTGATAACATTTTCATAGGTTGTTAATTTGCAAATCATTTTATAGAATCACGATAATTTGTTAATTTGAAAGTTACCTGGGATATTCAACAGGTGAGAGATATTAATCAAGATTTTGTGTTTCACCTATAGTCATGAGAGATATGTGAACTTTTGAATGATTATATGTGAACTTTTGAATGAAGACAGAAATTTGTTATTTATCATTCACTTTTGTTATTTACCAGTGTTATATGTTATATGTGAACATCTTGAGTTTTATCATGTACTGGGATATTCAACAGTGTTATATGTGAACATCTTGAGTTTTATCATTCACTGGGATATTCTTGAGTTTTATCATTTTGAGTAGATAGATTATCACAATATAGAATCATGTATTTGTAAACAGTATATCCTGAATTTTGTTATTCCATTGAGTAGATAAAACAAATTTTGAATTGAAATTTCATTCAAGATGTGTGAACAAAATTGTTTTATCTTGAATGAAATTTGTTTTATCTACTCAATGAGAATATATCATCTTGATGTTTACAAAATTTCATTGAGATATTTGAATGAAATTGAGTTTTATAGAATTTCATTGAGAATATATCATCTTGATGTGTGAACAAAATTGAGTTTTACAAAATTTTGAATTGAAATTCTCATTGAGATATGTGAACAAAATTCCATTGAAATTTCATTCAAGATGATAATTTTGTTATTCAATGAAATTTATCAAGATGTTTACAAATTTCATTCAAAATGAGATATACTGGGATATTCAACAGTGATATACTTTTTTGTTATTCAATAGAGAATCCTGTATCAAAGAGATATGGGTGAACTCATTTTGTAAACAGGATCCTCTCATTTTGATATACACTTTAAATAAGGATATCACAGGTTTTATCAAATTTGTTTTATCAATTTTGTATATCCATGATATCACAGGATATGAGTTCAATTTTGTTTTATCAAATTATACAGGATATCACATAAATCATGAATGTTAAATTTTGAATGATGAACTGAATTTTGATATTATATCTCAAATTTTTGATCCTCTATAATTTTGAGTTGTGATATCCTTATGAACAGGATTCATAAGGATATCCTCTATAACAAAATAACAAAATTCAGTTCAACTCAAAATAAAAAAATTCAGTTCAAAAGGATCTCCTCTATAATCAAAATAACAAAATTAACAGGATTCATGATAATAGAGTTGTGATATCCTTATGAATTCATGAGTTGTGATATCCTTATGAATTTTGATATTGTATAATTTTGATCCTGTAAATTATGGGTGAATTCATATGAGTTCACAGGAATTGATCCTGTATATGAGTTCAATTCCATGATATGAGTTCAATTTCACATATCATAGAAATGTTTGTTGGTGAAACAGGATATGGGAGAGGATCCTGTTTTGTTTTGTGAGAGGATATAGGTGAAACATCTTGATAAATTTCATTCAAGATTTTGTAAAACATTGAATGAAATTTCATTCAATTTCATTCAAGACTGTTTCACCCATATCCTGTTCAAGATTGTTTCACCCATTCAAGATTTGTTTTGTGATTGAATGAGATTGAATGAAATTTATCAAGATTGAATGAGATTGTGAACAAAATTGAATGAGATTGTTTCACCCATATCCTCTTACATTGAATGTGAGAGGATATGGGTGAAACATGAAATTGTTTTGTGATGTTCAAAATTGTTTCACCCATATCATGTGAACATGGATATACAAAATTATTCAATGAACTCATATCATGGAATTGTTTTATGATATCCTGTATATGAGTTCAAAACTCATATCATAGAAATGTTTTGTGATATCCTCTTACATTGAATATGAGTTCACAAGATATACTTCATTCACTTCATTCACTGATTTTGAGTTATATTTCAATTTTTCATAAGTTGAAATCTTGATATACTTCATTTACTAAAATAACCTCAAAAAATTTTCACAAGTATATGTCTTGTGAATGAAGTGAATCAAATTGAGATATCAAGATTATATGTCCTGTGAATTGAATGAAGTATTTTTCACAAGTTTTATCAAATTTTTCACAAGTATATAAAGTTTTTGAATATATGAATATCAGTTTTTGAGTTATCAAGATTAAATGTCCTGTGATTATTAAATGTCCTGTGAATGTCATGTGAAGTATCCTGTGAATTATCCTCTGAGATATGGGTCAAATTCATAAGAGATATGGGTGAATGTCCTGTGAATTATTCAAAATCAGTGAAGTATTTTTGAATGTTAGATGTGAAATTATATGTGAAATTTCTCATATGCAAAATTATATGTGAAATTTTTGATATCCTGTTAATTTTAACTTTGGGTGAAGGATATGCAAAATCATATCTCATAAGTTCAAATAAGTTCACATAAGATTTCCTGAAGTTTAACATTTTATATTTTATCATGATTAAAGGTGAAGTTTCAATTTGAGTTATCAAGATTAAATGTCCTGTGAATGTCCTGTGAAGTATCTTGATAACCAAGTTGCAAATTATCAATATGAGTTATTAAATGAGTGTTGGTGTTTGATATGAAATTTTCATGTGAGTTATTAAATGAGTGTTTGATATGAAATTTTCATGTGAGTTATTAAATTAATAACTGAGGACATTTAATATGAAATTTTCATGTGAGTTATCAACATTAAATTTAATAACTTGGTGTTTGAAATTTATCAGGATATTAAATGAGTGTTATATATGAATGTCCTGTGATATGAAACATCAACAGGACATTCACAGGAGTGTTAAATCAAGTTATTCACAGGAGTGTTTGATATCCTGTTATTTAATAAATGAGTGTTTGATATCCTGTTATTCACAGGACATTTAATAAATGAGTGTTTGATATTCAAGTTATTAAATGAGTTATCAAGCACAGGACATTCACAGGAAATTTAATAACAGGACATTTCAAGTTACCAACATTAAATGTCATGTGAGTTATCAAGTTATCTTTAATATGAAACACCAACATATCAAGTTATGAAATTTTGCTGTGAATGTCCTGTGAAATTTCATATCAAACACCAACATCCAATGATACCAAGTTTGATAATTTGAGTTATCAAGATTGAGTTATTAAATGTCCAGTGAGTTATCAAGTTTAACATTTCATATCACACCAACCTGAACTTGAATGTTGGTGTTTGATATGAAATTTTCCTGAACTTTAACATTCAAGTTGGTGTTTGAAATTTTCTTGAAGTGAATACCAAGTTCACTTCAAAACACTGGTGTTAAAGTTCACATTCACATATCACTTCAAAACACCAGTGATATGTGAATGTTAAAACCTGGTATTCACTTCAAAACACATCACATTCACATTCACATTCACATTCAAAACACTGGTTAAAGTTTTACACTGGTGTTTTGAAGTTTGATTTTGAAATCACATTCAGGTGAATACCAGTTTCACATAACACTGGTTAAAATTTTGAAATCAAATTTTGACAATTTGCAACATTCACATTCACATTCACATTCACATTCAAAACACATTCACATCACATTCACAAATCATGATTTTGCATATCCTTCACCCAAACTTCAACCTGGTATTCACTTCAAGTGATATGTGAACTATAACATTCAGGTTGGTGTTTGATATGAAATGTTAACATTCAAGTTAACATAAGATTTCCTGAATGTTCACTTCAGGTTGGTGTTTTGAATGGTAAAGTTCACTTGAATGAGTTGATGCTTGATGTTGCAAATTCACATTGAATGTTAAAGTTCACATAACATTTCATATCACACCAATTTTGAATGTTCACATAAGATTTCAAAATTTGATTTCAAATTGAATTTTCACTTCAGGTGAAGGATATGCAAAATCATGATTTCAGTTTTGAATGAGTTGATAATTTGCAGCATCAATTTTCCTTTCATTTCAACATCAGGATTAGAATAGCAAAAGTATTTGAAAGCATCAACTCATTCACAAATACTTTATTCACAAATAGCTTTCATACTTTAGTATGATTTTTGATATACTTCATTCACAAATAGCAGAAGTATATTTACAGAACTAAAAGCATTGGAAGGAAAATTTTCATTCAGAGATTTTTAACTCATTTGAAATCACTTGAAGATTCATTGACTAAAAGCATCAACTCATACTTGAATGTACTTCACAGATTTTGTGAATATCCTGCTGAAATGAGTTCTTCATTGAAATGAGTGAAATGAGTTCAATTGAATGTGCTTCACAGGTTGATTTGAAGTATCAATTTGAACTGAGTTCTTCATTGAAATCAACTAAATTCACAGATTTGAAATCAACTAAAAGCATCAACTCATACTTTAGTGAATAGGGTTGACTAGGTGATTTTTAGTGAATTAAACTGAAGCTTTTTAGTGAATTCACCTGAAGATTTCAACTGAATGAGTTGATTTCAACTCAACTCATACTTTAGTGAATATACACTCAAACTGAATATACACTCAAACTCATACTTCATAAATTTCAACTCTGTTGATATCAAATTTTAGTGAATTCAACTAAATTCACAGATTTGAATACTTTAGTGAATTCACAGATTTCAAATTTTGTGAATATAGTCAAAACTTCAAAAATCTTCTGGTTATTTTAGTGAATGAAGTATATCAGAAATTTGATATACTTCATTCACAGATTTTCACAGATATGAAAATCATCAACTCATTCACAGATTCAAAAATTGATTTGAGATACATCATTCACAAATTTCAAATTTGCTATAACCCTTCATGTAACATCAGGGGAATGTATCAGAAATTTGATATACTTCATTCACAGAATTTGAAAACTTGATATGAACTCAAATTTTTGAATTTGAAAACTGGATATGCACTCAAATTTTCAAAAATCATGTGAATGTATAAGAAATTTCTAATTTTGAAATATGTTTGAAAGGTGAAAATCATGTGAAATCAAATTTCAAATTTCAAACATATTTCAAGTTATGTTTGAAACATATTTCAAGTTAATGTATCAGACCTTTCAAAAATTATATGTTTTGAGTTGATAAAAACATTTTTTTTGAAATGAGTTCTTGAAACAAATGTTGTTGCATTTGGAGAATTTACTGGTGCAATTTGATAAAATGGTGTGCGTATGCATTTTAGCAACAATATGCTAATTGTATCAAAATATGAATATGCAAAATATGAATATGCTAATTGTTCTGCATTATTGCTTAGATTATTGTTTAGATTATTGTTTAGATTATTGTTTTATTGTTATTTTATTAATTTTTGGATGTTACAGATTAATGATATTGGGACTTGATGGATACATCAGAAACTTATATGAATATGGAATATTTGGATATTCTTTTTTATGTGTTAATCAAGTGTCTAATTGCTTGGGTCTGTCCCAAACCCTTGCTGCCGACATCTTCGACAAGCTCCCCAACAAGGACCAGAAGTACCGGTCGATTCACCTGCAATGCTTTAGTGAGCTCAATCGAAGAAACAGAGCTCGCATCCAAAAGGTAAAGATGTTATTTGATTCTTTCCCCTGTTGGCAAGAGAAATTGGCCAATTACTTTAGAAATTTTCAGGACTACATGGTGTATGGTTTTGGATATAAAAACAAAAGAAACCCTGAAATTTTGATAATGGTTTTATGTTATTTATGTTTTCCATGAAATCTTGCAAGTTGCTCCAGTCTGTCAGAGGGCTATACAACATAAAAGCACGGAATCACCAGGTCAGTTGAGTTCATTATTCTTTTACAAGTTTGAATCATAATAATACTTGCATTATAGTACTAGCATTTTGAGTCATTATAATATCACTGACCCAAAATATTTTTATTTATAGAAGTTAACTTTACAGGATACAGTTCTTTAATGGTTGTTGGAAGTGTAGCATTATAATATAACCATTATATATGGAAACTAACTATAGATAGTTGTACAAGGTATAAATGGGAAGAATTATTTAATTTCTCATCATGCTCACATATTTAAAGAAACCACTATAACTATTAAAGAGAGATGGAAAAATGCATGATGATCATGGATCATATTGCAGGCAGAATGGGTTAATGCGAACAAGGACACAATACTCATCTCTGTAAAGGCCATGAGCATAACATGGGGCCATGACAATAGATTCTGGAAGTGGATCAAACTTCCTAACAATGATCCCTGTAAGTTACTGAAATTTTTTTATGTCGGTCATGATGATACACTGATCACTGTCAACATATTGCCCAGCTTTGAAACCGTCGCAGAGCTGGTTCAGGTGAATTGGCTGGAAGTGACCGGCACGATGGATATAGCCAAGTTCCATCTCTCTCCATCCACGATGTATAAAGTGCTCTACATTGTCAAGTTCAAGGTCGATGCCATGGGGTGGCATTCTTTGCCTGTGACATTTTAGCTGGTCACTCTAGATGGGCATACTCAGAAGAAATCTGAGATATTGGAGCTGAAGGAGGCCAAATGCGGTGAATGGCATCACGTTCACGGCGATGAATTTGCCTTGACCGATACGGACATGCACGGAAGCCTGAAGCTTGGTATGTCTGAAGTCCAGAGCAACTGGTGGAAGGGTGGCATGATCTTCGATGGGGTGATTATAAGGCCTAAGTCAGTCTAATAAAAGTGTTTGATTCTTTTTGATCTTGAGTTGTTTTTCTAGGCTTAAGGGCAACAGCTACAGTTTGTGTAATATGTAGGCTGAAATCTTTTAAAGATGAATGAGTGAATGAATTTAAAAAATGAACAATTCATGTCGTGTTAATTTTCTCTATTTTAATTCTTTGGATATTTGGCTTTGGCATACCTAAGTTATGTTATCTTTCAAAGGTTATATATTCAATTATTTTATTTAGTCGGAATTGGATGATTCGTTGCATCTTAGATTAATCACTAAAATATTTGATAGTATCCTGGGTATATCCATTAAAACGTTCTTTCAGTTCAAAAGCACAAATATGAAAGAGAACATTTATCTCAAGGATTTCTATTTAAAAAAATAAAAAAGGTGATACTTTCAAACCCTCTGCAAAAGGACAAGTAAATAAATTGTCGAATATAGCTCCATTTCCTGTTAACTCCTAATTACAGAGTTGATGCATAACCTGCATGTGGAATGTATAACCTTTGTTTCCGAGTTGATGCATAACCTGCATGTGGAATGTATAACCTTTGTTTCCATGAGGTTACTAAAATTAATTTTGTTTGTTTACTGAAAAATAATGCATTCGTAGGGAAAATCACGTTTCTTCTCAAATTTCCAACAAAAAACGGTAATTTGTTGATTGTAGAATTTGACCGGCTCGGCTTTTAGGATGTCAGGAGCCTCATCTATTAGTGATATTACATATGAGAGATGTTTTTGAATTGGTTTGTTGACTAGGACAAAAGGGTGGGTAAAAGATGGCTGTGATTGAATCTTGATGAATTAATGATTAGGATGAGAATTTGTGAAAATTTTGGTGAGAAACTCTAAACTTTTGGAGAGATCTCAATTTGGAGGAAACTATATTTTAAGGGGGGATTAAAAT
This sequence comes from Scilla litardierei, assembly GCA_030789695.1. NCBI lineage: Eukaryota > Viridiplantae > Streptophyta > Magnoliopsida > Asparagales > Asparagaceae > Scilla > Scilla litardierei. The sequence continues at coordinate 373,959,852 of CM061142.1, forward strand.
TTTAAACTCGAAATAAATTCTGGGGGGAACTGAATCTGTAGCAAATTAATTTTTTTGCGGGGAACTAAAATTTTTGGGATAAACTAAATAATAATTATTACATTTTAATTATTGCAATTCACGTAAAATTAGGTGATCCATAATTTAATCGTAGGGCTGACTAGGACAAATGGGTTGATAGAAAGACGGCTGAGATTTAATCTTACGGAGTTGACTAGGACAAACCGAAGGTGCCCACGAAATTTTTTACGCTAATTTGTTGTTCTGCGCCTCGGCGCGGGCGCCAAATTTGTTGTTCGACGTTGAATTTGTTGATCCGCGTCGAAGGCGCCAACTAAATTTTTTTACGCTAATTTGTTGTTCTGCGCCTCAGTGTAGGCGCCAAATGTGTTGTTCGATGTGGAATTTATTGTTCCACACCGAAGGCGCCCGCTAAATTTTTTTATGTTAATTTGTTGTTCCACGCCGAAGGCGCGGGCGCAAAATTTGTTGTTCGACACTGAATTTGTTGTTCCGCGTCAAAGGGTGCCAAATTTGTTTTTCGATGCTGAATTTGTTGTGCCGCGCCGAAGGCGGCAGCTAAATTTTTTAATGCTAATTTGTTGTTCCTCACCGAATGTGCGGGTGCCAAATTTGTTGTTCGACGCTCAATTTGTTGTTCCACGCAATTTTGGCTGTAAAAATAATTTTTTGGGGAACAAAGATTTTTCGGGGTAAAATCTTAAATGAACCGTGCCCGCGGGCACGGGTAATGACTAGTGTGTATATATATATATATATATATATATATATATATCATGAATAACACTCAGTATGCATATATAACACAAGAGACAATCATCAATATACTAAGGGTAGCACACTCATACATGAGTGGTACGCAGGGGTTCACACACAAGAGTCCATGCACTCTACCTATATCCATGCACCACGACGACCTCACGATAAACTAATGGGTCCACCACTACACTAAGGTTGACGTAGGCAACGACAAGCACTGGTATGATGACTAAGCAATAGTAAGGACATCGAAATCAAAAAGCGTAACCTAACAAGATCGGGATGAATGGGTCGGATGAGGCGAGGATAAGGAGATAGCTTGGTTAGGTGAAATAAAGATATAATTGTTAATATTTAAGTAAGGGAAAGAGAGATATAATAATATTAATATAAAATACATGAGAATAGTGTGTAGATGATATACGTTAAAATACGAAGTAAGGATTAGACGGAAGAAGTCATTATATAAAGGAAGTAAGATATTCACATGAGTATGAAAGATATAGATTAGAAAATATTATAAGATAGTAATTTAAAGATTTCAGCGTAAAGTCTCTGTTTCAGAGTGTTTTCTCACTACAAAGCGTTGACCGTGGAGAACCCGGTCAACGTGGTCGAGGGACCCGCTTCGGGTCCCTCGGGGGCTTCGAATCGGTGTAGAAGGGGCGAGGGGTAGCCTCGGCCCTGGTTGAGACGCTCGGTCTCGGACAGGAATGCTCGGCCTCGGCAGGACGTGTTGGGCCACGGCAGGTTGACGGTGAGGGGAAGCCTCACTGTCCGGTTGATCGAGTGGTCGGAGACGGGCGAGGGGTAGCCTCGGCCCGTTGATCTGTTGTCCACCTGCGCAGACGAGAACGCTCGTCAGGGGGCCGGACCTTGGTTCCGGCCAAATCCCCTCCGATGCCTAAGTCAGATAGAGATCTGAGAAAGGAGGCCCGGCGGAGACGGTCCGACTCGTGAGGAGATCGTGACGGCGTCTCTCGGCGCGAGCGGGGGAGGAAGGAGATGAATTGGGGGAACGAGGTCGTTGATGGAGTACCTTAGGTTTTGTTACCTGAGATGCGGTCCCTTTCTTCGTCGTCTTCCTGGCCCTTTTGTAAAGCTCCCGCATGATTGCCTATGACCCACGTCCCACGTCCGCCATTGATCGTGCCCCATCAGTTCCCCCTCGCCGCCGCTCTCTCCGCCATCCCTGCACCTCCCCATTATCGCTATTTAGTGGTCGCGCGTCCGGGGGAGTGGTTTTCACAGGAGTGGGTGAGCGATCAACGGGTTATTGGGGCTGGGTCGGATCGACGTTCGAGGAGGTCCCTTGTAGGGCCTTTGTCGAATGGGCTTCGAGGACGCAGATGGGCTTTTGACCAGTAGTCGGGCTCCTGGGCTCGTGCTTTACGGGTCTCGGTCAAATAGGCGTAACAATTGCCCCCATCGGTCGGGTTGATCGGCCTCGGCCGGTTCGGCTCGGCCGATGTGACCTCTGCCGATTTTGACGAGCTCGCCAGTCGATGCCGACTCATTTATTAGTCGTCATCATGAGTTGGCCCGTTCGATGTTTTTAAGGCACGGGTTCCGAAGCGCCGTCGGCCTTCAGATGTTGCCACGTGTAGCGGCAAGCTTATCCCTGCCGTTCGCGGAGTCGTCTTAAGTGGAGAAGCCGAGGGATTCGTGAGCCGCCATCCCATCGTCTTTTCTTCTTTGCGCTGATCCCCCTCCTGTCTGAGCTCTGCCCCATGTCGTCTTCTTCTGCTACGGGTTCGGTTCGGTCGGAGCGCGATGTGGCTCCAGGTCCGGCGGGTGGCACTCCTTCGGCGATTAGTCAGCATGGGGATGATCTTTCAGGGGTTCCTTCTGAGGTCTTGGCGTGGCCTTCGTCGATCTGTGCCACCGCCATCGGGAGCATGCGCTCCTCCTATCTGCTTCCGCCCTACTCGGCTCGTGCCCCTGGGGCTGACGAGCGGATCTGCTCTCCTAGTCCCAATGAGGTCGGGATATATGAGAAGTGCTTCCACTTCGGGCTCCGTTTCCCGCTTCATCCTTTTATCGTTGAGTTCCTTCAGGCCCACAATGTGTTCTTGTGTCAATTCTGTCCCAACGCCGTCGGGATCCTCGTCGGGTTCGTTGTCGTCTGCATGCTGAAGGGTGTGGTGCCCTCTCTCCGCCTCCTTGGCCAGTTCTACCGCCTGAGCCTACACCAATCGGGGGCGTGGATTTACATCAGCGCCCGCCCGAAGATGTCCCTGGTGCTTGGGTTGCCGAGCTCCCTGAAACGCTGGAAGGGGGAATATGTGTTCGTCACATTCCCCTCGAGTGTACCCTTCCCGGCTCGGTGGGTGGCAGCCGGTGCCGTTGTTCTTAATCTGGGTGAGCCGACGGTCGCTGAGCAACAGACGGCGAGGGACATGCTGGCAATTCTTGCGGGGGAGCGCTCGATCGACTTCCTCTTTAGTGACCACAATTTGCGTAAGACGGTGTGGCCCCTAGGTAAGCTGCTCCGAACGTTCGCCCCCCGAAGTCGCCCAGGTTCTGCTCTGTCTCTCATTTCTTCCTTGGGTGCAGGTGGGCTCCCTCTCGGTTCTTCTCCTGCCAGCTCTCTTGTGCAGGTCCCAAACCCGGATCCGCGCCGAAGGGACCATGTGTTGGCCATCCGGAAGAAGCAGCGGGTTGTGACCGCGTCCGGAGGTTCGAAGCGAAAGAAGATGTCGTCTCCCTCTCTCCCCTTGCAGGGGTCTCCCAAGAGGCTCCGGGAGGGGGTTGAGGGGGTCGACGTCCAGCCGACTGCCGACCGACCTCATCCTGCTCCCGTCGAGGTTGCCTGGCCGTGGGCCGGCCCTTCACCTCTCCCGGACGGCTCTCTCCCCGAGGCTTACAGTCGGTATATTGGGGCGTTCCGCTCCGCTCCTGGCAAGTTCCCTGCGTCAGGAGAGGGTCTTCTTTGTCCACGCTTTCCAGTGGGGGAGAAGGAGTCGGTGTTCTCGAGCCGTGGAGCCGCTGCTCGTGTGGCCGAGAACTGTTGTCTCCCTCCCGACCAGGCGGTGTTGGACGGAGTCAGGGGCGATTGCTTGGCTACCTTCGTGATCCAGGCTGGTCAACAGGTAGTGCGTCTCTGCTTGTCCCCCCGTTCTCCAGCTGCTTTTGCCATCTTACCTTCGTTGCTTTGGCACAGTTGTCCTCGGTGGGCCTCTCGATGAGGCGCCAATTCGCGGCTCTTCCCAAAGCCAAATCCGTGGCTGGGCTAGGCCCTGAGGCCCCTGGCGAGGAGGAGGAGGAAGCTGGTCAGTTGGATGAAGCGCGGGTCCAATCCCTGAACTCCCGCATAACTGAGCTGTCCTCTGCCCTGGAGGTGGCGGATCGCGAGAGAGCCGTGGCTCTGGCCGCGAAGTCCGAGGCCGAGACGTGGCTCGCCTCTCTTTTAAGAGACGTCGACGCGTCTGGAGGAGTCAAGCAGATCCCCGGCCCGGCCGCTGCCTCCGAAGCCTCGGAGCTCTCCGATCGTCTGGATGCGGCGGAGGAGCAGGCGAGGGCCCTAGCTGCCCAACTAGGAGAGAAATCCCGGGAGATCGAGAAGGAGAGGGCGGAGCACCAACGCCAGGTAGAGACCCTAGAGGCCCGGCTGCGTGGGCTCGAGGAGGTGGATCCTGCCCGGATCGCTCAGGATGCCGTGGCGGAGTATGCCACCTCCTTTGTGGAGACCGCCTTGTTGAAGGCGTACGAGAAGGGCTTCGCCCGGTGCCAGTCCGAGATCCAAGAGAAGTTCCCGCTCTCGGGGATCAACTTCGAGAAACTTCGGATGCACTCTGATGCCGAGCGGGGTAAGGGGGGAGACCCTAGTGAGCCTTCAGCCTGTGGCTCCCCTGGCGCCCCCGGAGAAAAATGAGGGAGGGGAATGCCCCTCGACCTCTTCGTGTATCCTCCTGTATACCTTTTCGCTTTATCTGGAAGGGAATGAATTTAAAACAAATTTATTTCATAGGAAACGATACATCTATTGAAAGTACTTGCGTAAATATTCCGCATTCCAAGTGTGAGTGAGAACTCTCCCTTCCATGTCGGCTAGTCGGTAGGCTGCGGGTCCGAGGACTTCGACGACTTTGTAGGGTCCCTCCCATCTAGCCGCGAGCTTCCCTTTGCGAGCGGTATCGGTGGTGAAGCCCGCTTTCCGGAGGACCAGGTCCCCGAGATGGAAGCTTCTCCCCCGCACCCGAGCGTTGTAGTATCGGGCCACCTTCTGCTTTTGGCGGACGATGGTGGCCAGTGACTGCTCCCGTCGCTCGTCGAGGAGCTCCAGGCTGAGCCCTAGGCCCTGCAAGTTCCGGTCTTCGTCAAAGTATTTGAGGCGAAGAGATTCTTCACCCAATTCGACCAGTACCACCGCCTCGGCCCCGTAGGTGAGCATGAAGGGGGTCTCGCCAGTAGCCTCCTTGTGGGTCGTCCGGTATGACCAGAGTATCCCGGGGAGCTCTTCCGGCCAGTTCCCTTCGGCGTCCTTCACTTTCTTTCGGAGGGGCTCTATGATACACTTGTTGGCCGCCTCTGCCATCCCGTTGGTTTGGGGGTGTGCTACCGAGGCAAAGAGGAGCTTGATTCCCCATTCCTCGCAAAAATCTTTAAACCCTGCTGAATCGAACTGCTTCCCGTTGTCTGTGACGATGGCCCGTGGTACTCCGAATCGGGAGATGATGGAATTCCACACGAAGCTTTTCGCTTTCTTCCACGTGATGGTTGCCAACGGCTCGGCCTCGATCCACTTGGTGAAGTAGTCCACTGCCATGATCAGCTGCTTCCGCTGCCCTCGTCCTGGCTTGAACGGTCCGAGGATGTCGAGCCCCCATTTCGCAAAGGGGAGGGGGCTCACGATGGGGATGAGCTCTGACGGAGGAGTCGAGATGTGGTGGGCGTACCTCTGGCATTCTTGGCATTTCTGCACGTAGCTTGTAGCATCTTTGGCCAAGGTCGGCCAGTAGTACCCCTGCCTTAAGATCTTCTGCGCGACTATCTTGCCCCCGTGGTGATTCCCGCAGATCCCGTCGTGAACCTCCTGTAGGACGTAGTCAGCTTCTTGCGGTCCGATGCACTTCAGGTATGGGAGGACGTCCATCTTGGTCCAGCGTCTCCGGTAGAGCGTCCCCTCATGGATCACGTATCGGAGTGCTTTTCTCTCCAGGGTTCGGCGCTCATCCCCATCGGCCGGCACCTCTCCGTGGGTGAGGTATCGGATGATCGGGTCCATCCAGGTGGGCTCTTGGTCGATCGCCGTCACCTCGTGCTCCATCGTGCTGGGGGACGGCAGGTTCTCTACGTAGATGGTGCGGCCCAGCTCCTTTGGCGAGGACGAGGCCAGTTTGGACAACGCATCGGCCCGCGCATTCTCTGATCGTGGGAGGTGTAAGACCTCCACGTCCTTGAATTTGGACATCGCCGCTCTGGCGATTGGTAGATACCTCTGCATCGCCTCCTCCCGTGCCTCGTAACTCCCTAAGAGTTGGTTGACAATGAGCTTCGAGTCGCTGAGGAGGCAGACGGACTCGGCCCCGAGCTCCAGGGCCAGCCTCAGGCCGTTGATCACAGCTTCGTATTCCGCCACGTTGTTCGTGGCCGGGAACTCGAACCGCAACGCGTATTCCGCGATGTTCCCCTCCGGAGATCGGATCGCAATCCCGGCCCCTCCTCCTGACTGCGTGGCCGACCCGTCCACATGGACTATCCACGCTCCTGGATCCTCTGGCTGAAAGTGGTCAGCCGAAAGAAAGGACAAGGGTTGAGCAGTTACCGTCCCTGGGCCTTCTCCCTCTGGGGGGCCATTTCCTTCCGTCGTGAATTCGGCGATGAAGTCGGCTAGGGCCTGTCCCTTGATGGCCGTGCGCGGTTTGAATCGGAGGTCGAACTCGCTCAGTTCCACTCCCCAGTTTAGCATCCTTCCCATTCGATCGAATCTCTTGAGGTTCTGTTCTAGCTGTGAGTCGGTCAGGATCAGTATGGTATGGGCCTGGAAATAGGGTCGGAGCCTTCGCGCTGAGAGGACGAGGGCGTACGCCAGTTTCTCCATGGGCGAGTAGCGCACCTCCGCCCCCTTCAAGCTCCGGCTCGTGTAATATACCGGCCATTGCACCCCGCCGTCCTTCCGGATCAGCACCGAACTCACAGCTTCCTCCGCGCACGCCAGGTAAAGGCTCAGCGACTCCCCTTCCCGGGGTTTGGACAGGAGAGGGGGGCTGCGGAGATACTCTTTGAGGTCCCTGAACGCCCGGGAGCAGTCTTCGTCCCAGAGTATCGTCTTCTTATTGTTCGGAGGTTCCGCGATTGCTTTCCTCAGGACCTTGAAGAAGGGAAGCGATCTTTCCGCTGATTTGGAAAGGAATCGCCCCAGGGCTGCGATGCGCCCGTTCAGCCTCTGTAGCTCCTTGATCGTCGTCGGCTCGCGCATGTTAACCAGCGCCTCGATCTTGTCGGGATTAGCTTCAATACCACGATTAGTTATCATAAATCCCAAGAATTTGCCAGATCTTACCCCGAACGTGCATTTCGCGGGGTTGAGCCGAATGTGGTGTCGCCGTAACCGCTCGAAGGTCTCCCGCAAGTCGGCGATGTGGTCTTCCGGTCGCCTTGACTTGACAAGCATGTCGTCGACGTAGACTTCTAGGTTCCTCCCGATCTGGGAGCTGAACACCTTGTTGACCATTCTCTGGTAGGTGGCCCCCGCGTTCTTCAAGCCAAAGGGCATCTTCTTGTAGCAGTAGGTTCCCCGGTCCGTTGTGAAGGCTGTCATCTCTTCGTCCCGGGGGTCCATCTGGACTTGATTGTACCCGGAGTAAGCGTCCATGAAGCTTAGCATCTCGTATCCCGAGGCGTTGTCCACCAGGTAGTCGATGCGCGGCAGGGGGTAGCTATCCTTGGGGCAGGCCTTGTTGAGGTCACTGAAGTCCACGCACATTCGCCACTTCCCGTTGGGTTTTTTGACCATCACCACATTCGACAGCCACTCCGGGTACCAGACTTCTCGTATGAAGCCGGCATCGAGGAGACGCTCCACTTCCTCGGAGGCTGCCTTCATCTTCTCGCCGCCCAGGTTACGCTTCTTCTGCCTAACCGGTTTGAAGTTGGGGTCGGCGTTGATCTGGTGGACGATCACCTGGGGGTCCACGCCGGGCATGTCTTCAGGCGACCAGGCGAAGATGTCCAGGTTCGCCTCCAGGCATTCGATCAGCTGGTCCCTTAGGTCCGGGCTCAGCCCTCTCCCGATCGAGACGAACCGGCCCTCGATGTCCGTGACCGGGATTTGCTCCTGCTCCTCCACAGGGGTGGGCCTAGGCCCACTCCTTAAGTCGAGCGCAGCCATCCGGTCAGCTAGGCGATCCTCGGGACCTTCCTCCGCCAGTTGATAGCAGGTATTCGGTCTCCCCGCGTCGCCTTCGACTTGCCCCATCCCCCCCCGGCGTTCGGAACTTAATGGTCCGATGGAGGGTCGAGACCACCGCGCCGACGGCGTTGAGTAGGGGTCGGCCGATGATCCCATTGTATTCCGACCCGATCCCCAATACGATGAATTCCACCGCTAGGGTCACAGAGTCTGGTGTGTTTTCGAGCGTTACCGGGAGATGGATAGTGCCGATGATGGGGGTGGAGTGACCCGTGAATCCGACCACGGGACCCGAACGAGGTCGCAATTCTCCTTTCTGCCGGCCCATCTTCTCCAGGGTTGACATAAATAGGACGTCACAGGAGCTGCCGGTGTCGACAAGCAGCCGTCGCACTAAGGTAGTGTCTATGACCACTGATACCACCAAAGCCGCGTCCGAGCTGCGTGCCGTTACGGGCGCGCTCGGTCTCCCAACCGGTGGGGAAGGGGAGGGCATCCCGGCCCTTTCCTCACGACTCTCCTCGCGTCGGTCCCGTGCCCATTCTTGGCAACGATGGCGGGGCCTGTCGCCCCGCGTCGGGGCCTCTCCCTTCTTCCGCCGAGAGGAGGGAGGCCGCGTCATCACGGATGTGGTTTGTTTCTTCGTGGGACAGTTTTCGTTCCCACAGACGGCGCCAGATGTTTCAGAGTGTTTTCTCACTACAAAGCGTTGACCGTGGAGAACCCGGTCAACGTGGTCGAGGGACCCGCTTCGGGTCCCTCGGGGGCTTTGAATCGGTGTAGAAGGGGCGAGGGGTAGCCTCGGCCCTGGTTGAGACGCTCGGTCTCGGACAGGAATGCTCGGCCTCGGCAGGACGTGTTCGGCCATGGCAGGCTGACGGTGAGGGGAAGCCTCACTGTCCGGTTGATCGAGTGGTCGGAGAGGGGCGAGGGGTAGCCTCGGCCCGTTGATCTGTTGTCCACCTGCGCAGACGAGAACGCTCGTCAGGGGGCCGGACCTTGGTTCCGGCCAAATCCCCTCCGATGCCTAAGTCAGATAGAGATCTGAGAAAGGAGACCCGGCGGAGACGGTCCGACTCGTGAGGAGATCGTGACGGCGTCTCTCGGCACGAGCGGGGGAGGAAGGAGATGAATTGGGGGAACGAGGTCGTTGATGGAGTACCTTAGGATTTGTTACCTGAGATGCGGTCCCTTTCTTCGTCGTCTTCCTGGCCCTTTTGTAAAGCTCCCGCGTGATTGCCTATGACCCACGTCCCACGTCCGCCATTGATCGTGCCCCATCAGTTCCCCCTCGCCGCCGCTCTCTCCGCCATCCCTGCACCTCCCCATTATCGCTATTTAGTGGTCGCGCGTCTGGGGGAGTGGTTTTCGCAGGAGTGGGCGAGCGATCAACGGGTTATTGGGGCTGGGTCGGATCGACGTTCGAGGAGGTCCCTTGTAGGGCCTTTGTCGAATGGGCTTCGAGGACGCAGATGGGCTTTTGACCAGTAGTCGGGCTCCTGGGCTCGTGCTTTACGGGTCTCGGTCAAATAGGCGTAACAGTCTCGAATTTCAAATAATGCATTTACGTCATTTGAATGGTAGGAAGCCTAAGCTCATGCTAAATGTTTTCAAAGACTTTAAACTGTGAGAGGAATTCAAAATAAATAATATTGAAAATATTTTTCTTATGATCAGTATGGTAATGGGGAGGATTCAACGGTTGATGATGAACGACATGAAGGAAGCAATGAAGTGAATCAAATATTCAAAACGTAAATATGACTGGTAAATAACTTAGGGAATCTGCTACGATGGAATCCTATGGTCATAAGCTCAAAAGTGTAATGATTAGGAAATGATAGAAATCAGGGGTTCTAATTACCGAGCCGACTAAAGATCAAGAGAAACTTACCACTAAGAATTTCTAATGAACTAGACTGTAATAAAGTTCTCAGGGAAAGGGTCCTTAGAGAATCAAGATTACGTTATGTTGAGCCCGAAATTTGATGGGCCCAAGCGAACGACTAAAGGAAAGACTCTGGAAATCTAACATGGTTAGGGCTGGGTGAGAGGCTACTAAGCTATCCTAAGATGAGTACGACCATATCTTAACGAAGGCACCTGACTATCAAACCTGGACATCTATCTAAGTCTTCCTACCATCTAAGACAAGGAAAACCTTCATATTAGACTCAAATTTTATGACTCGAACGTTTCAAATGTTTCAATGGATGTTTTTATTATTATCGTTGTTTCGATATTTCGCAGGTGCAACGACCTGCATGGGCCACCGCAAAAACCTGTCACGCCCCGCTTCTCAAGTACAGAAGGCGAGACGCGAAGAGGTCCGTTCAGACTGGAGCTGTGAAGCTACAGTCTGATAAGCGTCTGTGTATTCATCCATTCGTAGATTCTTGCATTGCAAAAGAAACAACAACAATAATAATAGTTGAAGCATTTAAAGTTTAACCAACATTCAAAACATCCATTTCATTATTAAAAAACATTTAGAGATATGGTGATAAAAAGAAGGTACAAGCGTCTGAAGGAAAGGCCCGAAGCATGGGCAAAACTAAAACATAGATAATAACCAACCTCAAGTTCGACGTCAGTAAACTGTCGTCCACATCAACTAACTCAGTCTCAAAACCTGACATGTGACACCCAAAGAGAAAAGGGCACATGTCAGCAAAAATCTCCAAAAAGAAAGGGAGATTTTGCGCAAGGAAACATAAAGTAATGAATGCAACTAGCAGCCTAAAATATGGTGACATGGCATGATATTCAATGATTGCAGCAATCTCAGAATGAGCATGATAGTTAATGAATGCAGCAGTTTAAGATGAACATGATAGTAAACATTTGTATGACACGTCGTGGCAAAAAGCTACTAAACAAGATATCACGATTTCACGATAAAAACATGCATTCACAATTTGCACATGGTTTCCGTCTTTTGGCTGAAGTGGCTGCACTGGCACACTTCTATGCTCAAGCGATCGTTTAACCCTACCCCTCCATGTGTGTATGGACCGGCGCCCATCTTCTGGATCACGAGCCAGGAAGTGTTCTTGAATTGGCATAGAGGTGCATATAGCCTCAATACATGATGTAGGAGTCAAGATCCTACTCGCCGTAGCTTACATTTCAATAGTAGCGTGTGCTACACAATCATGACAAACATGAAATGACATGCAATATGAGCAAATATTGATTTGCGTACCGTTATATCAAAATAAACGTGACATGTGAGATGCATGAAATGACATGGCAAGGGTGTCAGATCTAGCTTCGTTTGTCAAGCTAGATCAAGTATGGTATCAGATCTAGCTTCGTTGTCAAGCTAGATCTAGTACGGGCGTCTAGGCGGCTATCATTTCACCGCATAATCTCTTTTGCACAAATTCAGAAAATAGCCTAAACATGGCTTAACAATTTACTGTGCAAGTTTCACTTGCCTGAAAATAGCGTTTGAATCCTCAGTTCATCAATCCAGAATCTCTTCATATGTGCTCAATCACTAACCACCAAACCTACAGTCCCATATTCAATTATCTTAAATTAGTGATTTAACCAAACAATAAGATTAACGATTTTTATCTTGTTTAAACATGCGGTGTTTCGGTTACTATGGTTAGGGTATACATCAACACATTGCGAGAGCTACACTAACGTCAAGTAGCGACGTCAGGGGTTGGACTCTGGTAGCAAGCGATGTACGGTGATCAACAGCAAAGACGGCACTAGCGACCACGGTAGCATGACGCGCAAACGACGGCGAGCAAGGGATAAACAGTAGGAGGCACAGCTGTTGTTCGCGGATCCGAGGGCGTTGCCTACTGTCAGAGATGGGGACAGCTGGGGTTATAGGGGTGGACGGAAGGTGATCAGCGGTGATCCTAGGGCTGGCCGTGTTGAATATTGGACTCCCCGGATTTGGTTTTGGATGATGAGCAAACATAAATAATTCATGATCTAACAATTTGTGAGCGCAGTATTGGAGATCGTCGCCAATTTCACGTGAACATTCAAAGCGACATCTCAACAATTTCCAAAGCTCATTTTCATGCCTAAAGCTTCGTTGAAGCTCTTGCGACGCTTTGGAAGTAATGAAGATTCAATCGAAGCTCTCAAAGACCGTTTATTAAGGTTTTATTTATAGTCTTTTAGTTTCGATTGATAGAATGTTAAGCCTTGAGTATATCTTACGTTTCTATCTTCATTACGCTCATTTCGTAGCTCTAGGATTCTTGCACAAGTTCACTCTAACTTCCTCGAAGCGTCGCGCTTCGATTCGGACTTTGTTGTGCATGTTAGTTGGTACAAGAACAAGTACTGACCGACTAGATGGTGATCTAGTCGGTCGGCCACTGTTCTTGGACCGACTAGTTTCTGTCAGTTAATTCTTAGCTCTTTACTGTTTACAGTTAGTCGGTCTATGTTGACTCACCGACCGACTAGTTTGTGAACTAGTCGGTCAGTGAAGCTTCTTTGACCGACTAGTTGAGACTGTCTGTTCACTCTAAAATTCTCCTAAGCTACTGTTTACCGTTAGTCGGTCTAAGAACGTTTGATGACCGACTAGTTGACAATCTAGTCGGTCAACTTTTGTTCTTGGACCGACTAAGTCAACTTGCCTTCAGACTATGTTGTTTTGCCTCTTAGTCGGTCTACGTTCATTGGATGACCGACTAGTTGTGAAACTAGTCGGTCAGACAGTGTTCTTGGACCGACTAGTTTTCTAGGTCTGAAATTCTATCTCTTCTCAGATCTGCTCTTAGTCGGTCCATGCTTTGTGACTGACCGACTAGTTGATGAACTAGTCGGTCAGTGAGTGTTCTTTGACCGACTAGATCTCACAGATTTCTTTCCGTTGGAGATTGACCTAACTTGTTTTTATGGGACCCTATAAATACGAACCTAGGTCATTTCTATCTTCAATAGAGCTGTCATTAAGAGATTCATTGAGTTCAAAAGAGATAGCTATTCTCCCTCAAATCTAAAGCTCTCTTCCTCACAAGAAACCCATTCTCTCTCATTTCTAGATCTAGAGAGAAGCTTGTTCTTGGTGAGCTCTTCAAGCTATTGCTTGATTCAAGTTTCCAAATCTTCCCTAGGCACCCATTGCTGCTCATTTCCTTGGTGCTAGGGTTTGGTAACTTCATCTTCCTCAAATCCTTCATTCCACCTTTTGGTTAAGAAAAACTCAAGGTATAGGATTTTGTGGTAAGAGTATTTATTTCATATTAAACTCTTTTATATTGCTTATTGGCTCTCTCGGTTGTGAGAGAAGTTTGTGATCCCGGGTTGTGGGATTCACTTTGCGATTGCATGTATGATTTGATCTTGTGAAGGTTTTTCACAAGATATTCATAGTGGAAATCTTGAGTTAGGGTTTCTAACTCAAGTATCCGGAAGGGATCCGGGTGGTTGGAACGTAGGATCACCGGGAACAAGTCGGGGAGACTTGGGTGGATCCGAACCCATTAACTTCATTTGTTAGCATTGTTAATTTCATTGTTGTCATTCAATTTAAGCTTCCGCAAATTGATTTGGTAGTTGTGTGCAATTTAATTTGGAATAATACGCCTTATTATTTTAAAGTACTATTCACCCCCCTCTAGTACTTGTGCAGTAGCTGGTAGGGCATTACAGGCCGTGGGTTTTGGAGAGGGGAACGGCAGTTTTGTGAGGGGAATGACAGTTTTGCAGGCTAGGAGGGATGTTTTGGGGAGTTTCGGCCTGGGGTTGCAGCCCAGGGAAGTTGTCGGCAGAGGGGGGTCGGCCTGGGCGATCGTCGGCGGGTGCAGGTGGCCGACGGCGGGCTAAAGGATGCTGGCCGTGGGTTATTGTGGGGAAATGGACAATTTTTGATGGAAGAAGGGGGTTTTTGCGGCTGTCTAAGAGGTTGCACAGCTATCCTTGGCTAAGAAAGGGGGATCCGGGCGGTTTAGGGAGGAGGATGAGGTGTTGCAGCTGTGCAGGAGGTGGAGATGGGTGGCCAGAGCTGCGGTTTAGGGAGGTGGTCGAAATGTTGAAAGGCAGGCTGTGGCATAAGGGGGCTGGTGGCTTCGGTTGCGTGGATGTAAGAGATCGCCAGCAATGAGGTTTGGCCGGCAGTGATGGCCGGCGGCGGCCTCTAGAAAGAGGGCCGTGGGGTTTCAGGTTGATGGAGGATGGGTTCGGCGGCTGGGAAAGACAAAATCCCTAGGGCTTGCGGCTAGATTGAAATGAGGGTGGGGTTTGCTAAGTAGGTAGATTTAGTGTGTCATTAGTCTATGAAAGTAAACATGTGATACGTATCATTTCCATAGGATTATATTAGATTATTAATTAGGATTAGAATTTAGGGATTTGTTATGGCTAATTACATATTGAAAGTGATTAGTGTGATTGGTCAGCCTAACGGTGTCCGATAAATACAAGAAAAATATCGGGACGACCGTGTCCACGAAAGGATCGAGACTACGATGATCGGTCACGAGCTAGGTTGACGAAAAATGGAACTAAAAATAAAGAGGACAAACGCCGAGGTCTAAAGTTATGACACCCCTTCAAACAAAGCTGTTTTGTGGAAGAATGAGTCATGAAATGACGTTCACGAAAAATCCCACAAATAAGTACTCTCTCAGAGGGTCACAACGACATATAACATCGCATGTTTGGGATACAAGAGATGGTCACAATAATACGTGTACGAACAAGAAGGTACGCACACGAAAAATACACGATTGAAAAGAGACCGTGACATCCTACCCACCTTAGAATAAAGTCCATCCTCGGACTTTCTAACTAAAAATATATACCAATGTAATCATAATACTCGTCACACTATACAGATAAAAATACAAGCTACCAACGTAAGACATTAACGCGATCGTTAAGTCGCGTGTTCGACCTATAGTAAATAAAATTATAAAGAAGATGTTTAAATAAATCAACATATTAGAAATAATACGTACGCAATATGTACGGTAGAAACATGCAGTTACATCCGACCCAGCTTATTAGAATTCCGTCCTTAGAATTTCGTGAGTTAGGTAAGGATCGAGGAACTGCCTAGGAAATAGTAATAGTAAATGCAAAAGATACATCCATGATGTGACAAAGCAAGCACATTTATGATATGAATTATCAAATGCGATGGTAGAACAAGGGTCAGACGTCGTCTTTCATCACTGGCTCGTTTTCCCTAACTTCCTTGGCGACCAAAGAGTAAGATTGGCGCTGAATGTGTTCGTGCTTGGCCTGTTGGGGAACTTGACGGTAAGGAGCCAGAGGTGGTCCATGCTAGGTTGATCCTGATGCTACCATTGTCTGGGTCACTGGATCGTTACTGTGAAGAGGGTAGTTGTCACGCCCCGCTTCCCAAAAATGTGGAGGCGAGACGTGAGAAGGTCCGCACAAACTTGAAGCTGTGAAGCTCCAAGTCTGATAAGCGTAAAAAAACACTTATTATGGCAAGTCCTTGCAAAGAGAAACGAAACAACAATGATAATAAGGAAATGAGACGACATTTTATTGAATATCCAAATGTCCATAAACAAATTACAATATCGCAGAAAAGCCACCAGGCTAAAGGAAAAAGAGTCTAAGGCCTAAACATGGCCAACAAGGAATAACATACATACAAGGGTGCCACGCACCGACAACTAACAGGAATCCTAAAACATAAAGGGAAACTCAACAAGTCACCGGTGTCCACAAGACTCCTCCTTAGTAAACACAACGTCCTCTGTAACAAGCTCTGGCTCGGCAACTAACATGCGACACCCAAAGAGAAAGGGGCACATGTCAGCAAGTCTGAAAAGACTTGAGCAAGGAAACTGAAAGGAAGGTAACCTAGCAACCTAGCAGTTATAGTATGCATGACATGTCAGTTATAACATGAGTGCACAAGCAAGACATGGCGAGACAATAAGTACAAGAGAACAATTATCGGGACAAGACAAGAGTAGCCAAGCTACTAACAATCTCAATCATTTCACGTTGTTTTGTAGATGTTTACGCCCTTCAGCTGAATGGTACATCATTCACACCGATCGGCACTAAACACTATTCACGTTTCACTGTTGTTTGTAGATGTTTACGCCCTTCAGCTGAATGGTACATCATTCACACCGATCGGCACTAAACACTACCCCACCCCAGAGTTTACGCCTTACAACTGCAGTTGCTGATCAGGCAGACCCCCAATTGAATGGCCGCTTAACTCTTACCCCATCCCACACGTTAACAAGCCAGGGTCCCTGCATATGAGCCCAGCAAGTGAGCCAGGGTTGCCCCACACGGGAGCTTGTTTCTTAGTTCATAATTCAATATCGAGCGTTGGGGTTAGCAACTCATTATGCTCCCTTCTGGTCACGAGCCAGGAACTATCAGTTTTGTAGCGTGAGCTACACATTCACGATAAACAATCGATTTATGCAATGTCATGAACAGATATTCACGTACCGTTAATTGTATTTAAACATGTCAGGCAAAATGCAATGACATGAACAATAGTCGCGTACCGTTAATTGTATTTAAACATGACAGGCAAAATGCAATGACATGAACAATAGTCGCGTACCGTTAATTGTAATTAAACATGACATACAAGCATGATAAGGGTGACGGACCAAGCTTCGTTGTCACGCTAGGTCAAAGGCGTCTAGACGGCTATCCTTTCACCGTCTAGTCTCTTTTACGCTAAAACAAGGAAATGGCCTAAGACATTGCCCAAATCAAGAGATGCAAGTTTCACTTGCCTAGCACCGGGGATGATGATCACGAAGGTTCGTCTAGCAGATGCTAATCTATGGGGAAATCGCTGTTATGGGGAGACAACCATCAAAACAACATTCATTCATTAGGGTTTCATAAAAATACAAATAGGTTATGAAAACATCGAGAGATCGATTTCTTACCGAGAGGTGGCGGAAGAAACACTCCGGAGAACCTATGGATCAGATCTGGAAAGGATGGAGAAGTTTGGAGAACTAGGGTTTTTGGGGGATTTTGGGGATTTGATGAGATTTTGGGGAAGATGAGAGGTGGAATGAGTTGATGGAGGGTTTAGATGATGGATCTTGGGCTTGGAATGAAGGAATAAGGCTTGGAGGAAGATGGGGGATCAATGGAGGAGAAACTAGGGTTTTGGGTCGAGTGGAGGAAGAAGAAAACGTTTGGGAGGGGTATAAATAGGTTGGGCTAGCGGCTGCCCAGAAATTAGGGTTTTAACACAGACTAGTCGGTCAAAGAGCAACCACTGACCGACTAGTTTGGCAACTAGTCGGTCGGTCGACCAACGCAGACCGACTAAGTGTAAACAGTAACTTCTGAACGAAAATAGGATTTGGATTTAGTCGGTCGATGAACAAATGCTGACCGACTAGTTCCTCATCTAGTCAGTCGATGAACGTTCTTAGACCGACTAAGAGTGAACAGTACTCGACTGTTCAGAATAACGAAGAATTAGTCGGTCTGTGTACATAACTTAACCGACTAGTTTGACAACTAGTCGGTCGAAAGATGAACTTAGACCGACTAAACAGATACAGTAACTTCTGAATTATAATCAAAGCCCACTAGTCGGTCCATTAAGGATTGCCGACCGACTAGATTGAAATCTAGTCGGTTGGTTCTCCTTCTTGAACCAACTAACGTGCACGAAAAGTGTCGATTCGAAGCGCGAAGCTTCGGGAAGATTTCTATGGCTTCCAGGATCGATTTATACTCTAAGATATGAGCGATTTGAAGCTCGTCACGAACGACTTACTCCGAAATCGACGATCGAAGGAAGAAGCTAGAAAATCACGACGAACCGATCGAAAGTGAAAGCTATGGCGACGAAAACCACACATCCAAGGAGAAAATCCACCAAGCATATATTTTAATATAGATAATCCAATTACATGAAAACCAGTCGTTACATCCTACCCACCTTAGAATAAAGTCCGTCCTCGGACTTTCTAACTATAGCTATATCTAGTCACCCTAGCACCTACCCTCAATCAATATCACATCAAAATTTCAACCAAGTACATTCATTTCAAGTGCTTATATATATACTCTAGGTAGTCAATTATTAACACCACGGAAGTAAATATATATTCACGCACATAGTACACTTATACTTATTATAATCAAACAACTCCATTCACGTATTCAAATCATTCATATAGGCAAGTATATTCCCTATAACTATAAAACACTTATTACACACTATATGAAAATAACAAAGTCTCTTACTTATTTGAAAATAATTTCACACTAGAAAATACCATCGGAATCTGCACGTATAGGTAACTACCTATGGACAAGACAATAAGGGTACACTAGTCCCTATATCTCCTAGTATGCGCCAAACAATCAACATGCGAACTCACACCATACGATTGTTAAAACAAGTTCACTATATCTAATATACATTCACAATCATTATAATTTCACAATTTATAGTCATTCAAATGCATGCACACATTTCACCATATTATCACTCCATATATAGTCCTATAGCTATAATCACGTCACACCACACATACC
Organism: Scilla litardierei; assembly: GCA_030789695.1. Lineage (NCBI taxonomy): Eukaryota > Viridiplantae > Streptophyta > Magnoliopsida > Asparagales > Asparagaceae > Scilla > Scilla litardierei. Next base: position 373,978,495 of record CM061142.1, read on the forward strand.
ATAGTCACCAATTCCTATAACTATCACATACTTACCCGTGCATGGTGCACACCCACACACGCTAATATTTCATTCATATATACACCAATCACACCACTATATGCTTAGCACATCCACGCACCTAGTTTAGCTAGCGCACATATATTCATGCAACCAAATCCTTAGTGAATAACTACACCACAAGACCAACTCACATAACTATATATTGGTATAGCCACCCACAGTCGTGTGCGTAACACAACCAGGCACAAACAATCCAAACATTATACATACATCATCCATCACTATACACCAACCACATACAATACACCAATGTACATAGAGTGTACCCACTCAAGCTTGAGTGAGACTCAAAATCATAGCGGAATAATTCCATATACGTAACATAGCATCCATATATATGCCAATACTAGCTAATGCATACACGTCTACCAACATAACCACATACATATCTAAATGTCAAACACCCTTAATATCGAACCAGGTAATATCACATATTTCAATCACTTCATATACCATGATATTATTACAAACATCAGCACACCTATAATTACAATACTCTCCCTAATAAAAGTATTTACCTATAGTCACACCCAAGCATAGTATATATTCATACCATATCCATCCACCTTGAATTGGTACATCAATACACATTCATTTCATACATAAGTTAAGATATGCAGTAGTCGGGTATACCTCAAGGTATACACGCATACGACATCTCATAAAAACAAGTAATACCAATCAAACATTATAATCCTACTATCATATGTATATCATACTTACAGTCACGTAGCTAATACATAACTACCTATACACGATACACCAATACCAACCACAAACAACTTCATATGCACCATGAAATTAAATACACTACGACGACACATCAAATTACACTAATGGGGCCCACCAAACTATATTAAGCTCGACACGACGACGACAAGCTCTATTGGCTAGACAAAAGGAAAGAAATCAAGAGCGTAACAAATAGAAGGATCGAAAAGCATGAAAACGGTTGTGTAATGATGTAATGATGCTCCATTAGGACACATGGAAAATAGTGTAAATAACATATTCTAAAATACGGAAAGTTTGAAAACCGTTATACTTCAAAGTTGGAGTCCTTTTCCGTATAAAAATATTTAGAGGTCGACAAAACAAATTGTTTGAAATAAGTTTGAGTCGAATATACATAATAGGAGAAAACGGTTCATTGGCTCACGTAAGGTCATTAAAAGAAAGTGAATCATTCACACGAATTTTGAGGTCGTAGTTTAGAAAATATCACACGGTAGTAACTTAATAACGTTCGCAAAGTTGGAAATGAAATTAATTGAAAAAAAGTTTAAACTCAGATTGAATGCTTTCAAAATCCTTGAGCCAGGGAAAATTTAAAGTAATCAATATTGAAACTACTTTTAGAGGAATCAGGATTTGCCAAAAAGAGACTGCTTTACACAAAGCTCTTAACATACGAGCACCACGAGCCTGGTGCTGATATAAAAATAATTGAAATTCCATTTAGGTTAGAAATTATTCTAAAGGCATGTATGGTGAACGGAAAGATAACACTAGCTATTAGTAGTATTATCAAAATTTGTAGTGAAACTTTAAAATCAAATTTATGGAGGGTCTAGATCAGAAAAGGTTATGAAATAATGATTTTTACAAAAATCTGAAATAGGGGAAACGAGGAGCATAACGGTCGTAGTACTGATATATAAAAATTAATTGAAGCTCTACTTTAGAAATCATTTTTAGAAATATGTATGGCGAACGGAAAGATAATAACATCTTAGTGGTATGGAAGTAAGTGGGGGGAAAAATATATACATATATAGGATTATTAAATTGGTAATAAACTTTGAAACCGAATTTTGGAGGTCTAAATCAGGAAAGGGTTTCGAAAAGTAATTTTACAAAAATCTGAACTATGGAAAAAGTTGAGCATAAAATCGACTCGCTGAAAGCTGAAGTCCCATGTGACTTGAAAGACATATAAGAAGCAAACATGATGCGATATTCGAATAAGTTTTAATGGCATAAGTAAGAAAAGAAATTTATAATTCAGGTTAGGAAAAACAAAAGTACGGTTCAGAAGAAAATTGGTATATGAAAGGAGGCAAGTCATTTATATTGATATGAAAATATAGGCTGAAGAATATTATAAACCAATAATCAAAAATCTCGACAAAAGTTTCAATGTTCAGAAAAGAACAAATAAATTTTAAGTCGCGAAAGAGTACGAAACCTAATATATATATGCATTAAAAGTTCGCGAGCAAATTCAAACTTAGCGAAAGAGGAACATCGAAAATACTTTTAGGGGAAACAAGGATTTGCCGCAAGAATAGGTTGGTAAAAGACTTGAAGTACGGGTACGACAAACTTGTAATTATTATATATTTATAAAATAATTGGAGTTCTATTTATCTTGAAAGAAGTATTTTAAAGTACGTACGGTAAATAGCTAAAATGAATTTCGCAATAGTAGAAAAGGTGGTATATCGAATTATCGAAATAGTACTAAAGTTTAAAATCAAGTACGGACGATATATGTTAGAAGGATAGTTACCTTATAGTAATTTAAAATTACGACCAAAAAGTCTTCAAATCTAAGAATGACTTTTAGCTCAAATGGAAGTAATGGAAATATATTGAAAGAAGGTTTAAAACAAAGTTTAAAATCAAGTGGAAACTTTTAATAAGGGAAAATTTGAAAACGACTTTGGAAGAATCAAGATTTGCAACGGGAAAGATTTGAAGGGTCAACGATAATAGTAAGGAGGGGATCATGTGAATCAAGGGCAATGAATGTGGTTGTGTGAGGCATGCACCTAAATCACAATGCAAGAAAACCATGATGAAGATCTACGGTCAGTAACACCAAAGTGTAGTGACCAGGAAAGATTGAATCAGGGGGGGTTCTAATCATCGGGTTAACTAAAGGCCAAGGGATTTTGGTCGGATGATCAAAACATAAATACGCCTAGGTTATGACTTAGGAAAATCTACGGAAACTCCTACGATCAACCAACCAAGGATTTTGGAACTAAGCGCTAAGACTCTCTAGGGCTAGAAAACGATGAAATGAGTCCAGCTGGGTCCGAAATAGATGAACCCAAGCGAACAGCTAAAGAAATCCTAGGAATCTATCATGGTCAGTGCTAGACAGAAACCACTAAGGTAACTCTTAAGACTATCATAGCGATTACTAGCATGGAGTCTAACTAACAATCAAGGATCCCTAACTAGCAAGCACAAACTTCTAACTAAGTCTCACTATAGTCCTGACCTAATGGATTTCCTATCAAGCTGGGACAGGTGCTCTAACACGCCTACTAACCACCTAAGACATAGGAACGCTAAAAACCTAGACTCCGGGCTTATAACTTGGATGTTCTAATTTATTTAATGGACATTCTATAATTATTATTGTTGTTTCGATAGTTCACATTTGCAAATGGGCCTGCATGGGCCACCACTAAAACCTGTCACGCCCCGCTTCCCAAAAATGTGGAGGCGAGACGTGAGAAGGTCCGCACAAACTTGAAGCTGTGAAGCTCCAAGTCTGATAAGCGTAAAAAAACACTTATTATGGCAAGTCCTTGCAAAGCGAAACGAAACAACAATGATAATAAGGAAATGAGACGACATTTTATTGAATATCCAAATGTCCATAAACAAATTACAATATCGCAGAAAAGCCACCAGGCTAAAGGAAAAAGAGTCTAAGGCCTAAACATGGCCAACAAGGAATAACATACATACAAGGGTGCCACGCACCGACAACTAACAGGAATCCTAAAACATAAAGGGAAACTCAACAAGTCACCGGTGTCCACAAGACTCCTCCTCAGTAAACACAACGTCCTCTGCAACAAGCTCTGGCTCGGCAACTAACATGCAACACCCAAAGAGAAAGGGGCACATGTCAGCAAGTCTGAAAAGACTTGAGCAAGGAAACTGAAAGGAAGGTAAACTAGCAACCTAGCAGTTATAGTATGCATGACATGGCAGTTATAACATGAGTGCACAAGCAAGACATGGCGAGACAATAAGTACAAGAGAACAATTATCGGGACAAGACAAGAGTAGCCAAGCTACTAACAATCTCAATCATTTCACGTTGTTTTGTAGATGTTTACGCCCTTCAGCTGAATGGTACATCATTCACACCGATCAGCACTAAACACTATTCACGTTTCACTGTTGTTTGTAGATGTTTACGCCCTTCAGCTGAATGGTACATCATTCACACCGATCGGCACTAAACACTACCCCACCCCAGAGTTTACGCCTTACAACTGCAGTTGCTGATCAGGCAGACCCCCAGTTGAATGGCCGCTTAACTCTTACCCCATCCCACACGTTAACAAGCCAGGGTCCCTGCACATGAGCCCAGCAAGTGAGCCAGGGTTGCCCCGCACGGGAGCTTGTTTCTTAGTTCACAATTCAATATCGAGCGTTGGGGTTAGCAACTCATTATGCTCCCTTCTGGTCACGAGCCAGGAACTATCAGTTTTGTAGCGTGAGCTACACATTCACGATGAACAATCGATGTATGCAATGTCATGAACAGATATTCGCGTACCGTTAATTGTATTTAAACATGTCAGGCAAAATGCAATGACATGAACAATAGTCACGTACCGTTAATTGTATTTAAACATGACAGGCAAAATGCAATGACATGAACAATAGTCGCGTACCGTTAATTGTAATTAAACATGACATACAAGCATGATAAGGGTGACGGACGAAGCTTCGTTGTCAAGCTAGGTCAAAGGCGTCTAGACGGCTATCCTTTCACCGTCTAGTCTCTTTTACGCTAAAACAAGGAAATGGCCTAAGACATGGCCCAAATCAAGAGATGCAAGTTTCACTTGCCTAGCACCGGGGATGATGATCACGAAGGTTCGTCTCGCGGATGCTAATCTACGGGGAAATCGCTGTTATGGGGAGACAACCATCAAAACAACATTCATTCATTAGGGTTTCATAAAAATACAAATAGGTTATGAAAACATCGAGATATCGATTTCTTACCGAGAGGTGGCGGAAGAAACACTCCGGAGAACCTATGGATCAGATCTGGAAAGGATGGAGAAGTTTGGAGAACTAGGATTTTTGGGGGATTTTGGGGATTTGATGAGATTTTGGGGAAGATGAGAGGTGGAATGAGTTGATGGAGGGTTTAGATGATGGATCTTGGGCTTGGAATGAAGGAATAAGGCTTGGAGGAAGATGGGGGATCAATGGAGGAGAAACTAGGGTTTTGGGTCGAGTGGAGGAAGAAGAAAACGTTTGGGAGGGGTATAAATAGGTTGGGCTGGCGGCTGCCCAGAAATTAGGGTTTTAACACAGACTAGTCAGTCAAAGAGCAACCACTGACCAACTAGTTTGGCAACTAGTCGGTCGGTCGACCAACGCAGACCGACTAAGTGTAAACAGTAACTTCTGAACGAAAATAGGATTTGGATTTAGTCGGTTGATGAACAAATGCTGACCGACTAGTTCCTCATCTAGTCGGTCGATGAACGTTCTTAGACCGACTAAGAGTGAACAGTACTCGACTGTTCAGAAGAACGAAGAATTAGTCGGTCTGAGTACATAACTTAACCGACTAGTTTGACAACTAGTCGGTCGAAAGATGAACTTAGACCGACTAAACAGATACAGTAACTTCTGAATTATAATCAAAGCCCACTAGTCCGTCCATTAAGGATTGCCGACCGACTAGATTGAAATCTAGTCGGTTGGTTCTCCTTCTTGAACCAACTAACGTGCACGAAAAGTGTCGATTCGAAGCGCGAAGCTTCGGGAAGATTTCTATGGCTTCTAGGATCGATTTATACTCTAAGATATGAGCGACTTGAAGCTCGTCACAAATGACTTACTCCGAAATCGACGATCGAAGGAAGAAGCTAGAAAATCACGACGAAACGATCGAAAGTGAAAGATATGGCGACGAAAACCACACATCCAAGGAGAAAATCCACCAAGCATATATTTTAATATAGATAATCCAATTACATGAAAACCAGTCGTTACAGTAGTTCCTTACAATATGGTTAGGCACCCCGTACACTAAACACTGGTTCAACAGTACGCGATAATCATTCTTGACATGCCCCGATCGGTTACAGTGGTGACAGACCATTGTAGAGTTGACCGGGGTTGCATACCTCTTGAAGTTGGCGGTCTGAGTTTGTCAGAGCTCATTCCTGGTTGGTTCCATAGGGCGCTTGCTTCCTCCGGTTTGAAGTGCATTCTTCTGCTTCGTAATAAGCTCATGCTTCCTAGCAGCATCCAACACGTCCTAGTGTGTAGTCAGATTCGCAGAAGACATCGAAGCTAGAAAGTCCATGTCTAGAACCTGGAGAAATTGATATGCACGGTCTTCGGGATCTTCCACCAAATGAGGGGCGAACCGACTAAGAATAGAAAATTCTTCTTTGTATTCGCCAACAGTCCGATTGCCTTGCTTTAGGTTGACAAAACATTGCTGGAGCTCTCTCTTTGCAGATCTGGGGAAGAACTGAGCATTGAAGCACTCTCGGAATATGGTCCAGTTAATAGGCTTAAACAGACATGCTTCCTCAGTATCCCACCAGTTTCGAGCATTACCAGTCAGCAGTTTCTTGGCGATTTCTTCCTAGCTTGCCTGGTCGATGTGGGAAAGACTCAGATCGTCTTCAGTGCTTCGAGCCCATTCTTCAGCTTCCAGTGGGGCTTCCTTTCCAGATAAGCTCTTCAGGTTCATATCCCGAAATTTCTTGGCTCCACGCTCAGCTCGGGGAGGAGGCTATGGTGCAGGTTGTATAGCTTGCTAAATCAGTTGACGTTGAATGTCCAACATCCCTCTTATGACATCCATGAGTTCAAGGACGGTCGGATCGCCACTTCCGTTGGCTCCATTTCTGTTGCAAGTGTAAGGTCTACCTGCCATGCTGAATAAGAAAATGGAGTAAACATTTACGTACAAGATTTATCTAGACAGTTTAGCTAATAATGACATCCATATTGTTCCGAGTATTTCGTAGAATACAGACCTGCATGGGCCACCATTAAAACCTGTCATGCCCCGCTTCCCATTATACTTCGGAGCAAGGATGCGAGCAGGTCCGCAACTGCTTAAAGCAAAGAAGAAGTACTTTTTTCTTCTTCTTTGGCTTAAGATCAATACGCGTCTGTGTATTAAGCCTAATAGGTTCTTGCTTGCGAATATCAGAACAACACAAATATTATTATTACAACTTCAACTAGAGATTACAAGTACACAATAGAATTAAGGCCTAGCATAGCCATTACAAAACAGTTACACAAAGTGGAATTACACCTAAATAAAATACAAAAACAATATTATATTTATTACAGCGCTGCGAAAACACGTCCAATAGTGGATCTCAGCATCCTGGTACGCCTGGTCAACTAGCTCAGCCCCAGGGTATGCTCCTCTACAAATCTATTTGAGAACATGACGTATGGAAATATACGTCAGCGAGGGTCGCTCGGCAAGTTACAAATGTTAGAAGGTGGACCCTCGGCAAGATAATATAATATATATATATAGTTGGAAAAGCTTTGAAGATGAGTGACACAATATGATCTCAATAAGGTGACACATAAGCAGCATAAGAGAACATGTGAGCATGGCAATGTGTAGTATACGAAGTAGTGAGCAGGCAAGGTGTAGTATGCAAAGTAACCAACATGGCAAGTGTGGTGTACATAGCAGTGAGCATGGCATGTGTGGTGCACAGAGTAGTGAACATGGCAAGTGTGGTGTACGAAAAGTAACGCATAGTAAGCATGGTAAGACAAGTTAGCAGGTTACACATTTATAATTGCAACAACACGAGTAAAATAGTTCATCATTCAATCTTCTAATCTAGTGACAAGCCTATTGTATGATGGCGGTAGAAACTACAATTACACCCAAACCAACGGGAGCTACCAGTGGCTTTGTACTCACCGACACCATCCAGGCAACGGTCGAATTTACTGATGGGGTGAAATCCAGAATTCCGTACACTATTACAATGGACTACCCCACCCAAAGTGTCAATATGTGTTCTGTATGTCCCAGTGTCCCGATAGTCCGTATATGCTCTGAGGGCCCAATGTTCTGTATATGCCACATGACTCAATATCACATTTCATTAAAGGGGAATAAACAAGACGACATGCAATTTTCATTTAGAGCATTCTTTGTATCTTTCTGAGATGGCCAAAACATTTGATAATTTATACTACGAACATTTTAGTAAACAACATTAATAGTGGAAACAAATCACATCATTTAATCGAAACATATCACAAATCACTGAAACGCTTTAAATGTCATTTATCAGCCTTATGAAGATTATAAGAATCGCTTTTTAATGATGTTTGGTAGCTTCAGTCACAAAAACTTGTAGGTGATAAATACTTGCCTGATGTAGCGTTTCTGGGTGTCCAGGTGTTAGCAACGAAAGACGTGTTGTATCTGCAAGATCAGATTCAACATCAAGCCCAAATAATTTACTTAGTAACCCTAACATGTGTATACTAACATTCCCATATATTTATGTACTAATAGATATACTAACATATGTATATACTAACTAACTTATACCAACTACAGTGTACACAAATGCATAATAATGTTTAACATAATACACCATAAATATATACATACGATATAGTATAATGTATTATATAATATAAACACTATGTATTATAATACCCTACATCATATATATTAGAAAATGTATAGTACGTGCATTAAGTTTAATGCAACTCACAGCTTCATGTTCATTATGCTGCATTCGCTCTTGTTTAGAGGTGGAGTCGAGGCTTAGGCGGCTGCAGTGGCAGAGATCTCATATCGCGAGGTGGTTGCAGTTGGGTTCGAGGGGAAGATGAGGTTTAAGGGGCCGCGTGAGTCGGAGAGCTGAGGCGCATGGAGAGGGGTCGGACGGAGGTGTTTGCGGGCGAATGGGTGGCCCTGGATGAGGGTGGCGGGGTGTGGCTTAGTCAGAGAGTAGGGCAGGGTTCTTGGTTTCAAAAGGGAGGAGGAAGCTGTTTGGGTTTCGAGACGAGCGGTTTCGCCAGAGATGTGGGGTGGTAGTCGTCAGCATCGAGGTTTGAAGGCGGGGTCGGCGGAGTGGGTCATGGGCGCTTAGGTAATGTTGGAAGTGGGTGGCACTGGGAAGCAGAGTTGGAGGAATGTGGTTGTGGAGGAGAGCTCGTTGGAGTGGGGGAGAGGTTGCTGGGTCTTGATAGGTGCTGGGGCTAGTTTGTGAAGGGAGGAAGAAGTGCTGAAGGCGAGGGGGTTAGCAGAGTTGGTGCAGTGTCGGAGTGTGGTCAGAGGAAGGAAGAGAGGTGGTAGGGGACGTTGGGTTGTTGGAGTCGTTGGTCAGAGGTGTAGGGAGAGAAGTCAGATGGTTGGTTTCGGGGGAGGTTGCTGCGGCTTTTGAGGAGGGTGATCGGAGGGGGGCTGCTGAACTTAGATTAGGAGCAGTGGAGGAAGGGAGTAGGGTTGTGATGAGAGGTGGAGGGGGTGGTGCAGAAGGAAGAGGGCGGCGCTTGGGTTCGTTGGAGTTGGTTGGTTTGGGTTGCAGCGAAGAGAAGGCCTGCTGGGGTTGTGTTTGAAGGGGAAGCGGGTCACTGGAAAGTGACGGAGGGAGAGGTCGGAAGTTGAGACAGGGGATGGCAAGAGGTTAGAGCTGGGGGGTTTGTTTGGGCCTCTCTTGGTTCTGAAGGGAATGATGTTGTAGGCTAATGAGGGTGCCTGGGATTTGAGTTTTATGAGGAAGTGTGAGCAGACGAAAAGAGATCGAATGGGTTTGTTGGAGGATTTGAAGGGGAATGGGGAGATGAAGTGCATGTGAAAGAAACATCATGCATGGGGTTGGTTTGATTCTATGCACAAGATCGTGCGAGAAAAGGGGATCACGTGGGTTGTGGTGAGTTGGGATTTAGATTGATATTAGGATAATTAGATATTAATACTTGATTAGGATAATTGATTCTAATAAAAATATTAGAAATTAGTTAGGATTTAGTTGTGATTAGGAAATCAATTCGGTTAAGACATAGGATTCATTGAGATCAAAATTTGATTTAGAAAATTAGCTTAGTTAAGATATTGGAGAATCAATTTAGTTAGGATTTTTAGATCTTGGAGTGTCAATGTAGTTTAGATATTAGATATGGAAAATCTAATTCAGATATTAGGATTATTAAGATTATTATTTATTAAGATTCGATTATGAAATTAATTTAGATTTTCTTAAGAAGTTTAGTTGAGATTTCGGGATAAGATACGATTGGGTGAATCATATGGTTAAGATATTTAGGTTTAGGAAGATCGGTTCAGTTACGATTTGATTAGGAAATAGACATTAAGATCTTTAGAGCATTGGTTTAGATTTGATCGACATATTAAGACTAGTTAGGATTTGGGTTAGATTAGGGAAGAGTAAATTTTAAGATGATCGGATTATTACAGTCTCGTCCCTGCAATCCACGTTAACCAAGAATTAAAGAAGACATTAACACGATTGTTAAGTCGCGTGTTCAAGCTATAATAAATAAAATTATAAAGCAGATGATTAAATAAAACAACATATTTGTAATAATACGTACGAAATACGTACAATAGAAACATGCATTGACTGCATTATATTTGGAGTACCGCTTTCTTATCTTAATATCACTTCTTATTGCATGAATTGTGTATTAAATCTTCAGGTTGAATGAACTGATTGTCATTTGATATGAATAGACTACTTTGCTTTTAGAAATCAAACTGAGTAGATGACATTACCCTATTGAAGTAGTTATGCACATACAAAGAGTGAACTGAGTGATATGATATATTCTTTCTCCACATACCTTGAAAGGCATTCCTATACATACTATCATTAGAGATTTCCCATAAAGTGACTCTTATTTGTGCATCTTTCAATACTACCCAAAAGAAAAATACGCTTCATGATCGCAAAAGCTCAAAAGAAATATATATATATATATACACACACACACACATATACAGAAACGTATATGTATACATATACGTATATGTATACGAATACGTATATGTATACATCTTTCTTTGGAATCTTATGTGTGTATAAAAAAAGGAATAAAGGAGAACTTCATTGTGTATACACGATCCCTTTGTTTCTTTCTTTTCATTCACTTTTATTTTCTAAAGCCACGATACCTTGGGAAAAACTATATTTTATATTCGATGCTACCACACTTTTAGATAAGCTTGGGGGAGAAAATCCAATGACGTGTGAGAGAGTGATTACTTATATGTGCATGACTACCCAAGTTAGGTAATTTCTAATACTTAGGGAGATGACTTTAAGTATATTGACGTCTATGAGTTGAAAAATTGACATGAAATTCATAAAACCACATCTTTCTATTCTTATATGTGTGAATTGTGTGATATCTCTTATACTCCAAGTAGAAGCAGTCAATTGAAAATTGTGTTATCTATGATTATGTATATCGTTTTCTATGCCTTAGACGATGTTTAACGTTAAAATGATTTCATATTTCATAAGATTGGCATTGTTCTTAGTTTTTGTATATCGAGTGTACCTCGTATGAAATGATATCAAAATAAAAGCTATAGTGATGTTTATATTCATTGTTGGTGCATCTGAGTAAGTGAATTCGAGTTCTAAGAGAATGATCTAGCATTTCCCATTTTCGCCTTCTTTTCAATTTATTTGATTTTCTTTATTTTTATTCGTGAAGTTTGCTTTTTACTTATTTCCTCGAAGTCGAGTAAGAGGTAAGCTTTGGGGATTTTGACATGCTTGATCACTCCTTATTTTACACCTTTTTCCCGCATGTTTGCATGCCATTTAGATCGCCCAAATCATGTTTTTCACGATATATCGACGATATTGCGATGCTTTTCACGATTTGTTGTTTCTGTCGCATTTCAGGTGATTTGGCGCGATTTGGAGTGATCTCGAGACGCGCTTACTCCAGAGGGTCACCGACGACCTCCCCGAGGGGTATTTTGCTGTTGGAGAGGAGCGGAAGAAGAACGGACGTCGCAGGAGCGACGAGGAGTCCAAAACAAGCAATCTGGGCATTTTTAGTGTCCCACTCGGCCGAGTGAAGGAGTCACTCGGCCGACCAGCGAGACACCGCTCGGCCGACCAGATCAGACACGATTCATACGTGCACTCGGCCGAGCGACGGAGACCACATCGGCCGAGTGACGAGACCCCGTCCACCCGAGTGGCGCCTAGACGAAGCCATTCAAAAATCGCCATGTTACTGTTTTTCGGCTGCCTGAGCTTCAGAAGACCCACTCGGCCGAGTGGATAATCCCGACCGCCCGAGTACCATGAAGCCATCGGCCGAGTGACGACAACTCACTCAGCCGAGCCGCCCCCGAAGTGAAGACCACTGAAGATCAAGACTTACTGGAAAATTACAGGGTTTCTCACTCGGCCGAGCGACTTTTGTCACTCGGCCGAGTTCGACGCGCTGCCTGTAGCGAAAATTGCGGAAAACAGGCTGCGCAGGGGTATTTTGGTCACAGTTTTTGGACGATTTTGGGGGGTATTTAACCCCTGTTTTTACCCTAGTTTGGAGAGCTTTTCTCTTAGATTTTTTGTAGCCTTTTAGATTAACTTTTTTAGCTTTATTCTTGAGATTGGAGAGGAGACAAAAGTTGATTTTTGTAGAATTATTTGAAGAACTCCATTGGTTTGTGTTTTCTCTTCTCTAAAAATTCTATTTTTATTACATATCTCAATATTGTGATGAATTCTATTGCTTATTTCATTGATTATTTTTGTGATCTTGCTATGAATTGTGAGTAGTCGTCACGTCTTGGGGCGTGGGGATGAACCCTACAAGCCCTATTTCATGATTGTGATGAATTGGTAGGAATTTTGCTAGAATTGCTCTTAGGGATTAGATTGGGATCAATTTACTACGGATGACTAGGAGTTCATACCGATTGGGATTTGCAAGAGATTGGATCCCAATTCGATAGGAAACCCTAGAAATCCGAATTGGGTTGGAATCGAATTTCCGTAGTGTCGGTTTGTAAGAGATTGGACCGATACTAGGGTTTCCGGTTCCAATTCCGTGCCAATACCCGTTTGCAAGAGATTGGACTGGTAGGAACTATCCCAAACTAGGTCGTGGGCTGAGTTTGTAAGAGATTGGGCTCGGTGCGCGATTGAACGATGATGTTGATCCTAATGCTAGCTTCCCTAGGCTAGGGTTTGCAAGAGATTGGGCCCGAACCTAGGATAGCTATAGACCGGCAACAGCGAGAGAGCGTGAGCTTGGTTCTACATTCAGTTGCAACTAGTTCATCCAAAATCTTATTCTAGCAATTTTGATACCGATGAACCACATTTACGAAAGACGGTGAGTAGCGGGAATTCCCCATTCCCTAGACGTTCTTTGTTTGATTTGATATTTCCGTACTTTGTCTGACGATTGTGACAGGATCGCCAAAGGCAAATTTCTCTCTTCTTAAATATCCAGGTTGATTGGAACAAGCACGATCATTCGTCCTCCCTGTGTTCGATAACCCGCTCGCTGCTATACCTTGCGCTTGCGGTAAAACTACAACCGTTCTCTGGGTGTATATCCGGGGTCGACCAAGTTTTTGTCACCGTTGCCGGGGACGACATTTTGACGGTGTTCGTCATCGACCACCCGGTTACTTCTTCTTTCTCTCTTTCTTTACTTTCTTCTATTTGCATATTCTCCCTGTATTTTGCATAAGGTCTTTACAGGAAGAATGGAGGATGCAATGTCAACAATAGAACTCAGTCAGGAAGACTATGACTCCTTCACAGACCTCCTTAAGGAGCTTGTCGATGAGGTCCACGCTACCGGAGCTTTTGCTATCGACGTCAAGGACCCTGGCGAGCAACTGTTTGCTAGTTTTGTGATGGACCAAGTCTCCCCGGAGGGGACTATCGGAGGCAACGTCAGAGTTGATGTGATGGACGACAAGCTATATTTCGAAGACGGTAGAACAAGTGTTGAGGATCACTATACTCCGGGAGGATCTTCAGAGCAAGCCATCGTTCAGGGAGTTACACCCCATGACACTTACCCTTGCTTCTACGAGTCGTCTGATGTGTTTCTTGATTCCAGGAACGAACCGGAGCCGAGTGAAAGCTCTGATGACGCTAGCACAGAATCGGAGCGCGCCTATTTCGATGCATTGTCCTCACTAAGTAGTGAGTCTGACTCTTCACAAGAGAGCACGCCACCTGAGCACGAGCTAGACCCGGCTGACAAGGAAGAAGCCAAACTCATGCGAGCTGATGAAGTAGAAGGAGCGGCGCCTCTTCAGGTAGAACTTAAACAATTACCTCCGAATCTAAGGTACGCCTTTTTGGGTAACAAATTAACTTTCCCGGTGATAGTAAACTCCCACCTCACGCCGGACCAACTTGAAAAACTCCTAGACGTTCTTAGGAGCCACAAAGATGTCCTTGGCTACACTATCTCCGATCTAAAAGGGATAAGCCCTAGGCTTTGCATGCATAGGATCCATTTGGAGGATACAGACGCCACCTCCATAGAGCCTAAAAGGCGGTTAAACCCTAATATGAAGGAGGTGGTTAAAAAGGAAATCCTAAAATTGCTCGACGCCGGTATTATTTATCCTATCTCTGACAGTAGATGGGTTAGCCCCGTTCACGTCGTCCCCAAGAAAGGGGGGATGACTGTCATAAAAAATGAAAAAGGTGAGCCCATATCTACGCGCACCGTCACGGGATGGCGAATGTGCATTGACTATAGGAAACTCAATAAAGCCACCCGAAAGGACCATTACCCATTGCCCTTCATTGATCAAATGCTTGAACGCCTTGCGAAACATAAATACTTTTGCTATCTAGATGGGTATTCAGGATTTTTCCAAATCCCTTTGCATGAAGACGACCAAAAAAAGACCACTTTTACTTGTCCCTACGGTACCTATGCCTACCGTAGGATGCCGTTTGGTCTTTGTAATGCTCCCGCCACTTTTCAGAGGTGTATGAAATCCATATTTTCCGATTACATTGAAAATATTATGGAAGTTTTTATGGATGATTTTTCGGTTTATGGGAGTGAGTTTGACTCTTGTTTGGCCAATCTTACTAAAGTCCTTAAAAGGTGCCAACAAAACAATCTCACTCTCAATTGGGAGAAGTGTCACTTCATGGTCACGGAAGGTATAGTCCTCAGGCACCTTGTTTCCTCGAGAGGAATTGAGGTAGATAAAGCAAAGATTGAGGTAATCGAAAAAATTCCTCCTCCTATTAATGTCAAGGGCATTAGAGGCTTCCTTGGTCATGCAGGGTTTTACCGTCGCTTCATCAAGGATTTTGCCTCGATTGCCCGACCACTTACTTCCTTGCTCGCTAAAGATATCCCTTTTATTTTTTCAGGAGAATGCTTGCAAGCCTTCAACACCTTGAAGGAAGCACTAGTTTCTGCGCCCATCATACAACCATCGGATTGGAGCCTTCCTTTTGAGCTAATGTGTGATGCTAGCGACCAAGCCATTGGAGCGGTGTTGGGACAAAGAAAAGATAAGAATCTTCATGCGATATACTATGCGAGCAAGACATTGGATGACGCGCAGAAAAACTACACAACTACCGAGAAAGAGCTTCTAGCGGTCGTCTATTCCATAGAGAAATTTCGCTCCTACCTCCTCGGTTCCAAGGTGATTGTCCACACCGACCATGCGGCATTGAAGTATCTTTTAAACAAGAAGGAGGCCAAACCTCGGTTGATTAGGTGGATACTCTTGTTGCAAGAATTCGACTTAGAGATCAGAGACAAGAAGGGTACGGACAATGTCGTGGCGGATCATTTATCTAGGCTCATTCGCGACAAGGAGGATGAGAGTTTGCCTATCGACGACACATTTGTGGATGAGAGGCTATATGCCATAAGGACCGGTGAAGTACCTTGGTACGCGGACTTCGTCAACTACTTGGCTTGTGGAATTAAACCGCATGTGATGCCCACGCATCAAAAGAGGAGATTTCTGCATGAGGTCCGTAGCTATTTTTGGGAAGATCCATACCTCTTCAAGATATGCAAGGATGGCGTCATTCGGAGGTGTGTTTCTAAAGAGGAGGCGACATCCATCATTTTGCATTGTCACGGTCTACCATGCGGAGGACATCATGCCGCCTCTAAAACTACCGCTAAGATTTTGCAGAGCGGGTTCTTCTGGCCGACAATGTTTAAAGACACCCACGACTTTGTAAAGGGGTGTGATAGATGCCAACGGACCGGGAATATCTCCAAGCGCAATGAGATGCCAATGAGGCCCATCCAAGAAATTGAGCTTTTTGATTGTTGGGGAGTAGACTTCATGGGACCATTTCCGTCGAGCAATGGCAACAAATACATCCTATTGGCCGTCGACTATGTCTCCAAATGGGTGGAAGCAATCGCCACCCCTGCTAATGATGCAAGGGTCGTCTCCAAGTTCTTCAAGCAAAATATCTTCCCGCGCTTCGGAGTGCCTCGTACCGTGATAAGCGACGGGGGGAGCCACTTCATAGAGAACAAGTTTGAAGCCATGCTAAAGAAGTACGGAGTAAACCATAGAGTTGGCATGGCATATCACCCCCAGACAAGCGGCCAAGTGGAAGTCTCAAATAAAGAGATCAAGCAAATTCTTGAGAAGACCGTGGATCGGTCTAGAAAGGATTGGTCAATGAAGCTAAACGATGCTCTATGGGCATATCGCACGGCCTTTCGCACCCCCATCGGTACCACACCGTTCAGACTAGTTTATGGGAAGGCTTGCCACTTGCCGGTAGAGTTGGAACACCGCGCATATTGGGCCATCAAGACCTTTAACTACGACTACAAGAGTGCGGCGGTGAGGCGACTCTTGGACATCAACGAACTTGATGAAATAAGGAGAGACGCCTACGAGAGCTCGAGAAGTTACAAAGAAAGGACCAAGATTCTCCACGATGCCCGCATTACCGTCACAGAATTCAAGGTAGGAGACAAGGTCTTACTCTATAATTCTTGGCTCCGACTATTTCCCGGAAAGTTGAGGTCACGTTGGTCCGGACCTTTCACCATTAAGAACATACAACCGGGAGGGGCCTTCGAGTTGGAAAGCAAAGACGGGGCCTCGTTCAAGGTAAATGGTCAGAGACTCAAGCATTATTCTGAGGGGGTCCCAACGGGAGAAATCAATAGAATATATCTACTTAAGGGATGGCCGGATGATCTTTCATACCTCCTTGATGAGGTGATAGAAGAGGCGACCCCCCACTCGATTGGCGCTCTATTCGATGAAGATTTCGAGGAAGGCCCGGATTTAGGCCAAGATGAGAAGATAGATGATTCCCCCGACCTCTCCGCTGAAAATGATGAAGGCGACGCTGATGTCGCAAGGATTCGAGAGCTCTGCGAGCTCTCGAAATTAAAGTCCCCGAAGAAAGATCCGCCGATACGGAAATCGGCGTCACTGGTGAAGCCGTTGACCGGGGAAAACGCTAGCTTGTGGGAGCCTCCCCCCAACACAATTTGAGACGAGAGACCACCGCGGGAGAACACGCCGCCGCAACTTCCGAATCCAAGCCTTCTCCCCGGAAAGTTTGATGGGTGCATCTCATATGCACCAAACATCCCGCATTAATTGAAAATCATAGGGGGTCGAGCTCACGACCTTAAACGAGCGCTTGTCAGGAGGCAACCCGACGGTTATTGCTTTATTTTTACTTTTTCTTTATTTTTGTTTTAGAAATTTTTAGTGTTTTGAGTCGTTCGCCCAAAAATTTTATGATAACGGGTCCTATTTTTCTTGACAGTAGAGGAGATAGGTAAATCCATCATGAGGAGGATGAACGAGACGACGAGGAGTGCCCCAAGAAGACGCTCGATGCTTAGGAGTAAGATGAAATCGACTGGAGGAAGAAAGACGGAGTTCAGAGCCCAAACGAAGACAAACAGCGGAAAACAAGGCTCACTCGGCCGAGTATACTAGTCACTCGGCTGAGTCCACAAGTTCGTCCGACCGAGCCGCTCACGAACGAGGGAAGTCTGCTGTACCCAACTCTCTGTTTATTTTCCTGATTTCAGTATAAATGCTACTCGGCCGAGTATATATTTTCACTCGGCCGAGTAAAACGGATACGCTCCTAGGGCGAGTCTTGCCGAGTAGCTTGAGCCACTCGGCCGAATGGACTTACTCCACTCGGCCGAGGCTGGTAAAGACACTCGGCCGAAGCGTAAGCGGGGATGATTTTCCATTGATCCCACTCGGCCGAGTGACCTAGTCACTCGACCGAGTCGTAACTTTTACTATATAAGTGGCCGAGGGGGGGCACGTTTTTCGAAACGCAAAAAAACCCAAATCGCCCGACCCTTCAGCTCCCCTCGCCCGCTCGCCTCGCTCGCACCCTCACTCGCCTGACCACCGGTCACCGCGCCGCCGCTCGGCCAGCCACCGCCGGTCGAGCACCACCGCGCCTCGCCCGAGTCGCCGCCGGCGGCCACCACTCCGGCCACCTCCGGTATCGCCTATTTCGCCCTTTTCTCCTCTTTTTGTGTATTTTTCGAGGATCCACGCGTTAAACGAACCCCAAACCCAAATTGATTTCTATATCTATCTATTATACCCCTAATGCTCCATACATTTTGAATATTACTCGCTGATATCTCCATTTCATGCGCAGGTTGTTTCTGGTAGCTTAGGGGAGCCCAGGGGAGCTTCTACGGACTGATTTGGGCTTCGCGGAGGCGCTGTCTTCGCACACTTCCATTTCTTAGCACTCGCGGCATGTCGGGGTATACTCTTTCCTTTATTTTGCACACGCCGCACTTTTTACACTTTTCGGCACGCGCTCGGGGCCGATATGCCGCCCCGGACACGGCCGCGGTCGAAGAGAGCTTCCGCCAAGCGGAAGCGGTCGGATGACACCGGCCCCTCCCACTAGTTGGAGGACTCTCCTCCAACTTCTCCCACACACCCCATCCACCCAACACAGCCTGTAGGCCCCGCACACCCCGCACAGCCTGCAGCGCCCACACAGCCCGCACAGCCCGCACAGCCACTCCCTGCCGCTCCACAGCCACCACCTCCGGCTCCACTGGTCGGGCCGCTCGGGATTACGTTCCGAGACGACGCACACCGCGCCGTCTTCGAGCGTATCTCCCAGCGCTCGATCGTACCCTCCAGGTTTGCACACCTTGCCGACCTAGGACGCCTGGGGGTACTAGAGGGGATGCTCACGTTGTACGACAACGTGGGCTAGCGAGATTTCTTTCAGGTGTCGGCGGACACGTTTACCCGTCCGACACTTGAGGTACTTAGTTCGATCGCCCGGACCGACGAGGGATGCTCATTTCGGTTCATGGACCGGGAGTGCCAGGTCACTCTCGGTATGATGAGAGCATTTTTCTCGTGGCCCGATGTCCCCGGAGCCGATCGCGGTTACGGCCCCACCCATATCCCCCCACCTTCCTTCGACACCGGTGCCTTCTGGGTCCGGATTACGGGTCTCCGCGCTGCCTTTGACCCTAGCAGGGCCAAGGCCTCGGCCATTGTCCATCCCTGCCTCCGTATAGCTCAGCGCCTTATGGCGACGACCTTTTTGGCCAGATATGAGCCGGGCACGATGTCTACGCTGGAGCTCTACATGCTCTACGCGATGACACGTCCCAGAGCTCTATCTAGGGATGGCGATGAGCGGGTCCCCGCTGTCGTGATTGATGTCGCGGCTTGGTTTTTGGACCGCATCATTGTATCGGTGGGCGCTCGCTCACCGATATGCTGCAGCGGCCTGATCACCTTGCTTGCCCTTATGACCGGCGAGGACTTCCCTGATGACCTGCGACGAGCACCGGGCCCCACTTCTTTGTCGATTGATGTTATGGCCCGGATGAAGATGCTTCGTCCACACGGTGAGCGTCACTGGGTCTGGTTGCACGGCCCTTACGGTGCCGATTACATGATTCTTCCGAGCCCAGCTCGGACTCAGATTGCACCAGCCCACGTGGACTGGCTCCCTGTGATGGATGTTCTCATCCCCGCTGCTTACGTGCTCGAGGCCGAGGAGGCCGAGGAGGCCCACGCTGCCCACGCTGCCCCCGCAGACCCTGTTGCACCTGCCGAGCCTGCTGCCCCCGCAGACCCTATTGCACCTGCCAAGCCTGCTGCCCCTGTCGACCCTGTGGCCCCTCAGCCTATCCCCGCTGTTTCCGATGCTCCTGACACCTCTGTCCACACCTTTGTCGGTGTCGGGAGTACCTTAGCTGAGCACACCCCCGCCACTTCCACGCATGTCACCACCACCACTGGCCCTCTGTCTACTGAGCCCGTTTCTTTTGTCCCACCCGAGCGCCCGCCGACCGTAGTTGAGTGCGGAGAGCCCTCTGTCTCCACTACTGCTGTATTTTCCGAGAGTGTCATGGCGTCTGTCCACACTTCTGTGCCACTGACCTCTCCGGCCGCCTCGCTGCCACTTTTGCACTCTTCTTTCGCTGCTGCTGCCTCCACTTCTCACCAGCCGGTGCCCCGGCCTCACACTGAGGCCAGGCCCACATTTGCGAGCGCAGCACCTTTCGTTCCCTTCCCCGCTGAGCCCGTCACATACGCGACCCGAGTACGCCAGCCCCGCCCTGCACAGCCCCGACCGGTGCGTCCCTCTGCACCACCTCCCCCCGACACTGTACTTCAGAGCATTCGTGCTCTAGAGGGGGCGGTGAGTGGCCTCAGAGGTGACATTAGGACCCTGTCCTCCACCGTCTATGCGATGGCTGGCCGTTTTGACCTGCTCCCGCAGATTCACTACTGTCTTACCCAGGTCCTGGAGCGTCTCCCCCGCGTACCCCCACCCACCCAGCAGGTTCCCACCCACACTTCCGCACACACTCAGCCTGCTACCACTTCCACACCCACACCCGCTCAGCGGCCTGTCCAGCCACCACCACCACCGCCGCCTCAGGACGGAGACGGTGTAGCACCACCTTCTTAGGCACCCTTGATGCCATCGATTATTCCTGCCGTTGTGCTGCCCGTTTCTGCTGGGTCCTGTTGCATTTTTGTCCACCCCCCTCCCCTCACTTATTTTGGGTTTCGCATTCAGATCGTATCCTTATATATCTTTTTTGGGAGAGAGGGAGAGTTTTTGGTGCCACATCTATATATCTGTATCACTCCATTCCTGCATGCATCATGTCCGCATCATATTTTTCGTTTCTTTATTTTTCGTTTATTTTCCTTTTTTTCCCCATCATGCATGCATCCTCACTTACCCCTCACATTACTTGTCTCTCGGTGTGCCACACTTTGCACATTGAGGACACTGTGCCATTTAGCTTGGGGGAGTGTGTTCTCACGTTCTTTTTTCGGTTTGCCACCTTTATTTTTAGTTTTTCACGCCATTTTCCGCTTTTGCACTTATTTTTCATCATTTTTTCTCATTTTACCATGCATCACGTTTTCCTTATTTTTCTGTGTGCCGCATTGTAAATAGTTCTATTTTCCCTTTATCTTCATTTCTTTCTTTTTCATCTCATGCTAGAGATGACTTTTCTGTGATGATGATGACGTGGAGTTAGATTATTCTATATGCATGCTTTATTTGTCATGTCTTAGATTTTATTTCTGATATCATATGATATTACTTGCCTTGCATCTAGAGATAGTAACCCACACTTTTTCCACATGAAAATGGATGAAATTTTATTATTAGCTGAGTCTGAATATTCATATGTATGCTATCACAGAAAACACACCAAGATTCACGCATTGAATGCCTATATCTGGAGTACTAATTTCTTTTCCTATATCACTTCTATATGCATGAACTGTACATTTCACTTCAGGATGATTGAATGATGTTAGCTATGATAAATCTGGATTAGTTAGCTTTTTTGTGATCGAAACTGAGTAGATTAGATTACCCTGCTGAAGTTGTCGTGCATGTCTTATAGAGTGAACCGAGAGATATATTCATTTCTTTCTCCACAAATCTTGAACATCATTTCTCTACTTTTAAAATCATTGGTGAATCTCCCCTTAGCGATCCTATTATATGGCATTTCCCCCGCTATTAATTCCTAGCTCCAAATTTCTTATTCAAAAAAAAAGAAAAAAAAGAGAAAAGAGAAAATATTCTTGTATATCATTATCTCTCTTTGAGTTGGGATCGTTGTGTATATATGCTATTGCATCAAAAACAAAAAAAAAAGAAAAAGAAAAGAGGAAAAATCCTCAATAAAAGATCCCATCTCACTTTCTTTCTTTCTTCTCTCTTTTCGTGTTCGTTTTTATTACTTTTGGAGCTTTATAAAAATGGGGATGTAAATATTTTTTTTATGCCACCACGCTTATAGATAAGCTTGGGGGAGTGGATCCATTGATGTGTGAGAGAGTGACTACTTGACGTTGCACGACAACCTAGGCTAAGTAATATTCTATACTCAATGAGATTATTTCTAGCTTTACGAAGTCCGGAAATCTAAGCCTAGCACTCATTTCATGAAATCCATACTTTTCTATTCTCTCTATTCTATAATGTGATACTCTTATACTCCTGATAGAAAGCATTCAATTGAAAAGTGTGTGATCTGTGATTTGTATACCGCTTTAAATGATTCAGACGATGTTAATTATAAGATTATTCCGTTTTTCATGATTATATTGTTGTTCGTGGGTTTTCTATTTCTATTTGCACCATTATACTATGATATCAAAATAAAACTCTTTGACATGTGTTTTTCATTCAGTGCATGCTATACGAGTAAGCGGAACCCACGTCCTGAGAAAATGATCTAGCGGCTTACCTCTTCGCTTCTTTCTTTCTTCTTTATTTTTATTTCGCTTTTCATTCTTCTCCGTTTTTCATTCTTCATTTTTCGTCGTTTTCGTTTTCTGAATCCACCGGGTTCTCCTTTTACTTATCTTCCTCGAGGACGAGTAAGAGGTAAGCTTGGGGGATTTTGATCACTCCTTATTTTACACCTTTTTCCCGCATGTTTGCATGCCATTTAGATCGCCCAAATCATGTTTTTCACGATATATCGACGATATTGCGATGCTTTTCACGATTTGTTGTTTCTGTCGCATTTCAGGTGATTTGGCGCGATTTGGAGTGATCTCGAGACGCGCTTACTCCAGAGGGTCACCGACGACCTCCCCGAGGGGTATTTTGCTGTTGGAGAGGAGCGGAAGAAGAACGGACGTCGCAGGAGCGACGAGGAGGCCAAAACAAGCAATCTGGGCATTTTTAGTGTCCCACTCGGCCGAGTGAAGGAGTCACTCGGCCGACCAGCGAGACACCGCTCGGCCGACCAGATCAGACACGATTCATACGTGCACTCGGCCGAGCGACAGAGACCACATCGGCCGAGTGACGAGACCCCGTCCGCCCGAGTGGCGCCCAGACGAAGCCATTCAAAAATCGCCATGTTACTGTTTTTCGGCTGCCTGAGCTTCAGAAGACCCACTCGGCCGAGTGGATAATCCCGACCGCCCGAGTACCATGAAGCCATCGGCCGAGTGACGACAACTCACTCGGCCGAGCCGCCCCCGAAGTGAAGACCCCTGAAGATCAGGACTTACTGGAAAATTACAGGGTTCCTCACTCGGCCGAGCGACTTTTGTCACTCGGCCGAGTGCGACACGCTGCCTGTAGCGAAAATTGCGGAAAATAGGCTGCGCATGGGTATTTTGGTCACAGTTTTTGGACGATTTTGGGGGGTATTTAACCCCTGTTTTTACCCTAGTTTGGAGAGCTTTTCTCTTATATTTTTTGTAGCCTTTTAGATTAACTTTTTTAGCTTTATTCTTGAGATTGGAGAGGAGACAAAAGTTGATTTTTGTAGAATTATTTGAATAACTCCATTGGTTTGTGTTTTCTCTTCTCTAAAAATTCTATTTTTATTACATATCTCAATATTGTGATGAATTCTATTGCTTATTTCATTGATTATTTTTGTGATCTTGCTATGAATTGTGAGTAGTCGCCACGTCTTGGGGCGTGGGGATGAACCCTACAAGCCCTATTTCATGATTGTGATGAATTGGTAGGAATTTTGCTAGAATTGCTATTAGGGATTAGATTGGGATCAATTTACTACGGGTGGCTAGGAGTTCATACCGATTGGGATTTGCAAGAGATTGGATCCAAATTCGATAGGAAACCCTAGAAATCCGAATTGGGTTGGAATCGAATTTCTGTAGTGTCGGTTTGCAAGAGATTGGACCGATACTAGGGTTTCCGGTTCCAATTCCATGCCAATACCCGTTTGCAAGAGATTGGACTGGTAGGAACTATCCCAAACTAGGTCGTGGGCCGAGTTTGCAAGAGATTGGGCTCGGTGCGCGATTGAACGATGATGTTGATCCTAATGCTAGCTTCCCTAGGCTAGGGTTTGCAAGAGATTGGGCCCGAACCTAGGATAGCTATAGACCGGCAACAGCGCGAGAGCGTGAGCTTGGTTCTACATTCAGTTGCAACTAGTTCATCCAAAATCTTATTCTAGCAATTTTGATACCGATGAACCACATTTACGAAAGATGGTGAGTAGCGGGAATTCCCCATTCCCTAGACGTTCTTTGTTTGATTTGATATTTCCGTACTTTGTCTGACGATTGTGACAGGATCGCCAAAGGCAAATTTCTCTTTTCTTAAATAGCCAGGTTTATTGGAACAAGCACGGTCATTCGTCCTCCCTGTGTTCGATAACCCGCTCGCTGCTATACCGTGCGCTTGCGGTAAAACTACAACCGTTCTCTGGGTGTATATCCGGGGTCGATCAATGCTCATATTATACACTTTATTTCTGTATTTTTTCATACTTTAACGATTGCTCATATTGCAAATTTAATGCTTAAACGATGATTTCACGATGAATTTCACTATTTCTAGGTTTCGTTAGATTTTCAGGAAATATGGAGCAATCTAGAGCAATTTGGAGCTATGAGCACATAAGCATCTGCCAGAGCATCAATGACGATGATATCAAAGAGCTTACGGTGCTTGAAGTTGAGAAGAAGCGGAAGGAAGACGAGAGAAAGAGAAAGGAAGCGAGAAGAAGGAGAAAACGTTGAAATATCACCCTACTTGGCCGAGAGACATAGCTCACTCGACCACGTGAGGCTGATACATCTGCAATCCAGCGAAAGAAGCGCAACAATGTACTCGGCCAAGTGGAATTTCCACTTGACCGAGTGAGAAGTCCACTCGACCGAGTGGAGAGAGAAAAAACAAGTGGCATGTTACTATTTTTGGAGGTGTCTATAGAAGACCCCACTCGACTGAGTGAGAAGCTCACTTGATCTTGTGAGCCAACCACTTGACACAACCGTAACCTACACCTAGGATCCAACTGGCGGTGTCACGATCTCCAGGCGTAATATGGCCCCTAGGCTACGATTTCGGGCTCAATCCGCAAGCGGACGGTGTCGAGTTATAATATAAAAGATTGTCGGATCCCACAGGGACGGTGATAGTGTCTATAATATTCTCAGTCTATTTCTAAATCTAGAAGTGAGGTAGAGGTCGGAGTGAAATATTTGGGTTGATTGTTGTTGTGATATCAATAAAAAGAACTAGGGCTTTAGGGATCACCACAAGGATCGTCGGGGGTTGATGTCGGATAGGATCCTTGCTTTTCATTAGGGTTAGGGAATTAATCCCCCAATTCATACCACTCTTGTGGGCTAGAATTACGGGGTATTTCGGTGGCTCTCATTGACGCAATGGCGGTAGCCGTTAACATAGCGGTATAGTTCATCGATGGATCCCCTCAAGGCGCGAGCCGGGCATGGTCACGTGCCTTGGTTGGATCCATCGATTTCCCTATTCAAATCCCTAGATACCCCTTAAGCACATCAATTCTACAGACCGTGAGCAGGATCTCAGTACGGGTTATCTATGGATTCGGTAGGATCTATCGAAATACAACCCTAAATCCCCAATTCAACTTAGGGATCCAGATCTACATTTTTCCCCTAGAATCCTAGGGCTAACCCATCAACCCTAGAATAGATCTACTCAAACATCGCAATAGAAACGCACGAAAACATCAATTTCACAGAAGAAAACATTTTAGCAATTGAGAAATTAGGGCTGAAAGAACTTACATCGAGAATGAACGAATAGTAGATCCAGACAAGAACAAAAAGTAATAATCTTTAATAATTGTTCCAAAATTCGCTACAAAAATTAATCCAAAGATCCATACAAAAATCGCTCCCAAGCTTAGCTCCCAAAAATCCTTCACAAAAACTAAACTCAACTTCAGCCGTCTTCCGATCGCGAGCTTCAGTCGCTGCCAAAATCGCGCACATCGCGCTTCTTCAAAACTTCCCAGAAATGCCCTTGGAAGTGCCGACCGAGTAGGTGACTCGGTCCGAGCAGCTTCTGCTCGGTCAGTAGCTCGGTCCGTGTAGCTTGCTGCTCGGCTGCTTGAAGAATTCGAAATCGTCCTATCCGGACCGAGTAGGATCTGATCCGTCAGCTGCTCGGGCTGTAGAACATGAGGCGACTCGACCGAGCATTTTCTAGGATCTGATCCGTCCGCGTCAGCCAGTATCTGACCTCTCCTGTAATTGATACGGCTCGGTCTGAGCAGATGAGCTGCTCAGACCGAGCATTTTCTAGGAAATGCTGGGTCAGCTCCTAGGGCTTCTCTCTCTGCTCTCTCTCTCTCTCTTTTCCCTCCTCCAATGGCTCCAGGAACACGGCGAACTCCTCCAGAGCCCCGTTAACGAGCTCATGGGCACGTCAGATGTGTCCATACCCAAGTGGGGGTCCGAATCGCTCCAAAATCCCTAAAAATTCACGAAACACTACGAAACTCGAAAATATCGTTAGAAATGTAGAATCGAGGTAAAAATGGGATTTGGACGCGAAAATGATATGCAATGCGATGAGATAATGATATGAAAATGATAGAAAATATGGACACATCAAAATCCCCCAAGCTTACCTCTTACTCATCCTCGAGGAAGACGAATAATCAGTACGCCGGGAGGAAAATAAAATGAAAATAAGAAAATGAAAATAGAAAGTAATGAAAAACAAAAAGAGAGAAGTACGAGAAAAGTGCTAAGGATGATCGGTCAGATCTCATGCATAAATTGTCTATCACGATGCTCTGAGTGCTAAACATACATGCTATTGGTAATTTCTAGCTTTATATATCATATGACATGCAATACAGGCAAAGAACAGGAATCTACTGAAATAACACCGTCAAATCATATCAATCTCATGCAATCCCTAGAGTCTAGTATAAAAGAGTTGGCAACGCCCTTTTCAACCACAGATACGCAAGGAGCACAAAAGATTCACACAACATGCAATAAAGAATAGGAAAATTCATGCCATTCAGATATTCAATTCGATACATGAAAAATATCCAAAACTAAGTAATTCGTAAAGTTTGGGTTTTATAAAATCTCCCCGATGTGCACGTCTCCACTCTAATGTCACGCTCACTCATGTAATCAGTTGGTTTACCCCCCAAGCTTAGCATGAGGCGTCACATCAATGAAAATGATATGGAATTTTTATTTTCTTCCCAGAATAATTGATAGCTTCTAATGAAATAATACAAAACAGTATTTATTCATTTTCTTTCTTCTTCTTCTTTTTCTTTTTTTTCAGATATGAATATATACACACTTTTTTTCCATTTAGAAGCTATACTTTTTCTTTTTATATTTGGGAAGTGAGATGCGGTAAAGTAGCTATGGGGGTGTAACCAACTGATATGTAGAGATATAAAATAGATATGTGGAGAAGGAAAATAATGGGACTCTCGGTTCACTCATAAGAGTGTGCACATCAGTTTGATAAAATAAAACCCTAACTAAACTCATATATAGCATGAATATTTTCACTTCTCTAAATGAATACTGAAAATGGCATGCGGTAATAATCACAATATCAGCAGGCATGCAAACAGAAGTGAATAAGATAAGAAAGCAGGTGCTCCAAGTGTTCTAGTGATACGTGAACCTGGGTGCATTTCCCAACGTAAATCATACTAGATACTAATTCATGCATTTGATTTTCAAATTCATTTCAGGTATTAATTCAGACAGATCATCAAAAGAAAAGCATGCATATAGATAATAAAACTGGAATTAACCCTGATAGCATGCCAAAGAGGTGAGCATCGCAAAAACTAATAAAGCCTAGAGATATCATCATTTGGACCATCCTTAGTAAAAGTAAAAAAGAAGCTGAGAAAAATGGAAAAGAGATAAAAAAGAGATGCATGTATGGAGAAAAACATAAAATATGATGCAGAATGAGAAAAAATAAAACGAGGCGGGAAAGTGGTGAAAAAGTAAAATAAAGACTGAAAATAGGGGAGGAAAATGTGAAAATAAAATAAAAATAAAAATAAAGCGGGAGCGCTCATCCCCCAAGCTAAACCTAGCAGTGTCCTCACTGCTAAGAAAACGCTCGTGAGCGGGAGATGATGCTAAAGGGGTGGTGTGGGTGGGGAAATAAAAATAAAAACTATGTAATGGAAGAAAAGGAAATAAAAATAAAAATATGATGCAATGCAATGCAATAAATGAAATGATGCATGTGTGGTGCCTCCCCCAAGCTGTATAAAAGTAGGGCCCGAAGAGACAGATAGGCATAAAAGATATAGGGGAGGCAAAGTGGGTACGGACTACGTCAATCAGAGGCACCACCCTCTGGGGGTGGTGATAGGTCCCTCTGATGTGGACCCGGAGCGGTGGGTGGCAGGTCTGGCTGTGAGTCATGGGGAGGGCTAGTGCTGAGATCGATCGTGGGAGAGGAAGGAGCAGAAGTATATAAGACCATGGCAGAGAGGGGATCAACTGTGACCGACGACTCAGAAGTAGCAGAAACAGGCTTTACAGAAGCCTGTGGAAGTGAAGCACTGAGTGGTGTTATGTGGGTCACAGTGTCCGGTCTGGGAGGAGGAGCGTGTGGAAGTATGACAGTCGGTGGGCCACGCTGACGAAGAAGGTCAATGATAGATAAAAGATCCGAATCGACCCTCGATCTGTGTGTCCTAGTCTCGACTAGAAAGTCCTCGAAATCCCGCTGCAAGTGGGAAGTCAACTACTCAAGAGCAGTCAATCGAGAGTCAGAAGAACGAGGGTCAGGTCGGGCACGGGGCAACTAACGGTGAGTCACTACTCGCGTGAAACTGCCCGGTGCAACTGAGGCACCGTGCCAGGCGTGGAATGTGGGCGAGGGTGAGCTCGAGATGATCTCAGAGACATTAGAAGTGAGAGCTGTAGTCGACACAGAAGTGTGGACAGTCGTCGACATGCTCTCGGTGTAAATGGTAGCTGAAGTGGAGGAGGTCTGTACAGAGAGTGGAACTGAAGCTAAAAGCTCCGAAAGAGGGGGGAGGGTCGGGACAGGGTCGAGGGAGGGAGAATCTAGATCTATAACGTCGTCAGTGAAAGGTAAATCGGTGCCCTCCGGCACCAAAACAGAGGTAGAAGAGATATGAGTCTCTGGGAAAGAAGTGAGGATAGCCCCTGAAGAATTGACGACGGTAGAAACAGAGGATACAGCAGTGGTAGTGGCGGCTCCTGAAGATGGGTGAGCTGTAGGAATAGGGAGACCGGCAACAAGAGCTGCTAAGTCGAGAAGCTCGAACTCCGAGGAGCGTGGGCCAGGGTCATCGACAGCAGCCTCGACTGGTGCTCCAGGAGGCTCGAGTACGTGGATGGGTGGGAGCGTCTCTACCCTAGGAAGCATCCATTCAAGCTGGACTGCGGGGATATGTGTTAGGTGAGGGGTAGGGAGTATCATGTGGGGATCGTGTCCGTTACCTACTAGGTAACGCCAATGACGAGCACCATAAGGACGGAGGATATGCATGTGCTCGAGCACGCCAATGGTCAAGCGTGTCGGGCCAAGTGGACAGTGCAAGTCAGCTGGGATGGGGATACCTATCATCCTAGCATAGATAGAAAAGAAACCACCACAACAGATGTCCATGGTATGGAATGTGGTGGCAGTCTGGTAGAGGCACTGACACAGCCAGTGGGCTACGTCAGAGAGCATCAATGGTCTTAAAGATCCATTCTGGTGGAATCTAAGAGGTCGGGTCATACCCCAAAGATGGGTAAGCCCAGGTAGGGACATAGTCCCGACCTCTGGTCTGCAGAAGAGTGTGCATGCTAGGTGCTTGTGGGCGTAGCTAAGGCACGAGTGCACTATGCACGATGCCTTCGCCTGGCTAGGGCAGTACTCAGGTAGTCCAGAAATGTGCTCCCAAAAGGTGCATGCAACAAAATCATCAAGGTCAAAGCTCAGGGAAAAAGCTACCCTAGGATCTGGGACGGCGGGGAAGTGAAAATACTCCCTGATCATAGCAAAAGTGACGGTGTAATCATGATAAAGGAGGCAGAATGTGATGCCGTCACCTGCTGCGGTGAAGGCAAGGGAGCTAAGACCCTCTAGGGCTAGACGTGTGTAAGTGGGGGCGTGGACCCCGAGGAATCGGTCGAAACCGATCGCTCGGTACAGGCGGTGCACTCCCGGGAGGATGCCCAGTGACTGAGTGCCGGCACATCAATGAAAACTGTAGGCACTAGATGGCGCTGATGGATCCTAGAGTATTGATCGTGCCCCAGATACACAACCGGGACAAGCGACTCGTAGTTTTACCGCAAGCGCACGGTCAAGTGGCGAGCGGGAATCGAACACGAGGAGGTGGTGTTGGCTCCAATCTATCCTAGGTTGGTTTGACTACGAATGTTTTATTGGTGGAGATGGTTATGGAATGATATAATGGAAATGGTGGTGGATGTCGGTGTCGGTGATAAAGAAGTCGGATAAAGTATCGATTCAAATTTAATACAATAAAAGAGTCTAGAGCTAGGGAATCCCCACTGTGAATCGTCATACATCATTGTAAATAGTGAATCTCAATATTACTAGGTTTGTGTTGGGTTGAACTAGTCGTAACTGAATAGAGAACCAAGCTCACGCTCTCGCGCTATTGCCCAGTCTCTTGCAAACCCTAGCCTAGGCCGCTAGCATTAGGATCGACACCATCGTTCAATCGCCCCTCGAGCCCACTCTCGTGCAAACTCGAGTTACGATCTAGGTTGTGATAGTTCGTATTCGTCCAATCTCTTGCAAACGAATATGGGTATAGATTTATAATAAAAATCCTAGCTTTGGTCCAATCTCTTGCAAACCAAGTCTAGAGAATCTCGATTATAAATCTAAATCGAATATCTAGGCCTTCCCATCGATTAGAATCCAATCTCTTGCAAACCCCAATCGATGGAAATCCCTAGCTATCCGTAATAAATCAATCACAACCTAACCACCTAGCAATTCTAGCAATTTAGAAATTCATTCATCACAAATCTGAAATTAGATCCATAGGGTTTATCCACATGCCCTAGAACAACAAATCTACTCAAGCATAGCAATAACGATATGAGAATCAATAAAAATCATTGCTTGCATACAAAAAGATAGAAAAACAAAGATTCAAATAACAAGAACAAAATGCTTAGCTTTGATGAAGATCTTCAATCCAAATACAAGCGTTTAGATCCAAGAGGGGGCTTAGGGCATGGCCTAACCTCTAAAATAATCACTAATAAAACATCATGGAACCCCCTCTAATGATGGCTACAAACCCCTTATATAGCCCCCAAAAAAACCCTAGCAAAAGCCCCTAAAATCGCCCAAAAAATTGTGACCAAAATGCCCCTGCGCAGCCCAGAAATCGCAACTCTCGCAGCAGGCGGACCGGCTCACTCGGCCGAGTGAAAAGCTCACTCGGCCGGGTGAGAATTCCTGCAGAAATTCCAGAAAACAGCACTCTGTCAAAAACTGTCAAAAACTGGTCACTCGGCCAAGTGGAAAACTCACACGGCCGAGTGAAAGTGTCACTCGGCCGAGTGACACTGATACGCGAATTCCATCTCTGCAGCATCAACTTACAGAAATTCTCCAGATTTCATCCGACCTCCGATTGGCATGTTCTTGACGGCGTTGGCATAGTAATGAAGTCTACTATCCACAAAAAATATGAGAAAAATACTTTGACCTCTGGAATGATATCAGATTTCAAAAGAGTGGAAGGCTATATGAAAATCTGGGCGCTCGTGTCATCGGCTTCACTCGGCCGAGTGGGATTATTCACTCGGGCGAGTGGACTTCTCTACTCAGCCGAGTAGGTCTTCTAATGTTCTCCCCAGAATTCCAGAGAGTCGGCTTTGATTTATTTCAGAAGTCCTGACTCACTCGGGCGAGTGGTGATCTCTACTCGGCCGAGTGGATGTAACCACTCGGTCGAGTACATTGTGGCTCAAGATCCCTTTGTATCAGTTGTACTCGGCCGAATGCGCTTCTTCACTCGGCCGAGTGGGCTGTGTTACTCGGTCAAGTGGCCTGTTTCTGGAGTCAACTCTTCTTCTCCTCGCCTCTTCATCGATTCTATCGATTTCCTTCTTCTTCCACTCATCTTCCAGCACCGTTAGCTCCTCGATAGAGCCATGGGCAACGCTCCGGTACATGTGCAAGTCCTTTAAGCTCATTTTTGCTCCCGATTGCTCTATATTTCCTGAAATCCGACAAAAACAAGAAATAGTGAAAATTAACGCAATATCGTCGAATACTCGTGGAAATCGCAATATGAGCAATCGAAATGGCGTGAAAACATGCAGAAAAAGGTGCAAAATTTGGACCGATCAAAACCCCCCTAGCTTGCCTCTTACTCGTCCTCGATGAAGATAAGTAAAGAGACGAACTCGGGACATGAATACAAAGGAAATGAAATTAAAAAGAAAGAAAATGAGGTGGAAGGGGTCACTAGATTATTCTCTCAGATCTCAAGCCATAAGCTACACATCACGATAACTCAGAAAATACGAATCTCATGCTATAAAGATTTCATATCTTATTTAAACATGGTACTTGCAAGCTTTTAAGAACAAAGGAAGGGACTCCCTAAATTCATGCAATCAACTCATATTCACATCATGAATTTCATAGAATATAATATACAATTCATTGGCGATGCACTTTTCAATCAAAAGTTATAAATGAAGCACATAAGATACACACCAAGCATGCAATAGAGAATAGAATAAGAGTCATGGCGTTAACATATTTATTTCAAATCATGAAAAATCTCCATATCTAATATATTTTGCAAAGTCTAAGCATTATCGAATATTCCCATTCATGCACGTCTCCACTCTAATGTCATACTCACTCATTTGGTCAAATGAATTCATCCCCCAAGCTTAGCTTGAGGCGTCGCATCCAAAGGAATATAATAGTGGAAAATGGGTTTTTTTGCCTTGGTTTTCCCAAGTATTTTGTGGCTCCAATAATGAGATAGAGAAATATTTTTCTTTTTCTTTTTGAACTTTTTGTTTCTCATTTTTTTCTTTTTGGATTTTCGTAGGAGTTATTTGATTTGTATTTTTGGTTTTTGGCTCCTTTTTGGCTTTTTGGACTTTTTTTTGGAGCTGACTTTTTCTTTTGTAGGGATTTTTGGGAAATAGATGCGATATAAGTAGCTTTAGGAGGTGAACCCAAGTGACATGTAGAGAATAAAAAGATATATGTGGAGAAGGAAATAATGTAACACTTGATTCACTCTAAGATGTGCACAAATGGTTCAATAAGATAATACATCAACTAAACTTATATGTAAGCATGTATATTCTCAATCATTTCAATAAATAGTGAAGTCAAGAAGTAAAGTTTACAATCATATCAGGCATGCAACAGAAGGTGAATACGACAATAAAACTGATGCTTTAGATATACTAATGATGCGTGAATCTTGGTGCATTTCCAACAAAAGCATACCAAACACTAATCCATACATTCAGCAAGAGAAATATGATTGAGAAGCACGTGTGAATATCAGGCATTCACTTAGAGGAGTCATCAAGAGAAATAGATTTGCAAGCACGTGTGAATAGCAAGACTATGGAATACTCTAAGTAGCATGGCAAGGAATAATAAGCATCGTGATAGTTGCTAAAACAATAAGAGATATCATCATACGAAATTCATCTAGCGGAAGAAGAGTGTAACGACCACTTTTCGTGGTACGTTGTTCGTGCACGTGCTTTTGTCCGTGCACGTGTTTGTTTTAGACTTTGTTTGTTTGTGAACACTTTCGTGTGATATGCCGTTGTGAACGTCTCTGAGAGTATTAAATAGTGGCACTAATTTGGAACGACGTTTCTCGAGTCGTTTTTCCATAATTTAATCTCACTCGATGAGACGTGGCGATTTTCACTTTTGACGGGAGACGTTTCTATTTTTAGTTTTGTCGTCCGACGTCGGAATTGAGATCCGTCTTCTTAGTTAGCTCACATTCGTCGCCACGATCACCACGATATTTATTTTATAATTTGTGGAGTTTATTTGACCACTTTTATATTTTTAACAAGTTTTATATTATTTTTAATAATTAATTTATAAATTATTTTCGGCCAAATAAAATTTATTTGAGTTTTACACGTTTTAAAGAATTTTTGAGCCAATTTCCAGCTCATTTGGACCAAGTCAAATCCTTGGATAAGTTGGGGAAGTTAGATTTCAAATTTTAAATTATTTTAAACTTCTAATCCTATTAGATTTAGCCCTAGACCAAGTCAACACATCTACACTATATAAGCAACCCCTAGGAAGACCCATTTTCGCAAGAAATTAACCCTAGCCTCTTCCAAAACCCAAAATTGACGTTGCGACGATTCGTCGCAACGTTGCGACGAACTTCCCCCGCTCAGACCGAGAGAACGGGCCCAAAACTACCGCACCGACCGAAGCCCCCGCCCGCTATGTCTGACCGATGCTCTCGCCCGCATCGCTGCATCTCCGCAACGTTGCAACCGTTGCAACGTTGCAGCGCTGCGCTCCCCGCATCCAACCCGCCCGACCGATGGCCTCCCCCGCTCCGACCGAAAAAACCAAGCAACTTTCCCCGCTCCGACCGCTAGCCGCCCGCTCGCATCGCAGCGCATCGCCCCGCTCCGTTCCCTCGGTCTAACCGAGGGCTTGGCCCGCACCCCACTCGCATCCCCGCTCCGCATCATCTCCGCACCGTCGCCCGCAGCTGTCGCCCGCATCGCCCCACGCCTGACCGAAGCGCCCGCTCGCATCGACCGCTCGCCGCTCGTTGCAACTTTGCAACGTTGCAACGACCCGCTCCCAAGCGCACGACCGACCCGCCCTACCGCTCTGACCGAAGGAGACAGCCCCGCACCGCTGCTGCGACCGACCCAAACGCTGCACAGCCCCGTTTACCCGCAGCGACCGAGAGAATCTCCCGCATTGGCTGGGTACGACCGAGAGCCATTCGTCGCAACCCCGCACCCGTCGCACCGCTTGCCACCGTGGGCCCCCCAAGTTCTCCAGAGGAATTGTGGGTCCCCCAAAGGTCCCTAGGACTACTGTGGGCCCCACCTAGGTGCGTTCTCTTCGACGACTTGCCGCGTACGACGTCGTCGCACGTCATAGCCCGTAGTCGCACGTGCGAGCTTTGGAATCTGGAACCGTTGCACCGGTTGATGCTCTGAACTTTCCAGCGAGGAAAATAATTTGGAATCTGGACTTGGAGCGCGTTCTCTCATTCCAACCCCCGGCGTCGCTACCCGACGCCGGTGTAGCTTTCGCGTCGTGTTGAGGTAACGCTTTGCACCCCTAGGACCCCCAACCCATTGCCTGCTAATCAAGACTAAAATCAGTATTTTTAAAGTATTTTAAATGTTTTAAATTCACTAATCAAGATTAATAATATGGACTTTAGGCCGGTGGACTTGTGCACGTAGGATAATTGTGATTTTTGGACTCATTGGACGGTGTGCTCAGACGGCGTACTTGCAGGCAAGTGAAACTTGCCAACTCTTGTGTAGGGCCATGTTTCTAGGCCACTTCCTTGTTTTCAGCGTAAAAGAGACTAGTCAGTGAAATGATAGCTGGCTAGACGCCTACTTGATCCAGTTTGACAACGAAACTAGATCCGTCACCTAAATGGATCTAGCTTGACAACAAAGCTAGATCCAACTCTTTAAACTTGTTGTTCATGCATACTAAATTGCCACGTTTACTTTTCTTATCTGTACGCACTTTTAACTGCCATGCATTGCATCTTACATGTCATCCCAGTTGATTGTTGCATTCGTAGCACACGCTACAATACTTGTACTCCTTGAATACTACTTTCGGGGAAACGGGCCTCATGTGTTGGTCAAAAGCCAATGCCCGGTTTCCTGGTCCGGCTAGGTGCACCCATATGCCATACTTGTTAAAAACACTTCCTGGCTCGTGATCCAGAAGCGAGCATTACCGTTCGGGGGTAAGGCCCTGGCTCGACACACGTGGAGGGGTAGGGATAAACGGTCAACTGAGCTTAGGAGTGGCCTGATCCGCCCTCTAGCCAGAAGACGGAATCTCTGTGCACGAGGTGCTTACTTTTCTTGTCTTGTACTTGTCTTGTGAATGATTCATGCAATACTTGTCATCCATGCCATGTTTAAATGCCATGCTCGTACTTTACTTTACTTTACCTGTTGCACTCATACTTTAACTGCCATGTCATCGCATTCATACTAGAACTGCTAGGTTGCTTTTACCTACTTTTAGTTTCATTGCACAAGTCTCTTGTAGACTTGCTGACATGTGCCCCTTGCTCTTTTGGGTGTCACATGTTAGACCTGAGCCAGAGACCGTTGCTGAGTACGTGATGCCTTGCTGATGCTGAGTCTGAGTCCATGATTGCACAGGAGGATTTTGGTGGACACCGGTGACCATTCTTTGAGTCTTTGTTGAGCTTTATTTTGTTTTAGGCCTTTTGTTAGTTGTTGGTGCGTAGCACCGTTGTTTTGTACTTTGTACTTTTGTTGGCCATGTTTGGGCCTTTAGTCTCTTTTTCTTTTAGCCTGATGGCTTTTCTGCGATGTTTGAATTTATATTTATGGATATTCTGAGATTATTCTTTGTCTCATTTCATTATTATTATCTTTGTTCCGTTCGCGTTGCAAGGACCTGCAGTTTTAAAAGTTGATTGACGCTTATCGGACTTGCAGCTTTGTAGCTTCAAGTCTGAGCGGACCTTCTCACGCTTCGTCTCCATATTTTTGGGAAGCGGGGCGTGACAGGTTTTGTTGGTGGCCCATGCAGGTCAGTCTTGCAATTGCGAATTAACGAAACAACGATAATAACGGAATGTCCATTAAATAAATTGCAACATTCGAGTCATAAGCCCTGAGTCTAGTCGTTTTCTTATGACACTAGGAGTAAGAAGGCTTAGTTAGATGTCTGTGCTTGCTAGATAGAGGCCCTGACTGTTAGTTAGACTCCCTGTCAGCAATTGATTTAATCGTTGTAGGAGTGACCTTAGGGGTTCTTGTCTAACCCGGACCATATTAGACTCCTAGAATTTCCTTCCGTCGTTCGTTTGGGTTCATCGATTTCGGACCAAGCTGAACACATTTCATTACCGTCTAGCTCCTTAGAAAGT
The DNA here is from genome assembly GCA_030789695.1 of Scilla litardierei. NCBI lineage: Eukaryota > Viridiplantae > Streptophyta > Magnoliopsida > Asparagales > Asparagaceae > Scilla > Scilla litardierei. The sequence goes on from CM061142.1 coordinate 374,015,995, forward strand.
CTTAGCGCTTAGTTCTTAATCTTTAGTTGGTCGACCATAGGAGTTCCCCATAGATTCTCCTGATTCATACCCTAGGCGTATGTATGTTTTGATCATTCAACAAATTTCCTTGCCTCGATTCATGAGATCGCCTCATGACGATCGTCGTCAATTTTCAAACATCTCCATTGCAAAACTTGAACCTTCTGAAAGAATTTTTCAATCTTCTCTTCCACTAAGTTTAACTTTGTTCAAAATTTTAATATACTTCATACTCCCTCATTGATTTAAATTTTTAAAACGTTTGTCGGAATTTTTGAATACTAGCTTATAGTATTTTCCCAGCCTATGTTTTCGTACTTATGCAAATGTGTTGTCCCTTCATATATTAATTTTATTCTGAATCGTACTTTTATTCAACTTGTAATTTTCCCTCCTGATTTATGCCATTCATATACTTTTCAAGACACATGGAATTTCAGCTTTCAGCAAGTTGGTTTTTCCTCGTCGTTCTCGCTATTTCAGATTTTTGCAAAATTACTATTTTCATAACCACTTCCTGATTTAGACCCTCCATGATTTGATTTTAAAGACTTGCTATTCGATTTTGATAATTCTACAACTAAGTTAATATTATTTTTCCGTGCATCATACATACTTTCAACTATTTTTATATCCGTGCCAGACTTGTTGTGCTCGTATATTAAGAAACTTATGTAAATCAGTTTCTCATTTTTGGCAAACCTTGGTTCTCTAAAAAGTAGTTTCAATGTTGGTTATTTTAAATTTTCCATAGCCTAAAAGTTTTGAAAGCATTTAATATGAGTTTAAATTCTTCCGTTACTTGATTTCATTCTTGACTTCCCAAAACTTTTTGACAACATTATATTAAATTACTGACGTATAAATTTTCTAAACCACGTCCTTAATATTCGTGTAAATGATTTTACTTCCTTTTATGATGATTTTTAAAACCAATAGACCATTTTCTCTTATTATGAATGTTCGACTCAAATTTATTTTGAACAACTCGTTTTATCGATCTCTAAATATTTCTTTTCAGACTGGGATTTCAACTTTGGAAGAACGACAGTTTTCAAAATCCACGTATTTTAGCTTATGCTATTCACCCTATTTTCTTTTTCCCCTCCTATATAAGCATCATTACATCTCCCTTTTCCCTCAACCGAAACATCACCATTGAGTCAATGTTTCGTCTAACCAAGCTGTCTCCTTGTATTCGTCCTATCTGAACTCGTGCTTATCGATCCTTCTCTCGTCACGCTCTCGACCTCTCTTTATTTCTTAGGCCTTAGGGTCCTTCAATGTCTGTGTCAAGTCTTAGTTGTTAGTAGACCCTTGGACCCTTGTGAGGTTGTCGTGGTGCACGTACCTAAGTTGTGTACGTGGGCTTGAATGAGAATTCCCATAGTATATTGATGTTGCCTATTGAGTGATATATATATAAACTCGGAGTTATTCGTGATAGTATGAAGTTGTTGTGTGTTAGTAGTTATAGATTTTTGTGTGGATAGCTATACTATACTATGGATGCCTGTGTATATAAGAGTTAGCGTTGAAATATCTAAGTTGTGTATGTAGTAAGAGATACTTATAATGGTTGAAATAAATGATTGGTAAAGCTATGTGTATGTTAGTAGTGATAATAATAAGAGTACGTATGGTTAAGAGAGTAGGCTTATTGAGTGACCTATATACTAGTACGAGTGAGTATGTGCTCGTGGGTAGATATATATGGTGCTTATATGTAAGTAGTTATGTTTTGTTGCCTGAGTATATAAGTGTTATGCATATGGTAGTAGGATTATAATTTTGATTGGTAATGCTTGCTTTTCGGGATGTTGCATGCGTGCATGCCGTGAGGTATACACGACTATTGTACATCTTAATTATGTACGTATGGATGTGTTAGTATACCAATTATAGGTAGTAGGCTATGGTGTGAATATATACATTACTTATGTGTGACTATACAGTGAATGTTTGTACTATGGAGGGTAGTATAAATATATGTGTGCTGATGTCTGTATTACTATTATTATGGTATATATAAATTGATTTAACTATGTGGGTGTTACCTGACTAAATATTAAGTGTGATTGATCTATGGAATGTATATGGTTGTAATGGTAGACGTATAAATATTGGAGTGGTATTGGTATAAGTATGAATGTCGTGTTACGTATATAGAATATTCTGATATATGTACTGAGTCTCACTCAAGCTTGAGTGGGCATACTCTAGGTATATTGAATGTATGTTTGTAGTTTGAATATAGCAAAGTTTGATGTATGTATAGTGATAGAAGTGTTTGTGCCTGGTTGAGTTACGCACATGACTGTGGGTCGCTACACCAGTATATAGTTATAGGTGTTGGTCTTGTGGTGTAGTTATTTACTAAGGACTTGCTCGTGTGAACGTATGTGTACTAGCTAAAACTAGGTGTGTATGTGTTCTAGTTATATAATGGTATGATTGGTGTATGTAAATGAAATGTTAGCATGTATGGGTGTGCACCATGCACGGGTAAGTATGTGCTTAGTTATAGGTATTGATGACTATGATATATGTGGCGTGTCGTAAATACAGTTATAGGACCGTACGTGATGTGAATATATGGTGAACTATTTGCATGTATTTGAATGACTATATATTGTGAAATTATAGTAGTGGTGAATGTATATTAGATATAGTGAACTTGATTTAATAATGGTATGGTGTGACTATATGTGTTGAGATGTTTGGTATTGGATGAATATTAGAGGGTAGTATACCCTTGATGTTTGTGCATAGGTAGCTATCTATAAGTAGAGCAATGATTGTATTTGCTAAGTGTGACACTATCCTTATATGAGTATCTGAAATATTGTTTTGTGTTTAGGTAAGTAGTAGTTATATAAGGGATGTATGTTTATATATATGATTGAAATACAGGTATGAATTTGACTGGCTATAATAGGTATAAGTGTATACGTACGTGAATATATATACGTGTTGGTAGTGTTAATGTTTGACTACCTAGTGCGTATATGAGCACCTGTAATGACTATACTTTGCTTGAAGTATAAAGTGACTTGAATGGGGTAGTTACTAGAGTGACTAGCTATATTAGAAAGTCCGAGGACGGACTTTATTCTAAGGTGGGGAGGATGTAACGACCACTTTTCGTGGTACGTTGTTCGTGCACGTGCTTTTGTCCGTGCACGTGTTTGTTTTAGACTTTGTTTGTTTGTGAACACTTTCATGTGATATGCCGTTGTGAACGTCTCTGAGAGTATTAAATAGTGGCACTAATTTGGAACGACGTTTCTCGAGTCGTTTTTCCACAATTTAATCTCACTCGATGAGACGTGGCGATTTTCACTTTTGACGGGAGACGTTTCTATTTTTAGTTTTGTCGTCTGACGTTGGAATTGAGATCCGTCTTCTTAGTTAGCTCACATTCGTCGCCACGATCACCACGATATTTATTTTATAATTTTTGGAGTTTATTTGACCACTTTTATATTTTTAAAAAGTTTTATATTAATTTTAATAATTAATTTATAAATTATTTTCGGCGAAATAAAATTTATTTGAGTTTTAAACGTTTTAAAGAATTTTTGAGCCAATTTCCAGCTCATTTGGACCAAGTCAAATCCTTGGATAAGTTGGGGAAGTTAGATTTCAAATTTTAAATTATTTTAAACTTCTAATCCTATTAGATTTAGCACTAGACCAAGTCAACACATCTACACTATATAAGCAACCCCTAGGAAGACCCATTTTCGCAAGAAATTAACCCTAGCCTCTTCCAAAACCCAAAATTGACGTTGCGACGATTCGTCGCAACGTTGCGACGAACTTCCCCCGCTCAGACCGAGAGAACGGGCCCAAAACTACCGCACCGACCGAAGCCCCTGCCCGCTATGTCTGACCGATGCTCTCGCCCGCATCGCTGCATCTCCGCAACGTTGCAACCGTTGCAACGTTGCAGCGCTGCGCTCCCCGCATCCAACCCGCCCGACCGATGGCCTCCCCCGCTCCGACCGAAAAAACCAAGCAACTTTCCCCGCCCCGACCGCTAGCCGCCCGCTCGCATCGCAGCGCATCGCCCCGCTCCGTTCCCTCGGTCTGACCGAGGGCTTGGCCCGCACCCCACTCGCATCCCCGCTCCGCATCAGCTCCGCACCGTCGCCCGAAGCTGTCGCCCGCATCGCCCCACGCCTGACCGAAGCGCCCGCTCGCATCGACCGCTCGACGCTCGTTGCAACGTTGCAACGTTGCAACGACCCGCTCCCAAGCGCACGACCGACCCGCCCTACCGCTCTGACCGAAGGAGACAGCCCCGCACCACTGCTGCGACCGACCCAAACGCTGCACAGCCCCGTTTACCCGCAGCGACCGAGAGAATCTCCCGCATTGGCTGGGTACGACCGAGAGCCATTCGTCGCAACCCCGCACCCGTCGCACCGCTTGCCACCGTGGGCCCCCCAAGTTATCCAGAGGTATTGTGGGTCCCCCAAAGGTCCCTAGGACTACTGTGGGCCCCACCTAGGTGCGTTCTCTTCGACGACTTGCTGCGTACGACGTCGTCGCACATCGTAGCCCGTAGTCGCACGTGCGAGCTTTGGAATCTGGAACCGTCGCACCGGTTGATGCTCTGAACTTTCCAGTGAGGAAACTAATTTGGAATCTGGACTTGGAGCGCGTTCTCTCATTCCAACCCCCGGCGTCGCTACCCGACGCCGGTGTAGCTTTCGCGTCGTGTTGAGGTAACGCTTTGCACCCCTAGGACCCCCAACCCATTGCCTGCTAATCAAGACTAAAATCAGTATTTTTAAAGTATTTTAAATGTTTTAAATTCACTAATCAAGATTAATAATATAGACTTTAGGCCGGTGGACTTGTGCACGTAGGATAATTGTGATTTTTGGACTCATTGGACGGTGTGCTCAGACGGCGTACTTGCAGGCAAGTGAAACTTGCCAACTCTTGTGTAGGGCCATGTTTCTAGGCCACTTCCTTGTTTTCAGCGTAAAAGAGACTAGTCAGTGAAATGATAGCTGGCTAGACGCCTACTTGATCCAGTTTGACAACGAAACTAGATCCGTCACCTAAATGGATCTAGCTTGACAACAAAGCTAGATCCAACTCTTTAAACTTGTTGTTCATGCATACTAAATTGCCACGTTTACTTTTCTTATCTGTACGCACTTTTAACTTCCATGCATTGCATCTTAAATGTCATCCCAGTTGATTGTTGCATTCGTAGCACACGCTACAATACTTGTACTCCTTGAATACTACTTTCAGGGGAAACGGGCCTCATGTGTTGGTCAAAAGCCAATGCCCGGTTTCCTGGTCCGGCTAGGTGCACCCCTATGCCATACTTGTTAAAAACACTTCCTGGCTCGTGATCCAGAAGCGAGCATTACCGTTCGGGGGTAAGGCCCTGGCTCGACACACGTGGAGGGGTAGGGATAAACGGTCAAGTGAGCTTAGGAGTGGCCTGATCCGCCCTCTAGCCAGAAGACGGAATCTCTGTGCATGAGGTGCTTACTTTTCTTGTCTTGTACTTGTCTTGTGAATGATTCATGTAATACTTGTCATCCATGCCATGTTTAAATGCCATGCTCGTACTTTACTTTACTTTACCTGTTGCACTCATACTTTAACTGCCATGTCATCGCATTCATACTAGAACTGCTAGGTTGCTTTTACCTACTTTTAGTTTCATTGCACAAGTCTCTTGTAGACTTGCTGACATGTGCCCCTTGCTCTTTTGGGTGTCACATGTTAGACCTGAGCCAGAGACCGTTGCTGAGTATGTGATGCCTTGCTGATGCTGAGTCTGAGTCCATGATTGCACAGGAGGATTTTGGTGGACACCGGTGACCATTCTTTGAGTCTTTGTTGAGCTTTATTTTGTTTTAGGCCTTTTGTTAGGTGTTGGTGCGTAGCACCGTTGTTTTGTACTTTGTACTTTTGTTGGCCATGTTTGGGCCTTTAGTCTCTTTTTCTTTTAGCCTGATGGCTTTTCTGCGATGTTGGAATTTATATTTATGGATATTCTGAGATTATTCTTTGTCTCATTTCATTATTATTATCTTTGTTCCGTTCGCGTTGCAAGGACCTGCAGTTTTAAAAGTTGATTGACGCTTATCGGACTTGCAGCTTTGTAGCTTCAAGTCTGAGCGGACCTTCTCACGCTTCGCCTCCATATTTTTGGGAAGCGGGGCGTGACAAAGAGAAAAGAAAAATAAAGAAATAAAAATAAAAGAGGGGAAAGAAAAGAAAATCAAGCACACAATATGATGCATGAACACACATAAAAGGAAAATAGGATGGAAAAATCAAAAAGATGATGCAAAAATTTTGAAATTTTTTTAAAAATCCTAAAATAAAGTAAAAATGCAACTAATGCATCTAAATGGCATGGAAATGCACAACCCCAAGTTTAGACATCACATTGTCCTCAATGTGATCATAATGGAAGAATATAAAGAACAACAATAATAATAAGGTGGGTGAATGAAAAATGATGAAATGAATGACATGAAATCCTAATGCAACTACATGCACATGCAATGATGCATGAGAGCGCTTTCCCCCAAGCTTATACCAAACAGTCCTATTCAAATGACTCAATAAAAAATGGCATGGCTTTGCAAAGCGTGATCAAGTCAAATGAATAAGAAAGTGAGTATTCACTTAAAAGAAATGCTCGATGGTGGTGAGCAAAAGGATGTGGCGTATCAAAATATGAAGAGGGCAATTAATATATATAATGGGTTTGGGGTGTAAAAGATCTTTGTTGCCGTCATATGAGGTGATATTTATTCAAGAAAATCTATACGGTCCTCTCGCTGTCGAGAGGATTCGTGTTTATTGAAAGCAGATAATTTCTACACTACTGGATTGATATCACCTATAGCAAAAGGCTGATCCAGTATCGTTGCTAGTGCAGGCAACTGCTCCAAATGCTCCTTCCGTGGCTCTGCTAGACGTGTATGACCACAGACTCCATCATATTCCAGTAATGCGGCTTCCAGCATCTCTCCAAGGACTCCACCTGTACCCTGCAAGAGATAAGCCGCATCAATCTGATGTGGATAATTCTTCCCCAAAATAAATGTATTCCAAAGAGGGTCATCAACATAAGTATTTAAAATTAAAAACGGTTGACAACACTTCCCTTGAAATAAATCTCTACTCTCGTATACCATGTCGATCAACTCCTCGTTGTTCGCCTCAGGCTGTTCAGGTAGCTTGGGCAAATAAGCGTGGGTTTCATCAGGCAACTCCTCATCATCGTCAGACTTATCCCATCGCACCTCTTGATCATAATCAATAGCATCCATGGGTGCCAACTCCTTGCTCTCATCCTCGTATACGTCCCATCGTACCTCTTGGTCGTATGTGAATGAATCCTGTAAAAGGAGCAATGAGTATTCAAAATCTGAATCATAGCAAGCATCATACACGGGAGGGGAATCAAATATAAAGGGCGAGGGAGTAAAGAGATCCCCATGAAGGGGAGCCATAAGCTCTGTGGGATTTTCCTCGGCGTCAGTGGAAGGGTGGTCCTCTGAGGGATGCTCAGCCTCTGTAGAAAGTAGAGGTGGCTGCGGTAGCTCGAAAGGAGGAGGGTAATGCTCGGGATCCTCATGAATGGCTGTTTACTCGTCCCAATGCACGGCCTCTTCGGTGACAAGCTCTGGCTCCGCATGTAAGGCCTCCTCAAAAGCAAGCTCTGGCTTATGTGGGTGGCAAGGGGGAGCGACGATGGCACAAGCTGACTCTCTAGTATCGGGTGTTATGGTCTCGTCGGGGGTGACAATATCAAAGCGCATAATACCTCCCCCAAGCTGAACATGGACATCCTCCTCAGGCTCCTCAGGTATAGAAGGCAATGTAAATGTCATCATCTCCTTTTCATGCCTCCTTCTTTGTTTCTGTCCTGGACCTCGAGGCAACCGATTGCATGGCTTGGCCTCCTCAATAGTAGGTGCAGGTGGCTCTATGGGCTCATGTATCTTGACCACGGTATAAAAGTGGGTCTTGTGCCCCTCAACTAGAGCATAGACTCCATCATCAATTGTGCCTGTGGAAGAGATAGAATGAGTAATAAAGTTTTGAAATTCGAGCTCAAAAGGATCACCTACCATTATTGTCAATGGACCGGTTTCTCGAACTACGTCAACAATGTTTCTCAACAGGTCCATATATGTGTCCTCCTTTGGCAACTTAGATGTCTCTATTTGTGGAGTGTTGATGGTGTAAAGGTGGATATGATCACCTTCGAGTGAAGCATACACTCCATCTATGATAGTACCTGCACCAGAGACATTATTCATAACAAAATCAATGAATACTTGGTCGGATGGTTTACTTACCGTAACGGTTAGTGAACCGGTAGATCTAGCATCATCTATCATTTGCTCCAAGGTTGCTGCCAACTGTAGGTCACTAAACTTCACCACTTGCATGCTCTTCAAAAACTCACGTGAGGGTCCCTTTAGCCTTCTAGTGAAGATACAGAATAGCTGGGGACCATCCCACACATAGTTTGACTCCATCTGGAACGTTCCCAACATTCTTTCAAACCTGGACAAGGCTTCCCTAAAGGATTCTCCATCTGCCTGACAGAATGTAGCGAGATATATGTAGGATTGTATAGAACCCGGTTGCATCTTCTTTGGAAGAACCATCGCTGCAACAACTGTACCTGATCAAGTAAGTAGACAACCTGGAAAATACGTCAGTGGTACAAAGAGAGATAAAGATAATAATAATAGCAGGTGGTGGGGGAAAATCTCTCTCTGTTTTTTTTGTTTATTTTTGTTTTTTTGTTTTTTAAACGTAATCTAATCAACCTAATTGTGACAAATTGGCACCCAACAGGAAACACCTCCCTGGCAACGGCGCCAAAAACTTGATCGCGCCCCGGATACACACCCAGGACAAGCGACTCGTAGTTTTACCGCAAGTGCACGGTCAAGTGGCGAGCGGGTATCGAACACGTGGAGGTGGTGTTGGCTCCAATCTATCCTAGGTTGGTTTGACTACGAATGTTTTATTGGTGGAGATGGTTATGGAATGATATAATGGAAATGGTGGTGGATGTCGGTGTCGGTGATAAAGAAGTCAGATAAAGTATCGATTCAAATTTAATACAATAAAAGAGTCTAGAGCTATGGAATCCCCACTATGGATCGTCATACATCATTGTAAATAGTGAATCTCAATATTACTAGGTTTGTGTTGGGGTGAACTAGTCGTAACTGAATAGAGAACCAAGCTCATGCTCTCGCGCTATTACCAGTCTATAGCAACCTAGGATAGGGCCCAATCTCTTGTAAACCCTAGCCTAGGCCGCTAGCATTAGGATCGACACCATCGTTCAATCGCCCCTCGAGCCCACTCTCGTGCAAACTCGAGTTACGATCTAGGTTGTGATAGTTCGTATTCGTCCAATCTCTTGCAAACGAATATGGGTATAGATTTATAATAAAAATCCTAGCTTTGGTCCAATTTCTTGCAAACCAAGTCTAGAGAATCTCGATTATAAATCTAAATCGAATATCTAAGCCTTCCCATCGATTAGAATCCAATCTCTTGCAAACCCCAATCGATGGAAATCCCTAGCTATCCGTAATAAATCGATCACAACCTAACCTCCTAGCAATTCTAGCAATTTAGAAATTCATTTATCACAAAGCTGAAATTAGATCCATATGGTTTATCCACATGCCCTAGAACAACAAATCTACTCAAGCATAGCAATAACAATATGAGAATCAATAAAAATCATTGCTTGCATACAAAAAGATAGAAAAACAAAGATTCAAATAACAAGAACAAAATGCTTAGCTTTGATGAAGATCTTCAATCCAAATACAAGCTTTTAGATCCAAGAGGGGTCCTAGGGCATGGCCTAACCTCTAAAATAATCACTAATAAAACATCATGGAACCCCCTCTAATGATGGCTACAAACCCCTTATATAGCCCCCAAAAGAAACCCTAGCAAAAGCCCCTAAAATTGCCCAAAAAATCGTGACCAAAATGCCCCTGCGCAGCCCAGAAATCGCAACTCTCACAGCAGGCGGAGCGGCTCACTCGGCCGAGTGAAAAGCTCACTCGGCCGAGTGAAAAGCTCACTCGGCCGAGTGAGAATTCCTGCAGAAATTCCAGAAAACAGCACTCTGTCAAAAACTGTCAAAAACTAGTCACTCGGTCGAGTGGAAAACTCACTCGGCTGAGTGAAAGTGTCACTCGGCCGAGTGACACTGATACGCGAATTCCAGCTCTGCAGCATCAACTTGCAGAAATTCTCCAGATTTCATCCGACCTCTGATTGGCGCGTTCTTGACGGTGTTAGAACCTTCATAAAGTCTACTATCCACAAAAATATGAGAAAAATACTTTGACCTCTAGAATGAAAATCTGGGCGCTCGTGTAATCGGCTTCACTCGGCCGAGTGGAATTCTTCACTCAGGCGAGTGGACTTCTCTACTCGGCCGAGTAGGTCTTCTAATGTTCTCCCCAGAATTCCAAAGAGTCGGCTTTGATTTCTTTCAGAAGTCCTGACTCACTCGGGCGAGAGGCGATCTCTACTCGGCCAAGTGGATGTAACCACTCGGTCGAGTACATTGTGGCTCAAGATCCCTTCGTATCAGTTGTACTCGGCCGAATGCGCTTCTTCACTCGACCGAGTGGGCTGTGTTACTCGGCCGAGTGGCCCATTTCTGGAGTCAACTCTTCTTCTCCTCGCCTCTTCATCGATTCTATCGATTTCCTTCTTCTTCCACTCATCTTCCAGCGCCGTTAGCTCCTCGATAGAGCCATGGGCGACACTCCGGTATATGTGCAAGTCCTTCAAGCTTATTTTTGCTCCCGATTGCTCTATATTTCCTGAAATCCGACAAAAACAAGAAATAGTGAAAAGTAACGCAATATCGTCGAATACTCGTGGAAATCGCAATAGGAGCAATCGAAATGGTGTGAAAACATGTAGAAAAAGGTGTAAAATATGGACCGATCAAGTATCGTGCTCTGTGTGTGCTATCTCAGAAAGTAATGCCGTGTGTGGGGATCTGTGCAGTAGGGTCGTCACTTGGGGCTGCGGGGTGTGGAGGTGAAGAGGGGGCGACGGTGGATGGTGCTGTGGTAACAGGTGTGGTGGTGGTGGGAATGGTGGTGGTGACAGCCGGTGATGTGGTGGGGGGTGTGGTGGTGGTAGTGTAGTACGTGGTAGTAAGGCATACACGGAGTTGTGGACGGGAAGAGGATGCGACAGTAGAAGGCATCTTCCCACGGGTGGGAGGGGTCGTAGATCCGCATGTGCGAACCATGCTGAATGCGATAAATGAAGTGCGGTAAGAGATAAAGAGTGGAACGAGTGTACCGCGAGTATGAATGATGCGAAAGTGCAAATGATCCCCCAAGCTAGTCCACGCTGCTACTGCTGACAAAGGAGGAGAGTACCTGCAATTTGAAATGGGTAAAACATCATATAATCGATCAAAAATGGGTGGAAAGCAGATATAATGTTACTCGAACCGAGCAAAGGGATATTCAGACCGAGCTGTGCATCATTTGGCTCGGGGGAAGGGGTTACTCAGTTACGAGATTGTGACCGAGCAGTGACTCGGTCTGGGGGCTTTGACCGAGCACCGAGGTGCTTGGTCTGTGCCCTAGGGCACGAATCGGGAGGGGTTTCTGAACAAGCAGCTGGGCTGCTCATTTTATGCCCTAAGGCACGAAGCGGGGTGGGAAATCGACGATCGCCGCTGAATGAGGCGGCGAGGGGTGGGGTTTTAGGTGGAGGCGGGGTTTTGGGGAGCGGGGGTGGGGGGTTCATTGGTGTGAGTCGGAGGCGCCATCGGCGACGGTGGCGTCGTCGACGGTGTCGTCGCCTGAGTGGGGGCGAAGGGGGGAAGTGGGGGTGGGAGGTGACAGGGGAGGGGTAGAGCGGGAGCTGACGGGAGAGGGGCAAGGGGAAGGGGAAATCGGTGAGGGGGTGTGTGTGTGAGGGAGGTGGCGCCGGTAGCGACGGTGGCACCGTCAACGGAGCCGGCGGCCGAAGTGTAGGGCGAATGGCGGTGGGGGAGAAACGGGAGGGTAGGGGTGTGGAGGCGAAGAGAGGGAGAGGGGGGGATAGAGAGGGCCGGGGCTTACCGGAGCAAGGTGGCACCGGTGGTGGCGCAGGAGGCGGAAGACGGCGAGGGTGGGTGTGAACGAGTAGGGGGTGGGGTCGGGAGCTCGAGGGGGGGGGGACGATGGATTAGAAAAATTTTAGGGTAATAAAATTTTTTACCACCGGTTATACATAGTTGGGTATCGGGTTTTGGACACGACCCGACTCTGTCCGAGCAGCTTGGCTGCTCGACCGGGTCAACATAAATAAAATTTAAACAAAACGACTCGACTCGGTCCGAGTAACTAGGCTGCTCGACCTGGTCAATGTAAAAAATTTTGAATGCAATACTCCCTCCGAGTCATGTCCTGCTCGGGCCGAGCGAATAATACTCTGTCCGGGTCGACAAAGTGACGTTTTCTCCCCGACTTTAATCTCCTGTAGTACTCGATCGAGCAACGGTCTTTTCGGTCCGTGCCTATTACTACTCGGACCGAGTAGCTTGCTTCTCGAGCCGAGCGAAAATGGCTACGTCCCCTCGTATCTATGCTGCTCGACCGAGCAGGTAACCCGCTCGGTCCGAGCCTCCTGTGTCTTTTTCCTCTTCTTTTCCCTTGGTTTTCTTGTCAAATCTTCCGTTCCATTGCTTTCCTCCGGCTTCCTTCCGTTTATAATTGTTGGGGTTTTGGCGGACCCCCAGAGCTCGGATCTGTGTCCGTCCTAAGTCGGACGGACCACAGAGGCACAAAAACGCAGCGAAAACCGAAAATCAAAATTTTCTACACTAGCTAAACTCTTTAGCTAGGCTCTGAGGGAGCCAGAACCTAGCCAGATCTATGCCAACTTGGGGTGGATCTGACCACCCCAAGAGGGATCTACTCTAAAACGACTAATTAAATCTACACTAAAATTACTTAACCACATACCCGGAATCTTGGCCCTGGAGCAGGCAAGATGTACCGCACCGTCTTCAGAAGCTCCTCGTAGCCGAGCCGCTTTGACTTGATCCGCCTGAGCCGCCTCGCGCCCTCGCACCGATCTGCCCGAGTCAACTTTTGCCTCCGAGCCGATCACAAGCGGTAGAAAGTTTCACTTGAGAAGAACCCGCGTCTTAGACGTCCGGATCAAAAATCCAAACCCCCTTCGTAGTCTTGCTAGGACTACTCCGGAGAACATGAAGAGAGAGAGAGAGAGAGAGAGAGAGAGAGAATAATTTAGTCACCGATCGAGGTTGCTCTAAAAGTCGGGAGCTACTCGATCAGTGATTTAGTGTGTTTTTTTTTCAACGAAGAGAGTGCACCCCTATTTATATAGGGAGTCGGCACTCACTCTCTCGTTGCGAGCAATGTGGGACATTGCAAAATGGGAGAAAAATCAAATTAAGCTAATTTGGCTTAATTTCAAGTTTAAGTGAGCTTTTCATAAAAGCAAACTTTAACTAATTAATTCTCATTGCACATTAAACTTTAGACACCAAACAAGCTATTAATCCGAATGGCTTCGAATGGTGAATGCGTAAGAACCGACGGCGATGAATTTCGACTTCGTTTGACCCCTCAAACAATTGCCCAAAGTTGGGCAATCAATCGATTTTCGTAGCCGTCATTTGGGGTTTCAAAAAACCCTAAATTGACTTAAGTTGTGGGCGCACCCGCTAAGCGTAGCGGGCGCGCCCGCCCAAGGGGGCAAAGGCGGGCCGCACGCCCGCTGGGCAGCGGGCGTGCGCCCGCTGCAGCCAGCGGGCTGCGCCCGTTTGCCTTTGCCTATGGGCTTATTAGCCCAGTGGGTCTAACCCACTTCGCCTTGGACTGTTTTTGCGTTTCCGGGCTCGTTTGAGCTCCGATTTGGACACGGTTTGAACTTGTGTTTAGACCGGGACGATCTCGTCATCCAGGTAACCCTTTTCAATATATTTGTTCCTACTAAATTTTTCGTAACCAATTTACGACACGTTTAATCATAGTTTGCATCAAATGCAACGTTTGTCCCTATTGCTATTGTGACTAACTTTCACAACAAGCTTTGTGAATATCATCAAATGATATCTCTCTCTATTCTATCTTCATATTACTAAGACACGAACACTACTCGGTGTGAGACCCTACAGCCTGACCTTACTACAGGTTGGGGCTCGGAACCCCTAGACGACGGTCACTACGAGCAGTAGCTGTCGTCCTTGTTTCAGAATCATCATAACGTTATCGACCCTTTGACAAAAGTATCATTGGGTTTGTATTGGCCGTGTTAGTGACGAACTCCGTTAGCCGTAGTCCCTTCGTCAAGACTGTGTTTCTGTTGGCCTAGGGTATGGTTTACTGTCAACCCTATTAGACAACATTGGTCAGTATACAGCGGTCTTTATTGTATACACGGTGTACTTCTTACAACGCACCCTGGCTGAGGATTGACCTAAAGACCGTACTGAGCCTGTAACACTAACTTCCCTTTAACAGAAGTGACGAATCCCATCTTAGTCTTCGACTCACCTCGAGAGCTTCGGGTGCAGCTCAACCTAAGATCTTTCAGCAGGCCTAGCCTCGAAGCTAGATCATAGGTCTAAGCTACACCGTTCACTCACAGGTTTGTACAAATGACTTCAGGTCTTAAGGACCATCTAACCTATCATTACCCTAGAGTTATTAAAGACAGTTCAGTTAAAGTTATCCATTTAATAACTCTTATGTGGTCGTTCAGTGAACTCATTCTCCAATGAGCACATGTGTCTCGTCTCCGACTTCACCAAGTCGAATGACTATGAGATCATCATTACCCTAAGGTAAGACTAAGACACAATGGTCTATCCGATATGTCGAATTCCAGTTCACGACACATCTATGACCACGAACCGTTTAAGACTTACGTTTCTATTCGGTCACTTACTTACTCATAATCGAGATCTCATCTAGATACGTAAGGACCTAACTATAAGTCTATGGATATTATCTAAGTATATTAATACGAACGTTTTATACTTAGAATAATAGGTAACATATACGGTATGAACAAGACGTATACTTATGGATAAATGCATTATGGGCATATATTCTCCTACATCTCGGTATCTCATACCGTTATAGCATATCAGTCACATTGACATTTATATGACAAACCTAAGAGTGGTTTTACTAACGAGTGTCTACAACGAATTTTAATGGATTAATTAATACATCTCTTGATCACATAGGGTTGATCCTTTGGAAAAATGATCTGAATCAATATTTCTTATCTTTGTATAGCTAACAATTAGCTTATACAATCTAGATGTAGGGTCTAACTTTATAATCTATAAGTCAGTCTCAGCTCATTCCACTTTACTTGTGTCAATATGTCAAGTACATACATGACACCATGAGTCTCTATATATTCGATTAAATCAAAACAATTTTGATTCAATGATCTATATAGATGATTTTGTTTAATGTGGAAATCCTTTTTACTTAGTCCGAAAGACCGGAACTAAGTATACGAGCTAGCTCCCACTGACTTTGAGAATTATCTGGTTAAATACTTCAATATTATATCTAAATCATATTTAGATTATATATGCGAAGACATAACCATTTGGTAAGTTCTTTAGATGGAATGTACTAGTGTCAGGTTCGGTTTGACGAATGAGTCAAGTCAAGATCGTATTAAGGAATCTTGACGTTGACTCACTCAATCAAACGTCCTACACTGTACTTTTCCCTTAACAACATTTAATATTAACTCTTTAATAACTAAATGTAGTTTATTAAGAATTGATCTTAATATGCGATAATTGTGATCGCACACAATTAAAACGCCCCTGGAACCTATACTTAACTACCGATTGACTCTAACATTAAGTCAGCTCAAAAATCAACATTTTCCGAAGCTTCGCATCATCATTCGAGAGTTTTTGCAACCATCTCAGAAAGCCACAATCACAGAAAAAATTTTAGCCAATCAAATTTCAACTCAACAAACACACAATTTCCGAGACATTCAATAAAACAACGGATTCATTATAATGAACCGTAATTTGTTTATCCCATAAACTTTGAGTGTAGAACACTCAATCATTGTTTTCAACTTTCAAGAAATGATACAATTTATTTTAACTAAAAATATTATCATCTCCATCTTGATCATGTCTCTTGAAGTCGTTGAACTGCCCTAGCAGCAACGATTGCTCAGATTGCCGACCGTCCTCCGCACTTCTCCCAATCTACTCTTCATATCAGCAACCTGTATACATTACACAGATGTCTTTTAGTATCTCACACTATATGATTGGAAATAATTATGTTTTATTAAATTGAATTTGTACCTGAGGTAGAGGCATCCGTATGCCCCTTCTTCTTCTCTGCAAGATAGATCTTACAGTTCCTCTTCCAGTGGACAATCTTGTGGCAATGGAAGCACTCAGATTTCGACGGGGCCCCTTTAGTCTGTTTCTTCCCTTTCTTTGCCTTTGTAGGGTGCGGGACCTGCCACTTCTTACCCTTGCCTTTCGGCTGGTCGGAAGAAGCAGAGCCAACAACCAATGCAGTCGGCTTCTTCTCAATCTCCTCAAACTGCCTAAGGATATTGAGGAGACCAGGAAGATCCGTTTCAAGACTGTTCATTATAAAACCAGTGATGAAAGGCTTAAACTCAGGAGTCAAAGACTTTAGGATAATGTCTATGGACTTCTCATTGTCCAGGAAAAATCCTAAATAGGCGGCGTCCTCTACGTACCCGATCATCTTGATAACATGATCCTGTATGGGCCCTGCCCCCATCTTGGTGCCCCAGAGGTTGCTGGTGGCTTCGAACTTGGCAGCTTGAGATCGCTTGCCGTATAACTCTTTTGCATTGAGAAGCATACTTTGAACATCCATATGTTCATTCTTTCTCTGCAACTCGTTACTCATCAAAGCCAGAGTAAGGCACCCGGCCTTCTCTGCATCCCTCTGGTACAATTTGTAGGCTTCCTTTTCCTCGAAGGTCTAATCTTCATCGGGCTTATCAGGAGCGTCCTCGAACAGTACGTATCCTATCCCGGCTAGGGAAAGGACCAACTTAATGTTCCTAAGCCAGTCTTTGTAGTTCGTTCCATCCAGCAAGTTCTTCTCAACCATATATCTAAGACCCGATTTCATTCTGCATTTTTATAGATACTTTAGTCAGTATTAGGCCGTAGTATAGTTTTAATGGTTTTTATAAAACTATATTCTCCCACTTAATTTATTAAAGCCATAATAAACAATTTATTACAAAATAACATTTGTGAGAGAGGGATCCGACTACCCTGAGTCTGACAACCTTGAGTGTATCTCAACAAGTTGTCTGACTCTGCAGTCGGTAAACGAACTTGTCGTCAATCATATTAACTATGATTCCCTATCGATTTTTACCCCTAATCATTTGTGATCATGAGTGTGCTCAACCGGATCACAATGGCTAGCCTAGTCGGACCCTTGTTTTCGTGTCTAGCCTGACTTGCCCCATCGCTCGGTGTATGCACGACATGTCAGTTTGGGTCAGGACTTAGACTACATTCTTGGTTAGACTTACGTCGATGCTCGAAGGATGAGACAACGGTTTCAGTCAGGTCAAGATGTCAATCAAGAAATCGGTTCCTATAAGATTGACATATCACGGCTTGAGTGTAGCTTAACAACCGTAACATGTTTCTTACAGTTGCCAACTCCTAAAACAAGGAGGGCTATGATTTATCTTGAACAAGATTATTATCGTATTGACTTAGGTATAGTCGATGGACTTTCATAGTCATGAATCGACTCCTTGCGGTCCAGCGGACGCGGCCAGGGAATTGACTAAGCCAGGACCACTTGTTACCCAGTCTAGCTAGGTTGGTTCAGCAAACTTAGCCAAGCACATTGACCGACATCATGATCCATTGAAGGAGTTTTCATCAATTATATGTTTGTCCAAACAACTAAATGGCTTTTAATTAGGAAAACTAGTTAATCCTTCGAAATTTTATGGATTGGTTGAACAATTTTTATTAAGTCCTTATCAACTATAAGGTCTATTCGTTCAACGTGCTACCCCAATCTAATTGGGATTTTATAAAACAACTCAACATTAGTCTTTTATGAAAATCATCAATTAAACCTTTTAATGAAATGATTTACAAACAAAGGGACTACCCTAATCTGGTATTAGGTTTTGATGTTGTTTTGTTTTATCAAACATAACATGTCACTAGTTAATTAAAATTTCATCTCATAAAATTTTAAACATTTAATGGCTAACCTAGTAAGGTTTATGACTACATTATTCAATATGTCCATTAAAATAAATGAAACAACTAATTTATCCGCATAAATGAAAGTTTCATATTTGTGACATATAACGAGTATTTGCAAGTTTAAAATTATCTATATAATAAAAACAAGAAAATCTAAAATTTAACAATTAAATTCTAAAATAAAAATTTTAAAGCTTCAAAACATTTTATCACATA
Source organism: Scilla litardierei (assembly GCA_030789695.1). Lineage (NCBI taxonomy): Eukaryota > Viridiplantae > Streptophyta > Magnoliopsida > Asparagales > Asparagaceae > Scilla > Scilla litardierei. The sequence continues at coordinate 374,034,554 of CM061142.1, forward strand.
AAACTAGGTATAAAATTATCAAATAATTCTAAAACCTAAGCTTTAAAAATTTTAATCAATGATTTCTAAAATTAAAATATCGCATGAATAATTTTAGAAACTTATATGTAATTTAAAAGAAACTAATTATCTTTTCATCTCATGAAAATAAAATAGTTCTAAGATTTACATATCTACTAAAGCAATTTTAAAACACCTTTTAAAATCATTAGAAATCGATTAAAAGCTTTCGATCAAAGTTTTTAAAATTTCTAATCTTTATGTAACTTAAGAAAAATTAGATTTCAAAAATAAAATATTTCTTAAAACTACATAAACATTTAAATACTTGAAATTTATATCTCATAAAGAAAAATTTATGAAGCATTTGTATAGACGAGATTCATTTAAAATTATCGCATAAAATTAAATCATCTCAAAAATTTCTGTGTTATAAAACCAATTTTAAAACAAAAAAACAATTTTAAACTAATTTAACATAAAAGCTAAAATAGTTTGTATGTTTAAAATTAAGCAATTTAAAGATTTTAAAAAGTCGCTATAAAAGATTTATAGCATAACCGTGGCTCCGATACCACTGTTGGGGTTTTGGCGGACCCCCAGAGCTCGGATCTGTGTCCGTCCTAAGTCGGACGGACCACAGAGGCACAAAAACGCAGCAAAAACCGAAAATCAAAATTTTCTACACTAGCTAAACTATTTAGCTAGGCTCTGAGGGAGCCAGAACCTAGCCCGATCTATGCCAACTTGGGGTGGATCTGACCACCCCAAGAAGGATCTACTCTAAAGCGACTAATTAAATCTACACTAAAATTACTTAACCACATACCCGGAATCTTTGCCCTGGAGTAGGCAAGATGTATCGCACTGTCTTCAGAAGCTCCTCGTAGCCGAGCCGCTTTGACTCGATCAGCCAGAGCCGCCTCGCACCCTCGCACCGATCTGCCCGAGTCGAATTTTACCTCCGAGCCGATCACACGCGGTAGAAAGTTTCACTTGAGAAGAACCAGCGTCTTAGACGTCCGGATCAAAAATCCAACCCCCTTCGTAGTCTTGCTAGGACTACTCCGGAGAACAGGAAGAGAGAGAGAGAATAATTTAGTCGCCGATCGAGCTTGCTCTAAAAGTCGGGAGCTACTCGATCAGTGATTTAGTGTGTGTTTTTTCAACGAAGAGAGTGCACCCCGATTTATATAGGGAGTAGGCACTCACTCTCTCGTTGCGAGCAATGTGGGACATTGCAAAATGGGAGAAAAATCAAATTAAGCCAATTTGGCTTAATTTCAAGTTTAAGTGAGCTTTTCATAAAGGCAAACTTTAACTAATTAATTCTCTTTGCACAGTAAACTTTAGACACCAAACAAGCTATCAGTCTGAAGGGCTTCGAATGGTGAGCGCGTAGGAACTGACGGCGACGAATTTCGACTTCATTTGACCCCTCAAACAATTGCTCAAAGTTGGGCAATCAATCGATTTTCGTAGCCGTCATTTGGGGTTTCAAAAAACCCTAAATTGACTTAAGTTGCGGTCACGCCCGCTAAGCTTACCGGGCGCTCCCGCCCAAGGGGGCAAAGGCGGGCAGCACGCCCGCTGGGCAGTGGGCCGTGCCCGCTGCAAGCAGCGGGCGCTGGCCCACTGCACGCGACGGGCCGCGCCGGCTTGCAGCGGGCCATGTCGGCTGTAGCCAGCGGGCACCCGCCCGCTGCTGCAGCGGGCGTGTACCTGCTGCAACCAGCGGGCTACACCCGTTTGCCTTTGCCTATGGGCTTATTAGCCCAGTGGGTCTAACCCACTTCGCCTTGGACTATTTTCGCGTTTCCGGGCTCGTTTGAGCTCCGATTTGGACACGGTTCGAACCTGTGTTTAGACCGGGATGATCCCGTCATCCAGGTATTTGTTCCTACTAAATTGGTCGTAACCAATTACGACACGTTTAATTATAGTTTGCTTCAAATGCAACGTTTGTCCCTATTGCTATTGCGACTAACTTTCACAACAAGCTTTGTGAATATCATCAAATGATAGCTCTCTCATTCTATCTTCCTATTACTAAGACACGAACACTACTCGGTGTGAGACCCTATAGCCTGACCTTACTACAGGTTGGGGCTCTGAACCCCTAGACGACGGTCACTACGAGCAGTAGCTGTTATCCCTATTTCAGAATCATCATAACGTGATCGACCCTTTGACAAAAGTATCATTGGGTTTGTATTGGCTGTGTTAGTGACGAACTCCATTAGCCGTAGTCCCTTCGTCAAGACTGTGTTTCTGTTGGCCTAGGGTATGGTTTACTGTCAACCCTATTAGACAACATTGGTCAGTATACGACGGTCTTTATTGTATACACGTTGTATTTCTTACAACGCACCCCGGCCGAGGATTAACATAAAGACCGTACTGAGCCTGTAACACTAACTTCCCTTTAACGGAATTGACAAATCCCATCTTAGTCATTTACTCGCCTCGAGAGCTTCGGGTGCAGCTCAATCTAAGATCTTTAAGAAGGCCTAGCCTCGAAGCTAGATTATAGGTCTAAGCTGCACCGTTCACTCACAGGTTTGTACAAATGACTTCAGGTCTTAAGGACCAGCTAACCTATCATCACCCTAGAGTTATTAAAGACAGTTCAGTTAAAGTTAACCATTTAATAACTCTTATGTAGTCGTTCAGTGAACTCATTCTCCAATGAGCACCTGTGTCTCGTCTCCGATTTCACCAAGTCGAATGACTATGAGATCATCATTACCCTAAGGTAAGACTAAGACACAATGGTCTATTCGATATGTCGATATCCAGTTCTCGACACATCTATGACCACGAACCGTTTAAGACTTACGTTTCTATTCGGTCACTTACTTACTCATAATCGAGATCTCATCAAGATACGTAAGGACCTAACTATAAGTCTATGGATATTATCTAAGTATATCAATACGAACGTTTTATACTTAGACTAATAGGTACCATATACGGTATGAACAAGACGTATACTTATGGATAAATGCCTTATGGGCATATATTCTCCTACAATAATGTCCATATGCATACCCCCATTTGTCCATCCTACACAGAACACAAACTCGTCAAATTTTTATGAATTTTGCAATTTTACCTAAAATCACGAAATAAAAATAAAAATAAGAAAATAAGAAAGAAAGTCCAAATTCTGCGGAATTGGGTTGCCTCGCAATAAGCGCTCGTTTTCAGTCATGAGCTCGACTCCCTATGATATATCAATGCTCACTTGGCGCGCGTGGTGGTCGCGCGTCCATCTCCGGGGTGGTGCAGACCAGAGGAATTTGATTTCCGCTCGCTCGAATATTCTCCTCCATATAAGATATATTCTCCTGCGCTTGACGATATGATGATTGGCGTAGAGACTCCTCATCCAAGACTTGGATGTACTCGGCGACCGCTTTGTTGTAGGTTGGGTCGCCGTCGTCGTCGATGCTTGCAATTATCGGGTCCTTCATGACCCCTTCAGCAGTGAACTCTTCAATTGCCTCCTCCTCAAGGAGCTCCAGATAATTTGCCCATTCTTCAAAAGCTCTCTCCTTCATCGGCCTTTGTAGCCAGAACTCAGCTTCAATATCCCCCACATTGAGGGAAAGGGTCCCTTCTCGGACGTCTATCAGAACTCCGGCCGTCACCATGAAGGGGCAGCCAAGGATGAGTTGAGATCTTCCTCCCTTCGGCCTGTCCATGATGACAAAATCGACAGGGACACATAGCCCTGGAGGTATCTGGAGGATGATGTCCCCCGCTATTCCGACCGGGTAAGTGATAGAGTGATCGGCGAGCTGAATAGACATGCTCGTTGATTCCAGCTCTCTTCCTGTCTGGAGTCTTTTGAAGATAGAGAGGGGCATCAAACTGATGTTGGCCCCCCAAGTCAATTAACGCCCTGCTGATTGGCATGTCGTCGATGGAACATGGCACGGTGAAGCTCCCGGATCCGGCAGTTTTCGGGGGAGGTGATTTCTGATCACAGAGGTGGAATCCTCCAGCAGCTTAATTTCCTCGAGCTTCCTCTTTCCCGTAATGAGATCCTTCAGAAATTTTGCATATGTCAGGATCTCTGTGATGGCATCTATAAATGGGATATTTAGATGTATCCCCTTTAGTAAGTCCATAAACTTGGAGTACTTCTTCGCCAGTTTGGCTTGGGCTAGCCTCTGAGGGTACGGAGAAGGATGTCTGTCGCTGTCATCTATAGCTTCTTCGATGGCGACCTTTTCTTTGTTCATCACTGGAACCATAACAGGGTCAGTCACCCGTCCACCTCGTGTGGTCACTGAAACCACGGCGTTGGCTTGAGCTCTAGGGTTGGTCTCCGGCTAGGAGGGTAATCTCCCCTGATTCTTCAGCAACTGCGACATCTGCCCCCTCAGTTCATCGAGCGAAGAATTGATGTTCTTAAGGTTCGATGTATCTTGATTGAAGCGAATCTGGCCGCCCATGAAGGTCTCTAGTGTAGATTCAAGATTAGACTTTGGAGGAGCCGGCGTAAAATTCTGCTAAGGTGGCCGGTTGTACTGATATCTCGGTGGCCTATAGGGCCCAGCTGGCCTAAAGTCGCCTTGTTGATGCTCTGCTCTGCTGAGGTGGAGGTGGTGGTCTCTGAAATTGCGGAGGTTGCAGCCCTCTTCTTGGGTTTCCATATGAGAACCCCGGGTGATTCCTGGCGGCCGGATGCTTCCATTGGTTCCGTCCTTCTCCCTGGACGTACTGAACAGTCTCGGATGACTCAACACCCTCATAGTGACCCTCGATAGGAATATATTCAGGATCTACATACTCCTCCCCGGGATGATAGGAGGTGCTGGGTGCCACTGGGATAGAGTCCAGGCACTGCTCGATTCGGGCCACTTGCTTGCACAAGGTCTCAATGTGAGAATCCAAGTGAGTGGCGGCCTTGACCTCTGGAGTCCGGGTCACAACTATCCGCTCATCGCTCCACTGCTGGGTGTTGGCCGTCATGTGCTCCAACAAATCTATGGCTTCCTCGGGAGACTTATCCAATAGGGCGCCTTGCGCCGCAGCATCAATAATCATCTTGGTGCTAGGCTGGAGCCTGTTGTAGAGCTCTGTACCAAGTCTCAAGACCGGATTCCATGGTATGGGCACTGGTGTTGGAGGTCCTTAAACCTCTCCCAGGCCTCGTAGAGCGACTCCTGTGGGAGTTGCTTGAAATTTGAAATGGCCCCACGGATCCGGACCGTCTTTGAGGGTGGATAAAACTTACCCACAAAAGCAAGTGCGAGCTTCTCCCATGTGGTGAAGTGGTTGGGAGGATGAGCTCAAAGCCAATATGAGGCTTTGTCCCTCAAGGTGAAAGGGAAGAGCCGCAGCTTCACTGCATCATCACTGACGTCCTTCGCCTTGAAAGTATCGCACTTAGCCAAGAAGGAGTCGATGTGCTGGTTGGGATTCTCATAAGGATACCCGTGTAAGGGATCCTGCTGCATCAGATTTATCAACCCCGTCTTAAGCTCGAAGTTTGCCACCGTCAGTTGCGGTCTCAGAATTGAGGAGTTGTTCCCAAAGGTCGGTTTCATGTGGTCCCTGATGGACCCAGTGCCAGGAGGAGGAGGAGGAGGATTCTCTCCCATCTGAGCAGATGGATATGAACTTCTACTGGAGGCTCTTAAAGCCTTGGCTGCCATTTCGATCTCAGGATCAAACAATAACTCTCTAGTAGCCCCTTTGTGGTGGGTGTTCATGCACCAACAAAACTCAGAAGAACACCGTCAGTAGCACCGCAATAAATAAAAAAGAATAAAAAATGATGGTAGGGTGAGAAATGGTAAGAATGCTAGCAAACTTCACGGAATAAAAACAAACTGGGATAAAAACACTATTGCCGTCCACAGCAACGGTGCCAAAAACTTGACACACCTGTAACCTACACCTAGGATCCACCTGGCGGTGTTACGATCGCCAGGCATAATATGGCCCATAGTCTACGATTTCGGGCTCAATCTACAAGCGGACGGTGTCGAGTTATGGTTTAAAGGATTGTCGGATCCCACAGGGACGGTGATAGTGTCTACAATATTCTCAGTCTATTTCTATATCTAGAAGTGATATAGCGATCGGAGTGAAAGATTTGGGCTGATTGTTATTGTGATATCAATAAAAAGAACTAGGGCTTTAGGGATTTCCACTAGGATCGTCAGGGGTTGATGTCGGATAGGATCCTTACATTTCATTAGGGTTAGGGAATTAATCCTCCAATTCGTACCACTCTCGTAGGTTAGAATTGCGGGGTATTTCGGTGGCTCTCATTGACGCAATGGCGGTAGCCGTCAACGTAGCGGTATATTTCGTCGATGGATCCCCTCAAGGCGCAAGCCGGGCATGGTCACGTGCCTTGGTTGGATCCATCGATTTCCATATTCGAATCCCTAGATACCCCTTAAGCACATCAATTCCACAGACCGTGGGCATGATCTCAGTACGGGTTATCTACGGATTCGGTAGGATCTACCGAAATATAACCCTAAATCCCCAATTCAACATAGGGATCCAGATCTACATTTTCCCCATAGAATCCTAGGGCTAACCCATCAACCCTAGAATAGATCCACTCAGACATCGCAATAGGAACGCACGAAAACATCAATTTCGCAGAAGAAAAATTTTTAGCAATTGAGAAATTAGGGCTAAAAGAACTTACAGCGAGAATGAACGAATAGTAGATCCAGACAAGAACAAAAAGTAATAATCTTCAATAATCGATCCAAAATTCGCTACAAAAATTAATCCAAAGATCCGTACAAAAATCGCTCCCAAGCTCAGCTCCCAAAAATACTTCACAAAAACTAAACTCAACTTCAGCCGTCTTCCAATCATGAGCTTCAGTCGCTGCCAAAATCGTGCGCATCGCGCTTGTTCAAAACTTCCCAGAAATGCCCTTGGAAGTGCCGACCGAGTAGTTGACTCGGTCTGAGCAGCTTCTGCTCGGTCAGTAGCTCGGTCCGTGTAGCTTGCTGCTCGGCTGCTTGGAGAATTCGAAATCGTCCTATCCGGACCGAGTATGATCTGCTCGGTCAGATGCTCGGGCTGTAGAATTTGAGGAGACTCGACTGAGCAGATGAGGTACTCGGTCCGCGTCAGCCCATATCTGACCTCTCCTGTAATTGATACGGCTCGGTCCGAGCAGACGAGCTGCTCGAACCGAGCATTTTCTGGGAAATGATGGGTCAGCTCCTGTGGCTTCTCTCTCTGCTCTCTCTCTCTCTCTTCCCTCCTCCAATGGATCCGGGAACACGGCGAACTCCTCTAGAGCCCTACCAACGAGCTCATGGGCACGCCGGATGTGTCCATACCTAAGTGGGGGTCCGAATCGCTCCAAAATTCCGGAAAATTCATGAAACACTACGAAACACGAAAATATCATCAGAAATGCAGAATCGTAGCAAAAAGTGGGATTTGGACTCGAAAATGATATGCAATGCAATGAGATAATGATATGAAAATGATAGAAAATATGGACACATCACCACTCGACTGAGTCGCCTGAAGATGATAGAATGCTGGTTTCGATGATTACTCTGCAGAATTGCCACTCTACCGAGTGACTTAACTCACTCAGCCAAGTGCGCCGACAGCCCAGGTTCAGAAATTAGGGTTTGCCTCCTCCAATGGGTATTTTTGTCAGCTTTTTCTAGACTTTTTGAGAGAGTATAAATAGATAGTTTTGAGAGCCATCAAGAGAGAGAGAGAGAGAGAGAGAGAGAGAGAGAGAGAGAGAGAGAGAGAGAGAGAGAGACGTGACAGCTAGAGTTCGTAGGAGAAGTTTTATTTCATCTTGTTTTTGCTGAAATGATCTTAATTCTCTTGTTATTTGAAGTCTTGAACATCATTGGTTTGTCTAAACTCTTGCTATTTCTAATCTTTATGATAAATTTCTGTGTAGACCTATCTTTCATGATGAATTCTATTGCATATCTTAATTCTATTGTTTCGATTATGATGAATTGTTAGTAGTCTCTTTGCTCTAGGGCAAATGGATGAACCCTATGGATTTAGGGCTTAATATGTGAAATCTATTGAAAACCCATATTGCTAAACTTGTTAAAGGGTTAGATTGTGATGGATTTACTACAGATAGCTAGGGATTTCTATTGGATCTTGAGAGCTCGATAGAGGATCTTGAGCTAAGGAAGCCATAGATATTCGATTTAGATCTATGATAGAGATTCCCTAGAGTTGGTGCATGAGAGCGACCAAAGCTATCATCTTTATTATAATTCTATAATTATATTCGTTTGTACAACGATAAAACGAATACAAACCATCAAAATCTAGATTCGAACTTACGTTGCACGAGAACGAACTTGACTTGGAGTTGAATTATATTATCGATCTTAATGCTAGTGGTTTGAACTAGGCTTACGAGAGAGCGAAGTTCTAGTTTAGATTACTATAGACTTGCGTATTGCGAGAGCGCGTATTGGTTCACAACTTAGTTGCGACAATATCACCCTTAACCAAGAGTTGTGATATGGAAGAATATAATTTCATATCGATGCTTGAGATCTATGTGGGGGTTCCCTAGCCCTACGCACTTTAATTAATTGAATTTACTAAAGATATTTCATACACTTGTGACACCAAACATTTCTCAATCATTATTCCATCTCCGCTGAGTAAAAATAATAATACTAATAGTTCCTCTCCGTGATTCGAGACTCGCTCACCACTTAACCGAGTGCTTGTGATAAAACTATATTGTTTCGGGTGTACATCCAGGGCCGGTCAGTGTTCTTGAAGATCTAAACTATGCGAGGATTGATTTGTTTTGGCAGTCGTGGAAATCTGAGCCCAATATATATTGGACCATTTGAGATTGTGGCTCGTATTGGCGAAGTCACTTATAGACTAGCACTACCATCATCTTTCGAGGGTGTGCACGACGTATTCCTTGTATCTTTGCTTAGGAAATATGTGGGAAATCCCAATCACCTCGTAGATCTCTCATAGATTGAAGTGCGACCGAATTTGACATTTGATCAGTAGCCTGTATCTATTCAGGCTAGAAGGCAGAAGATGTTATGGAAGAAGGCTATCAACCTCGTGAGGGTTATGTGGCACCGAGATCTCTAAGGGAGTCCACCTGGGAAGTCGAGGAGGATATGAGAGGATACCCTCGCTTGTTTGTACAATAACGTTATCTTTTATTGTATATATGGGTTAAGATGATGTATAGAAATTTTTCCTTCTTATTTTGAAAATTTAAGGAAGGAATTTATTTTAAAGAGGGTAGGATGTAAGGCACCTAGTATCAATATACGATTATTAGTATGTATTTTTGGACGTATTTGTACGTATTAATATTGTGGGTATTTTCTAGAATTTTCTCTAAAATTTTATGATGTCAAAATTATTTTTAAATAATTTAAGACATCAATGGAATTAGAATTGGTAAAATATTTGGATGAAATACATGTACTTCTAATTTTCCTAAAAATCTAAATCCTAGAAAATTGCTATGGAGACGCATTATCCTCTAAGGTCACATTACCCCACTAATCCACACCTAACCCTAGAAAAAATGGAGGAAAAAGGGGAAGAAAAAAGAAAGAAAAAGAGAAAACTCACCCTTTCCCTTCACAGCTCATGCCGACCCATAGCCCTTGCTGCTTCATTCTTCTACCAAAAATTAAGCCCTACAGCCTCATTTGAATCCATCACTTGAAGAGGAAAGAGCTTCAGAGGGTCTTAAATGAGAAGAAGGGCCAAAGAACTCTTGAAGGAATACAAGAGGTAGGAAATCAGACTAAACTAGCTAGGATGCTGTTTAGAATAGCGTAGGAAAATTACAAAAGTTTTCGATTGAAATCAGCAACAGCTATTGACACGATCGTGTCGAATTAGACACGGTCGTGTCGAAACCGTGTAGTTCTTTAATTCAACTTGGTTGTGTCCCCGGCAGAGTAGCTCTTCTATTTAACACGGTCGTATCGTTCTGAACTTGATTATCATACATGGATTGCATTTCAGATTTCATGGCTTCTAGCCATTTCTCAGATTCTGGACTTGACACAGCTTCTTGATAGGTAGTATGCTCATCTTGATCTATGTGTAGCACTTCATGAGTGTCCGTTATGAGAAATTAATCTCTCGGGCTCGTGTCGTGGCATATAAGATCTGTGTGGTGATTGTGTAGCTTGCATAGGTTCTACAACTGTTTGTGGAACTTGTTGAGCTTCCCTCGTTGGTTCTATGCTATATTGTGGTTCTCGAAACTCTTCAAAGTGTACTTTGCTCCCAGTGGTTCTTTTAGGAATAAATTCCTTTTCAAGAAATACACCATTTCGAGCAACAAACACTTTGTTCTCTTAGGGATTATAAATGTAATATCCTTTAGTTTCTTTAGGATATCCTACAAAAAGACATTTATCGGATTTTGGGGCTAATTTATCTGAAACTTATCTTTTCACATAAGCCTCATAGCCCAAAATTTTATACAAGACAAACTAGGTATTCTCGCAGTCCATATCTCATATGTTGTCTTTTCAACCGCTTTAGACGTGAAGGGTTTTCTGGTCCTTATGGCTATAAAATTGACGTCCGGCCTAAGTGGGACGGACGACGAAAGCATAAAAGGCAGCATAAAAACAACATAAAACTTTTTTAAGTCTAGCCCTAAAGAAATAACCCTAGTCAGAATCTCTACTATCCCCGGGTAGGGTCCGATCAACCCCTAAGGATAGATCTATCTAACTATTGTAATTATAAACACAGGTAAATTAAACTACATACCTTTCACATCGTTTCCACAGAACAGAAGCATCGTTTTCAGCAACATTTCTTTATCTCCGAAGAGATGCATCGTGTCGCTTCTCCCAAGCTGAAATGCGTCCCGAGTCGAACCACATCCTGGACCGAATGACATCCCGAGGCGAGCAACACCCTTGTCGTCGAGCCAACCACGCGTCAAAGAAAGCTTAACCTTGAGTGGATCCTACGTCAAGACTTTGGTACCTATCCGAAATCCTTCATAGCTTTGCTACAGCCCGATCAGGAGCAAGGAAGAATAGGGAGAAGAGAGAACATTAATTTACGCTTAGATCCAAGCTTGCTAACTATTAATGGAGCTACTCAGAACTAGAGCTTGGTATGAGTTTCAAGGAGGGGGGTTGACCCCTATTTATATATTTGGCTGACCCTTTCTCTTTCTTAATTACCGATATAGGACTAAAGGTTTGGAGGAGAAAATTAACTTTTAGTTTAACCCTTACGAAGGCCAAAATTCAATGAATCTTCCCTCCCTCACCATAGGGCTCCAAGAACGATGTCATACAGTGTTACGAAGAAGGTTGAATGGTGAACATGTAGAAAAAAAATGGCGTGTCATTCCGATTTCGTTTGACCCCTCAAACAAGACTCTATAGATAGCCCAAAACCATGTTTTCGCAAAATTGAGTAGCCACAAAAAACAACACATAGGATTCGAAACCCTGTATGATGGGGCCTATAGGGTGGGCTCCATCTCCCAAAAGCTACGCACGTGCAGAGCCCACAGAGCACGTGCTGAGCCCGCGCCAGCAGCATGATATGTTCATATTTTACACCTTTTATCCGCATATTTGCATGCCATTTTGATTGCTTATATCGCGATTTTCATGATTATTTGACGATGTTTCGATATTTTTCACTATTTCTTGTTTTCGTCTGATTTCATGAGATATGCAGCAATCGGGTGCAATCTGGATCCTAGAGGACTTGTACGTGTGCCAGAGCGTCGCTTATGATTATATCGAAGAGTTACCGACACTAGAGCATGAGTGGAAAAAGAAGGGCATCAAAGGAATCGACGAGTAAGTAAAAAGAAGAAGAAATGAGCTCTGAAACAGGCTATCCGGCTGAGCAAGATAGTTCGCACGGTCAAGTGACGCTGTCTACTCGTCCGAGCAAAACTGACACAACAACATTTGCCAGCCTGAGTACCACAATGTACTCGGCCGAGTGATGAATTCCACTCGGCCGAGTAAGAACTCCATTTGCCCGAGTGGAGGCGAAAATTTCGAAGAGAGCCAAGTCGACTTCTCTGTTTTACTGTAGACTGACGTACTCGGCCGAGTCATAATTTTCACTCGGCCGAGTAGCGCTGACGTCTAGTCGATAAAACTATAGGTTCTGGTGGCGCAAGGGCAGTTTAGTCTGTATTTTTTGGTTCTTTTGGGCATGTATTTAAGCTCAGTTTTGTCTCCAGCCCCAGAGAGACCAGATAGACTTCGTAAAACTAATTTTCCTTAGTTCATAATCATAGTTAAGTTTTTGTACTGGCGAGAGATTGAAGATTGGATCTTAATTTTCTATTGAAAGCTTCTTTCGTGACGTTGGTTTGTCTTGATCTCTTGCAAGTTTTGATTTTTATGATATATCTCTTATTGAATCTTGATTGTATGATGAATTCCATTGTTGATCTTGTTTTCCTATCGATTTCTAATATGATTTGTGAGTAGTTCCTTTGCTCTAGGGCAAAGGGATGAACCATATGGATCTACTGTTTGAATTGTGAGATCTATTGAATTGTTATGCGATTAGGCTTGATTGAAAGGTTAGATCTTGATTGATTTACTACTGATAAATATGGATTTCTCTTTGATCTCGTAAGCTCGACAGAGGATATTGATCCAAGAAAAGCCCTAGATATTCGATTTAGGTTTACAATCGAAATTTCCTAGAATTTGTGCGCGACAGCGACCAAAGCTAGCTTTTTTATTGTTCTCGTATACTCATATTCGTTGCACAACAGTGAATGGATACGAACTATCAAGATCTAGATCCCAACTCAAGTTGCGCGACAGCGAGCTTGCGTTTGGATTGGGCGAGATTGCCGATCTTAATGCTAGTAGTCTAGACTAGGCTTGCGCGACAGCGATGCTCTAGTTTAGAGTGCTATAGACCTACAATAGCGCGACAGCGTGAGTTGGTTCTCCAATTAGTTGCAGCAAGTTAACCTTGACTCAAGTTTGACTGCATGGTATTTCGTAACTCACGTCGATGACTTGAAAATCCATGTTGGGGATTCCCTAGCCCTAGACATCTTTATTATATTGAATTTTCATTGTTACTCAAACGATTGTTAGCCCATCCATTCTCAAACAAATTTTCCACCAAATTGCTTAGTAACCAAAATAGAGTACTGTCATTAGTCCTCCATGTGATTCGATACCCGCTTACCACTTAACCGTGCACTTGCGGTAAAGCTATATTGTTTTCCGGGTGTATATCTGGAAGAGATCAAGTTTTTGGCTTGCCGGGGAGGCGATGGTATTATATTTCCTTACTTAGCTATTTTCCTTTCATTATTCTATTTTTTTTATTTCTCTATTGCGCTAACAAATCTTTCTAGTTTCTCTTTTTCTGTGCATGGACACTGGATCGTAGGCATCCGAAGAAGGCATACTATTTGATCCTGAGATCAATCGCACTGCAAGGAAGCTGAGAGCAGAAAAGAGATCAATTATAGAGGAGAATCAAATGGTGGAGGAAACTAGAGATCAACGATTACGGCAGACCGCTAGGCTTGTCTCCATCCGGGATAGGCTTACCCCAAATAATTCGGTCACCACATCTTCCATATGTATGGCAGAGTTGGCGGCCGATAAGAACTTCGAACTAAAGACGGGGCTTATTGTACTGATGCAACAAGATCTCTTTCATGGGACTTCTCAAGAGAACCCACATTATCACCTACAAATGTTCTTGGTTAAGTGCGCCACTTTTCAGATGCCGAATGTGCCCGAGGATGCTATCTGGTTGCGTCTCTTCCCTTTCACTCTTCGTGACAAAGCTTTATATTGGCTAAGTACGCAAGCGCAAAGGACATTCACTACTTGGGACGAGTAAGCGAGCGCATTCGTCAACAAATTTTACCTGCCATCCAAGACCATGAAGATAAGAAACTCATCAATGTATTTCAAGCAAGGGTCCCAAGAGTCTCTCTATGAAGCATGGGAGCATTTAAAGATCTCCAACATCAATGCCCCCACCATAACATAGACGATTGTGAGCTTGTTCACAGTTTCTACAATGGATTGCGACCGGACACAAAGATGATAATTGACGCCATGGTCAACGGAGCTATTCTATCAAAGACACCGGAGGATGCTACGACATTGCTAGAGGAGATGTCCTACAACTATTAGTAATGGGCTAACGGAGGGGGCAAATCATCATCATCATTGAAGCCGGTAAGCATCTATGAAGCAAAGGCAGTGGCCGAGTTGACCACAAAGTTTGACTCTTTCTCCAAGGTAGTGGAAAGGATTAAAAAGCAGATGTGCGAGTCATATGGAGTGCCCAACACACCAACATCCGGAGGGAGCATGGACCAAGGCCAAGTCATGTTTGTTGGAAGCGAGAAAAAAGGAGGAGCCGTGGAGCAAGCGCAATACGTCGCCGGTGGGAGTAACAATGGTTATTGGGTGAACCTGCCTACCAAGGGTCACCCCGGATTTTCCTATGCCAACAACGAGGGAGCCTTGACTCCCTCTCATCAACAACCACCACCGCAACAACGACAAGCCTGACCTCCTCAACAATAACAACCGTATCAAAAAAGGCCACCTCAACAACAATATCCACCAAGGCAACAAGCAGGGCCTGATTTTCCTATGCCAACAACGAGGGAGCCTTGACTCCCTCTCATCAACAACCACCACCACAACAACGACAAGCCTGACCTACTCAACAATAACAACCGTATCAATAAAGGCCACCTCAACAACAACAATATCCACCAAGGCAATAAGCAGGGCCTTATAGACCCCCCCAGATATAATCAAGGATGGAGATCACAAAACCCACTACCGGTGCCACTAAGATCTGAGCACGAAGCAAGAGTTGATGAGTTCATGGTCGAACAAAAGAAGATTATTGCAAAATTGACGACCGTCCAAGATTCTCTCAATACTATCATGGCACAATTGGCGGAACAAATTACTTTGCTCAACAAGGCTCAACAACAATTGCCGGCTCAACCGGAGCAAAACCCGAGGAGCAACACCGGCCACATAAATGCGTTAGTGGCGGTAACTACGAGAGGCGGGAAGGATACCACTCGCGCTATGGTTCAAGTTAAAGGCCCAATGGAGGAAATTCCGATTGAAAAGGAGCGAATTAATGAGGAAGAGAGCCCCAAGACGGTAAATAACGATGGAAAATCTGAAGCGGATGAACCTCAAAGGGAGCGAACCTACATGCCACCAATACTGTTTCCTCAACAGTTGGCAAAGGCCAAGATGGAAAAGAGATTCGCCAAATTTCTGGAGTACTTGGAAGGGATTAAACATCCCATTCTTGGATGCGATAATTGAAATCCCATCGTACACCAAGTTCCTAAAAGACTTAATCACGGGGAAGAAGCGAACAGAGAAGATTATGCTAGCCGAGCAAGGAACTTGGTTTGCCAACAAGGAGAGGATGCCAAAGAAGATGAAAGACCCCAGAAGCTTTTGGATTCCATGCACCCTTGGCGGAGTCCCCCTCCAAAAAGCTTTGGTGGACTTAGGAGCGAGCATAAGCCTCATGCCGCTCACCATGTTCAAGAAGCTCAACACGGGGATCGACCTCAAAGCCACTGATATGAAGATCCAATTCACAGATGGGAAAATAACTGGGCCAATGAGGATTGCCGAGAATGTGTCTCTTAAAATTCTAGGTCTTTGTGTACCATGCGACTTACGTCGTCATAAACATAAAAGAGGAGGGCGATACATCGCTTATACTTGCACGCCCCTTCTTATACATAATAGGGGTTATAGTAGATGTGAGAGAAGGAACGTTGTCTCTCAACATTGGCGATATAGCGGTCAAATTCCATCTTCCCAAGACCATGAAGCAAAGACCTTGGCCAGAATAAGCAGACTATGTGAACCTTCTGGACGAAGTAATAGATGAAGCCAGGCCTTATGCCGTTGGAGCCTTGCACACGAAGAGCATTGATGACGAGCTTATTTTTGGAGACAAAATCCCAAATAAAGAACCACATGATCCTCCAATTGAAGAATTTATCAAGCTCTCTACGGTGAAGCAAAGGGAGAAGGTGCCGCCGGCAAATACACCTCAGTCGCCGAGAAAGAGGAAAGATACTAAGAACTCGAGCTTGGGGGAGTCATCCCTCAAAACTATTAAAGAGAAGACGCACACTATGGAGACAAGGAAGAGCTAGCACCGCACCTGAACCCCCAACGCCTCTCTGCAAAATTGGACATGTGCATCTCCTATGCGCCGAATATCACACGCTAAACATCATATCTTAAGGGGTCGAGCTCAAGATCTTAAACGAGCGCTTGTCGGGAGGCAACCCGACGATTCTATATTAGTTTTTAGTTGAATTTTACTTTTGTTTTTGTTTTAGATCTTTATTAGTCTATAGAGTCAAGAGTCTAGGAAGAATCTGACAACATGCTACAGTTTTCATTTCAGGAAAAAGATGATAGGAGACCATATGAATGGAGGATGTCCATGGTGATGGAGAGCACTCTAAGGGTGCGCTCAAATGCCAAAGGAACGAAGAAACCGACGGAAGGGAAAAAACAGAAAGTTTCACAAAAATAGAGAATGTGGAGATGAAAACAGTAGCCCACTTGGCCGAGTGACTTGTCCACTCGACTGAGTGAAGACTCTACTCGGCCGAGTAGGGTAATGTACAGGGGAAGTCTCAAAAACCCCTCTCTGAAAAGTACATGCCATCGGCAGAGTGACTTTGTCACTCGACCGAGTGAATCTGACATATTTTAGCTCTTAAAATGCTCTGAGTGGCCTATCTACTCGGTCGAGTAACTTTGTCTACTAGAACGAGTGATAGTTCTTACTCGGCCGAGTCGGAGACTAACGCAAGTCTTTAAAAAATATCCTAATCTGTTTTGACTCGGCCGAGTGATAATCGTCACTCGGCCGAGTGACTCGAACGAATTAGTAATATTTAATTCGATATTACGGCCGCTCGGTGATCGGTGCCCCGTTTACGGTTTGGGCGTGGTGTCGTTTTACCGCAAGTGCACGGCTAGTGTAGGGTGCGGGTTTATCGAACTCAGGGAGGTGGATGGCTTGAATGGCTAATAGCCTCGCCTAGGTTGTGTGCTTGCTACGCGGATAATGTGAATGGAAGTGTAGAAATAAAAGAAAGAAATAAAAGACAAGAAATGAATCCCCGCTAACACGGGCTAGAGCACTCATGACACTTGGCATTTGACTTGACCCAGGGTGAGACAATGCCCCAAAAGGTGGTACCTAGCGTCCATGGGCCCAATATTCCGTTTGATGCCCAGTACACTAGGTCTACCCGGTTTCGGGCATTCCCATGTCCATTAACACCGACCGCAACCGGTAGCATTAATGCCATAATGATAACTCCCAACACTTCGTCCAAGCCGTTCCCACGCGCGAGGACTCAATGTCTACGCTAGGGTCGTGAGCTGTGGCTAGGGACTCAACCTGTCACGACCCGCTTCCCTAAAATGGAGGCGAGGCGTGACGAGACCCGCTCAGGCTTAGAGCTGTGAGACTCCAGCCTGTAAAGCGTCTAGAATAACCACGTAAGGTCCCTGTAATGCGAATCAGAACAAAGATAACAATAATAGAAAGAGACGAATAATAATAAATTATAAATCTCAAAGTCCAGATAATATTTCAACAACCAGAAAAGCCACCAGGCTACCAAAAGAGTCCAAAAGAAAAGGCCCAGCATGGCCAATAATGAAAGTAACAACAAAACGGTGCTACTCACCGATAAGCTACAACAACTAACAAAGGAACGACGAAAGAACACTAGGACTGGTCACCGGTGTCCTCGTACTCCACGTCAGCTGTGGAACCAGGCTCAAACTCCACGAACTCGTCGCCTTCAACTACGGTCTCTGGCTCAGCAACTAACATGCGACACCCAAAGAGAAGGGGCATATGTCAGCAAAGTCTACAAGACTTTGTGCAAGGAAACTAAAAGAAAGGTAAAAGCAACCTAGCAATTCTAAAGTGTGCATGACATGGCATATATACAAGATGTGCAGCAAATAAGTAAACACAGCAAGTATGACATGGCAAGGAGTAAACATGATATGGAAACAAGGAAAACAAGTACACATTCACAAGGACAAGTACAAGTATAGTAAGCACGTCGTGCACAGAGATTCCGCCCTTTGGCTAGAGAGGCTATACGGGCCAACTCTTACGCTCAAGTGACCATTTATCACTACCCCTCCACGTGTATCGAGCCAGGGCCTTACCCCCGAACATGGAATGCTCACTTCTGGATCACGAGCCAGGAAGTGTTTTTAACATGTATGGCGTAGGGTTATGCCCGCATAGCAGGTGCTTAGCCAGAAACACGGAAACACGGATTGTACAAGTATTTTGTAGCGTGTGCTACGATGCAACATACAAATCAAATGGCATGTAAGAATGCAAATGCATGGCAGATATTCAATTAAAAATTGCGTACCGTTAAAGACATTAAACGTGACAGGCAAGTGCATAACAATTCTAACATTCGTTGTCAAGCTAGAACTTGAAAATTGCGCCTAGACCGCTATCATTTCACGGTCTAGTCTCTTTCACGCTAAAAGCAAGGAAATGGCCTAAAGCATGGCCTAAAATAAGGTTGGCAAGTTTCACTTGCCTGGTTCCGGTGATGACGGTCGATGAGTGTTCGTCTCAAAATCACTATTCTACGAGGAAAAATGGGTTCGATGTTATGGCCAAAGAAAAAATCAGAACTGAAAGATCTAATCCAGATTTGTATTGGAATCCAACAACGTCTAGTAATCTTATTTTATTATGTTTTCTAATTTTATAGTGTGGGTTATGGAAAATTAAGGGTAGATCACTAACCGTATATGAAGCGGAAGAAACGACGATCCAAGATGTCTACGAATCTGTAGGTAGAAGAGGATCTCGACGTATCCGGATTGCCGTCGCCAAATCTGATCTAGCATGGCAACGGAAGAAGAGATCCCGGGAAAACTACGGCTGAAGAGATCTCTTGCGGCTGATATATAATGGATCTGGAGAATGGAGAATGTAGGGGAAAACTGGAGCAAAAGAGAATTTGAGGGGTTTTAGGGTCGGCCGGTGGCTCGCGGGGTGGTGCCGGTGCAATGGTGGTGAGAGGGAGCACGGGAGGAGGAAGAAAGGCAAGAGGAAGGTTGGGGGAAGATTGGGGAAGAAGGTTAGCTAGGAAAAGTGAAGGAAGAAGTGAAAACGTATAGGGTTTAAATAGAAATAAAAAGCGGCGGCTACAACTTAACCTAGGGTTTCTTTGTAGATTAGTCGGTCAGTGAAGAGTGGTCGACCGACTAGTTTGGGAACTAGTCGGTCGGTCGTCCAACTGAGACCGACTAAAAGGCAAACAGTGAACAGGGTCGATACAGGTAGACAGATTTAGTCGGTTTATGAAGGCTCGTCAACCGACTAGTTTGGGAATTAGTCGGTCGGTGAATGTTCATGGACCGACTAAGGATTGAATATGATAGACAATAAGTACTGAGAGTTAGTCGGTCCGAGAAGAAACTATAACCGACTAGTTTCTCAACTAGTCGGTCGATAGTCGTTCTTTGACCGACTAACTGTAAACAGTAACTCGGCTGTCAGAAAGAACTCAGAATTAGTCGGTCGGAGAAGAAGTTCTAACCGACTAGTTTCACAACTAGTCAGTCGAAAGATGTGCTTAGACCGACTAAGTTGAAACAGTAACTCAGCTGAAATAATCAAGATGAACTAGTCGGTTCCTGAAGAGTTGTCGACCGACTAGATTGCAATCTAGTCGGTTGGTTCTCCTTCTTGAACCAACTAAGATGCACGAAAAGTCTCGAAGTGAAGCGCGAAGCTTCGGGAAGATTCCTATGGCTTCTAAGATCGACCTAGCTCTAAGATATGGACGCTATGAAGCTCATCGTAAGGAAAAACATACAAAGGAGAGAACAACCAACACTTATATATAATAGATAAAAACCAGTCGTTACATCCTACCCACCTTAAGAAAAATTCCGCCCTCAGAATTTCCTAACACTCACGTGTCAGGGAACAAAAGTGGGTATCGCTCTCGCATCTCATCCTCTCTCTCCCAAGTAGACTCTCCTGGCGAGCCGTGTCGCCATATCACCCTAACAAGATCGACTGTCTTGTTCCAGAGTGACTTCTGACGCCTGTCCAAAATCTGCACTGGCTGCTGGTCATACATCAGATCAGGGAGAACGATGATCTCCGAGAAATCCACAGCATGCGATGGGTCACTGATGTATCCACGAAGCTGCGACACATGGAAGACGTCGTGAACTCCTTCCAAAGATGGCAGCAAGGCTAAGCGGTAGGCTACCTCGCCAACTCTCTTCAGAATGTCAAACGGTCCAATGTATCTCGGGCTCAGCTTCCCTCGTTTCCCAAAGCGAATCACTCCTCAATTCGGGGAAATCTTCAGGAACACATGGTCACCTGGCTGAAACTCCAAAGGACGCCGTTTAGCATCGGCCCAATGCTTGAAACGGTCCTGAGCAATCCTCCGCTTCTCACGTATGTTCCTCACAACATCCACTACCTCCACGATCATCTCAGGTCCTAACGGCTCCCTATCTCCAATGCCATCCCAGCTCAGTGGCGATCGACATTTCTTCCCATATACCGCGGCGAAAGGTGCCATGCCAATGCTCGCCTAGTAGCTGTTATTGTAGGAAAACTCAACATGGTGAAGATGATCCTCCCAAGATCCCGTGAAGTCCAACATGCACGCCCTCAGCATGTCCTCCAAGATCTGGATCGTCCTCTCGGACTGGCCATCTGTCTGCGGATGATAAGCTGTGCTGAAACTCAAACTCGTACCCAAACTCTTCTGCAGACTCCGCCAGAACTGAGACGTGAACCTCGTGTATCTGTCCGACACGATACTCACAGGGACTCCGTGAAGTCGTACGACCTCCTGCACGATTCAATTACATCACTATCTAAACTAGGGAAAAGAAATAACAACGGAGAGTAAAAAGATTTACCTCCATATATCTCCTCGCTAGCGTCTCAGTAGACTGTCCTACTCGGAAAGGAATAAAGTGCACGGATTTGGTTAATCGGTCTACGATCACCCAAATCGCGTCATTCTGCTTCGGACTCTGAGGCAGTCCAGTCACAAAGTCCATAGTGATGTGTTGCCACTTCCACTCCGAAATCGGAAGCGGTTGTAGCAACCCTGCCATACGCTGATGCTCCGCCTTTACCTGCTGGCAAACCAGACACTTGGCTACACTCCGAGCCACACTCCTCTTCATACCATGCCACCAATAGTTCAGGCGAAGATCCTTTTACATCTTGGTGCCATCAGGATGCACATAATACGGTGAACTGTGTGCCTCAACCAACAACTCCTCTATAAGTCTCCAGCTGGCACACACAACCTGGCTCCAAATCTCAACGAGCCATCCTCATGAATCAAGAAGTCAGTCCGCAGACCGGCTTCCACCTGCTCCCGTATCTTCACCAACTTCGGGTCTCTAGCCTGTCCAGCCTTGATCCTATCCACGATTGTCGACTGTATCTGCATACACATCAACGGAGAGGCCTCTCCAGGAAGAATAATCTCAATACCAGACTCGTAAAAATCTTGCTGCAATCTCCACTGCAAAGTCAACAACATCACTGTCGAAAGCCTACTCAGCGCATCCAAAACCACATTTACCTTGCCAGGGTGATACTGCAGATCGATCTCATTATCTGCCATGAGCTCCAACCACCGATGTTGTCACATGTTGAGCTCCTTCTGAGTGAAAATGTACTTCAAGCTTTTGTGATCGGTGAAGATCTTCACCCTCTCACTCAGCAGGAAGTGCCTCCAAATCTTCAGCGCAAACACGACTGCTGCCAACTCCAAGTCGTGCATCGGGTAATTCTTCTCATGGGTCTTAAGCTGACGAGAAGCATACGCTACCATGTGCCCATGATGATGCAACACACAACCGAGACCCTTGCCGGAAGCATCACAAAAGATCTCGAATCCTCCACTCCGATCAGGCACATCAAGAACAGGGGCAGTCGTCAGCCTCTCCTTCAGAACACCAAAAGCCTCCTCACAGCCATCAGACCAAACAAAAGGTACATCCTTCCGTGTCAGTCTGGTCATCGGCTCAGCAATACGGGAGAAGTCCTTAATGAAACACCGATAATAACCTGCAAGCCAAAGGGAACTCCGGATCTCAGATGCTGACTGTGGAACATGCCACTCCCTGATAGCCTTAATCTTCTCGGGGTCCACTGAAATACCATCTCCTGACACCACATGCCCGAGAAAAGCAACTCTGTCCAGCCAAAACTCGCACTTGGAATACTTAGCATACTACCGATGCTTCCTCAAGATCTCTAACACTGTCCTCAAGTGCGATGCATGCTCCTCCTCTGACTTTGAGTAGATCAGAATGTCGTCAATGAAGATAACGACAAACTTGTCTAAAAAGTCATAGAAGATCAGATTCATCAGATTCATAAAAACTACAGGTGCGTTGGTTACACCGAAAGGCATAACCACAAACTCGTAGTGTCCATACTTCGTCCTGAATGCTGTTTTCGGAACATCTTCCTTCTTCACCTTCAGCTGGTAATAACCACTCCTCAGATCCAACTTAGAGAATACCCTCAATCCTCCAAGCTGATCAAAGATGTCATCTATACGAAGCAACAGATATCGATTCTTGACGGTCACCGCATTCAACTCCCGGTAGTCCACACACATGCGACGCAAACCGTCCTTCTTCTTCACCAGCAACACCGGTGCTCCCCATGGAGACACTGTGGGATGAATGTAACCCTTCTGAAGAAGTTCATCCAGCTGCTTTCGCAATTCTTCCAATTCTGCTGGTGCCATGCGATACGGCACCTTCGAGATAGGCTGCGCCCCCGGAATAAGATCGATCGAAAACTCGAGAGCTCGATCGGGCGGCAATCCAGACATCTCCTCAGGGAAGACGTCGTCGAAGTCACGCACTACTGCTGGTCTACACTGCTCCATCTGCATAGCAACGATCTCCACCGGCTTGGCCCGAAACCTGACAGGACCAAGCGAACAGCTGCCACGGCTGAATTCGAACACTGGATGGCCTGGAATCTCGAACACCACCTTCTTCCTCCGACAATCGATTGTGGCGTAGAAACTCCCAAGCCAGTCCATCCCAAGGACGGCATCATAGTTGATGATGTCGTGGACGATGAAATCAGCGTAGAGCTCATGTCCACAGACCACCAAAGGGCAAGAATTGCAACCACGATGCACAGAGATCACGCCATTTCCTGTAACGATATCCCAACTCTTGGGAAGAGGGAAAGTCGACAAAGAATGCTTCTCCACGAAGCTCCGGGAAATAATGCACATCGATGCACCAGAGTTGAAGAGAACTCGTGCAGGAAATGTGCAAACCAAAATCACACCTAACAAGCAATCTAACGATCAAATCCTATTCTAGCAAATATAACAAGCAGCCAAAAAAATTCCAACAAACAAGACTAACTAAGAAAAGAAACACCTAGACTGAGGGTTACCTGCAATAACCTCATCCTCAGTCTCAGCCTCAACGGCAATCATCAGGAAAGCCTGCCTCCTCGGCTGAACAGCCTGCTGAACAGCCTGCCTCTGCGGAATGAGAGGCACTCCACGTCCGGAAGGTACAGGTGCTCTCTGCTGCAACGGCTGAGCTGCAACATGTCCCTTCCAAGGCTTCTTGGACTTTGGGCAGTCCCTCATGACATGCGCTGGATCACCACAAACCAAGCACTGTCCCAACATCTTCTGGTATTGATCCTTGACATGCCCAGTCTTGCCACAGATATGTCAAGTCTTCGGAGTAGGAGGTCCTCCTGGCCTCTTGAACTGTACCGGTTGATTGGGCCTGAACCCTGGTCTCATCACTGCCCTGGCCTGCTCCACAGGCCTCTTCCCAGCTCCAGAAGCACATCCTCTCTTCTAGTTCACAATCTGTTCCTGCCTTTTCACTGCAATCAGAACCTTCTGATAGGACTCCAAATCAGAAGAAGACACAAAGCTCTGAAGATCCAAAGAAAGCCCCTATAGGAATCTCTGGGCCCTCTCATCAGCATCCTACACCATCTTCGGTGCGAAACAGCTCAGCCTGGTGAACTCCTGGTGGTACTGGTCCACCGTCAAGCTCCCCTGCTTCAGGTCGATGAAGCGCTGTGCCATCTCCCTCTTAGCAACCTTCGAAAAGTACTCCTCATCGAATATGGACTTGAAAGTAGCCCAAGATATCGGCTCCTTCAGCATCTCTTCCTCTGCATCCCACCAGTTCCGAGCATTATCTCTAAGCTGTCTCTTCGCCAAGTCAACCCATCCATCCGGGTCAACCTTCGACATCTTCAGGTTGTCCTCCATATTCCTGGTCCACTCATCAGCAGCTAGAGGTCCTTCGGTCCCATCAAAGTAAGTGGGGCCCAGCTCCCGAAATTGCTTCGCTCCTGGCTCGGAGCGAGGGACATTCTGGACTGGCTACGCTGCTCGAACAGGCGGAACATTCTGGGCATTCTGAAGCATCCCCTGCTGCACCTGCATCATCTGATGCATCATCCGCATAATCTCCCCGTTGGTGGGCTCTCGGTCCGGCTCCTCGACACGAGGGGGCACACCACCAGCAGCAGCTCGGGTATTCCGTCTTCCTGCCATCTAATGACACAGAAAACGAAATAAATTAGACTCTTAGCCATATGACTCGGGTGTCAAAATTGTTTATCAGACATTCTATAATTCTTATCGTTGTACCGATAATGTTCGCAGTTACAGAAGGGAGGGCCTGCATGGGCCACCAACAAAACCTGTCACGACCCGCTTCCCTAAAATGGAGGCAAGGCGTGACGAGGCCCGCTCAGGCTTGGAGCTGTGAGACTCCAGCCTGTAAAGCGTCTGGAATAACCACGTATGGTCCCTGTAATGCGAATCAGAACAAAGATAACAATAATAGAAAGAGACGAATAATAATAAATTATAAATCTCAAAGTCCATATAATATTTCAACAACCAAAAAAGCCACCAGGCTAACAAAAGAGTCCAAAAGAAAAGGCCCAGCATGGCCAACAATGAAAGTAACAATAAAACGGTGCTACTCACCGACAAGCTACAATAATTAACAAAGGAACGACGAAGGAACGACGAAGGAACACTAGGACTGGTCACCGGTGTCCTCGTACTCCATGTCAGCTGTGGAACCAGGCTCAAACTCCACGAACTCGTCGCCTTCAACTACGGTCTCTGGCTCATCAACTAACATGTGACACCCAAAGAGAAGGGGCACATGTCAGCAAAGTCTACAAGACTTTGTGCAAGGAAACTAAAAGAAAGTTAAAAGCGACCTATCAATTCTAAAGTGTGAATGACATGGCATATATACAAGATGTGCAGCAAATAAGTAAACACAGCAAGTATGACATTGCAAGGAGTAAACATGACATGGAAACAAGGAAAACAAGTACACATTCACAAGGACAAGTACAAGTATAGTAAACACGTCGTGCACAGAGATTCCGCCCTTTGGCTAGAAAGGCTGTACGGGCCAACTCTTACGCTCAAGTGACCATTTATCCCTACCCATCCATGTGTATCGAGCCAGGGCCTTACCCCCGAACACGGAATGCTCGCTTCTGGATCACGAGCCAGGAAGTGTTTTTAACATGTATGGCATAGGGTTATGCCCGCATAGCAGGTGCCTAGCCGGAAACACGGAAACATGGATTGTACAAGTATTTTGTAGCGTGTGCTACGATGCAACATACAAATCAAATGGCATGTAAGAATGCAAATGCATGGCAGATATTCAATTAAAAATTGTGTACCGTTAAAGACATTAAACGTGACAGGCAAATGCATGACAAAAGGCAATTCTAACATTCGTTGTCAAGCTAGAACTTGAAAATTACGCCTAGACCGCTATCATTTCACGGTCTAGTCTCTTTCACGCTAAAAGCAAGGAAATGGCCTAAAGCATGGCCTAAAATAAGGTTGGCAAGTTTCACTTGCCTGGTTCCGGTGATGACGGTCGACGAGAGTTCGTCTCAAAATCGCTATTATACGGGGAAAAATGGGTTCGCTGTTATGGCCAAAGCAAAAATCAAAACTGAAAGATCTAATCCAGATTTGTATCGAAATCCTACAACGTCTAGTAATCCATTTTTATTAGGTTTTCTAATTTTATAGTGTGGGTTATCGAAAATTAAGGGTAGATCACTAACCGTATATGAAGCGGAAGAAACGACGATCCAAGACGCCTACGAATCTGCAGGTAGAAGAGGATCTCGACGTATCCGGATTGCCGTCGCCAAATCTGATCGAGCACTGCAACAGAAGAAGTGATCCCGGGAAAACTACGGCTGAAGAGATCTCCTGCGACTGATATATAATGGATCTGGAGAATGGAGAATGTAGGGGGAAACTGGAGCAAAAGAGAATTTGAGGGGTTTTAGGGTCGGCCGGCGGCTCGCGGGGTGGTGCCGGTGCAATGGGGGTGAGAGGGAGCACGGGAGGAGGAAGAAAGGCAATAGGAAGGTTGGGGAAAGATCAGGGAAGAAGGTTGGCTAGGAAAAGTGAAGGAAGAAGTGAAAACATATAGGGTTTAAATAGAAATAAAAAGCGGCGGCTACAACTTAACCTAGGGTTTCTGGTAGATTAGTCGGTCAGTGAAGAGTGGTCGACCGACTAGTTTGGGAACTAGTCGGTCGGTCGTCCAACTGAGACCGACTAAAAGGCAAACAGTGAACAGGGTCGATACAGGTAGACAGATTTAGTCGGTTTGTGAAGGCTCGTCAACCGACTAGTTTGGGAATTAGTCGGTCGGTGAATGTTCATAGACCGACTAAGGGTTGAATATGATAGACAATAAGTAATGAGAGTTAGTCGGTCCGAGAAGAAACTCTAACCGACTAGTTTCTCAACTAGTCGGTCGATAGTCGTTCTTTGACCGACTAACTGTAAACAGTAACTCGGCTGTCAGAAAGAACTCAGAATTAGTCGGTCGGAGAAGAAGTTCTAACCGACTAGATTGCAATCTAGTCGGTCAAAAGATGTGCTTAAACCGACTAAGTTGAAACAGTAACTCTGCTGAAATAATCAAGATGAACTAGTTGGTTCCTGAAGAGTTGCCGACCGACTAGATTGCAACCTTGTCGGTTGGTTCTCCTTCTTGAACCAACTAAGATGCACGAAAAGTCTCGAATTGAAGCGCGAAGCTTCGGGAAGATTCCTATGGCTTCTAAGATCGACCTAGCTCTAAGATATGGACGCTATGAAGCTCATCGTAAGGGAAAACATACAAAGGAGAGAACAACCAACAGTTATATATAATAGATAAAAACCAGTCGTTACACCACCGCCACGTTTATTCCCCCTTAGCTCGATGGTCAGAGACTGTCTTTCTCCCGCCAATGACAATAAAACGCCTCCGCGTAACCCTAATGGCCAAATAGGTTGAATGTAATTTCTAGCTATACAGTGAAGCGGATCTTGACTGGACAAGACACCGAACCCCAATCCCCAAAACAACTAGTGTATTGCCATACAAATTAGACTCAGATTGCAAGAAATTCCCATTGACACATTCCATCGAACACATGCCAGCAATCAAGTCAAATGTAAATTTCCAAGCATCAATCCGACCCTAACCCGTATTAGGGTTCATCAAACACTACTCAATGGAGAAGAACATAAAAACAAGCCACAGAAAAGACATACAAACGTTCACCATCAAGCAAAGTAAATACACTACAAAACAATGGAAAACAAGAGAAAGAAATACTTATCTCACGTTTGGATCAATCCTTTACAAGATTTATTGGAAGATAAAACCTAATCTAACCTAACCTAAAACTCCCAAGAAAGGGGAAGAAAAGTTGCTGAAAAATGTGAGAGAATCCCCTCCAAGTCGTGCCCTTACATGTATTTATAAGCCCCCAAAAAACCCACTGGTTCGGGTCCAGAAAACCCAGCAAAACTGTCAAAACAGGCCCACCCGATCAGGTGGAAGTTCACCCAATCGGGTGGAAATAAACAGAGACTAAACAACTGAAATTTGGCTCACCCGGACGGCCACCCGGACACCCAACCGATCGGTTGAATTGAAAATCCAGACAGCACCTATTTTCAGCACACAACTGCACTCAGAAAATTCTAGAAAAACCTAGAAAAATCGGATTTGGGCATTCGACCTATCGTTGGAAAGATAACGACGATACCGACGCTAGAAAAAAATAAGAGATCACCCAAAATCCCTCTAGAATGATATCAGATCTTCAATGAATGCATCAGCAGTATGAAGAAAAGACCACCCGATCGGTTGAAGCATCAACCGATCGGGTGAGCTTCTTGTCGCTTTGGCCGTCGGCTTCGGAAGCTTCAACCGGGCGCTGAGGCGAGCGGGTGGCATGACCGGGTCGTGAATTTTTGATCTTCAGCTTCAGATGAACCGATCAGTTGAGATATCACGCGATCGTTTGGAATTATGCTCAAAAAGACAGAGAGCTCTGTCGATCTCACCCGATCACTGAACCGATCGGGTGAGCTGCTGTTCTCTTTAGATCCTATTTGGGTCGGGTACGCTTTCATTAACCGATCGGGTGGCTGCATCCACTCGATCGGTTGAGGGCTGAAATGTGGATTTCTTCGTCGTTTGGCCCTCTGGATCGCGCGTGACTCCTCCCGTTGCTCCGGGGACTCGTGATATCAGCTTTGTATGTCCACAACACTGGAAACTCCTGCATTTGCACAAAAACACGGGAAAAGTGAAAAGATACAAAAAGCACAAAAGAACGGATATGAAAAGACGGAAAACAACAGGAAATCACGAAGAAGACGTGCGTGAATTTATAAAATATAAACGCACGTCAAAATCCCCCAAGTTGAACCCTTCCTCGTCCTCGAGGAAGACAAGTGAGAGTAGGAGCTCGGAGGGTAAAATAGAGAGAAAGAGACGGAAAGAGAAAGCAAAATCCTAGATCACGTATCAGAGCCAACAAAACCAAACACGCCACACTATGCAAGCATGCGACAAAACACAACTCTAAACCAAGGAATATGAGTCCAACAAGTGTCGTGGGCCCCCGCGGTGAAGCGCGAGTGAGTGTGGTCATGTGCTAGTAGACGGTGTCACTATCTACATCGTGCAATAAAGCTCCATATACACATACCCAAAGAAAGACCCAAATATCGATTCAATTTGTAATTGCGGTGAATATTAGCTCAAGCATGCAGGAGAAGAGTATAAGAATAGAAGCGTATCATGCATCGGGGACTCCACATCTAGGGACAAGGAAATCACTACACTATAGCCTAGATAATCGCTAGAAGGTCCCTATGCCAAGCATTTTCGAAAACGATGGAGGTTGAGAAGGTGTGGAGTAGAACACTCGGTGCAAATTCTCGCTTTTCCTTTATTCTCGGTCGATAGGAAAAATATTCGCACTGGATTTTTTTGGGTTTTGGGTATTTGTATTTTTTTTTGTTTTTGGCTATACATATTTTTTTCTTTTTTCTTTTCTTTTCTTTCTTCTTTTTTGGGTTTTGTTCTTTTCTCTCCTTTTTTGGATTTTTGGATTTTGGCATATGTACTTGTGTACTCTCCCAAGTGGGAGAACGGTACACGACAAGGGGATTTGCACCAAGTAAAACAAAAAAAAATCGGAATCTAAGCACTTGGGCAAAGGAAATTTTTCTCGCTAATCAGAGCATAGGCTAAATGGGTTATCCTAGTCCTTAATTGTGGAATCCCGACACATGCGAATTGAAGCACACGATACATATATATCATGCTTATAGAAGCAGACAGTAGAAGAAAATACCGCATATTCAAATCGAAACATGATAATCTAGGGGTCAACCAAGGATAGGTATATAAATCAAAATCAAAAAGTAGATGTACACCACTAGCTAGTCACGATACACGACTCACATAAAATCAAAGTGGACTCACGAAGCATGAAATGCAGTAGGACTCGGCTTCCTAGGGTTAGTGAATGTGATTATCGAAGTCATGCTAGGTGTGTGTGTGTGATTCTGTGGTAATTCATCATTTGGGGTCATCTCTAGGAGAGAGAGAACAGAAGGTGAGAAGAAAAAAGAAAAACACGAAGAAAAACGAATCAAAACGAAGAAAAAAACACAAATGACGCACGAAGTGCGACTCCCCCAAGCTGAAACTTGCATTGCCCTCAATGCAATAGTAGTAAGTAAGGGATGGCAACGAAAATGGGGGGAAGTACGCACCGACACAAAAAAGTGAAAAACATGGAAAAAACACACAAACAAAACTAAAAAATAAAGAAAAAGAAACACACAAATAAGAATCACATAAAAACAAACACACGACAAAAACGTCACATGACAACATGCACAAAAGTCGATTTCCCCCAAGCTGAACTTGGCAATGCTAGCAAAACGATATGATCATGGCGAGATATTCCGTTCGATGCCCAGTACGCTAGGTCTACCTGGTTTTGGACGGTGGACATTCCCATGTCCATTAACACTGACCGCAACCGGGAGCATTAAGGCCAAAATGATAACTCCCAACACTTTGTCCAAGCTGCTCCCACGTGCGAGGACTCAATGTCTACGCTAGGGGCGTGAGCTGTGACTAGGGAGTCAACCGCCAAGTTTATTCCCCCTTGGCCTGACGGTCAGAGGCGGTCTTTCTCCCGCCAATGACAATAAAATGCCTCCGTGTAACCCTAATGGCAAAATAGGTTGAATGTAATTTCTAGCAATACATCGAAGCGGATCTTGACTGGACAAGACAACGGACCCCAATCCCCAACACAACTAGTGTATTGACATATGAATTGGACTCAGATTGCTAGAAATTTCCATTGACACATTCCATCGAACACATGCCATGCAATCAAGTCAAATGTAAATTTTCAAGCATCAATCCTACATTAACCCGTATTAGGGTTCATCAAACACTACTCAATGGTGAAGAACATAAAAACAAGCCATAGAAAAGACATACAAACATTCACCATCAAGCAACGTAAATACAATACAAAACAATGGAAAACTAGAGAAAGAAATACTTATCTCGCGTTCGGATCAATCCTTTACAAGATTTATTGGAAGATAAAACCTAATCTAACCTAACCTAAAACTCCCAAGAAAGGGGAAGAAAAGTTGCTGAAAAATAGGAGAGAATCCCCTCCAAGTCGTGCCCTTGCATGTATTTATAAGCCCCCGAAAAAACCCACTGGTTCCGGTCCAGAAAACCCTGCAAAACTGTCAAAACAGGCCCACCCGATCGGGTGGAAATAAACAGAGACTAAATAGCTGAAATTTGGCTCACCCAGACGGCCACCCGAACACCCAACCGATCGGTTGAATTGAAAATCCAGACAGCACCTATTTTCAGCACACAGCTGCTCTCAGAAAATTCCAGAAAAATCTAGAAAAATCGGATTTGGGCATGCGACCTATCGTTGGAAAGATAACGCCGATTCTGACGCTAGAAAAATAAGAGATCACCTAAAATCCCTCTGGAATGATATCAAATCTTCAGTGAATGTATCAGCAGTGTGCGAAAGGGGAAGGAAAGGCCACCCGATCAGTTGCAGCATCAACCGATCGGGTGAGCTGCTTGTCGCTTTGGCCGTCGGCTTCAGAAGCTTCAACCAGGCGCTGAGGCGTGCGGGTGGCATGATCGGGTTGTGAATTGTTGATCTTCACCCGATCGGTTGGAATTAAGCTCAAAAAGATAGAGAGCTCTGTCGATCTCACTCGATCTCTGAACCGATCGGGTGAGCTGCTCTTCTCTTTAGCTCCTGTCTGGGTCGGATACGCGTTCATCAACCGATCGGGTGGCTGTGACCACTCGATCGGTTGAGGGCTGAAATGTGGATTTCTTCATCGTTTGGCCCTCTGGATCGCGCGTGACTCCTCCCGTTGCTCCGGGGACTCGTGATATCAGCTTTGTATGTCCCCAACATTGGAAGCTCATGCATTTGCACAAAAACACGGGGAAAGTGAAAAGATACAAAAAACACGAAAGAATGGATATGAAACGACGGAAAACAACAGGAAATCACGAAGAAGACGTGCGTGAATATATAAAATATAAACGCACGTCACTCGGATCGAAATTTCACAAATCTCCTAAATCCTAAAATTCATCCCCTCTCTCCCCCGACTCGCCTGAACGCCCCTCTCACTCGCCCAAACCACCGTCCCCTCGCCCGAGCGGTGTGCCACCGTCATTGTCGGAGCCCACTCTGCTGCTGCCCACTCGCCGTCGGCCAGCGATCGGCAGGCCTCCAGTGCCCAAATTCACCCCTTTTTCATATTTCCCATTTCGTACACCTAAATCCTCCCCGAATCCAAATTGAACCCTATTTACGCCTATTTCTATTGATCTACCCCGCGATTATTTGATATTCATTGCTAATCCTTTGTTTTTGTGCTTCAGGATAGCTTGGGGGGATCGAGTGCTGATTTGGAGCTGCAGGGGAGGCGCATTTCGGTTCACTTACAAGGAGTCGCATCGTGCTTGGTACACCCGTTCCTTATTTTATTTTTGGCAGGTTGTGATTATCGGCGCACTTCACGACACCACGATGCCTCCATGCACTAGGTCTCATGCGCGGGAGCCCGCTGTAAAGCGGAAGAAGACCGGCGACCCCCGGTCCTTCATCTGCTAGAGCGGACTCCCGGCCTCCTAGCGATCCACCACTCACACTTCTGTCTCCCACTTCACCCATTCCACCCCCACCAGCACAGCCCGCCATGACCATCGACATGATGGGGATCACTTTAAGAGATGATATACACCGCTACAGATTTGAGAGGCTCTCCCATCGCTCGATAGTCCCCTCTAGGTTCGTGCACATAGCAGATCCTGAGCGCCTAGGGGTATTTCAGGGGCTGTTCTAGTTGTACGATAATGTGGGGTGGCGTGATTTTCCTTCGGTGTCGATGGACACATACGTCCGTCTGGCCCTCGAGGTCTTGAGTTCTATTCGTAGGACTACCAGGGGTGCACTTTTTACATGATGGATCGGGAGTGCGAGATCACTCTCGATATGCTCCGTGCCTTTTTCCATTGGCCCCCTGTCCCCGACCCCGATCGTGCTTTTGGTCACACACACACAACATTCTGGACTATGATCACGGGATTGCCACTTGCCTTTGACCCTAGCCCGGCCAAGGCCTCCTCTATCGTCCACCCTTGCCTACGTACTGCTCAACGTCTTATGGCGACCACTATTCTTACGAGTTATGAGCCTGGGACGATGTCTATGTCCGAGCTCTATATGTTCTACGCGATGACGAGAGAGAGAGCCTTCGAGGGCGACGGGGACGTCTTAGTCTCCGCCACTCAGATTGATATTTCCAGCTGGTATCTTGACCGCATCATTTCCTTAGTCACCGCCAGGACGACTATTTGTTGTGGTGGTCTGATCACCTTGCTTTCTCATATGTGTGAGATTGAGCTCCCAGCTGGTTTGCTCTGACCTACGGGCCCCACGTCCCTTTCTATAGATGTTATGGCCCAGATGAGGATGTTGCATCCTCATGGTCAGCACCACTAGGTTTGGCTACAATGTCCATTTTTAGCGGATTATATGGTGCTTTCGAGCCCTGCTCGGACCCACATTCGACCCGTAGGTGAGGAGTGTAGACCAGAGATGGAGCTCCTCATCCTAGCTACTTATGTACTCGATCCCAAGGAAGCCCAGTAGGAGCCCCTTCTTGGCCCTCTTGCCCTGACGATCCCTACCCCATAGCCTGCACCTGATCTGATTCCAGCCCCCGGCACTTCTATCCACACTTTTGCCAGTGTCGGTAGCATGATTGATGTGTCTATCACCCTCACCACCATCACTATCTCTTTGCTATTGAGTGTTGATCCCATTTCTTACATGAGCATTGAGAGCGCCAGCCGCGCTGCATTTGAGAGAGGCGAGCCTTTCCTAGTTTCGACGGTCAAGACCCTATCCTCACCCGATTTCTCTACCCATGTGGAGTCATTTTCTGCTGCTTTCACAACCTCCTCAGTCGTCGACCCTTCTGTCTCCGCTGCCTTTATTTTCACCGAGAGTGTCGTGACATCTGTCCCCACTTCTGTGGCCACGACCTCTCTACATGTCTTTCCTCAGTCGTCACATCATCCTCTTCTACCGCTACTCGCACTTATGGGAGCATTCCTGCATCTCAGCCACCCACAGAGGCTGAGTGTCTTTTAGCAATCACCGCCCCATACCCACACCCACTAGTGGCCCCACCCGTTTATGGTGGCTTTGTGCGTCAGCCCCGACCTCCTCCTATGAGACCTTCTACTCCTGCTCCCGACGCCCTTGTCCAATATCTCCATGCTATCGAGGGGGCTGTAAGTGGGCTTAGAGCGGATTTTCTAGCACTCACCGCCACCGTTAGATTTGTGCAGGCACACATCACCGTTTTTCCTGGTATTCAGCTCACGTTGAACCAGATCCTTGCACGCCTGCCTCAGCCTCCACCACCAGCACCCTGACCCATCCCTCAGCAGCCTGCACCACCACCACCACCACCTTCCCCACCACAGGGAGGTACTGGCGATCCACCACCAGTCTAGGCACACACCAGATGCCTTCCATGATTTTACTGCAGCACCTCTCACCCCATCATTTTGCCACCATTTTACTTGCCGGCGCGTTTTGATCACCTTTTGCTTGGCACAATTCTATATATCAGTCTGTGGGAGAGTTTGCACTTCTGGCTCACATTGTTGTACCCATTTTGCATTGTCCATATATCATTTGCATGCCTACTGCATCCATTATTTGCATATATCATGTCATAGTTTACTTTCCATATTTTTCCTTTTACCATGCATGCATCCACATCCACCCACCCCTATCTTATGCGTCCACGTGCCACACTTAGCACATTGGGAAAGTGTGATTTTAGCTTGGGGGAGTGTGTTCACACACGCATTTATTTTCTTTATTTTTACCTTCATTTTTCATTTTTTTATTTTTCACTCATTTTCACTCACTTTTCATTTTCTTGCCATGCATCACGTTTCTTACTTTTGGAGTGACTTGCATATGTATAGTTAGTTTCTTTTATTTTCTTCTTTACTTCTCCTACTTTCCCAGATAGAGATGAATTCCCTATGATGACTATATCTTGGTGTTTGCTTTACTCATATGCCCATACTTTCTTGCCATGCTATCATTTTCATTTCTGATATCATATGCGATACATTGATATGCATTTGAGAAAAAGAACTTACATCGCTCATTATATGAATTTTGATGAAATTTTAGCGTTAATTGAGTCTGGGAACTATTATTGTATACCCTTCGTAGAGAACATATCAGGATTTACGCATTGATTGCCTATAGTTGGAGTACTGCTTTGTCTTTCTATTATCACTTCTTTTTCCATGAAATGTGCTCTGAACTTCCGGGTTGAATGAATGATTGCCATTTGATATGATTGGATTAGTTCACTTTTTTGTTATCAAACTGAGCAGATTAAATTACCCTGCTGAAGTTGTTATGCACATACAAAGAGTGAACCGATCGTTATGTTTATTTCTTTCTCCATATAACTTGAACAGCATTTCTATACTTATAGTTGTTGGTGAATCTCCCCCTAGTGAATGCTATATTTGCATCTTCCCCATGCTAAAAAGAATAAGCTCCATGAATACCAAAAAGAAAAAAAATATTCATATCCTTTTATCTTAGTTGGGATTGTTCTTGTGTATTTAAAAAAAAGAAAAAAAGAGAAAAAAAGAAAAAAGAAAAAAAATGGAAGTTCCATTGTACATACTCAAGCTCATCTTTCCTCTTTTCTTTCTTCTTATTTTTCTTTGGAACAACAAAAATTTGGGAAAAAGATGTATTTTCAGATTTGATGTCACCACGCTTATAGATAAGCTTGGGGGAGGGGATCCAATGATGTGTGAGAGAGTGACTACCTATATGTGCATAACAACATAAGCTAAGTAATTTTTGATACTTTGGGAGACTACTTAAAGTATAACGACGTACATGAATTGAATATTGGCATGAAATTCATGAAAACCATCTTTTTCTATTCTTATCGATTTGAAATGTGTGATATCTCTTATACTCCAAGTAGAAGAGGTCAATTGAAAACTGTGTGATCTATTAGTGTGTATATCATTTTACATGCCCTTGATGATGTTGATTCTAAAATGATTTCATGTTTCATATGATTCTCGATGTTCTTATTTTTTTCTATCAAAATCACCCATATGAAATGGTATCGAAGTGTAAAGCTTTAGTATGTTTACACTCATTGGTCATGCTATTTGAGTGTGCAACTCCAAGTTCTGAGAGAATGATATAGCATCTTAACTTCTTTGCCTACTTTTTCGTTCACCCCTCTTTCTTTATTTTTATTCGCCGAGTTCGCCTTTCTACTCATCTTTCTCAAGGACGAGTAAGAGGTAAGTTTGGGAGATTTTGACAGGCTCATATTTTGCACCCTTTTTCTGCATATTTTCATGCCATTTCGATTGCTCATATCGCGAATTTCATGATTATTTGACGATGTTTCGATACTTTCACTATTTCTTGTTTTCGTCTGATTTCATGAGATATGTAGCAATCGGGTGCAATCTGGAGCCTAGAGGACTTGTACGCGTGCCGGATCGTCGCTCATGATTATATCAGAGAGTTAACGACACTGGAGGATGAGTGGAAAAAGAAGGGCATCGAAGGAATCGACGAGTAAGGAAAAAGGAGAAGAAATGAGCTCTAAAACAGGCCACTCGGCTGAGCAAGGTAGTTCACTCGGTCGAGTGACACTGCCTACTTGTTCGAGCAAAACTGACACGACAACATTTGCCAGCCTGAGTACCGCAATGTACTCGACCGAGTGGTGAATTCCACTCGACCGAGTACGAACTCCACTCGCCCGAGTGGAGGCCAAAATTTCGAAGAGAGCCAAGCCGACTTCTCTGTTTTTTGGATGATCTACAGACTGACGTACTCGGCCGAGTCATAATTCTCACTCGACCGAGTGATATTTCCACTCGGTCGAGTGATATTTCCACTCGGCCGAGTAGCGCTGAAGTCTAGTCGGGAAAACTAGGGGTTCTGGTGGCGCAAGGGCAGTTTGGTCTGTATTTTTTGGTTCTTTTCGGCATGTATTTAAGCCCAGTTTTGTCTCAAGTCCCAGAGAGACCAGATAGACTTCTTAGAACTGTTTTTCCTTAGTTCCTAATCATAGTTAAGTTTTTGTATTGGCGAGAGATTGAAGATTGGATCTTAATTTTCTATTGAAAGCTTCTTTGGTGACGTTGGTTTGTCTTGATCTCTTGCAAGTTTTGATTTTTATGATATATCTCTTATTGAATCTTGATTGCATGATGAATTCAATTGTTGATCTTGTTTTTTATCGATTTCTAATACGATTTGTGAGTAGTTCCTTTGCTCTAGGGCAAAGGGATGAACCCTATGGATCTAATGTTTAAATTGTGAGATCTATTAAATTGTTTAAATTGTGTTTAATATGGGCACGGGTTCGTGTTGTTGGGTCTAGCATGCTCGACCTGCTAAGGTCGCGTGCCTGACCTGCACTACCTTATAAGGGCCTTTGACTTGTTTTGGCTTTATTTCGTGTGTTTGGAGTCTGTTTTAGACGCCGTTTGAACCTGGGTTTAGATCGGGACGTTCCCGTTACCCATGTACACATCTTATGCGTCCATTTTATGTAATATATGCTCGTAAACACTTTACAACATATTCAAAACCTTTTGCATCATATGCAATATTCCCACATCCGTAATATTCTAAAACTTATATTGCAAACTATTTGCGACACATTAAATTTAAATTCTCATTTAATATTAAAATCCATTTGCATCAAATACAAATGAACCGAGGGCATAACTTCTCCTACTTGCACTCAGGATCATTTATCCCGAATCCAGAAGCTAACTGCAACCTCTTTGCAGTTTTATATCTCTTGTATCAAATGCATTTTCTCACTAATCCTGCCGATTACTTGACGAATGTCTCACTCTGTATGAGACCCTACAGTATGACTCTACTACAGGGTGGGACTCAAAACCCCGGTTAGTCTCCGTCGATCTCTAGTCAAACAATGTTGGACCTCTTCCAACATAATCTGGCCAGAGTTTTTACTAAAGATCGAATTAACACGTGCGACACTAACTCCCCTTGACCGGGAGAGATGAATCCTGTCTTGGTCATGTTGGATATGGAAGACGTTAGTACACCCTTGTAGGGGATGTACGAGGGAATACGGACCTCGAACGTCGCGCACACGAAGTCGTGCGCAAAGGGAATATGTTCCCTTGCGGAGAGGATCTCTGGATGAGTAGGAAAGTCGCATTATATATGCATAAGTGCATGCGACATATGGCTAATAAAGGGGGAATATCTTAAGCTTATGTTGTACCATGCATATGGTACAACTTAAGCTTATAATGTGCCATGTATCATGGTACTCCTTAGTTAAATTGTTCCAAAGGAACAATTTACCCTAAAATAACTACCTTGGGGGCTATAAATAAGACCCAAGGGTAAGCCATTTCTTACACTTTTGCATGGCATTCTTGCATGCATTTTCATCCTAGCGAAGCTCTGCCGAAATACTTCCTCTCTTTCTTTATCCAAGTTATTAATCTAAAGTAGAGATTTAGATTGTGGATTTAGTAGCCTTACTCCGTTCGTGAGAAGACTCAATCCGTCGTGGCGAATCCGAAGGCAAAGTTCCGAGACTACCGTGCCGCATACGCAAGCGTAAGTCTCAACTTTATTTATCGATCCTAACTCTGTTTTGGCAGGATCCTACATTGGTATCAGAGCCATACGGGTTCGCTCCGGTCAAACCACCGCCTCGTCGAAACTATGAACGAGTCGTTGTCTTTTTCACGAATGGGTCTCCTACCATTACGGATATGGTAGGAACGCTTCGTGACGGAGAGAACGCAGCGGTTGTTCTTTTCACGTTAGGGTCTCCTATCATTACGGATATGGTAGGAACTCTCCGTGACGGGAAGAACCGACCGTTCACGTAGTATGTTATTTTTCATTTTGGCACACGGCCATTAGGAAATAACTAATTTCTCGACGAACGGGTGCTTCATCGAGGAAGATGATGGTAGTTATCTCCATCGGAGAAGATGAATTTTAGTGCATGTGCGCCATGGCCAAATGGGCTATTAAGGCCATGCACCCCCCTCCCCATGCGGAGGGGGTTGGCTACGGCCAATAACCACCGGCGACCACCCCATCAAGGGGGAGGAGTGCATGCGGCCACCCCATGAAAGAGGGGAGACCGGCCATGGCTAAAGGGCCATGGCCGGTCAAGGCAAATAGGCCATGGCCGGGCCATGGCCGGCCGGCCCTGGCCGGCCACGGCCAGGGCCAGGGAGCCCTGGCCGCGGCCTGGCCAGGCCAGGCCAGGGCCGGCCCTGGCCAACCACGGCCAGGGCCAGAAGGCCCTGGCCGCGGCCAGGCCAGGGCCTGGCCTCCCTGGCCGGGGCCAGGGCAGGGGCCCTGGCCCCCGGCCAGGGCCAGGCCGCCCTGGCCGAGGCCAGGGCAGGGGCCCTGGCCCCGGCCAGGGGCCTGGCCGCCCTGGCAGGGGCCAGGGCAGTGCCCTGGCCTCAGGCCAGGGCCTGGCCGCTGCCAGTGCCACAGTCGGCCCTGGCAGCGGTTGTTCTTTGGCCAAGGGCCGGTCTGATCGGCACTGGCCGAGAGTGATGAAGACCAATTTTTGGTCGACCAATTTAGGTGTTTTGGTCGACCAATCCGGCGAAAGGTCTAGGTCGATCACGAATTTGCCGACTAGCCCATACGGGGTGTCAAAAGGCCTTGGTCAAACACGAATGTGCAGATTAGCCCATACGGGGCTAACATTTTATGAAGTTTTTTTTAACTTGGGCTCTACTCCTTGAAGACTAGCCATAGTGCTCTACTTCATGCGAGATTAGCCAAGTCATTGTGCTCTACTCTGCGGAGATTATCCAATGTACTTATGAAATTGTGCTCTACTCCTTGAAGATTAGCCGTAATGCTCTACTTCATGCGAGATTAGCCATGTCATTGTGCTCTACTCTACGGAGATTAGCCAATGAACTTATAAACGTTGTGCTCTACTCTACGGAGATTAGCCAATGTATTTTTCAAATTTTTTGAAAAAGGCGTTTTCAAATAGGTTATGTCCCGTCCTTAATCGGGATAGCGCAATTTAGAATTCCAAGTCCTTCCACGATCCGGCCATGGTTATCTAACCTATGGGTGTGTAGAACAGGTCTCGTGGCTTGGCAATTGTTGCGCTAAAATTCTTTGCGCAAACTATCACCTATTCTATTTTGAAAGATATGTTTTTCAAAAGTATTTTTCCGCTGCAGGTACCACACGGGTATCATTTCTGATTTATTTTTACTTGAGATAAGTAAGAGGGATACTTTGAAAGTTACTTCTAGATGGTAGTTGGGAACGTAGTGAACTTCTCGATTCTAGAGTAACATTTCAACGCATCCAAGGAACTTATCAAGTGTTTAAAGAATCGAAACTTTATGCATAGAATTTTGATCGTGTTTTTCATTTTCTTTGCAGTTTTTTGAATCGAATATGTCTACCGCTTCTAAGAACATTGTCGCAGAGCTTAACAAAGGTGAAAAGCTCAACGGCGACAATTATAAACTTTGGTCAATTAAAATCCAATATGTTTTGGAGGAGCAAGATGTGCTTGAAACATTCCAAAACATAATGGAAGAACCTGAGTTGGGTAATACGGCCCAACACAAGAGGGACCAGGAAGCTTATGATACTTGGACTCGAAAGAACAAAATAGCACGTATTACGTTACTGTCCGCAATGGACAATGACATAATGCGTCTATTTCGGGAATTCGACCTAGCCAAAGACATATGGTCTGAGCTAGAAATAAAGTTTGGTGGAACTTCGGTTACCAAACTCCGCTCCTTAAATATTCAATTTGATTCGTACAAGATGCGGCGAGATCATTCTATGAAAAAGCATCTCCGCCACATGGCGAATCTCATAGCTGAATTGAAGGATGCGGGTCTTACGCTGTCTGACGAACAGCAGATCCAAGCAGTCATTCATTCACTCCCAGATAGCTGGGATAACATGAAAATGCACCTCACTCATAATGAGTGCATTAAAACTTTAAGCGATGTATCTAAACACCTCGAACTCGAGGAAGAGCGGATTCAAGCCACAAAACCTAGTGCTGAAGTGCACATGGCCGCTAGTTCCTCACATGGAGGAAATAAGCGGAATAATAAACGCTTAAGGTTTGTGAACGAACGAAAGCAAGAACCGGAAACCTCAAAGAAGACTAAGTGGCAAAAGAATGTGCACTCAAAGAAGAAAAACTTGAAGAAGATCAAGTGCTTTAAGTGCAACAAGTACGGTCACTTCGCCCGTACGTGTACGGATGGAAGTGACAAGGTAACTTGTAGGGCTAGTTACATATGTGTTTCTAGTTCCATGTTTCTTGCTGAATCTAACTATTTTTGGTTGATTGATTCAGGGGCCACAGACCACGTAGCGAAGGACAGAAGGTTCTTCGTAGAGTATCAAAGGATAACTCAAGGGACAAAGTGGATATACGTCGGCAACAACACTCATGTTGAAGTCAAGGGCGTCGGAACATGCAAGCTTGTTCTCGACAACGGCCGGACTCTATTATTGCACGACTTCCTCTTTGCTCCAGATATTCGAAGGAATATCGTATCCGTGGTCATGTTAAAGTCTTTAAGTTATGAATGGAGGTTCTATAAACAAAATGTTGACCTTGTTTATAATAGTTCTTTAGTTGGGTCGGGTAATGTTTGTAATGGATTGATTGTATTAAACACTATGTGTGATGATTCTTCTTCTATTAATGAAAGTTTCCATTTGACAAATGCTTCTAACTCTGAATCTGAGATCATTTGTTGGCATGCAAGACTTGGTCACATTGGACCAACTAGAATGGATAGACTTGCCAA
Source organism: Scilla litardierei (assembly GCA_030789695.1). Taxonomy (NCBI): domain Eukaryota; kingdom Viridiplantae; phylum Streptophyta; class Magnoliopsida; order Asparagales; family Asparagaceae; genus Scilla; species Scilla litardierei. The sequence continues at coordinate 374,076,532 of CM061142.1, forward strand.
AAGTGGCTTGCTATCTAATGTTTCAAAAGTTGAAATGTCAACTTGCGAACATTGTCTTGTAGGGAAAACTTGTCGCAAGCCATTTGGAACTGGCACAAGGGCCGAAGTTCCATTACAGCTTATCCATTCGGACATTTGCGGTCCAATGAATGTTAAGACAAGACACGGGAAGTCCTATTTCATTGATGACTTCACCCGTTTCGGTCACATTTATTTGATTTCCCACAAACATGAAGCTTTAACTTGCTTCAAAAACTATATGAGTTTAGTGAAAAATCAACTAAATCGCAAGATAAAGGTCTTGCGAACCGATCGGGGTGGAGAATATCAGTCAACGAGTTTTAAGGAACTCTGTGATGATAAAGGCATAGTTCATCAAATAACTATGCCTTATACTCCGCAACAAAACGGTGTTGCGGAAAGAAGAAATAGGACATTGATGGAAATGATCCGATCAATGATGTCTCAGGCAAATTTGCCTATCACCTTTGGGGGTGATGCATTATTGACGGCAGCATTCATCTTAAACCGTGTACCCTCGAAGTCGGTAAGTTCTACTCCTTATGAGTTGTGGAACAATAGAACTCCAGACTTAAACATTCTAAAACCTTGGGGTTGTGCCTCTTATGCACATTTATCCTCTCACAAATATGGCAAACTTGGGCCACGTGGGAGGAAGTGTATCTTCATCCGATACGCTGAAAACTCCAAAGGATATGTTTTCGTCGGTCAAGAGGACAATGGGGGTCTTATAGAATTCGAATCGAGGGATGTTGTCTTCTTGGAAAACGAGTTTCCAAGACAGGGTGAGATATGTCAAGACTTATCCTTGTTTGAGACTTGGGATCAAGAAGGATCGGAACGTTCGAGTGGGAGAATTCTTGGTGAAAAACAAAATACGTTTCAAACTTCACCTATGAATGATACGAATGATACCAATCCTATTCCGAGTGGGAGTGATGTTATTCCAAGTGGGAGTGATATCATTCCAAGTGGGAGTGATCAAACTCAAGCAAGACGTAGTAATCGAACGAGGCTAACACCTCTGAGATTTGAGGATGAATTTCCTCAAACATTCATGACATTACTACAAGATGATGCCGAACCTGCAAATTTCAAACAGGCCGTCACATGCCCTGCTAAAGATAAATGGATAGCGGCGATGGAAGAAGAACTTCAATCCATGAAAACAAACCAAGTCTGGGACTTGGTTGATTTACCTAAGGGACGTAGAGCCATTGGGAACAAGTGGGTTCTCAAAATCAAGCATAAGGCTGATGGCTCCATCGAGAAATATAAAGCTCGCCTTGTTGCGAAAGGTTTCACGCAACAGGAAGGAATAAACTACGAAGAGATTTTTCTCTCCTGTCTTGCGTTTTACCTCCAAAGGCGAGGGTCTATGTTTGGAAATGTGTCCCAAAGATCCAAAAGAAAGCTATGGAAAAGGTTCCATACTCCAGTGCTGTCAAGAGTCTGATGTACGCCATGATGTGTACCAGACCGGACATTTGCTATGCTGTTGGTATGGTAAGCCGTTACCAATCCAACCCAGGACAGGCACACTGGAAAGCGGTGAAGAGGATATTAAGGTACCTCAAAGGGACTGCGGACTATGCATTATGCTATTTGTAGCATTCTGTATGGCGGTCCAAGAAGCTGTTTGGCTTAGGAAATTCTTAGACAGGCTGACGGATGCCACTGACTCAAGCACTGTTCCTATATACAGTGATAGTCAAGCTTCGATTGCCTATGTCAAAGATCCTTATAAGACCAAACACATTGATATTCGATTCAAGTTTGCAAAGAACTCTGACAAACGGAAGGAAGTAGACATAGGATACATATCCACGCATAAGATGATAGCGGATCTCCTTACTAAGGCGATCCCCAGAGATGTGTTTTTTCAAACACTTATCATCTATGGGAATGCGTAGGTACTGAGCTGTATCATATAATATTTCCCATGTCTATAGAAGATCAAAGTTTAATTTGCATACAAGTTTCTTACAAATGATTTTATGTACATTTGTGTTTAAGTCTCAGCTATTTTTATTGTGTGTATGTCGGACAGATTAAGGTTGGCTCTCTCACATGAGCAACCGCCTTATCTTATCAGATGGATAAGATAGAGATGAGACTAGTTTAAAGTCAAAATCATTAAATGATTTAGAGTCATGAATTAAACAAGATAGTCGAATGAAAGATCTGCATCATATGGATGCTTACAAAAGATCTGAGATCTATATCACAATGATATTTGACAGAGATCTCATAGGGATTTTTTAAATCCTATCTGTCTTATGCAGGATGAGAGTCCGGGAATATTTCATGAGTAGTAAGGGGACTCAAAAGATATGCACTGTGGTGTCTGATCTTTCATCCGTACAACATCATTAAGACATACTCTCCCTGGGAAAGGAGTGATGTTGTAATACGTGTTCATACCATGTATGCATTTCGACCACTGAGTTAGTAGCAATAGTGTTTGCTATTATGTGAGACTCAAAGGCCATACGGGTCTTAACTCTTACCCTCAAGGACTCCAATTGGTTCCTTTAGATTTGACGAGATGATCGCTATCTTAGCGTGTTGCTAATGGGCTATGATAATTCGGCTCGGCGGGGCACGTTAGAAAAGCGAATCAAGTCAAGATCAGAAGGTTCGCAAGAAGAGGAAGATTGATTTCATATTCACATTTGGACTTTAAATGATTCAAAGCTGGCCAGCCAATTGTAATTCAGATGGGATTCAATTGTTGAATATAAAGTATAAGAAATGTGAAGAAATAATCTAGGGTAAAGAATGCGTTGAACTACTCAACTTTGCACCTTCGATGTCGTTGTGTATCTCTAACAAGTGCACAACAACAGACTCTACGCGCATGACGGTCGCACGGTCTATTTCTCGGTATGATAGATGAAAGAACTAAGAGAAAGACGTTCTCTTACAATCCCCTCAAGTGTGAGTGGGAGATGTTGGATATGGAAGACGTTAGTACACCCTTGTAGGGGATGTACGAGGGAATACGGACCTCGAACGTCGCGCACACGAAGTCGTGCGCAAAGGGAATACGTTCCCTTGCGGAGAGGATCTCTGGATGAGTAGGAAAGTCGCATTATATATGCATAAGTGCATGCGACATATGGCTAATAAAGGGGGAATATCTTAAGCTTATGTTGTACCATGCATATGGTACAACTTAAGCTTATAATGTGCCATGTATCATGGTACACCTTAGTTAAATTGTTCCAAAGGAACAATTTACCCTAAAATAACTACCTTGGGGGCTATAAATAAGACCCAAGGGTAAGCCATTTCTTACACTTTTGCATGGCATTCTTGCATGCATTTTCATCCTAGCGAAGCTCTGCCGAAATACTTCCTCTCTTTCTTTATCCAAGTTCTTAATCTAAAGTAGAGATTTAGATTGTGGATTTAGTAGCCTTACTCCGTTCGTGAGAAGACTCGATCCGTCGTGGCGAATCCGAAGGCAAAGTTCCGAGACTACCGTGCCGCATACGCAAGCGTAAGTCTCAACTTTATTTATCGATCCTAACACTGTTTTGGCAGGATCCCACAGGGCATTAATCCCCTCGCACGCTTTAAGTATCACCTAACCAAAGACATTTCAATGGGGCTTGCCCATGGCTAGATTAGAGATCTAAGTGACACCGTTCATGTACAGGTTCATACATTGACCTCAAGTCTAAGGACCAACTTGCCTATCATCACCAAGAGTTAGTATTGACAGATTAGTCAATGTAAACCATATGATAACTCTCGATGGGTCGTTCAGTGAACTTATTCTCTAATGAGCACATGTATCTCGTCTTTGCTTTGCCAAGTCAAACGACCATGATATCATCGTCACCACTCCATGGTGGAGACTAAGACATAATGGTCTACCTGATGTGTCGATATCTCTTTTTCAAAACATCTATGACCACATTTAGACATATGCTACAATCAGTCAAACACTTCTCCATGATCGAGATCTTCATCTTAATACATGTTTCACCTCGCATTAAGTCTAAGGACTATACCTAAGTTCTAATGAAGACAACACTATTATTAACTTAGGCAAATTCTTACCAAACAACTTACTGTTATTTTGAATAAGATGTTTGAAAACATCTCCCACTTGTACTCAGGCGCATTTATCCCAGTATCTCATACCACATTTACACATAAGTCTCTCTAGACTTCATGTGGTGGAGACTTCGTAAGTGGATCTGCTAAACCGTCTTCAGTATAGACTTTAAGGGTTTTATGTTTCTACTAGATCACAGATTTGAAACTCATACAAATCGTTTACTTGGTCTTTTGGAATCCATAAAATTTGTCTTGCATGTATCTCATTTAGCTTATCATCTTCTACTAGAACAATCCAAAATAGTCACTGGTCATCTGCACGATTCACACTCATTTCTGATAAAGTGTCAAACTCTTTGATCACTTTGTCAAAACATATGTTCCGACTCCTTGATGCGTCACATGCCTTTTATTCGCTCTCACTGACCTTAAAAACTCTATAAGTTGTTCTTCTAATTCATATTTAGAAAACAAACATATTCCAGTATTCTTGGTCATCATTAGCATTGCCATCGAGTCTGGTTTGTGTGGGTGTGGGTAGTTTGTGTGTCTGGCCTGTATGTAGGCAGTGTGTATGAGTGTCTGTATACCATGTCAATGTGTGGGTGTGTCGGTCGAGGCGATGATGATGATGATGATCTACCAATAATTAATACGTGTGTGTGATCTATGTGTTGGGTCTGTGTGGGGGGTCTGCGCATGCACGTGCGCGTGTTTGTTTGTTATATGTTTGAGTTGGTGAATGTGTATTCTGTGGTAGTGTACAACTTTTATTTGAGGAAAATGGCTTGGCGTGATAGGATGGTCTGTAATTATGCAATCAACCATCTTGTAGTCATTCTTTGTCAACTGTTTACAATGTGCATATCTTCATTCTTGTGTGTGTGCCAAGTCTGTGTGTATGTGTGATATCACTATGTATATGTGAGTGTGTGTATCTGTAGAGGTAGTGAGTATGGTAGTCTGATGTGTGTGTGTGTGTGTGTGTGTGTGTGTGTGTGTGTGTGTGTGTGTGTGTGTGTATTTGTGTGTTTTTGTTTGTTTGTTTGTTTGTTTGTTTGTTTGTGTTTGTTTGTTTGTGTGTGCGTGCGCAGTGTTTGTGTAGTTTGTATGTCTGGTCTGTGTGGGCGTCGGTAGTATGGGTGTGTGTGTGTGTCAATATGTGGGTGTCGCTGTCGAGGTGACGATGATCTAACAATAATTAATGTATATGTGTGGTCTGTGTGTGTGTCTGTGTCTGTATCTGTGTCTGTATGTGTGTAGTCTGTGATAGCGTACAACTTATATTTGAGAAAAATGGCTTGGCATGAAAGAATGGTCCGTAATTATGTAAACAACCATCTTGCATCTATTCTTGGTTACCTTTTTACAATGTGTAGATCTGGGCCTTATTCTTGTGTGTGTGTCAGTGTGTGTGCCAAGTCACTATGTTCATTTCATAGTAGTGTGTCTATATGAGTGTGTGTCTCTGTCGAGGATGTGTCTGTGATAGTCTGATGTGTGTGTGTGTGTGTGTGTGTGTGTGTGTGTGTGTGTGTGTGTGGGTCTGTGTGTGGGTGTTGTGTTTGTGTAGTCAGTGTGCCTGGTCTCTGTGTGTATGGGTAGTCTGTGTGTCTGGTCTCTGTGTAGGCTGTGTGTGTCTTTGTGCCATGTCAATGTGTAGGTTTTGAGGCGATGATGATGATGATCTACCAATAATTAATGCATGTGTGTGTTCTGTGTGTGGGGTGAGTGTGTGTTTCTGAGTCAGTGTGTGTGTAGTCTGTGGCAATATACAACATATATTTGAGAAAAATGGCTTGGCATGATATGTTGGTTTGCAATTATGCAGACAACCATTTTGTAGCCATTCTTGGTCAACTGTTTACAATGTGCAGATCTGAGCCTCATTCTTGTGTGTGTATCAGTGTGTATGCCAAGTCAGTGTGTCTGTGTCGTAGCAGTATGTCTATGTGAGTGTATGTCTCTGTAGAGGATGTGTATGTGGTAATCTGGTGTGTGTGTGTGTGTGTGTGTGTGTGTGTGTGTGTGTGTGTGTGTGTGTGTGTGTCTGGTCTATTGGGTGTGGGTAGGATATGTGTCTGGTTTATGTAGGTGTGGGTAGTTTGTGTGTCTAGTTTGTGTAAAGGCAGTTTGTGTGTGTGTGTGTGTGTGTGTGTGTGTGTGTGTGTGTGTGTGTGTGTGTGTGTGTGTCGAGTTGATGATGATGATGATCTACCAATAATTAATGCATGTTTGTGGTCCGTGTATGGTCTGTGTGTGTCTGTGTGCAAAGTTTGTGGCACCTTACAACTTATGTTTGAGAAAAATAGCTTGGCGTGATAGGATTGTCTGTAATTATGTTGACAACCATCTTTTAGCAATTCGTGTTCAACTGTTTACAATGTGCAGATCTGAGCCTCGTTCTTGTGTGTGTGTTAGTCTGGCTGCCAAGTCAGTGTGTCAGTGTGAGTGTGTGTATTTGTAGAGGCTGTGTCTGCAACGATCCGCTCTTAGGGGCCATTACTTATTTGATACAATTGGAGTTTCTATAGTTAGCTAGTGAAAACAAAATAGCTTACGATTCAGAGATGTACAAAATACTCAAATAGGCGTCCATGTATTAAAATCCCTATTGAAGTACAATTCATCACAACAAGTTCTCACACTAAGTACCTGAAAGATAAAGCAGGAATCTTAGTACATATAATAGTACACAACTCAAATCTAAAAGTCGGTAGTCTCAGGGTCGAACTCATGAGCCTCCTCTTCAACCTATATTCATCTGACGGTGCCACAAAGATGGAACCGTATGTAAGTCGCAACAATTCTAGAAAAAGTAGTACAAGTAGTGCACAAGCATGGAAATGAACAGCATATGGAAACTAACTACATGCAGTCATGCAAGTTCTACAGGTAAAGTAAAAGCAGCCATGCATGCAAGTGTGATAAGTAACGTACGAGAGCAACAATTATTGCAATGCATATGTGATATGATGGTGAGAACATTTTAACCAGCATGTAAGGTGATAACAATAGTAAGATGAGCAGAAAATAGCAGTAAAGACATACAAAGCAGTAATAGAAATGGTACAAGCGGTTGCTAAAGCTACAATCTACGTGACTCACATAAGAAAGTATAGTGTGTGACCATTGAGCCTATCGCTTGCCTCGGTGGGCGCTCACCCGGGTGGATCTCACTTCATTTTAGATGGTTAGTGGTTCTTTTTAGACGGTCGGTACGGCAGGGTGTAATGTGTAGATAGACTCGCGTCGCTCCCACACTTTCTCAATATAAGTTTTCCCAAAACCCACTGTAGTGTCAATTATTTTAAGCATTCAATTTCAACAGAATAGTCCAGCATTATGTTCCAACGCGATATGTCATTCAGATGCATTGTTCCAACATGTCATTTCATACATCATTTCATGTGATAATTCAGCACGATACTTCAATAGCAATCAATGGATAGTATATGACATGCACCATGTGATGTGAATATTTAAACATGAGTAAACGTGCAATAAGTGTATCAATATTTCATGCAGGTGTCAGGGTTAATGTCATGGCAGGCCTGGATGTATGTGATAAATATGTCAACCTAGTGAGTATGTGTTTACTGCGATGAGTATAGTAGAGAGATGCATGTAAAGTGTCGAGGTAACTCATTTTAAGGTATGTTCAATCATTGTTTGCAACTGATGATAATTGAAATTCGAGTTTGATCCACATGAACACGGCCAGTTAGGTTTGGCCAAGGAGGATCACTATCCCTATATGTTGATCCAGATTTGTACACAAACGTCTTAGACACCGGCTCGTGGTCCAATATTAAGAATGCCGATTATCAACTTTTGCTCCATCGATATAGTTATAGGTTATGGTAAAATAACACGCAATTGAGTAGTGCTCTATTTATTTAGGTCTCTACGTTGGCAATATCGTAAGTTCAAGTCAATAGACGTTCTAAGGCGATATGTGATATCTTAAGTTCATAATAGTACACTTGTTTAGACTTCTAAATCTAGAATTAGATAGACTTGTGCGTTTCAAAATTGTCGTAGTAAGATGAGGCTGGAGCTAGTGCTTTCAAGTGTTCTATATGCCAGAACTAGTTCCTGCAAACATAAAATATAAGTATTAAAGGTTATTCGATTTTCTAACTATTTATCTTGACATTTGTATTTTTATTAAAGCTTAAAACGGGCCAAAACACATACTAGTAATTTTTAGATCGTCTAGATGTGAGGAATACAATTTTATCTAAGAAGAAAATAATTTTCTTAAGCTTATATGTATTTTTATAATTTTTAAACCCATAAAATCAAATTTCCCGATTTAAAATGAATTAAAAACTATTTTTCTAAACTATAAAATAAATATCTTGAACGTTCAACGATTTATTTACAAAAATATACTCATTAGATATTTTCATATGATTTGTCAAAATGTTGCTCTCGACTAGTAGAATAGGAAGGTATTTTTGTATTTGAAAAATATGCATAGTATTAGAATATACATATTTTAAAAGAAAATTATAATTATTTACCGTAAACTTTAAAAATTCATATCATACAAAATATGTTTTTGATTCGGATAATTTAGCTTCTATGTGTTCGTGGCAACGCGTAATATTTTCTGGTGGTCGCCATATATTTTTCTAGTTCCTAAATTATTTAATATGAATTTAATATAATATCTACTTATAATCTATATACATATATATGTAATATATATGTAATTTACTGTGCATTCCTCACCCCCACGTGATCACTGTGTGTGCTGTGGGGTTTCGCGTTCGACAAGGGCCGGCGGAGCGGTGCTTCAAGCGGTGGAAGGGGATGGCGTCAGTCGGAGGTGGAGCCGGCGGCGTGGTCAGTAATGGCGAATGCCAGTGACGGTCATGGGTGAAGGCGTAGCGGCTGGAAGGAGGGGATATGGAAGTAGCTGTGCTTGTTGGGGCGTCGGTGAGGAGCTCTTCAGCGGTCGGGACCTCGTCGGAGGGAGCAATGGGCTGAGGGCGACGACGAGGAGCTGGCGTCGGTGTCGAAGAGGTGGAGGGGGTACCGAGTGTGGTAGCGACGGACATTCGAAGCGGCAAAGAGATTGTCGGTGTGGTCTTGAGGCTGGGCTGATGGTACCTCGACGTTGCTCACGGTGACGAGGGGCATCATCGAAGGCTTGGGGTGGTCGAGGACATAGAGTAGAGAGGTTACGACGACGATGATGATATGTGGTTCATTCGTTGGCCGTTGTAGGGGTTGGGTTGTGTGTGTTGAGTTGAACAAATATGAGGGTGATAAGCTGTTAGATTATATAATATAAAAATACAAATTAAATATTTAGGGGGTAATAAATTGGGTCATTAAAGTTTGGTTAAGGAGCTTAGACTAAGTGTGGAAAATTGTCTAAGTGAGATCCTCGTGGGCTGCTAACAAGTGTTAGGGAAATAAGTTGGGTAATTAACTTAAGGTTAAAAATTAAACGTAATTAGTAAACTGTAAATAGTAAAATATTATTATTTTAATATTAAAAATATCTACTTTTACGTTTGACTCGAAAAAATAATGAAAAATACTCCACATGATCATATCAGCACGAGGATCATGAAAATGACGTCCGTTTTTAGATTTAAGTTACGAAAATAGAAAAAATTTGAAAACAAATCGTTTAATCATTTTTGAACTCTTCTAAATACGAAATTACTGTATAACAAAATCGGGCCGTTACAGTGTCTGTGGTAGTCTGATGTGTGTACGAAATTACTGTATAACAAAATCAGGCCGTTACAGTGTCTGTGGTAGTCTGATATGTGTGTGTGTGTGTGTGCTGTGTTTGTGTAGTCTATGTGTCTGGTCTGTGTGTAGTCAGTGTATGTGTTTGTGTGCCATGTCAATGTATGGATGTATATGTTAAGGCAATGATGATGATGATCTGCCAACAATTAATGTGTATGTGTGTCAGTTTGTGTTTAGTCTGTGGTAGCGAACAACATATATTTGAGAAAAATGTCTTAGAGTGATAGGACGGTCTGTAATTATGCAGATAACCATCTTGCAGCCATTCTTGGCCAACTGTTTATAATATGCAGATCTGAACCACATTCTTGTGTGTGTGTGTGTGTGTGTGTGTGTGTGTGTGTGTGTGTGTGTGTGTGTGTGTGTTTGTTTGTTTGTTTGTTTGTGTGCCAAGTCAGTGTGTCTGTGTCATTCAGTGTGTCTGTGTCTATGTGTGTCTTTGTAGAGGTTGTATCTGTGGTAGTCTGATGTGTGTGTACTGTGTTTGTGTAGTCTATGTGTCTGGTCCTGTGGGTGTGGGTAGTCTGTATATATAGGCAATCTGTGTGACTGTGTCTGTGTCTGTTTCTGTGTGGATTGTGTGTGTCTGTGTCTGTGCCTGTGTCTGGGGTAGTCTGGTGTGTGTGTATGTGTGTGTGTGTGTTGTGTGTGTGTAGTTTGTGTGTGTGATCTGTGTGGATGTGGGTAGTTTGTTTGTGTCGGTAGTGTGTGTGAGTGTGTATGTTTCTGTTTCTGTGCAGTTTTTTGTGTCTGTTTTTGTGTCTATGTTAGTGTGTGTGTGGTACAATATTGTGTTTTTGTTTTTGTATGGGTCTCAGTAGAATCTATGATGATGATAATCTGCCTAAATAGTCTACATCTTAATTTTGACAAACATGTCTTGGTTAGTTTGGATGGCCTGCCAACACAGCCTACAAACACAGACTTCTCACAAACTACACATACGAACTGCATATCTTTGATTGCATTTTATCTTAACTTTCGTAATTTTCTTCCTTAATTGTCTTCCACACATTCTGTACTATTATTGTATCCCTCCCAGTTTAAAATTTCCCAAGAAAGGTATTCTATACTTGGTCTATCTGAACACACACAGGCACAAACACAAACACACACACACACACACACACACACACACACACACACACACACACACACACACACACACAGAGAGAGAGAGAGAGAGAGAGAGAGAGAGAGAGAGAGACGCTGCCTACACATACATACCACACACACACACACACACAAACACACACACACACACACAGAGATTACAAACACAGACACAGACACACACTGACTACACATAGACTACACATAGACTACACACACAGACTACACATAGACTACACACACGCACACACACACACACAGAGAGAGAGAGAGAGTAGACTACCACAGAGAGAGAGAGACACACAAAAACAGAAACACACTATTGTAACAAACAAACACACACACACACACACACACACATTAGACTACCACAGACATAGACACAGACACACACAAACTATATAGTGACAAACACAGTCTCACACACTGTAATACCAGTGTTCGTATATACGAGTATAACGTACATATTTCTGGATGTATGTGAAAGTATAAATTTCTTGGTATTTCTATGAATTTTTCCTAATTTTTGTAATGATAAAATTATTTTTAAATAATTTTTAAACACCATTTGAATTAAATGGATGAGTATTTGAATGGAAATACATTGTATTTAAACATGGTATGAAGTATTAAGGGAGTATTTCTATTTTTATAAAAATTAATATTAAAAATTTTCTAAAGTAGCCATCTAATAATATGTGTCATGCCATGCTGAAACTTCACTTAATCCATTATTAGGTGGCATGCTTCTATGAATTTAGGGAAGCATGAGGTAGCATGGAAGGGGATTAAAAGAGAAAAAAATTCATAGAAAAGAAAAAGAAAAAATATCTCTCATTTTCTCCTCTCCATTGTTTTCTCCTTACGGCCGAAAATTTCAAGGAGGCTGAGCACCCAAAAGGCCACTCCACCCTCGCTCTGCACACCTCTGTAGCATTCGTTTCTTATCATGGTTACTGTTGCTCATTCTAGGAGTTTGTGGAAGAGAAGAAACAAGAAACGGAAAAGGATGAAGGAGGAGGACGAAGAAGAAGGGACCTTGGAGGAAAGCTTGGAGATTGGGAGCTAAAGCTTGGAAGGAAGACCTAGAACAAAGAAGGACCTTGAAGGTAGGAATTCTATCACTCTAGCTAGGTACAAATCTTAGAATTGTGTAGAAATGATGAAGCAAGTTCTAGCCATATGTTATTGCAAATAAAATGGAAATGAATGTCATGTTGAAAGTTAAATATGTAGCATATTAATTATTTCTCATGTTTATGTTTTAAAGATTCATCTCAATTGCCATGTTTTAGTGATGTGATGCCAATTTCTATTGTTATTATGTTAATAATAAATTCATGTTAATTGTTAGTGTTTCCTTGCTAATTATTAATGCTAAGATGCATAAGTGAAATGCTCTTTAGATTAATCTTTTGTACATTTTGTTAAGTACTATGTGTATAACAATCATTTGATGCTAATATGTATATTTGCCATGTTGACATCACACTAAGTACTCTTATGTTAGTAGCCTCATTTTGTTAGTGTTAGTATGCACAAGTGCAATATTTTTCATGTTAACATTACATTAAGTACCATTGTGTTAGTAGACTCATTTTGTTAGTGTGAGTATGCATAAGTGCAATATTTGTCATGTTGACATTACACTAAGTATTATGCTGTTAGTATGTACTAGTGCAATATTATCAATGTTGCCATGTGTATAATGAATCTCTTACTTCATGCCAAAATGCTCCATGTCATAATGTCATAATGTCAAATGTTATGTTTCTTGTCAAAATTGTTATGATTCATGAATGCTATGTAACGTCATAATGACAATTGTTATGTTTCATGTTATAATGTCATTATGTTCATGCTCCATGTCATATGTCAATTACTTTATTTCATGTCATAATGGAAACAATGCTATGTACGTAATTGGAAATGTTGAAATCATGCGATATTGTAATGAAATGAATGCGATGGTCGTTGTTGAAACACGACATCGGCGTAATGAGAAAAATACTAGAAGAGGGGTTGAATAGTGTTTATAAAATTTAAACGATAGTTATATCAATTTAAATTCCAAACCAACAATAAATGCAGAATTATAAATAAACCCAAAATGAAACAAAGCTAACACAAAGAATGTTTCAAGGGTTCGAATTACCTAAGTCAACTGCCGACTTGTTCCCGGTAATCCTACGTCCCTTCCACCCGGATACCTCCGGATACTCAAGTTAGAACCCTAACTTGAATTTTTGTCACGTCATGCTTTCCAAAATGACGGAAGCGAAACATGATTATGGTCCGCTTGGGCCGGAGCTGTGAGGCTCGGACCCAATAAGCGTCTGTAAGGGTACCATTTTAAAGATTTCTGTTTCTTGCATTTATAAAATTCGGAACAACAGAAAGTACAGAAAGAAAGTTGCATTCATTAATATAAAGAGATAATATCCAGCGAGTATGAAAGTCTAAAAAGAGAAGCCTAAGCATGGCAACAAACTGCAGAAAAAGAAACTAATGGTGTGAAGCACCCAACCTAGGCAGAAAGTGAAGTGGTGCGATGCACCCAACTAAAAGTAGTAACCTATGCAAGATATCGACGGAAAAAGATCCCTAAGTCTGGTCCTCGGCAAGAACATGCTCCGGTTCGTTGTCCTCTGGCTCCAAGTACTCGAGTACGTCCGGCTCGTCCACGTACTCTGGCTCAACACCTGACATACATCACCCAAGAAAAAAGGAACTGTACGTCAGGTAAAGTCTACAAGGAAAGGTTAGACTCTACTACAAGTGTACAGTTATTAAGAGCAACATTTTACTGGCTGATTAACATGATGTTGTTATGACATGGTAGAAAGTAAAACGGTGCTGGAAAGTAAACGAGACAGACAGTAGCCGTAGCGTGTGCTACCGGCTACGGGACTAAGCTAGACGGGACATGACAAGACAAGACAAGACACATATGACTCGAAGGGTTCACGCCATGCGGTTTGAGGGCGGCCAGACCCTCTCCCTGTGCGACCGATCAACCGTACCTCAAACCCAGGTGCTCAAGACAAGACAATACAGTGATCACTCTCGCTTGGAGAGCATCCGAAACGCCCGTAGGCTTTTTGTGTAACAGGGATCACTCTCGCGTAGAGAGCATCCGAAACGCCCTGAGGCTTTTTTGTATAACATGGATCACTCTCGCGTTGAGAGAATTTAAAACGCCCAGAGGCTTGTTTTTGTATAACAGGGATCACTCTCGCGTGGAGAGCATCCGAAACGCCCTGAGGCTTTTTCTAACGCAGAGATCACTCTCATGTGGAGAGCATCTGAAATGCCCGAAGGCTTTTTGTAACAGGACACAACATGGAAAATGTAAGGGATAGCTCTTTCTAGGGGGTCCACACTCATGCACACACAGGAAAACCCTAAGGTGTTAGTTGATGTTATTATGCTTAGACTTCGTCGTCAAATCTAAGCTGTCAAGGGGGTCCTGGACGCTATCATTTCACGTCCGGTTCTCTTTAAAAGTTCTTTAACTTTCTAAGATGGGTAAGGCTTAAACATGGCCGTAAGAACACAAGTGTAAACACTTGCCTGCGGTGGCGAGAGCGTCGTCTGTCCGAAGCATCCGGTCGAAGTGGTGCGTCAGCGAGGGTCCGTCTGAAATACGTCAACGGCGGTGTCAGGACACGTTTTTTATCATTCCTATTAGAGTTCATTCCTAGGTTCAACGGGGCTATCCTAGCAGTCAAATTCACGTTTTCGTTCCGGTTCAGCCTAATCGACAATCTATCCTATGTGCAGTCCTTCGTCGAAGTCTAATATTTTGCAACGTTTTAAAGGAGCAGAAATGAAATTTAGTTATTTTGACGATTTTTAGATTAGGTTTTCGATTTGCTACCGCGGGGGTTCTTACTACACGTTAGAGTACTAACCTTTTGATGTTGATCGAAAAGTGGATGTCGGGTCTGAACGGCGATGGATCTGCATCGTCTGCAACGTCTCGGCCACGGGTAGCACAGTGAGACACTTTCGGACAGTGAGGTAGAGACACAAACAGCGAGTAAGCGGCGATCTCTCTCCCGTTGCGGGTAGCGCAACGGATCTACACGACAGCGGTAATGTCCGCGAAAAACACGCGAGTTCGACAATGTGCCTGAACTCTGAGGATCCAAGGGGACTTTCGGTGATTGAAGGAGGTCAGTGGGGGTTTATTGGCCTGGTTGGTGGCCGGAGTAACGACTGGCGGCGATGAACCGGGCGTTTTGCGAAGAAGAGGACAGATTTGAAAACCACGGGTGTTTGGGTTCATTGCGGGGTTTGTTGCGGCTTGAGGGACTATCAAAGGGGTGCAATAGGTAGAGGGGGCTGTGGGGAGTCTACGACAGCGAAGGGGGTCACCGGCGGCAGCCGAAAGCCGGTGGGCGCGCGCTTGAAGGTGAGAAGGACATATTTGCGCAACGGTCGTTGTCATGCGTCGCAGTGGAAAAACGGCGACCATAGGGGTCAAAGAAAACTTGTAGTAGTTAAAGGGGTTCAATAGGGATTAAACGGTGGTGGAATGGTCTCCGGAAGTGGTCGGAGATGGCCGTGCGCCGGCGTTGAAGAACAGTGTACATATATTTCAAAAACAGCCGCTAGGGCTGAGTTTGATGGGGTTTTCGAAGAGATCGAGAGGAGGGAAATGAGCAAGGAGGGGTTCAGATGATAGGGGGTCCGATAGGCGTCCAACGATGGTAGGATTGTCGTTGACGATGGCCGAAGGTGGCCGTGCGACGGGTTTTCCCGGCGATGGCGCAGATCTGTCAAAACTGCTGTTAAAGTGAGTTCGAGAGGTGTTTCGAGGAGGTAGAGATGAGGGAAGAGGGAAAGGAAAGTTGCAGATGATAGGGGGGTTCGAGAGGAGTCAAGTGGGGGTGGCGACGGTCGGCGGCGGCGGATGGCCGGCGGGCGTGGGTAGTTCCGGCGATGAGCACAGTTTCAGCAATTTTCGGCCAAGGCTTGGATTTGATGTGGTTTGGGGGATGTTTGAGAGGAGGAGAAGGAAGAGGAGAGGGTGGTGGCCGACGTTGGGGGGCTAGGGGAAGCCCTCGGTGGCTGGAGGAGGAGCAAAAGTCGGCCAAATGGGTTGATGCGTGAGCAATCTAGGGTTCAGCATGTTGGTTTGGATTTAAGGAGATAGTTTGCTAAAATTGGTTTAAAGTGGGTATAATTTAGGGGGTGACTAGGAGAGAGGGTGAGTGAGGGGTGTACAAAGTGGGAAAATGTTGGGTGTGGGTAGTGGCAGAATCAATTTTCATGATACGTACAAATCCCATTAAGATTTGATTAGCAATTTGAATTTGAAATTGATTAGCCTTAATGGGCTTCAAATTGATTAGTGATTTGGGTGGGCTAGAGGTGTCAGAAAATTACGAAAAAAATATCGGGACGACCGTGACGAAGAGAGGCTCGAGGTTACGGTGGTCAATCACACGTTTGGTCCACGGAGGACAAACTAAAAATAAAAAGATCTGGCGACTAAGTCTAAAGCTACCACGATCCTGCAATCAAACCTGATTTGCGGGAGAACGATCCGTGAAATGACGTTCACAAAAAATCCCACAAATAACAACTCTTCCATACGGTCACAGGGACATATCACATCGCATAGTCCGGAACCAAGCAGAGGCAAAAATAAATATGCACATGAAAAGAGTCATACGCGTAGAAAATACGAACGGTCGGAAAGCGGCCGTTATATTCTACCCACCTTAGAAATGATTCCGTCCTCGGAATCAATTATAATAATTATAATAATATCTATATACACTTATACTCGTAACTCTCATATTCCACATAATGATCGCTAATCCTACAACTTCAATCAGCGTTCCTCAAATAATCCCACATGACTCCTCTATCACTGAATAAAGCTACAACTAGAACCACATCCTAGGACTTGACTATAGCTCCACATAACTGCATCCAAATCAATAGTCATCTCGTCCCCAATATATCATCCATCATATCGACTTATAAATTTCTTCCATAATCAATGAACCATCAAACTACATCTATCCTTACCCCTATCATCTAATCTCCTAATCATATAAATCCATCTTCATATCATTCCATTTGTTTCAGCATGTCGTGCCACTTCCAATGCCTTCTCACCTCAATTTAATAATCTAATCTTGATGCTTTAAATGCTATACTCATTTTCATGATCACTCTAAATCATACTATACCTTCCTAGCTACTCTTATCTACCACTCATCCAATTTTCAGGTCTAATAAGTTCTCATCTCCCCGTATATAATTTCATCCTACCAGAATTCTCCATTGAGTCCGTCACACATCGGTATTATAAATAAGTCTTGGACACCTCATTCTTTTCATCCAAAGAAATCTAATCTAATATCCTGTGTTCCAAAATCAATTAATCATCGCTACAACATATCTCATCTCACCCTATGCCTACCCACAAACATAATCCTATAGTAATGTTAACTAGTCCTAACAATATAACAACATATAAAAATAACACTTCAAAGAGGGAAGAAGAGAAAAGAAAGTTTAAGGCCAAAGTCATATTTTTTTTAAACGTTTGGGAAGAACGTGTGGAGTTGTGGTACTGGATAAGGGAAGATATGAGGGTTGTGATCTTTGTGGCCTAGTTTCAAAACTTTAAAGATTTGGTTTAAAAGAAAACAAAATTTTTGATACAATCACATGAAGCCAAAGATAAGCTATAATATAATACGAAAGAATAAGTCCAAGGAATTGCCTGCTATGACGCTATCCACGCCTATGAAACCATCATTCGGACAACTTCATACATATATTTACGAATAACACTGAGTATGCCACATGACACCAGAGACAATCATTAAGATCCTAAGGGTAGCACACTCATACAGGTCCACACACTCTACCTATATACATGCACCATGACGACATCAAAAACCAATGGGCCCACTACTAAACTAGAGTTGCCACAGGCAACGACGAGCACTAATGTCTAATCAATAGAAGGGAACCAAAACCAAAAGCGTAACTAAACAAGATCGGAATGACGAGTTCAGATAAGGTGAGGATAAGAACATAGCTAGTTGAATGGGACAAAATATTGCTCAAAATAATTAAAGAGGTGAAAGAAGGATTACATGTAAAATACGGTATCATATATTTTTATACTTATAAAAATATGGAGAAATAGCGAGCAGATGGTAATGTATTACAATTAGAAAAAAAAGTTAGACGAAGGAAAAAAAAAGGTAGGGTGATGTAGTGATTTTTTTGCAAATGAAAATAGGTTTATACAAAGATTTTTGAAATATGAGCACGATGAACATAGAACTGATATATATATATATATATATATATATATATAGAATAATGGCTATCATACGCCATATGAGAGCTTCTCTCATACGCCCTCTCACATAAAGCACCCAAGTACAATCAAGTACAAGCCCATGTGGGCTTGTACTTGGGTGCTTTATGTGAGAGGGCGTATGAGAGAAGCTCTCATATGGCGTATGATACCCATTAATCCCATATATATATATATATAGAAGTTATCTTTAGTTTAGAAAATATTCTAAAAGTACGTACGGTAAGTGATTAAAATAAATTTCGTAGTTTAGAAGGAAAAAAATGATATATTGAATTATCAATATGGTAACAAGGTTATAAAACTGAAATACGAAAGATACCGGTTTGAAGATAAGTACAAGATAGTAACTTAAATATTTCGACCAAGAAGGTTTCAAAATCCGAGAAGAATTCTAACTCAATCGAAAAGCAATAAATTTAAATATATGATAAGTGGTTTTAAAAAATTTAATGAGGAATTTCGAAAATACTTTTAGAGGAAACAGGATTTGCAATGGGGAAGATTCAAAGAATTAACGATAATCGTCATGAAGCGATCACGTGAATCGGGGCAAGGGACATGATCACATGATGAATGCGCCTAAGATATGATTCATGAAGAGCTATGATGGAAATCTACGGTCGATAACACAGAAGGATAACGACTAGGAAGATGCTAGAAATCAGTGGTTCTAATCCTCGGACTGTCTAAAGATCAGGAGAACTCAGTACTAAGACTTCCAAATGAACTAGACTGTAAAGATCTCAGGGAAGAGTCCTAAGCGAGTCAAGATTACGTTCTGCTGGGTCCGAAGTTTGTGGACCCGAGTGAACGACTAAAAGGACTCTTGAAATCTAACATGGTCAAAGCCGGGTGAGAGGCTACTAGGGTATCCTAAGACGAGTATGACTAAATCTTAACCAAGGCGACTACTATCAAACTTGGACGTCTATCTAAGTCTTACTACCATCTAAGACAAGGAAAACCTAATTTAGACTTGTACATGGATATTAAATGAATGCGGTACTTTTATCGTTCCGAACTTTTTGCATAACATGAATGGGCCACCACTAAAACCTGTCACGCCCTGCTTCCCAAAACGACAGAAGTGAAACGTGACTAAGGTCCGCTTGGGCCGGAGCTGTGAGGCTCGGACCCATTAAGCGTCTGTAGGGGTACCATTTTAAAGATTTCAGTTTCTTGCATTTATAAAATTCGGAACAACATAAAGTACAGAAAGAAAGTTGCATTCATTAATATAAAGACATAATATCTAGCGAGTACGAAAGTCTAAAAAGAGAAGCCTAAGCATGGCAACAAACTGCAGAAAAGAAAACTAATGGTGCGAAGCACCCAACCTAGGCAGAAAGTAAAGTGGTGCTATGCACCCAACTAAAAGTAGTAACCTCTGTAAGACATCGACGGAAAAAGATCCCTAAGTTTGGTCCTCGTCAGGAACGTGCTCCGGGTTGTCGTCCTCTGGCTTCAAGTACTCGGGTACGTCCGGCTCGTCCACGTACTCTGGCTCAACACCTTACGTACAGCACCTAAGAGAAAAGGAACTGTACGTCAGGTAAAGTCTACAAGGAAAAGGTTAGACTCTACTACAAGTGTACGGTAATTAAGAGCAACATTTTACTGGTTGATTAATATGCTGTTGTTATGACATGGTAGAAAGTAAAACGGTGCTGGAAAGTAAACGAGACAAACAATAGCCTTAGCGTGTGCTACTGGCTACGGGACTAAGCTAGACGGGACATGAGAAGACAAGACACGACACGTGTGACTCGAAGGGTTGATGCCTTACGGTTTGAGGGCGGCCAGACCCTCTCCCCGTGCGACCGCTCAACCCTACCCAAAACCCAAGTGCTCAAAACAAGACAATACAGGGATCACTCCCGCTTAGAGAGCATCCGAAATGCATGTAGTCTTTTTGTGTGTCACGCCCCGCTTCCCAAAATGGACGGAAGCGAAACGTGACGAGGCCCGCTTAGGCCAGAGCTTTAGAAGCTCAGACCCAATAAGCGTCTGTAGAGGTACCATAATAAAAGGATTTCAGGTTCTTGCATTTATAAAGTTTAGGAACAACAAAAGTACGGAAAAGATATTGCATTCATTAAATTAGAGATATGATATCCAACAAATACAAAGTCTAAAAGAAGCCTAAGCATGGCAACAACTACCAAAAAGACAAAACTAAAAGCAGTAACCTCTGTAAGTGTCGACTAAAAAGACCTCAAGGTCTGGTCCTTGTCAGGCACGTACTCTGATGACGACATCCTCGGCTCCACGTACTCCAGCGAGTCTGCCTCGTCCACGATCTCTGGCTGAACACCTGACGTACAGTACCCAAGAAAAAGGAACTGTACGTCAGGTAAAGTCTACAAGAAGGGTTAGACTTTACTGCAAGTGCACCGAACTTTAAACAACGGTTTACTGGTTGATTAGCATGCTGAGGTTCTTTTACACAACAGTTTACTGGTTGATTAGCATGCTGTGGTTATAACAGAGTAACACGACAGGAAGTAACGCAGCAGGAAAGTAAAACGGGACAAGTAGTAGTCGTAGCGTGTGCTACCAACTACGGGACTAGCCTACAGGTGTCAAGACAAGACGTGACGTGACGGAAGCAAGGCAGGACAAGACAAGTGAGACACGAAAGGGTTCACGCCTTACGGTTCGAGGGGGATCAGACCCTCTTGCCGTGCGCACGCTCAACCCAACCCCAAACCCCAAGACAAGACAAGACATGACACCAGTACAAGGGATCACTCGCTCTAGCTTGGCGAGTGCCCTATTGCCCTCGGGCTGTGTATCAGTACAAGGGATCACTCTCTCAACTTGGAGAGTGCCCTATTGCCCGCAGGCTGTGAATCAGTACAAGGGATCACTCTCTCAACTTGGAGAGTGCCCTATTGCCCGCAGGCTGTGAATCAGTACAAGGGATCACTCGGCGAGTGCCCTATTGCCCAGCGGGCTGTGCAAGACGGGACGGGACGTGACATGACAGGAAGGGTTATTCTAGGGTGTCCACACACACGCACACACATGATAGCCCTACAGCATTAAAAGTTGTTGTTGTCAGGCTCAGACTTCGTCGTCAAGTCTGAGCCGTCAGGAGTCGTCCCAGACGCTATCATTTCACGTCCGGTTCTATACATTCACAGTCTAACAGTTCTAGCAAACTAAGACCAAAACACGGTCAAAAGCGCAAGTGGGTACACTTGCCTGCGATGGCGAGTGTGTAGTCCGTCCAGAGCGTCTCGTCCAGGCGTCGCGTCTGCGGTAGTCCGTCTGAAACAGGTCATGGCGACGGTGTCAGGTCGCGATTTTTAATAAACCTATTTAGGTTTTGTTTCTAGGTTGCCGGGACTACCCTAATCGTCAAAGTCACAATTTTGATGTTTTATCAACCTAACTCGACCACTACCCTATGTGCACAGAAAATTGTCAGATGGGCGATTTCTACGGTGGGCAACGTTTTACAGATGCAGAAAGTAAATTTAGTTCACGTTGACAGATTTTAGATTTAGGTTTTCAGTTTGCTACGGTGTGGGTTTTTGCTACATGTTAGGGGACTAACCTGAAACGACCACTGAGCGGGGACCTGGTGTCGGTTCTGAACGGTGACGGATCTGAAACGGCACGGCCTCGTCGGTTCCTCAACTGAAGCGATGTGAGTTTTGGGTGCGTACGCGGTCGTCACGGAGGCGTGAATTTTCTGCGTCAAAGGTCTCGTAATATCAGCTAGAAGGTCCTAAACTAAATTTAACTTATCACTATTATATTATATGATGACTTATACAGCAACACTTATAATCTGCACTTATGAATATGATGGTAATGTATATAGGTTTATAGTTATTCTTGCATACTTGGCCTCATTAATAATCAAACTTACATAGTATAGTGAGGCTTATATTATAGCATGCAGTACATAAACGCCTACTAGTACTATCAGGCAAGGTCGCATACCCCATATAAGCCCTAGTAGCTACAGAATTAATCGTACACCTTTAACTATAACAACATTATTTAAAAGCATGTAATTATAAAAGATATATACATGTAAATGCATCATACAATCAGACTCACAGTATTTCCTTGCGGCCCATCGTGTTTGCAGGGAACCATTTATACATCAACAGGGCAGCGACGAGATGGGCGATGCGTCGTTGTCGATGGCGAGGGCACGGAGTCGGGGCGATGGTGGACGTGCGGTGCAGGTGCAGGAGGTGGGACTGGGCTGGTCGGAGGGTCCACGGGTGTGCGACAGGGCTTGTCGACGTCGAAGGCTGCAAGGCGGAGGACCGGAGTGAGGGAAGCTCGATGTGGCATAGGCTCGACTGCGGGGGATGTGGTCCGGCGTCGGGTGGCAGGCCGGTGGCCTGTCGCCGCTGCTGCTGCGTGGTGAGGTGTGGCAGCCCTAGGGTTATAGAGGGGTAATCGGCAACTTCAAGAAGATTGAAGGGAGTTGCGCCGTAGTTGGGCGAGGGCGGCCTGCGGGAGAAGGGAGTTGACGGGAAGAAGAGAGTCGCGCGGCATGATGAAGCGCGGGCGGCGGCTGCTCTCTCGTAAAAAGAAACCCTAGGAAGGGTTGTGGAGAACTGGGCTTTAATAATTTGAATAGGGGAGTGGTTATCACGTGAGGCCTGGGAAAAATTGTATGGTAGGTAACTGCAGATTTGATAGGGTAGGGAGAAAAGGACGGGGGGGTTTTCTATTGTTTTGTTTTGTTTTAATGGGAGAAAGAGATCCCTGGGTTGTTTATAAAGTATGGTAGAGGGTAGGTCTAGAGAGAGAGAGAGTACGGTTAGAATAGGTTAATAGAGATAGGGTTGTTGCTTACTCATTAACCCTAGAGTTCGGTTATTATAGGGGTGAGAGAAGCTGATATCATGAGATAGTGGAGGATGTGGGATATAAATGGTTAAGATTTGATTTTATTATTAAAAGTTATCTTAAAAAGATTCTCCTAAGTATTAGAGAATTAGTTGTAGGGTTAAAATTAATATGGTTGTTGTTTTGATTTGATTCCCCAAACATTCAGTTTTCAAATTCAAAAAACTAACGAAATATTAAATTAGAAATATTAAGGTTAGTTAGTGTTTAAAAGGAATTTGTAAGTTAAGGTTTTAAAAGTAAATATTTAATTAATAGTTGGTTTATAGTGGAGAGAAGGCACAGAGACCCCGTAATCATTAAATTTATATAAAAAAATATTTTATAAATTGAAATGAGTTAAGCAAATAAGTTCGGTAACGCCCAAAAATTTAAAGAAAATACCGGGGCACTTGCGCCTCCGAGAGGGTCATGGATACAAGGTCCGATCACACATCCGAGCTATGGAAAACGGTAAAAAAAATTAAGTAAACAAAATGCACACGAAACATAGTTACGCGCTACAATACGGATGGTCGGAAAGCGGCCGTTACATTCTACCCACCTTAGAAATGATTCCGTCCTTGGAATCACTTATAATAATAATAATAATAATATCTATAAACACTTAAGCCTACTACTCCCATATCTACACATAATGATCGCTAATTACATAACTTCAAACATCGTTTCTCAAATAATCCATCTTAACGCGTCTCTCCACTGGATAATGCTACAACTAAAATCACACCTTGGCGCTTAATTATAAATCCACATCACCGTCTACAATTTAACAATCATCGCGTCCCCAATATATCCCCATCATATTAACTCATAAATTAATCCTCCATAATCACTGAACCATCAATCCACATCTATCCTTACCTCTATCATCTAATCTCTTAAAAAAATCCATCTTTATAACTTCCATCCATCTCAACATGTCGCATCATTTCCATTGTCTTCTCACGTCAACTCAATAATCAAGTCTTGATGCTAATAAAAGCCCTACTAATTCTCATGATCACCCTAACTCCTACCATACCCTGTAGCCATCCCTATCTACCATTCGTCTAAGCCTCAAATCTGATAAGTTCTCATCTTCACGCATATAATTTCATTCGACCAGAATTTCCCATTGAGTCCGTCTCACATCGATTTCATAAATAAGTTTTGGACAGCTCTTCTTCTCATCCGAAAGAAATCTATTCCAATATCCTATTGTTCCAAAATCAGTTAATCAATGCTATAACAAATCTCATCTCTCCCTGAGCCTACCCGCAATTAAAATCCTATAACGATAATAGCCCGTACCAATAATATATCAACCATAACACTTCTAAATAGAGAGAGAGAGAGAGAGAGAGAGAGAGAGAGAGAGAGAGAGAGAGAGAAGAGAAAGGGAAACTTAAAACCAGTGACATATTTAAAACATTTGGAAAAACATGCGGAGTCGTGGTAATGGACGAGGAAGGATTGATTTGTGATCGTGTGAGCTAATTTCAAAAAAAACTTTAAAGGTTTTGGTTTAAAAGAAAACAAAGTTTTGGTACAATCACATGCAGCAAAGATAAACTACTCATTAATATAAAGACTAAGTCTAAGGAACTGTCTGCTATGACACTATTCACATCATATGAATACCATCATTCAGGCAATTTCAAGCATAACAGGGTTAATCACTGAGCACACATTCAAGACACAAAAAGGCAATCATCGGAATCCTAAAGAACACACACTCATACAGGTCTACGCACTCTATCTATGCTCATGCACCACGACGACATCACCTACCAAAGGGCCTACTCCTAAATTGAAGACAGCATGGACAACTACAAGGACTAATGTCTAGATAATAGAAGGAAAGAAAACTAGATCAAAAGCGAAACGAAATAAGATCAGAAAGAACGAGTTCACATAAGACGGGGTAAGGAGATAGTTGGTTGGATGAGACAAAATATTTTTCAGGATAACTAGGTAGATGAAGGAGATTTACGTGTAAAGTATGATATCGTATACTTTATACTTATAAAAATATGTAGAGAAAAACGAGCATATGGTAAAGTTATTACAATGTGAAGAAGGAGATAAGGTAGGGTGAGGTAGCGGTTGCTTTGCAAATGAAAGTAAGTTAAACAAAGATTCTTGAAGTACGAGCACGATGAACATAGAGATGTTTATACATATACAAGAAGACATTTAAAGTTCTCTTTGGTTTAGAAAATATTTTAAAAGTATGTACGGTAAGTGGTTAGAAATAATTTTTGTAGTTTAGAAAAGTAATATATATATATATATATATATATATTGAATTATAGAATTTGATAATAAGGTTTAAAACTGAAATACGAAAGATACCGATTTGAAAATAGGCACGGGATAGTAAAATAATTTTACGACCAAGGAGGTTTTAAAATCGGTGAAAGAATTTTAACTCAACCGAAAGACAAGAAATTCTTTTTTTAATATATAGGGGTTTTTAAAGAATTTAAGCTGAGCGAAAACTTAATACGGAATTTCGAAAATACTTTTAGGGGGAGCAGAATAGGCCAAGGAAGGGATTCGGAGGATCAACGATAATCGTCCGAAACGATCACGTGAATCGGAAGGAAGGAAAATGATCGCATGTTGGTTACACATAGGATGAGATGCAAGGGGGCTACGATGGGACCCTACGGTTGATAACACAGAAGTGTAATGATCAGAGAGACGCTAGAAGTCAGGGGTCCTAATTATCGGGTCGTCTAAAGATTAGAATAACTCAGCTCTAAGACTTCCTAACGAGCTAGACTATATTCAGGATCTAAGGAAAAGGTTCCTAAGAGAATCAAGGTCACGTTCTGCTGGGCCCGAAGTCGATGGAGCTGGGTGACCGACTAAACTAAAAGAAGGACTCTAGAAATCTAATACGATCAGAATCAAAAGGGGATGCTAAAATAGTCTTGGACGAGGACGACTAAATCTTAACCAAGGCATCCGACTATCAACCTGGGACGTCTACCTAAGTCTTCCTACTATCTAAGACGGGGAAACTAATTCAGACTTGTACGTGGATATCAAATGAATGCGGTACTTTTATTGTTCCGAACTTTTGCAGGACCTGCATGGGCCACCACTAAAACCTGTCACGCCCCGCTTCCCAAAATGGACGGAAGCGAAACGTGACGAGGCCCGCTTAGGCCAGAGCTTTAGAAGCTCAGACCCAATAAGCGTCTGTAGAGGTACCATAATAAAAGGATTTCAGGTTCTTGCATTTATAAAGTTTAGGAACAACAAAAGTACGGAAAAGATATTGCATTCATTAAATTAGAGATATGATATCCAACAAATACAAAGTCTAAAAGAAGCCTAAGCATGGCAACAACTACCAAAAAGACAAAACTAAAAGCAGTAACCTCTGTAAGTGTCGACTAAAAAGACCTCAAGGTCTGGTCCTTGTCAGGCACGTACTCTGATGACGACATCCTCGGCTCCACGTACTCCAGCGAGTCTGCCTCGTCCACGATCTCTGGCTGAACACCTGACGTACAGTACCCAAGAAAAAGGAACTGTACGTCAGGTAAAGTCTACAAGAAGGGTTAGACTTTACTGCAAGTGCACCGAACTTTAAACAACGGTTTACTGGTTGATTAGCATGCTGAGGTTCTTTTACACAACAGTTTACTGGTTGATTAGCATGCTGTGGTTATAACAGAGTAACACGACAGGAAGTAACGCAGCAGGAAAGTAAAACGGGACAAGTAGTAGTCGTAGCGTGTGCTACCAACTACGGGACTAGCCTACAGGTGTCAAGACAAGACGTGACGTGACGGAAGCAAGGCAGGACAAGACAAGTGAGACACGAAAGGGTTCACGCCTTACGGTTCGAGGGGGATCAGACCCTCTTGCCGTGCGCACGCTCAACCCAACCCCAAACCCCAAGACAAGACAAGACATGACACCAGTACAAGGGATCACTCGCTCTAGCTTGGCGAGTGCCCTATTGCCCTCGGGCTGTGTATCAGTACAAGGGATCACTCTCTCAACTTGGAGAGTGCCCTATTGCCCACAGGCTGTGAATCAGTACAAGGGATCACTCTCTCAACTTGGAGAGTGCCCTATTGCCCGCAGGCTGTGAATCAGTACAAGGGATCACTCGGCGAGTGCCCTATTGCCCAGCGGGCTGTGCAAGACGGGACGGGACGTGACATGACAGGAAGGGTTATTCTAGGGTGTCCACACACACGCACACACATGATAGCCCTACAGCATTAAAAGTTGTTGTTGTCAGGCTCAGACTTCGTCGTCAAGTCTGAGCCGTCAGGAGTCGTCCCAGACGCTATCATTTCACGTCCGGTTCTATACATTCACAGTCTAACAGTTCTAGCAAACTAAGACCAAAACACGGTCAAAAGCGCAAGTGGGTACACTTGCCTGCGATGGCGAGTGTGTAGTCCGTCCAGAGCGTCTCGTCCAGGCGTCGCGTCTGCGGTAGTCCGTCTGAAACAGGTCATGGCGACGGTGTCAGGTCGCGATTTTTAATAAACCTATTTAGGTTTTGTTTCTAGGTTGCCGGGACTACCCTAATCGTCAAAGTCACAATTTTGATGTTTTATCAACCTAACTCGACCACTACCCTATGTGCACAGAAAATTGTCAGATGGGCGATTTCTACGGTGGGCAACGTTTTACAGATGCAGAAAGTAAATTTAGTTCACGTTGACAGATTTTAGATTTAGGTTTTCAGTTTGCTACGGTGTGGGTTTTTGCTACATGTTAGGGGACTAACCTGAAACGACCACTGAGCGGGGACCTGGTGTCGGTTCTGAACGGTGACGGATCTGAAACGGCACGGCCTCGTCGGTTCCTCAACTGAAGCGATGTGAGTTTTGGGTGCGTACGCGGCCTTCACGGAGGCGTGAATTTTCTGCGTCAAAGGTCTCGTAATATCAGCTAGAAGGTCCTAAACTAAATTTAACTTATCACTATTATATTATATGATGACTTATACAGCAACACTTATAATCTGCACTTATGAATATGATGGTAATGTATATAGGTTTATAGTTATTCTTGCATACTTGGCCTCATTAATAATCAAACTTACATAGTATAGTGAGGCTTATATTATAGCATGCAGTACATAAACGCCTACTAGTACTATCAGGCAAGGTCGCATACCCCATATAAGCCCTAGTAGCTACAGAATTAATCGTACACCTTTAACTATAACAACATTATTTAAAAGCATGTAATTATAAAAGATATATACATGTAAATGCATCATACAATCAGACTCACAGTATTTCCTTGCGGCCCATCGTGTTTATAGGGAACCATTTATACATCAACAGGGCATCGACGAGATGGGCGATGCGTCGTTGTCGATGGCGAGGGCACGGAGTCGGGGCGATGGTGGACGTGCGGTGCAGGCGCAGGAGGTGGGACTGGGCTGGTCGGAGGGTCCACGGGCGTGCGACAGGGCTCGTCGACGTCGAAGGCTGCAAGGCGGAGGACCGGAGTGAGGGAAGCTCGATGTGGCATAGGCTCGATTGCGGGGGATGTGGTCCGGCGTCGGGTGGCAGGCCGGTGGCCTGTCGCCGCTGCTGCTGCGTGGTGAGGTGTGGCAGCCCTGGGGTTATAGGGGGGTAATCGGCAACTTCAAGAAGATTGAAGGGAGTTGCGCCGTAGTTGGGCGAGGGCGGCCTGCGGGAGAAGGGAGTTGACGGGAAGAAGAGAGTCGCGCGGCATGATGAAGCGCGGGCGGCTGCTGCTCTCTCGTAAAAAGAAACCCTAGGAAGGGTTGTGGAGAACTGGGCTTTAATAATTTGAATAGGGGAGTGGTTATCACGTGAGGCCTGGGAAAAATTGTATGGTAGGTAACTGCAGATTTGATAGGGTAGGGAGAAAAGGACGGGGGGGGTTTTCTATTGTTTTGTTTTGTTTTAATGGGAGAAAGAGATCCCTGGGTTGTTTATAAAGTATGGTAGAGGGTAGGTCTAGAGAGAGAGAGAGAGAGAGTACGGTTAGAATAGGTTAATAGAGATAGGGTTGCTGCTTACTCATTAACCCTAGGGTTCGGTTATTATAGGGGTGAGAGAAGCTGATATCACGAGATAGTGGAGGATGTGGGATATAAATGGTTAAGATTTGATTTTATTATTAAAAGTTATCTTAAAAAGATTCTCCTAAGTATTAGAGAATTAGTTGTAGGGTTAAAATTAATATGGTTGTTGTTTTGATTTGATTCCCCAAACATTCAGTTTTCAAATTCAAAAAACTAACGAAATATTAAATTAGAAATATTAAGGTTAGTTAGTGTTTAAAAGGAATTTGTAAGTTAAGGTTTTAAAAGTAAATATTTAATTAATAGTTGGTTTATAGTGGAGAGAAGGCACAGAGACCCCGTAATCATTAAATTTATATAAAAAAATATTTTATAAATTGAAATGAGTTAAGCAAATAAGTTCGGTAACGCCCAAAAATTTAAAGAAAATACCGGGGCACTTGCGCCTCCGAGAGGGTCGTGGATACAAGGGCCGATCACACATCCGAGCTATGGAAAACGGTAAAAAAAATTAAGTAAACAAAATGCACACGAAACATAGTTACGCGCTACAATACGGATGGTCGGAAAGCGGCCGTTACATTGTGTAACAAGGATCACTCTCGCGTAGAGAGCATCCGAAGTGTCCAGAGGCTTTTTTAAATAATAGGGATCACTCTCGCGTGGAGAGCATCCGAACCGCCCAGAGGCTTTTTTTTTGTATAACATGGATCACTCTCGCGTGTAGAGCATCCGAAATGCCCAGAGGCTTTTTGTAACATAGAGATCACGCTCCCGAAGGCTTTTTGTAACAGGACACGACATGACAAGTGTAAGGGATAGCTCTTTCTAATGGGGTCCACACGCACGCACACACAGGAAAAACCCTAAGGTGTCAGTTATTGTTGTTGTACTTAGACTTTGTCATCAAATCTAAGCTGTCAAGGAGGGTCCCGGACGCTATCATTTCACGTCCGGGTCTCTTTAAATGTTCTTTAACTTCCTTATAAGGGTAAGCCCTAAACATGGCCGTAAGAACACAAGTGTAAACACTTGCCTGCGGTGGCGAGAGCGTCGTCTGTTCGGAGCATTCGGTCGAAGTGGTGCGTCAGCGAGGGTCCGTCTGAAATGGGTCAATGGCGGTGTCAGGAAAATTTTTTCATCATTCCTATTAGAGTTCATTCCTAGGTTCAACGGGGCTATCCTAGCAGTCAAAGTCACGTTTTCGTTCCGGTTCAGCCTAATCGACGATCTATCCTATGTGCACAGAAATTCAGTCCTTCGTCGATGTCTAATATTTTGCAACATTTTAAAGGAGCAGAAATGAAATTTAGTTATTTTGATGATTTTTAGATTAGGTTTTTGATACGCTACAGTGGGGTTTCTTACTACGCGTTAGAGGACTAATCTTTTGACGTTGATCGAAAAGTGGATGTAGGGTCTGAACGGCGATGGATCTGCATCGTCTGCAACATCTCAGCCACAGGTAATGCAGTGAGACACTTTTAGACAGCGAGGTGGAGACACGAACAGCGAGTAAGCGGCGATCTCTCTCCCGTTGTGGGTAGCGGAACGGATCTACACGACGGCAGCAACGTCCGGGAAAAACACGCGAGTTCGGCAACGTGCGTGAGCTCCGAGGATCCAAGGGGGCTGCTGGTGATTGAAGGAGGTCAGTGGAGGTTGCTCGGCCTAGTGGGTGACCAAAGTAACGGCCGGCGGCAATGAACCGGGCGTTTTGCAGAGAAGAGGACAGATTTGGAAATCACTGGTGTTTGGCTTCGTAGCGGTGTTTGTTACGACATGAGGGAGTATCAAAAGGGGTGAAGTAGGTAGAGGGGGCTATGGGGAGTCTACATTAGCGAGGGGGGTCGCCGGCGGTGGCCAGAAGCCGGTGGGCGCGCGTTTGAAGGCGAGAAGGATAGATTTGTGCAACGGTCGTTGTTGTGCGTCGCAGAGGAAAAGCAGCAACCAGAGGGGTCAAAGGAGACTTGGAGTAGTTAAAGGGGTTCAATAGAGATCCAACGGTGGTGGAATGGTCGTCAGAAGTGGTCGGATATGGCCGTGTGTCAGTGTTGAAGAACAGCGCACAGATCTGTCAAAAACAGCCGCTAGGGCTGAGTTTGATGAGGTTTTCGAAGAGATCGAGATGTGGGAAATGAGCAAGGAGGGATGCAGATGATAGGGGGGTTCGATAGGAGTCTAATGGTGGTAGGGTGGTTGTCGGCGGTGGCCGGAGGTGGCCGGGCGACGGGTTTTTCCAGCGATGGCGCAGATCTGTCAAAACTGCCATTAAGGCAAGTTCAAGAGGTGTTTCGAGGAGGTAAAGATGAGGGAAGATGGAAAAAAAGTTGCAGATGCTAGGGGGGTTTGAGAGGAGTCAAGTTGGGGTGGCAGAGTTCGCCGGCGGCGGCGGATGGCCGGTGGGCGTGGGTAATTCCGACGATGAGCACAGTTTCAGCAATTTTCGGCCAAGGCTTGGATTTGATGCAGTTTTGGGGCTGTTTGAGAGGAGGAGAAGGAGGAGAAGGAGGAGAAGAGGGTGGTAGCTGACGTTGGAGAGCTGGGGGCAACCGTCGACGGCTGGAGGAAGAGCAAAATTCGGCCAAATGGGTTGATTCGTGAGCAATCTAGGGTTTGGCATGTTGGTTTGGATTTAAGGAGATAGTTTGCTAAAATTGTTTTAAAGAGGGTATAATTTAGGGGGTGACTAGAAGAGAGGGTGAGTGAGGGGTGTACAAAGTGGGGAAATGTTGGGTGTGGGTAGTGGCAGAATCAATTTTCATGATACGTATAAATCCCATTAAGATTTGATTAGCAATTTGAATTTGAAATTGATTAGGCGTTATGGGCTTCAAATTGATTAATGATTTGGGTGGGCTAGGGGTGTCAGAAAAGTACGAAAAAATCTCGGGATGACCATGACGAAGAGAGGCTCGGGGGTACGGTGGTCAATCACACGTTTGGTCCACGGAGAACGAACTAAAAATAAAAAGATCCGGTGACTAAGTCTAAAGCTACGACGATCTTGCAATCAAACCTAATTTGCGGGAGAACGACCCATGAAATGACATTCACCAAAAACCCCACAAATAACTACTCTTCAATATGGTCACAACGACATATCACATCACATAGTCCGAAACCAAGAAGAGGCAAAAATAAATATGCACACGAAAAGAGTCGTACGCGTAGAAAATACGAACGGTCGGAAAGCGGCCGTTACAGTTTTCCCTTTAAACCCTCTTGTAGCAACCCTACAAGTGAAATCAAAATACAATCGATGTCCTTGACTCCAACAACAAGTGATCAAGCAAACCACTCTCACAAACCAAGAATAAAACTAAAATCGAAAGATATGACATATTGAAATAGCAACACTTACAATCAACTATGCCATGAAGTAGAACTTGAAGGAGCAAGTGTGTTGTGTGTTGAAGTCTATTCTAAGAAGAGAGAAAGCCATTTCTCTTGTCACTTTGATTCTAGGTTGGAGAGCAAGAGAGAATAAGATTAGAAATCTAGGGCTTTTTGGATTTGAGAGCTTTAAAAACTTGAAGATGAAAGCTTAAGGTTTTCAAGAGATGATCAAGAAGTTCTCAATGGGACAGTAGAAGCCCTCTTTATAGGTTCTTTAAAAACCTCAAACAGAATCCCCAAAACCCCCTTTGAAATCGGTGGAGAAACAACAAACGGATAGAATTCATACAATCGACAGTCGACTGATGAAGAAACCACAGTCGACTGATGCACTGTGTCAGAGGGTATGTGAGAATTCAAACGGTAACTTACCACATAGGACAGTTGACTAATGAAGGTCTGACATGCGACTGTAAAACTAACAGAAGACTGAGAAACCTTCTATAGGCAACTGAGCAAAACATGAGTAAGTTTAGAAAACTCAGAATGTTTTGGGAAGACAGGACCGGTGACTGATGTGGAACCCACAGGTGCCTGTGCCATGGGCAACCAACTGTGAAACCAACATCAGTCGTCTGACCCTCATAAGTGACACTTTCCAAAGAGCAGAGTGGCAGAGAAAGAATCGACATGCGACTATTGAAGCATTCACAGGCGCATGTGCCTTGGGCATGCAACTGTGAAAGCAACAATAGTCGTCTGGCCACAACTGGTGAAACTTTCCAAGAATACAGAGAGTTAAGACAGGAATCAATAGGTGACTGAATAAGAATTCACTGGCACCTGTGCCAATAGGCAGGTCACAGTGAATCCAACATCGGTCGTCTGTCCGAGGGAAGATAAGTTAAAGATCTTTGGACGAGAGAGAGACATGCGACTGACTAACAAGTCACATGCGCCTGTAACTGGACAGGCGCCTGTACTTTGTACAACAGTCGCCTGATGAAAGTTATATCTGAAAGCCTAAAACCCAAATGATAAAGTATGTGCAAAATAGATGACTGTAGAACAAATCACAGGCGCCTGTTTAGAGGCAGGCACATGTAAATCATTTAGCAATCGCATGTTGAGAGTTCAAACCGCACATGCTTGAGAATAATGAATTGGAGACCAAGGAAATGTGATCTAATGATATCCTAGGATAGAAATAAAGATGTGTGTATGCTCCAACATAGTTCTACTTCTAAGCTACATACTAGAAGATAATAAAAGATTACATCTTGTTTTATCCTCTCTTCTTTCCATATAATGAGCATGTAGTCTTCTTGGAGCTTCAATCAACATCTTTGATGTTGAGTGACATCCATTGCTAATTGATCTTCATGATATACTTAGGCAATGGATTAATTGCAAGTATGGGATTAGTCACAAGGATTTATGTTTGCTCATCATCAACACCAAGTAGGGAGAAGTCCAATACTCCATATTCTCCCCCTTTTGGTGATTACAAACAAACATAAACAAAAAGATAAATAATTGTTCTTTAACGAATACTTACTCCCCATACATAGATGCCAATCAAGTTAGTCAAATTAAATAAAGGTCATCTATTGATTAATTGAAGCAAACATGTAATATATGCAAGAATGAAATGATTTCAATAATAGAAATTTAGGATTATCCAAGTTCATTATATCTTACTCCCCCTAAATCTAAGGCAACTTCAATCTTAGATTCAAATTTAGATTTTACTTAGCACCAAATTATGATTTGTTTATTTCTCTCCCCCTATAGAATTATCCTAAAAGTCGGAGTAGAAAAAAAACAACAATAGTGTTAAACAAGTACTAAAACAATCAAGAGAGTCTAAAGAATGTGATATATATTCAGTGTGAAACCAGAATAAAATCGAGAAAACACGAAGGTGCATCATAATGATATATACCACATACTCATCAACAAAGGAAATTTTAGTTGACTAAAGGAAGAAGAATCCAATATCAACATTACATAGGCAAGAAAATGTCTCACATCACATCATGTATATAATAGAGCACACAGAGAGACACAATTGCACAACATGTGAACATGGATCACACTATATAAGAAACAAAAATTGAGACACAATGTGAAACAGCATATGAAAAAGTAAAACACGATCATGTATGTGTGTGTGTGTGTGTGTGTGTGTGTGTATATATACAATCCAATGTTACATGGAGTACAAAGGACAAAATCAACCCCATATACATCATCATCCAACAAAAGTTACTCTTCCATACATCCAAAAGTATACCAGGAGTACAAAAAGAGACTAACGCCTAATACTATAGAAGATAACAACATCCATATATATATATATATATATATATATATATAATATAAAAAAATATGATATATATATATATATATATATATAAGAAAAAAATGGATATGCGCGATTTGCGGAGAGGTGAGAGAGGCGATTTCACGGTTCCTTCTTCCATCACGGCGGCGGCCACCCTCGGATCTGTTGCGGAGAGGAGCTCCATCAAGGCGGTGCCCGTTCGTGATGCTGATGCTGATGGGTCTTCCAAGGCGGCGGCCATCGATGGATTTGAAGCGGAAGCGGCTAGGATTGGATCTGAGGCAATAGAATCTGCGAAGGATGGAGATGAGCCTTGGCAGGTGGTCCATAGGCGTAAAAAAAATGATCAGAGGCCCACTCGTGGTTCGCAGGATCACCATCGCTCCGTGCTTGGGGCTGGAAAGCATCTTCCCCGAGGAGCACGAAAGGTGTTTGATGCTTTGCCTAGGGGGCCTCGCGGTCCCCTGTATCCCCATCGTGTGATGCCTGGTGCTGGGAAGCATCCCTCTATTGGTGCAGATAAGGTGTTTGACTTTTTGCCAAGTAGGCCTACTATCAAACCTCCAATCTCGATTGACCCTGCGGGTTCGAAACGCAGCTGGTCCGAGATTTGCTCCAATAAACGTTCTTATGGTGAAAATATTGGAATGAAATTTGTCCAGCCCTTGATCCGTGAAGATGGTTCTTGCGTTGCCCGGGTTCCTAGTGTTATCCTTGATAAGGGGGCGGAACATTGGAAATTCACTCTAGTAGGATATGTACTTGGTGACATCCCCGCGTACGGGCAGATCAAGGCTTGGATGGAGAGGCTTTGGAAGCCCCTGAAGAGGGTTCAATTATTTGGCAAGGACAACGGTTTCTTCTACTTCAGGTTTCAGTGCAAGGAGGAATGTGAAAGGATTCTTCATGGTGGCCCATGGCTTTTCGATGGGCGTTTGGTTGTGCTCAAGCTTTGGCATCCTGGGCTTCGTCATGACCGCGACATTCTCTCTTCTGTACCCGTGTGGGTGCAGATGCACGGGGTTCCTGTTAATATGTGGAACATGGAGGCGCTTAATATCCTTGCCTCTGTTGTTGGAAACCCTTTGTGCCTGGATCGCGCCACTGCAAAATTGGAAAGAATCACCTACGCAAGGTGTCTTGTGGAAGTGGATGCTAAAAGGGCATTACCAAAAATTGTTGAGGCCGAACTCGATGATGGGACTTTGTTGACTTTTGAGGTAAAATATGAAGTTGAACCCCCTCGCTGCGGTCAGTGTGTTTGCTTTGGACATTCTGACTCTCAATGCCCGAAGCCCAAAAAACATCAGGACAAGGGGAAGGAGCCTATTCGATTTTCTCAGCACAACAAGGAAGCTTCGACCTCCCATGAGAGTATTGGCGTTGATCCCTTTCATGATCCTGGCCTTGGTGAAACTTCTCAGCACTCTTTGGCCCATGACACTCGAAGCTCTTCTGAAAGGAGTCCCCCTTTGCTTGCATCCCAGTCTAAGGGGGTTAATCTGCAGCAGGCCGGCTTGAAGTCCAAATTCCGTAAACTTGTCAATGTCTTGAGTTGCATTCACTTACTATATTCTCCATCAAAGTCTATTGCATTGCAGCAACTTGGGTCCTGCGATACTGCGATACCTCCTGATGCTGTTCCTGATGCCGGGTTGTGTCATGATCCCTTACCTGAGGCTGCTTTGTCTGTGCCTGATGCGGTTGGGCATGCTGCTGGACCTGATGCGATTACACCTGAACCTGAAGCTGATGCGACACTCCCAAAAGATCCTTTGTTTGCTAATCCTGAATGGGAGGTGGAGCGGCTTGATCTTCTGAATGAGGCTGACTCATTAAAAAAGAGAAAGCAGGGAGCACTCAATGCTGGCCCGGCCACCCGGCGTAGCAGCAGGCTGAAGTAAGGTGCCCATCTTCTCTTTATTATCAATTCTCTATTATGTCTATGTTGATCTGGAAAACACGCGGCTTAAATAATCCTGTGAGGCGTAGGGATCTTCGGGACAGAATTAAGGCTCTTAACCCTGCGATTATAATTCTGCTGGAGACTAAATTAAAAGCAGATGCTATCAGTAGTTATTCTTGCATCCCAAAGAATTGGAAGATGGTGGATAATTTGGCGGTTCACAGAGGAGGACGTATTCTTCTGGGCTATAATCCCTTGGTTTGGCAAATGAATCTCCTTTCTTTGTCTATGCAACATGTTACTGTTCGGTGTGTCAATACTGGGGGTTTCTCGTGTGCTCTGTCTGCGGTTTATGGAAGCAACTTCTGTAATGAAAGGAAGCAACTCTGGAAGGATCTAAAGGGGGATGCGGCTATCTTGTGCAATGAGCCGTGGATTGTAGGAGGAGATTTTAATTGTATATTGTCGTCGAATGAGAAAGTTGGAGGGCGGAGGGTGGAGCCCAGCAACGTCTATGACTTCAATAATTGTATTATTGATTGTCGCTTGCAGACCCTCAAATACAGTGGTTCACGACTAAGTTGGTGTAATAAACGGATGGGTTTGAGGCGTATTTCGGCACAGTTGGATCGGGTTCTTTGCAATGAGGTGTGGATTAACAAGCTCACAGACTCTTTCTATGCATATTTGGATCCGCACACCAGTGATCATGCCCCAATGATTGTCAATCTCCATCCTCAGGTAATCACTGATCCGAAGCCGTTTAAATTCTTTAATCACTGGATAGGCTTGCCTGGCTTTTATGATGTTATTAATTCTTCATGGGAGCATAGAATCCGTGGCTCCAGTATGTATCGTTTGGTTTGTAAACTAAGGCGAGTTAAATTAGAGCTTAAGCTCTGGGCAAGAGGTCATCAAGCTAATAACTTAATCCATAATTGCCGCACCCTGCTGGAGGCTATTAGGTGTGATAGCTCTCTTCCTTATGATAGTAGCCTCCAGGAAAGAGAGCGAAAATTGGCAAATGAGCTTGCTACCTTATTGGGACAGGAAGAGGAGATGTACCGTCAGAGAAGCAGACAGGATTGGTTGGACCTTGGTGACAGAAATACAAGTTTCTTCTACAACGCAATGAAAGCACGGCAAGGTCGCAATAACTTGACCCACCTGGTGGATGTCAACGGTCTCCATAGTAAATCATATGATGACATTAAATCTGATGCAGCAAACTTCTATGAGTCCCTTTATAATCAAAACACATATTGGAATGTTTTTCCTAAGCTTGTGCCCAAGAAGAAGATCAAACTAGAAACGGCCAAGTGGCTTGAAAGAATGGTAAGTGCTGATGAAATTAAAGAAGCGGTTTTCAGTATTGGCGCATCCAAAGCTCCAGGCCCAGATGGGTTTAATGGCTTTTTCTACCAGCATAATTGGAACATTATTGGCCCTGATGTTGTGACAGCAGTGCAATCTTTTTTCAGATCAAGTTGCATGTTGAGGCAGGTAAATCACACGTTCCTTACATTGGTTCCAAAAAACACTAATGCTTCTTCCTTGGGTGATTACAGGCCCATTGCAAGTTGCAATGTTATCTACAAGGTTATTACCAAAATCATTTGCAACAGGCTGCAGAGATTTATCCATGATCTAGTCTCCCCGAACCAATCAGCTTTCTTACAGGGGAGATTGATTTCTGATTGTGCTCTGTTGGCTCACGAGCAAATCAGAGATTTTAGCAACCCAATGGGGTCCAGAGCATGTTTAAAACTTGATCTCAGAAAGGCGTTTGACAGTGTTAACAGGGACTTTGTCTATTTCATCTTGCATCAGATGGGGTTTGGCCATAAGTTCATTGGGTGGATTAGGGAATGTATTTTCACGGCATCCTTTTCCGTAATGGTTAATGGATCTCCTGTGGGACACTTTGGAGGTAACAGAGGGCTCAGGCAAGGTGATCCCCTTTCTCCATACCTTTTTGTCATTATTATGGAATGCTTCACTCTGCTTCTGGCCAAGGCCCTGACTAAAGGGAGCATCCAGCCTATATGGCGAACGGGTTCTATTTCACATCTGCTTTTTGCTGATGATCTGTTGGTTTTCTGCCGTGCTAACAAAAAATCATTCAGGGGCATTAAAATACTTCTTGAAGAATTCCAGAACTTTACAGGTCTTCAGATTAATTGGGACAAAAGTACTTCTATGTTTAGCAAAGGAGTTAAAAATCCGGGCGATCTTGCTAATTATCTTGGAGCTAGACATGGCCAAGCTATCACTACCTACCTTGGACTCCCCCTGTCTCCCAAATACCCCAAGGCTCAAATGTACTGCAGGCTTATTGATAAGTGCAGAAAGCGGATGAGTGGTTGGACTTCTGCTACTCTTTCGATTGCTGGGCGAATAGAGTTGGTTAAATCAGTAATTTATGGTATGATTATGTTTTGGGTACAAGTGTATAAATTCCGTAAATCTGTGTTGCGTACCTTAACATCAATGTGTAGAAAGTTCGTCTGGGGCCCTACAAAAACTTGGTCGTGGCGTGACTCCTGCAGGCCTAAAGAGGAAGGGGGAATTGGACTAAGATTGCTGGCTGACCTCAATCATGCGGCTGGTATTAAGCTTACATGGAGGCTCCTCAGGTGTAGAGGGCTTTGGGCAGAGTACATGCGGGGCAAATATAAGGATTCTTCTAATTTCTATGAAGCAAAAGGACTTGCAACTCAATCTGGTACTTGGAAATTTCTACTTCAATGCAGAGGCCTTTCGCAGAAAATTATTGTGAGAAAGGTGGGAGATGGGAAAGATACCCTATTTTGGCATGATAACTGGTTATCCTGTGGACCTTTAAAATTGCAACACAATATTCCTGATGGCGCCAGCAAAAAACGAGTATCCGACTATTGGGACGGTGCAAGGTGGATCGAATGTCCCGACATCCAAAATCTAAGACATCATTTCCAGCATATGATATTATCCACAGGGCCGGATTACTGGGCTTGGAAAAATGACGTTGCCTTTAGATTTAAGGACGCATGGGACACTGTTCGAGAGAAAATTCCCCCTTTCACTTTTCACAGCCTTGTATGGTACAACAAGCACACCCCAAAATTCTCAATAACCCTATTACAGGCCTTCAAGGACAAACTCCCCACTAAGATGCGCATGGACAGCTGGATGGACCTCTCCTCTACTACTTGCGAGCTGTGTTTGGAGGAACCGGAAACTGTAGAACACCTATATTTCAAATGCCCTTACTCCCATTATGTCATGCGCAGGTCACTACTTAAGCTCGGCCAACCAGGACCTGATGAGCTTACTCTGGCTTCGGTTGGAGAATTCTATATGGAGAAATTTAAAAAAACCGGCCAGCTAGGTACCCTTGCTAGAACGGTACTTGCTTCGTTGGTATGGCACCTTTGGCGTGAACGCAACAGGAGGATATTTGATAGCAAGAGTAAACCAAAGACTGCCCTATTTGATGACATCGCTGCGGATGTTCGAATAATCATGCGCAATTCTGAAGATATATGTCCTGATGTTGCAGACATCTTTGCTAACTAGGATATTTGTGGTATTGGTTGATTCTTTTTGCCTTGATCAGCCGATTGGTTTGTATCGTGTCTTGTTTTCTGGTTTGTTGTTGTGGTCTTGAGAATGGATTCTTGGCCATTTGATCTAGGGTGACGACGCTTGTGTCCTCTCCTCTAGTCACTTTGCCCTGAATTTTGGTATCAGACCACTTTGTAAATATTTAATCTTCAATACAAATTCATACTTACCTTGCAAAAAAAATATATATATAAAATATATAATATATATATATATATATATATATATTATAAAACAGGGATGTTATCATGGGTTATTGGATAAGAGTTTTTGGATAAGAGTTGAGAAATTGGGTATAAATGATGTATGTTATTGGATAAGATAAGAGAAATTGGATAAGATAAGAGAAATTGGGTATAAATGATGGATGTTATTGGATAAGATAAGAGAAATTGGATAAGATAAGAGAAATTGGAGAAGTGAAGAGAAATTGAGTTTGAAATTTGAAGTTTGAAACAAAATTTTGGGGGGAATTAAATTTGGGTGGAAAGAAAACAACCATGCGCTCAAAAAAAACCCTCGCAAGCGCCCTACTCCTGCTCCACTCGCGCCCCAATCTCAGCCAATGGTGGACGTCGGGCAGGGAGACGAGCAGGCGGGGTGGTTAGACGGCTGGAAGACTGGGCCGGTGATGAGAGGGCTAAGGGAGAGCTTCAATCTGGGAAAGACGAGGACTTTGGAGTGGAGCTGCTGATCTCGCCAAGCCCCGGATGGAATCTTTTCTTCATGAGGTCGAATCTTCTTCTTCTTCTTCTTCTTCTTCTTCTGGTTTTTTTGATCGTGTCCAGTTGATGGGTTTGTTGATTCCTGCAATTTTTGGTATAAAGGAGAGAGCTTTTTCGATGTTGGGTCTTAAATTGTGTGATTATCAGTCATAGAAGCATGTAGTTGCCTTCAAAACACAGCAGATCTGATGAACGGGAAAAGCTTTCCAGATGGAGCAGATCTGAGGACATGGATCATTGAGCCGGAACAAGAGGCTTCCCTGTTGAACCCATTTCAATGCCGGATCAATTGCAACTTTTTAGTGTAAAAACTCCCCAGAAATCTTGAGCAAAGATATTGTGAAGGGTTGGCTTCCTTGCGTTGGTTGATATAGAGAACAAGAGAAGATGTAACTTATGATATGGATGGCTTATTATATTCTGTCTCTAGCAATTTTTTTAAGCAAGCCAAGTCGTTGGTTGATGTGAGCAAGAATCTTTGGAGTAAAGTAGAAAAATAATTTCTTCATCATTCTGAAGATTCCAAAGATTCTTCAGGTTCTTCATCAGGTCATCTATTAATTTCTTCATCATCCTGCTCTTTAGTTCTTTTTGTCCCAGTGAAAAAGTGTTGGATTTGATGGTTTCATTAAATGAGAGGTGAGATATATTTGCTGACTATAATTGTTTCTTTGTTTTTTTATTTTGCATATTACATGTTTGATGCTTTGTTTCAATAAGCACATGTTTGATGCTTTGTTTCAATAAGCATAGTTGGGGAAACAACTTTTTGAAGGTGATGTTCTTGAGCCCTGCCTACTACATGGATATTTGTGGAGTGGGAATGCCAATCAGTTACTGTAATCATAGCACATGTTAGTTGCAACATTTAGATTCATGCTCAATTTACTTAATCAGGTATGAAGCAACATTATATTTTTGACCTTAAATGTAGTGCCTTATTTTTGATGGTCTATTTCCCAATTATATTTTTGACATTATAGTTGCTTTGTGCCAATCTTTTTTGAAGTTAGATGTAAGCTGTCTCCTTGAATTATTTTTTTCAAAGCCAAATTTTTTCATATGCATTACATTTTTTCCACATACATCACATTTTTCCCCATCCATCGTTGGTGGTTCACATTTAGCATGAGCAGTTGCCAAGTTGAGACCGAAGAATTGGAAGAGCACACTGCCTATATCTCTGCTCTGAGTTCAGACATTACTTTTTACCCATTCATTTGATTGCTTCACTAGCTTAATTGTTCAGTACCTAATTGCTATGTTATTTTAAGTACCTAATTGCTATGTTATTTTAAGTGTTTAGGCTGCTTCCATTTTTATGACAAATTTACTCATTTTAGTTATTTTTCATCTATTTTTAGAAGTGTTGTGGTAACATGATTTCATATGAATTCAACATTGTCGTTCCCGATTTTAAAAGCTTAATTGTAGTTATTAAGTTGCGTACGCTAGATATGAGTTGTCACCTCATTTAGCTCACTTAGCCCCCCGAACAAGCTCATTTAAATGAGTTGTCAATTTATGCACATCATACATATTTTTTTGTGTTACGCATCTTTATGTATACTATTAGTCTTGCTAATTCATTAGCAACTTCAGTAGGGTGTTTGAGGGATTTTTCCAGTTTGCCAAATTTTTGATACTGTAGGTTTGCTTAATTTTTCAGTTTGTTAGGGATTTTAATTTTTCGGATGAATTCCTTATCTGATCAAATCAAATATGGTAGCATGTTAAGTTTGGATTAGTACAAAGCAAATTTTAGGAAGGCTTTTCATTGTTGATATTAGGAAATTTTTGATTTTAGGAAGGCTTTCCATTTTTTCTGAACAAAGCAAATTGTTTAGATTAGAGTACTTTAGCCAAACAAAGCAAATTTTTTATTTTAGGAAGGCACTCCATTGTTTAAACCTGAAGCATTATGTTTTTTAGACCAAAAATAGTAACATTATGTTTTCTCCTTTGTTAAGGAAGCTGCTCATGAACATTTTTTTCTCGCGCAAAATAGGAGAAAACTACTCATGGCCCATTTTTTGCTTGCGCAGAAGAGAAGGAAACAGGTTACGAGCAAAACAGGTCAGCCAATTTTTTTGAACCCTCTGTTTAAATTCATCCCCAAACATTGTTTTGAAAACTCTGTTTAACTCTAGAAGCAGATGAGGAAGCACATTATTTACGTGCTCACTGATTATTGATTATGTGATCGCTCTGCTCAGTTGTTGAACTCTCGGTCATGTAATTTTTTTGAACCCTCTGCTTATTTATTATGTGCTCGATGTTTGATTATGATTATCTACAATTTTTATGAACCCACTGCAATTTTTTTGAACCATGGAATGCATAGAATTAGTGCGCCCAGTGGGTTTATGGACACATGTTATCTGTTTCATCTTGCATCTTTAAAAAATGCAATTCTTAGGAACTTACCGCACTGTAATTTTTTAAGATTCCATTTTATCTGTCAACAATTGAATTTCATCTTGCAACTTCATCTTTCAATTTCAACTTTAAAAATGAAATTAGTTCCTAATTCCATTTACTATGGAACTAATGCAACTTCATTTTTGTGAACCTTGGAATGGATAGAATTAGTTGAACAGATGGGTTTCATGGAAAAAATACAACAGATGGGTTTCATGGAACTTCATTTTTTACCATGGCATGCTTACAAATAGTTAACATCTTTAAACAATGGAGTTGCGTGTAATGAATTACTGCAATGAATGATTGTTCCCCATTAACTAATTCTATGCATACAAACATATATATTATGGCCATATTTTCCGCATTAACTTTACACCGTAATAAGAGTTGCTCGAATTGAGTGTAATGAATTACTGTTGCAGACATTTGCTTTCATGCCTGATTCATTCATTCTCTTTAGTATAGTAAGTGTGGATATATTTCTCCTTAATTTTAGCTGTCATTTATGCCAATGAGTACCACTACTAGCCAGTAGCCACAATTAACTTTTATCTTCACAAAGTAAGATTTGTAGACTTCCAATATGTTATTGGATTCACAGTATTTTTGAATTCACTTAACTATTCTGGACTGGGTCTACCCTTTCAACTATATTATTCCATTCACAGTAATATGTTATTGCATTCCAATATGTTATTGCATTCACGGTGTATCGACACATATATGGCTTCATGGTAGAAGTTCATCTGCTAAATAGATTAAGGTTGAGTTTTGGACATTTATGATTGAGATGAAATGGAAAATGTTGAGATCTCTTTCTTCTCATCAACCTTGAAAGATGCATCTGCATGAAGGCTAGAGTGAACTTATGAGACTTTTTGGAGAAGGGAGAACTGTCAGCAAATAAACAAAGCATGTGTTAGAAGAGGCAAATGTGCATTCAATGATAAACTGGAAGTTTACAAAAGGTAAAAAATCCAAAACTAAATTTGTTTTACGTATAGATTGGTAT
Source organism: Scilla litardierei (assembly GCA_030789695.1). Classification (NCBI taxonomy): domain Eukaryota; kingdom Viridiplantae; phylum Streptophyta; class Magnoliopsida; order Asparagales; family Asparagaceae; genus Scilla; species Scilla litardierei. The sequence goes on from CM061142.1 coordinate 374,121,140, forward strand.
CATTTGATTGATTTGGCCATTGACGCTCTAAATGAAATTTGATTTTTTTTCCCTATTGAATTAATCCAACAATCTTCAGTTCTATAGCTTACAAAAAACTAAAATTGGAGATATTTTGCTATTAAAATTAGAAACATTAAAATTTTGCTCATGTTAGTTATTATATTGGGATGTTTCAGATTTTAGATTTTTGCAAATTGGAGGGTATTGCAGGGTATTACTCCTCCACTCAAAGCCGTCATCTTCAACCTCATCCTCCACACACAACAGGAGGTGAGTTCTTTTGGGATTTTTCAGATTTTTGAACCATTAGATTTTTGAAACATTTAGGAATTCCAGTTGGACCTAATAATAATTAAACTCACAGCATTTGAGTTTAGTCCTAATAATAATTTTCTGTGAGTTGAACTCACAATCCAGTTGGACCAATTTGGTTTGAGTTGAACTCAAACTCAAACTACTAAACTCAAATAATTGAACATTGTTTCCAAATTGGTCCAACTGGGTTCTGGTCCTAACAATAATTTTCAGAACTCAATTCCTTCTAATAATTGAACATTTAAGTAATTCAAGTTGGCCCTAATAATTTGAGTTTTGTAGAAATTCCAGGTGCTCCTACTAAACTCAATTATTTGAGTAAGTTGGTCCTAATAATTAAACATTTACTTAAATGTGTTCTGCATTTGAGTTTAGTAGTTCCAATTGGTCCTACTAAACTCAATTCCTACTAAACCCAACTCAAATGTGTTCCACTGTGTTGCAAAAAGATTGCTTGAGTATGAATTTTAGTATGAAATTATGTTAATTTCAGTTCCAAATGTGTTCAAATAATGATGCAGATATTAGTTCCAACTGTGTTCAAATTTATGCTCATTTTGTTGAGTATACTCAATAACAATGCAGTGGGCTCTAGATGTGTTAAATTAGTTTTGCATTTGTTTTTAGTATACTTGATATTCTACTGTTAAAACACAGTTAATGTAATTTGTTTTGAGTACCGGGATTTATAAATATAGCTATTCTCCTACTTGGTTAATAGAAGCTGGCATTTGTACTTTGCTAAACATAGCTATTCGAATTTTCATCCAGCTTCCATTTTTGTAGATTGTGGAGTGATTTGCATGGTGTACTTTGCTGCCTGATTGTAATGAAGTTAGAGTGAAAGCAGAAGGTAATATACATAAAGCTGCATTTGTTAATATAGAGCCCAATAGTGAGGATGAATGGGAGATTCGGAAGCTCGACTTGGAGCTTGCTGAAAAGGCCATTTTGAACCAGGTAAAGCCAGAGATACCTCAAGGAACCTAAATTTGAGTCTTTGATTGGCATGTCACAATGATATGTAGCTAAGTATACAAGTATATCCGTCAGTCAATATGGAGCTAGGACAACATGTTTGCATACTTCATAATTTTTCAAATGGTCCATATAACCTAGGAGAGAGCAAATTTGCAATTATCATATCCTCAAGCCCACACCATAATCCATGAAAGATAAAAACAGTGTTTGAATTTTCTTTGTTAAGTTGTTAACTATATTTTGCGATTGCTAAAAGTTGCAATTATTGCTAAAAGTTATTGCTCAAGCCCAGACTTATGATTATGTGCTCAACTTTGTTAACCCAATCACAAGCTCAACTTTGTTAAGTCCACACTTCGTTTGTGTGGCCAAAAATATGGATGATAATTGCTAAAGTTGACAGAAATAACTTTGCTAAAAGTGTGGACAGAAATAACCCAATCACAGTCAGAAATGGAAGTGTGGACAAAAATAACCCAATCACAAGCTCAACTTTGTTAAGTTTGTCAATTATTGCTCAAGCCCAGACATAAATAACCCAGTCAGAAATTTGCAATTATCATGTGCTCAAGCCCACACCATAATCACAAGCTCAACTTTTAGCAGACATCAATGAAGGGGGAACAGCTCATATTCTCATATTCTGTTGTCTTGTAGATCCTAAATTGTGAGAGATAAATGATGGGGAGCAGCTCCTATCTGTTGTCGCGCAAGTCCTAAAAAATGAAGGGGGAGCAACTCTCATTATTTAATTCGTGAATTACATTGTGATGTTTAACTGCTCCTATTCTGTGGGATTTTCCAGCAGACATTAAAGGTAATGATTTATGAATATAAAAAGGCAATGATCAGATTTGAGATTTACACCTATTTTTGTTCTCTACATGCTCCTGGAAATATGGAACTATGCTAAATATGGGTTCCTTTTAAGCTGAGAATTTACCACTTTGAATTCATTTTCCTTAGTCAAGAAGAGCGAGCTATCTTTCACCATTCATATGATCAGAATTTTGTTGAATTCTCATTTTCAACTCTTGGCTTCTTCTTTTCCCTTTCTTTTAATTATTTTTCCTTCGAGTTAAAGATTTGCATGCTTTATGTTTAAAGCCAATTGAGTTACTGAAAGGCATGCTATCTCTCATAGAAGTTAACACTTTTGTATTGTTATATTGTTTCTAGGAGAAGCATAAAGAGTGAGATTCTGGGCATTGATCAAGAAGTGCAAGTTAAACACTTACTATTTCAACCCATTTATGTGTCCCTCTTGCATCTTTAAGATCCACATTGAAAGCTTTAACTTCATGTCGTTAATGAAGGGAAGGTCACGGTGTCACGGGGATGGCACAGATGAAGGGAAGGTCACTCGGTATAAGTTCATTTACCTGTCATTAACGAACAGAGATGGCTGGTAGTGGGATGGCATTGTCTGGGTGCCAAATGAGAGGGTGGATCAGTACAAAGGAAGGTCATGGTTTTTATCGTGACGGGGTGCGTTGTCATGGTGCGGTGCAATCTTTGGTTATGACATTGGCATCTCAAGTACGTTTTCAAAATGTAATTTCGGTCACCTTCTGTTTGTTTTTGTTATAGAAGTGGACTGTAATTTAGATTAATCCGAGGGCATAATTTAGATGAAAATGTGGCGCTTACTATTATTGTGTTAGTGTTGATGTGTTTTGGGGACCTGAGAAGTTGACCTTGCAAAAAATCATAATTAAATATTAATTTATAATGTACAAATTATACTGATGCAAGGATACAATAGTAATCTTCTAATAGTGAGATTTTCAAATAGCAACATAGATATCAATGAAAATTTTCTCTTTTTTGCATGAACAACTTTTTTATTTTTTTTCTTTGAAGGAAACTGGAAGCACACTCAGCTTGACGTGTCGTTGTGCTCCTTGATGGATGTGGCAGCAGTCTCTAGCAACTAGAGGACTCTGCTCTAGTCTGAAGCCGTCCAGTGGATCATCAACAAGATGTAAGAATTTTTTCCCTTTAGGGTTTGTAATTGGACTGAACTGGCTTACAAGGTTGAATCATTGTCTATAAGGGTGATCATCCATAAACTTACGGGCTTCATTGGTGAAAGGAAAAATAAATTCACCCTTGAATAATCACTTTGAACCCTGAAAATGTGAATTTGATAGTGTAGGTTTCGTGATTGAAAATATGCTAATTTTGTTGGTTTATGGAATATTTGCCGACTTGGATGTATGGTTATTTAGAGAAGAATTGGAGTTGCCATTAAATCATTATTACTGTCATTTGAGTTTATGTAAGAAATGCTTGCTTCTTCACATATCCAATATCCAATTTAAAAATTTTCAGATATTCCAATAATTTGCTATTATGTTTGTATGTAAGACTTGAAAGAAAATCTGGAATTGAATGTGTGCACGCACACACACACATATAATCACTGATATATTACACTTCTGTGTTTTTAATTCAATAAATTTGTCTTCTCTTAAAACAAAATGTTACTATAGACATAAGACCTTTATCTATGTTTTCAACCTCTGAAGCATCCTAAATGGTTAGAATAACTATGCATATGATACTACATGCATACTTCCTTTATAATTCATATGTAATTACTACTCTTTTCCTTTTTCTGGTACAATTTATGTTACAATTAACATAAGGCTGGTTGGTGGAAAGTGATTATGTGTGAATTTAGATCCAAAATAGTTTCATTTGCTATGTTTGATTGAAATAGCCATAATAAATATGGTTTTAATTCATGGATGACCCCTTTGTTGTTATAGTGTGAATTTATGTTCTGTTTTTTCTTCATTACTCAGAGGCATTTTATTTTACTTTTGATCAAACCTTTGTCTGATGATCAAATTTTATTTTTGGAGATGGGTCCAATTCCTTCCTCACTACTTTTGATCAAATTTTATTCAATCATGTCTTCTTGGGAATTGAAATGGAATAATGTCTTCCTGAGTATTCAAAATGTTGATCAAATAAAATGGTGTCTTCTTGAGTATTCAATCCATGCATGTCATGTCATCAAAATGAGTCCAAGTTGTTTAAGTAGCCAACAAATTGAGCATAAACCTTTCATTAGGTGACAGATTCACAAATGTCGTTAATTTGCTTTCATGTTAGCTCTATTATGGTCAGCTTTTGTTAATTTCAATTATGAAAAACTATTGTTTATTTTGCTTTTATCTTTTTGTGTTTTGTTCCAGTTGTTTTAGGTCCAGCGTATATTTCAAATTGTTTGATGAACATAACTTACTTCATGGTATGGGTGGAAATTTTTTGGAGTATCAATATGCTTGGTGACTGTACTAGCTTTATTATTTCTTGATTCCCTCAATTTCATGGATCGTACTTCTGATATACTCAAGAAGACAGGGTTTAATATGAATTTACTTGGTCCTGTAAAGAATTAGTTTATGCAGAAGTCTGATGAGTATTTTATTTTTGCAATTATTTGATCATGTTGATCAAATAAAATGATGTCTGGTGAACTATGTTGTCTGCTTGAGTATTCAATCATGTCTTCTTGAGTATGATGTCTTCTTGAGTATTGACATGAAATGTTGTCTTTTTGAGTATTCAAAATGTTGATCAAATAAAATGTTGTCTTCTTGACTAATCAATCCATTCATATCCTGTCATCAAAATGAGTCCACGTTGTTTAAGTAGCCAACAAATTGAACATAAAACTTTCCTTAATTGAAAGATTAACGAATGTTCTAAACCCTAATTTCCTTAGTTCATCACCCTAATTTCCTTCTTGCTTAATGACATTTAAATTGCATTTGAGTTAAGTATGTTATTGAGATTCCGTGTTTATTAGTCTTCATGGTTCATAGTCTGAATGGCTCATCATCACTATACATGTGGTGAAACTTGATATGGGAAAATTCCAGTCTGTACTAGACTAATGATGCTAAATATGTAGTTGTTTACTCTTCTGTTGTAATTAATGAAACAATATGCATGGACTCTAACATGATGTAGAAACAAATTCAGTGGTTATACTAGATTCTTTCACTAGCTAAAATATTGACATGCCTGTAAGAATCACTTTTAAATCAGTATCACTAGCTATCTTTGGTTACAAAATACTTTATAACATCAGAATTAAGGTTTGACAAGATAGTGATTGACAATGAAGTTGGCTTAGACTAGCTGAGAGATTATGAGTTTGCTTGGAGATAATGCTGGAAATGGACTAGCTGAAATTTTTGGGGTAAATAAAATTTAAAATTTTGGTGGAAGTAAATTTTTGGCAAAACTAAAATTTAAAATTTTAGGGGGAACTAAAATCTGGAGGTAATCAAATTTTTGGATGAAACTTTTGGGGTAACTAAATCTGGTAGGAATTAATATTTGGGGGGAACTAAATTTTTTGAGGGGAATTAAATTCTCTTTATAAACTAAATTTTGGGGGAAAACTAAAATTTTTGGAAAGTGAAAATTTTCAAAAAAACCCTAAAATATTTGAGCGGCAATAAATTTGGAGGGTGCTAAATTTTGGGTGGAACTAAGATTTTTGGGGGAACTACATTTCTTTGGATGTGCTAAATTTTCGGGGGATCTAAGATTTTGAGGGGGATATCTAAAATGAGCCGTGCCCTATGGGCACGGGTTATATACTAGTGTGTATATATATATATGAGACCAACATCTATAATAGGTGCTATAAGCACCAAATACAACATCCAGAGCTATATACAAACAACCATGGACTCAAACCCTAACAAAAACTAGTCCTAAGGTGAGTCAGTCTCTAAAACACCATCAATCGATATGGATCACTATGGTATCCGAATGACGACTTGAGCAACAAAACATCACATGAGCAGATCATCGAAGAGGGCATACAGGAGCCTTCCTCTTGGATGATGATGCAACTCTACAAGCAGCATGTGCAGAGGGTTGACTGGACTCAGTGGAAACATGCACATGAGGCTGAATGTAGTGACAGGAGGAGACAAAATGACCTTAGCAGAAGGGGCCTGAGTGTCACCAAAAGAATGAGGAACAGTAGTGGGTGTAGGATGAATAGCAGAATGGGGGATGTCCTCAGATGGTGGAAACATAGCCTGAATAGAGGATGGAACATGAAATACTTGAAATACAAACGACTTGTAGGTCAGCTCAAGGAGAAGTGAAAGCTTCTGATCCATGTCAAAACTATCATATCAAGCACAGAAACTCGCTTATTCAAGTGAATGAGGAGTGGATCAGGCAATGAAGCAGGAGGAGATGGAGATGATGGCATAGCATGATGAGATGGAGATGCTCAAATTCAGATGCTGAATGTAGAGGATTAGCGACAGATATCCGTAGAAACTTAGCGGAAGAAGACATGGACTGGGAACTCTGAGAGCCGGGTGAGGATGGAGAACCCTTAGGTGCGGAGACTACAAAACCATGTAAGTAGGAGGAACGCGAGAATTTTCGCACGGTTTTGAACCAAGACGCTACAGTCTTCGATGCCATGAGAAGAAATCGAAAGAAATCATCGATTAAGGCTCAAAATGAAAGAGAAATACCAAGCCAATGACAAACGACTGAGGAGGAGTGATCCAAGAGCTCGATCGAGTCAAGGAGGAGAGGAATCGACAACTAGGAGCTTCGAACCAACGAAGAAGATGAAGAGACAGTCGAGGTTTGAAGGAGGAAGACGAGGGAGAGTCGATCGGATGGGAGAGAAAATTCGACGGCCTTGTTTACTTAAGTGGAGGGAAAATGAATCTAGGCTGTTGGATCGAAAGATCAACGGCTCAGATTAAGTTATCGAACCATCACAGACGTGGACATTCGACTCATGTAAAATCGTCAGTCGATTGGCCGACAAGATAGAAAACTGAGTAGATAGATAGACATGCGTCTGTTGTGTAATTCACAGTCGCTTGGAAAAGTGACAGGCACCTGTAAAATACACGACAGTCGCCTGCCAGAAAGTCAAAATTTTTGATGATTTGACAGAGACATTTCAAGATCAAGACAGGCGCCTGATGAACAAATTTCAGTCACTTGTCGGAGAGACAGGCACCAGAAAATTATACATCAGTCACCTGTACAAAAACACATATTTCAGATAGAAAAATTAGAGTTGGACAAGCGACTGTCGAAGGATTGATAGTCTTCTGGCCTGGTCCAAAAAAGAAGAGTAAGGCTAAAATCAAGAGAATTAAGACAACTCACCCTAAGACATATACTCTAACTATTCTTCAAGCATGGAATCACTATCAAAACAATATAAATTGACATACAAATCACGTATAATAATCCTAACAGATAAAATCATCAAAATCTCAAAATAAATCTCATCGAAAAATATATGTAAACATACGGCATAACAAAACATGAGATGTGAAATGATGACATGAGTTAAAAACATGATATAACATAAAAATATGAACTCTTATAATTCAGATTCACACATAATCCCTAATTCTCCACGCAACCTTATAAATGAATCTTCTTTAAGAGGTTTAGTGAAGATGTCGTCGATTTGTTTATGGGTTTCAATGTACTCCAAGATGATGTCCTTCTTAGCTGTATGATCATTATGAAATGGTGTCTCACTTCTATGTGTTTGGTACGGAAGTGATGTACCGGATTTTTGGAAAGACAAATTACACTTTGGTTATCAACCATGATAAGCAAAGTATCACAATTGACACCATAGTCTTTGAGCATGTGTCACATCCAAAGAACTTGAGCATATGCAAGACCCACGGTAATATATTCTGCATCAGTCGTGGACAATGATACCAAGTTCTGTTTCTTGGAAAACAAAGAAACTATAGAATTTCCTAGAAAATGGCAAGTGCCACTAGTACTCTTCCTATCGGATTTGCATCCGACAAAATCGACATCACTATATGAGATTAACTCATATGCGATAGAGTTTTGGTAAAGTAACTCATAATCTAGTGAATGATTGAGATAACAAAAAATTCGTTTAACCGCAATCAAGTTGACTCCTTAGGTCTAGCTTGATATCTAGCACAAAGACATACGAAGAACATAATATCAGGCCTACTAGCGGTTAAGTAATGTAAGCTATCGATCATCCCTCGATATAGATGAACGTCTACATCTTTCCCATTCTCATCCTTGTGTAGATGGGTTGTCGTACTCATGAGAGTCCATTTGCTTGAAAACGATTCCATCCCGAATCGCTGGATAAGCTCCCCGGTGTACTTTGTTTGATGTATGAAAGCTCCATCCTTCATTTGCTGAATTTGTAGTTTAAGGAAGTAGTTGAGCTCACTCATATGACTCTTTTCAAATTCATCCTTCATACACTTAGAAAATTCTTGGCAAAGATTAAACTTAGTAGAACCAAATATTATATCGTCTACATAAACTTGAATTAAAAAGGATGTCATTTTCATAATCGTTAATGAAAAGAGTTGAATCAACTTCACCCATTTTAAAACCTAAATCAAAAAGAAAGATTTTGAGTCGATCATACCAAGCTCTAGGTGCTTGTCTCAACACATATAGCGCTTTCTTATGTTTGTAAACATAGGTTGGAAATTTTTCCTGAATGAAATCGGGTGGTTGAGAAACATAAACTTCTTCATAAATAATTCCATTTAAAAATGAACTTTTAACATTGATTTGAAATAATTTAAAATTTTTATGAGATGCAAAAGATAAAAGCAACCTAATAGTTTCTAATCTAGCTTTGGGGGTAAATGATTCTTTGAAATCAACACATTCCTCTTGCCGATCGCCTTGAGCTACTAACCTTCCTTTATTCCTTGTGATGACCTCGTTCTCATCGGTCTTGTTCTTAAAAATCCATTTGGTCCCAATCACTTAGTGACCACTTGGAAGGGGAACTAGCTCCCAAACTTCATTTCTTTCAAATTGCATGAGCTCCTCTTCCATTGCAATTACCCAAGAGCTATCTTCACACGCTTCTTGGATGTTCTTTGGCTCAATAGTAGAGAAAAATGCACAATGCGACAACTCATCAATTCTTGAACTTGTTCGGACACCCACACCAATATCTCCAATTATTTGCTCATAGGGGTGATTACAAACGATCGGATAAGCTTTGAGAATACTTGGATCACTAGGAACATCCTCAACAATTTCATTAGTATTGTTAGTCTCAATAATAGAATCATTAATTTTAACATTCCTAATGGAATCACATAAAACATCTACACTATCATTGACAACACGAGGATTATCAAAATCTACAAAAAATTGAAACGTGTATTGATTCCTCGATTGTGATGGCCCATATTCATCAGTACACATATTCTACGTATTTTCTTAAATTGAAAGTATTTTATAGTGGTTGATCAGGAGTTTTATATCAAAATAGTTTTTAAATCATTTATAAAAAATATTTTGTAGAACCAATAGTTATAGCCTATTTTAGGGAATACGGGTGCCATCCAAAACCTCTAAATAATTTTTATAATTATTTAAACTCAATTATTAACAATACAATCGTAACAATTAGTTTTTTATATAAACGTTATCAAAATGATTTCTAACTTATACCATAAGCTTCTAATATTATTTAGTGCTCTCCATATTAATTTTGCAATTTTCTGAGTCAAATCAATAGAGAACCTGCATCCTAAACGTTTTGGCCCAAAACTCGTATCTCGGTAACTCAGATTATAATATGGACCTCGTAGTCACGATCCTCGTGACAATAAGAAACCGTGGCTATGTTTTTGTAATTTTTCTGAGTCATTTAACTTCAGGGGCAAAATCGTAATTTCACTAATTGCTTTCACTAATTACTGTTTTACGTTATCCTAATTACTATTCTAATTACCCACATATGTCGACAGATGACACCAAACTACTTCCTAAACCAGTAGCCCATGTGTTAGCTTTCCCAAAAATTCCATGTTTAGTCTTCACTCACCCACATACTCTCATTACTCCCTTTGACTAATGGAATTTTTAATTACTAATTAACTTATTATTTAAACCCTTCTAAGCTCTTCTCTCTCACAACCCAACCCAGAAGCCACAGGCCGAACTATAATAAATCACCCAGGCTTGTTCTCAACCCAACCCCGCACTCGAACCCTCACCCCCGACTTCTCAGCTCAACCCATACCCGATCCCCTCTAGTCGACGTCCTTCTCTCCCCCTTATCCGGTGAAGGCGGCCTATAGACGCCGTCTACCAAAGAATCTCACACCCACCAGAGCCCCCACCGCGAGCAACCACTCCAAGAGCCCAACAGCCGCTCCTCCCTTCCCGCTCTCCGACTGAAGCCCGATAGCCCTGTGCCCCTGTCCGCTCCTCCTCTCCCCTCCGACGTAGCAACGCCGCATCTACCGCCCTCTCCTTCGAGCTCCACTCTCCTTGCCACCCGTGCATGCCGACGAACCCACTGTAGCTCGCCGATTCCTCCGATGCTCGGCCACTGCTCCTTCCTCCATGTCGAAGGCCTAAGATAATTACAAGACCAGTCCCAGAAAATCAGAAACGACGAAACGGACTCATTGGCACTGGTTTCATCACCAAAAGGCAAGTATATTTCACACAGTGAAATTTCAAAGTCAAAACTTAAATAAGCTAAATATGTTTAAAAATTCGTATCTTAAGATTTTCACGTACACTGACGCACGAGAAAAATATATGTTGTAGTACTAGTAAATACGATCATTTTGACCCCTTATTGGAAGAATTCTGACATATGGTTTGCTCTAAACTATTCTTTGAACATATGTCTTAAAAATGATTTCTTGATTTAAAAATTGTTTTTGGCTCTTTTAAATTGTTTAAAATTGCTTAAAAATTATTTAACAATCTTGAAAAATAGCTACTAGCCTTAGAAAAATATTTTAAGCTAATTTAAACTCATTTGCCTAGCTAAAATCAGTTCTTGCTTATTCTCTTATCTATTTAAGTAATTTTTACGTTTTCGTTTAATTGCTAAATAGAGTCGTGAAGTCGTGAACTTTTGTGAAACTATTGTACGGACTATTGAAACACCTAGACTGAATTGACTGAATGGAAGATGTTACTTCAACAATACTTAATGGAAGATGGAACTTCAACAATAATGAATGGAAGATGGAACTGTAATATAATGAATGGAAGGTGGAATTTCAATAATAAATAGATAGTACACGTCCCCTTGACCTGACACTTGACTTGACCGTGGAATTGGGGTAGTCTATGAACACAAGTGCTACAGAGTGGCTGGATGCACCCATACTAAATTACTTCCAACAAATTACGGGGGTTAGATCCTTGTCTGTTGTCATATCGGGACGGTGGGTACCACCTCGGAGTTGCTCCCGTCGCAGTGCGCATGTTGGTTATCTCTCGTACTCTTGGACATGGACTTATCACTAGAATAGACTGGTTATTAAATATTGTTCTAATCTCTTTTTCTTTCGGTTGCTGACAAAGTTACAGTTTCATATTAAATGTTAAATTGCTGCAGGTTGCTAGTAGTATTGCCAATTGCTATCAAATGATTAAATTGCTACAGGTTGATATGGCTGCGAACATTTAACTGCATTAACTGCTTTAACTACTTTAACTCTTTTAAATTAAACTTATTGCTTATCTTTAGCTCTTTTAAATTAAACTTATTGCTTATCTTTAACTCTTTTAAATTAAACTTATTGCTTATCTTTAAATTTTTTAAATTAAACGTATTACTCGTATTTTCAGCTTTGTTTACTTTAAAATGACTAACGTTTTGGTTTTGAAATTATCTTGCCGAGTAAACCTTTCTGATGGACATTTCACTTTGTTGTTTTACGAAATGTCCGTCAGGTATCAATAGTGAGTTCACTGAAGACGCCTCAGCAGAAGTCTAGCCAGTGCTTGAAGACTACGTGGAGTACCTACCCACGGAAGACTAGACGTTTACCTTCACAATTGCTCTTTTAAACATTTGAAATAATATAATTTGTGCACTTTGTTTGTATTGGCCAGACTAGGCCCAAGATGTATCTTAATTATTGTACGCTGGATATGTAATAATGTTGTTTGGGCTTCTTCTTAAATTTGCATGCAAGGATCTGCAATTTCTACACAGACTCTTAGTGTGTTTAAGCCAAGGAGGAAGAAAAGAAAAAGATTTTAAAAATAGAAGAAAAAAAGTACTCCTCCTTGTTTTAAGCACGCCGTGGACCCGCTCGTGTTCTCGCTCCCGGTAGAATGGGAAGCAGGTCGTGACATCGATCGTTGAAGAGGTTTTGTTGTATACCCGGTAGGCTTTCCTACGTTGTAGAATATCCAACAAAAGTTCATTCATCGGATCTTGGTCAAATTTATCTAGGTTACCATAGGTGTTGTTTATAAAACATTTTGACCCAAAAACACGAAATATTTAACGTACGGCTTTTAATCATAAAACAATTCAAAACAAGTTTTGTTCGTTTGAGGCCTCACTAGGATCCTATTTAGCACATAACCTGCCGTGTGCACTGCATCCGCCCAAAATTGTAGTCCAAGATGACTATCATGGAGCATGGTGCGAACACAATTAATTAGGATCCTATTCTTTCTCTAAACAACACCATTTTGTCGTGGTGCACGAGGAAAAGAAAAGTCATGCGATATTGTAATGAAATGAATGCGATGGTCGTTGTTGAAACATGACATCGACGTAATGTGTAAGGACCCTGGCTATGAGGAAAACGCAAGAAGAGTGGTTGAATAGTGTTTATAAAATTTAAATGATAGTAATACCAATTTAAATTCCTAACCAACAATAAATACGGAATTAAAATAAACCCAAAATGAAACAAAGCTAACACAAAGATTGTTTCAAGGGTTCGGATACCAAGTCAACTCCCGACTTGTTCCCGGTAATCCTACGTCCCTTCCACCCGGATACCACCAGATACTCAAGTTAGAACCCTAAATTGAGGTTTCCTTTAAGCCCACTTGTAGCAACCCTATAAGTGAAATCGAAACACAATCGATGTCCTTGACTCACACAACTAGGGATCAAGCAAACCACTCTCACAAACTGAGAGTAAAACTAATATCGAAAGATATGAAATAATGAAATAACAACACATACAATCACCTATGCCATGAAGTACAACTTGAAAGAGTAAGTGTGTTGTGTGTTGAAGTCTCTTCCAAGAAGAGAGAAATCCCTTTCTCTTGTCACCACCAATTGCTTAGAGGGATATCACTTTGATTCTGGGTTGGAGAGCAAGAGAGAATAAGATTAGAAATCTAGGGCTTTTGGATTTGAGAGCTTTGAAAACTTGAAGATGAAAGCTTAGGATTTTCAAGAGAAGATCAAGAAGTTCTCAACCATCTTTATAGGTTCTCTGAAACCATAAAACAGAATCCCCAAAAACCCCTTTGAAATCCGTGGAGAAACATCCAACGGATCGTATTTATACAATCGACAGTCGACTTATGAAGAAACCACATTTGACTGCTGCACTGTGTCAGAGGGTAGGTGAGAATTCAAATGGTAACTTACCATGTAGGGCATTTGACTGATGAAGGTCTGACAGGTGCTTGTAAACCTAATATGCGACAGAGAAACCTTCTACAAGCGACTACGTGAAACATGAGTAAGTTGAGAAAACTCAGAAAGTTTAGGGAAGACAGGACATGCGACTGATGTGGAACCCACAGGAGCCTATGCCATGGGCAGGAGACTGTGAAACCAACATCAGTCGTCTGATCCTAATAAGTGAAACTTTCCAGAGAGCAAAGTGGTTGAGAAAGAATCGACATGCAACTGTGGAAGCATTCACAGGTGCATGTGCCTTGGGTATGCGACTGTGAAAGCAACAATAGTCGTCTGGCCACAACTGGTGAAATTGCTAGGAATACAGAGAGTTAGGACAAGAATCGACTTGCAACTGAAGAAGAATTCACAAGAACCTGTGCCAATATGTATGCGACTGTTAATCCAACGTTAGTCGTATATCCGAAGGAAGATAAGTTAAATAGCTTTGGGCGAGTGAGAGACATGCAACTGACGAACAAGTCACAAGCACCTGTAACTGGACAGGCGCCTGGACTTTGTACATCAGTCGCCTGATGAAAGTTATAGCCGAAAGCCCAAAAACCAAATGATAAAGTATGTGTAAAATAGATGACTATAGAACAAATCACAAGCGAATATTTAGAGACAGACACCTGTAAATCATTCAGCATTCGCCTGTTGAGAGTCCAAACTGCTCAAGCTTGAGAATAATGAATTGGAGGCCAAGGAAATGTGATCTAATGATTTCCTAGGATAGAAATAAAGATGTGTAGGGGTGGAAAAATCCACCTGACCCAACCTGACCTGACCCAACCCGGCCTCCTTAACCGGGTTTGGGTTTGGGTCTATCCGGGTTGGGTGGTATTCGGGTTGACCCGGTTAACATAGGTAGCCGGCCCTTGGGATTTTGGTTTGAGTGTTTGGTTGTTGTGCTGCTTTGTTAAGTGGTCATAGCTTCGAAGCCCATTGTTTGCTTTACAAATTTTCATTTTTAAATAAGAGCTCATAATCTAGATAAATAAACTGTTGATGTGTAACACTCACATGAGATTGGTAGCTCAGTTGGTTGGCTATTGATCTTGTTTCTGAGTGATCTGAGGTTCGAAACCTCTTCTCACCAAATTATTCCAAACCTTTTATTTGAGAGTGAAAGAAAGCAGGCCGGGTTCGGGTGACCCGCTAACATGTCGGGTCGGGTACGGGTCTTAGATGTCCGACCCGGTTTTAATCCGGGTCGGGTTTGGTTCACCCCTAAACTTGTTGGGTTAAACTTGACCCGACCCGAACCCTACCCTACCCGTTTGCCACCCCTAAAGATGTGTGTGTACTCCAACATAGTTCTACTTCTAAGCTACATACTAGAAAGAATAAAATATTACATCTTGTTTTAGCATCTCTTCATTCCATAGAATGAGCATGAAGTCTTCTAGGAGTTTCAATCAACATCTTTGATCATCCAATCCACTTTGCATGCTTTGATTGATACTTGAGTGACATACATTGCTAATTGATCTTCATGATATGCTTAGGCAATGGATTAACTGCAAGTAGGGGATTAGTCACAAGTATTTATGTTTGCTCATCATTAACACCAAGTCGGGAGAAGTCTAATACTCAACAAATGATGAAAGAATGAGAAATTGTCAAAGCGGTAATTGAGACCGCTAAAATAACGTACGAAAATAAATTATGAAACTGATAGTGAGGCAAAGTGTTAAATGTATGGAGCGCTCGATCCATTCTAATATGTGCGAGACGCAAAATACGGGTTTGGGGGAAACACGTGTAAATTATAGGAGTTAAGGAGCGGACAGATGATAATTTCTCACTCGCTTTGTCACTCCCGAAAGGGGGAGTTAACTAGAGCTAGAGAGTCGGTGGTGTACTCGTGATGCACCAGTCGGTAATTGTTGGTTTTCTTCGTTTTTTTCAATAAAAACCGAGATTTATCTCTCTCCCGTACCTTGCTCCGTTTGGGTGGGGAGTTACAATAGGCCCCTCCAGTGCCCCTTGGTTGGGTACCTCTTTTCACCCACCCTGGGTGAAGTTCAGCTCCTTAATGTCACATGATTTACACCAAATAATAATTTTTAAATACAACAGCTAAATATGAATGTAATTTAATCTCTTTAAACATGTGGATATTCATGAAGTATCGTCTGTTTTACTTTATGCAGTTCTTACTTTCGGTACATGCTTGTGAAGTTCTGTCTTACTTTAGGTATTAGTCGGTCGTTATGATTGTCACTAGTAGTTAGACCTTCGTAGTGTAGAGCAACTATGAGAATGGTCCCTACCTAATGTTGTTAGACTTCCTACTGGGTTACGATGTGACGTGTCCCACCTTGTGGATTCAAGTAGGGTTTGATAGCAGGAGCTATGCCAGGTGGCTGGAGCAGTAGAGCTTACATGATGGTTATGCATTTTGGGACTTGGGTTGGAGAGTGAGATGAGTTGAGAGTGAGTTGTACCTTTTGGGTTTTGTTTAGCGAGAGTTGTGTGGTATGGTATATGATATTTGTACATGAGGATATTAGAAACATAAATGTTGTAAATCTTTGATGTATAAATAGAATTATGTTTTTGTCTCTTATTTGTCACTTCGTATTGTCTGAGTTGGTTGAGTTGGAGCAATGTCTGTTCTTTCCTACACGTGAGCAGTGGCCTGCAGAGTTTTCTGATGTAATTTTATTCTCTCTTCGTCTTCCTTCTTCACACCCGTAGTTCTTGAAATACCTGATATGGATTCGTACTTATCGGGTATCCTAGGAAGCGGGTCGTGACATTTGGTGGCCCATGTAGGTCTCCACACTGCGGCATGCATAAGGATAGTGCGGGTGATGCTACATTAGGGTAGTTATGTCCTAAGGTGGATATGTGATAAGCCTTAATCAGCCTTAAGATAAAGCCCTGGTATTAGAAAGCCCAAGGTACAGATCTTACTAAGGGTAAGCATGGGTAGTCATTTGTATATATACATATATGTGTGTGTAGTTATGTGTTTGCATAGATATATATGTATTGTAGGTATATTGGCACGTATACCCGTAAGCATGTATCTATAGATACATCTATATGTAAGATACTTTATAGATACTTGCATGACTACTTGTGTGTATCCTTACATGTTATAGTATACGTGTTCGTATATGGACGAACTATGAGGTATATGTATTTTCACCCCCCGCTCCTTAGGATACCCGGGAAGTATGAATCTGTCCCAGGTGTTCCCAAAGTGCGGATGTGATGAAGAAAAGGAGGGAAGAGAGAGACAACTAGAGAGATGTAGGTACACTTTGCACTGCTAGGATAGTACCTGTAATGTTTCCAACAAAGTTACCAAACAAAAACAACACAGAGACAACCAAAGAAACACTGCATTTATTTTATAGCATCACCATCCATATACAACATCAAAGACATCGATACATCAACAGCTCAACCCACAAGGAAAACGTAAAAGTACAAGGGTCCCTCACGCTCATCTCACACCCAACCCACATCAACTCAACTCCCGCCACTCTATCTCCTGTTGGATCTGGATCGTAGCCTAGAGGGGGGGTGTGAATAGGCTAATAAAAAATATTCGTGCAACCCACGAACAATCCCACGCAGTTATAGGCACAGACATGGCAATAAAATAGCAATCACAGAATACACACAGATATACCCTGGTTCGGTCGTCCCCACGACCTACTCCAGCCCCCGAAAGCAACTACTAGATACATATGTAACCAAGTACAGCTACAATGAGTCAATATCCCAAATCTACTCTCACCAAGCTCGTACGCACAACACGTGCTCTACACTATCAATCTAGTCAGATGCTCTCCCTCCGTGACGACTCCCAAAGTCGTCAGGTCCCCAAAAAGTAACACAAAAGGTAAAAACGTTTCCCCTACAAAGATCGCTACTACTACACAAATAAAATAATAATAGAGTTCAGAAATGCTCAGTTTGTGTATCGTAGTCGTCTCTGTCAATAGGCACGGCGTCAGCTTCAGTCTGGCGCAAATGTAGATGTCACATCTCTCGTCTCCTCAGCAACTCAGATTGCGACACTCTCTGATGTTGCACCCTCCCTCCTTCAATAATAGAAACTTGTGGCACCCCCACAGAAAACAAGTTCGGCCAAGCTCCTTTTCCCAAGAATTTTCGGCAGTTATGTGCTCTTTAGGGGAAATTGATTGGAGCGCAGAGAGAAGATGCGGCGCCTATGATTTTTGAGTTGGAAAAAAAAGATTCGGGCCTCTCTTTAAACCTTGTGCCTTTGTACATGAGCTGTAAACAGATCCAAACAAACAAGTTAGAGAAGTATATGAATTTAATGCTCAAGCTCAAAATAACATATGCATTTTAACTCCCCTTCTTCTGATGTGTAACTTCTCTATTGGAACTTGAGCAGGCTTGTCTTCAAAGCTTGAAGATTCAGTCAACAATTTCGGCCCTCTTGCTTGGTGCGGATTTGAAGAATTTTTGTACTAGGATGTAGAGGATTTTTGTGCGGTGCCTGAGACCTAATAATTTGCAAAGGGGTACAACACTTTGATGTGCCACGAAAAGGAACTGGGGCTCTTCGAGATTCAATCATGCGGCTCTAACATCAATCTCGGCATGTGCTTATTTTCTTTTTATTTGATTCAAAGGCTGCGGCTTGTGTGTATTCGAAAAAAAAAATACGCCGCTGCCTTCAAGAAATTGATGCGTGTCTGTGGAAGTTGCGGAACTTTTGGAGGAGGCGACTATCTCTTAAAGATTGCACAATAGGAACGGCGCCTCTGATTCTACAAAAAAAATAAGAACCCCTCAAAAAAAAATTCGTGCGGCGCCTCCGATTCTCAAAAGAAATTTCGGCTGCACTGCAAAAATAAAAACCCCATTATTATTTTTTTAAAGTGGCGGCTCCCTTCTCTCTTTCTTTGAGAAACCTAGGCAACAGGTTAAATAATGATGTGAGTGCTGGCCTTGGGAAGGAATGATAGCATGTACCTTATTAAATATTTCGGCCTGGGCTTTTATTAAAAAGAAAGTGTGCACAAGGCCCTTTTTTAATAAGAATGGTGGCCAGGCTTGTATCCATTTCGGTGCGTGTGTGTTTATAAGGCTTGATGAATGTGTGTTCGTTTTTTAACACAAATGTAAAAAATTCCTTTTTAAAAAAAATACTCCTGTAAGATTAATGAATATGTACACACGTCTCATTCCCATCATATTGATCAAGTCCTTCCGTGAATTAGTCGCACGTTCGCCGTTCCTGAAACACTTAACACACACGTTAAATTCGTTCACAAATGTTTGTCATCATCAAACAATTAATCCTAGATCGTTGTATCCAACAATCTCCCCCTTTTGATGATGACAAACCCATAAAGGATTTGCACAAATAAGTGTGCGTGTGTGACGCGTGATGAATGATGTAATGACGTGTGTGACGCGTGATGAATGATGTAATGCACTATGATATGATATCAAACATTACTAGCATGCACAATAAATATAACAATATAATTAGCATGCTCCCCCTTTTTCCAAGCTCCCCATATTCATGTATTTTCAATGCCCCCCCTTCAATCAATAATACCGTATTTTGAACCAACATTGATACCACAAATCATTCAACACTTTTCTCCCCCTTTGGCATCATCAAAAGAGTATTCATGAAGAATAAAAAACATAGCACATGTAAAAAGAGAGCATTATTAATTATAACTAGCATTTGCATGTCGACATTCTATAATTAGCACTTCAAATCCAACGATAATAATAATTAGAAGTCTACACCATCGTGTAAGTGCAATTATTAAACATAGAAGTACAAAGGGAGATACTTTCACAAATTCAACCAAATCAATCCAACATTTTCCAAATAACTTTGTATCACCTAGGATTGATTTTTCCCACCTCATCAAAGATGAGTTCAAGATATCATACCCCAAAACATAGCCTAAAAGGACTCTTAGATGTGGGGGTGACATTGCTTGACGAGTAAAAACACCAACGCTAAAGATTACCCATAAAGCTTATGTTGGATACTCGTGGGTATTGTATTTGCCATGAATTGTATCCATTTTTCATACGGAGCAATTTTCAATTTTTTTTATATTCATTTCGTTTGTTTTATGCTCAATTTTTATTCATGGCAATTCACATCATATCCCTTAGATTTTTCAGTTAATAATCAGCCTACATTCACTTTCCAATATTCATAAATAGTATCTCCAAAAGTACGACATAGTTTAACATTCGTGGAAGTGAAAGTAGGTGTAGAAAACATATTATCAATTCATCGAACTTGGCATGGCTATTAAGAAATAAAACATACACATGTAGCCATGATAATAATACTACACGTTCTACAAGGATATGATCATCATTCATTTATAACACTAGAACGATGCAAAGAGGAATATATGCAATAAGCTCCAATTTTTTTTTGCTTTTGTCTTTTTCAATTTTTTTTTTGGTTTTATAATGAACTAAAAAACACACTAAAAACAATCAAGCAAACAAAAACAAAAAAGAAGGAAAATCCAAGCACTCAAAAATGTTTTAAAAAAATGCTATGAAGGTATGCATTAAGTTCAAAGAATGAGATGTACCTTCGCGTCGCCGTTTGACTAAGGAGCTAAAAAATAATGAGACATTCAATTTATTGCTCCTCGTCAAATTTCCATCCACCTACAAAAGAGGTGTTGTGTGTGACCTTGGAATCCAACAAGGTCCACTCACGTTATTTATCAAAGATTTAGGAACCCATATTTGTTTGAACTTAATGTTTTTGTTCCTATATTTGCAATGATATGAAGTATGACCAACGCATCCACATGTAAAGCACTTAGCATGAAAATTTCCAACCTTTGTTGATTCAATGTGAACTTTTCTATATTTTGATTTTTCAACATTTTTAAGACCATATCCTAGTCCTCGCCTATTATTGCCATAAAGTTGATTTCCAAGTATAATGTCCAAATTTTGTTTTCCAATGGAAAATCTCTTTATTGACAATTCTAGGGTGGTGACTTTGGATTTCAAGATATCGTTTTCATTCACAAGCAAAGTGCATTTACTAATGAAAGCTTGCTTGTTTTCCTCTTCTTTCTTTTCAAAATCCCTCATTTTTCCTTCAAGTTCAAGATTTAGCATGTTAATCTTTTCAGAGAGCAATTCATTTTCAACTTCAAGTTTTGTCTTATCTAATTTATACATGCTAATATCCTTTAATAAAGAGGGACATGAAAGACACTCAGTTTTTTCAGACAGGCTAGCTTTCTCTTTTTCTAACATAGTAATGGTAGATTTGCATGCAACAAGCTCTTGTTTAATATTTTTCATTTCTATAGACATGTCATACTCAGTTTGTTGCATATCAAAATTATCATTCCTATAACATTCCACATCAGCTTCTAGCTCATCAATTCTACGTTGCATTCCTTTACAGATTTCTAAGAATTCAGCTTTAGTGGGAGATTCTACCGCATTGTGTTTGGCCATCAATGCCATGCAGGAGTGAGCTTCATGTTCCTCATCCTCCTCCTCAGCTTCGCTATCCATGTCCCACGTCAGCACTTTCGTTTTTCCTTTTGCAACTTGAGCTGTGTGTTGTTGTGGGCAATCTTTAATGTGGTGCCCTTTCTTCCTGCATTTAAAACATTCACTTCTATTAATAGCTTTCTGATCATAGGAATTTCTACCAAAATTAGAATTATTAGAACGAATAAACCTTTTTCCCATCTCAGCTCTTCCTTGATCATTCTGAATGTATCTCCTGAAGTTTCTGACCATTAGGGCTTGCTCTTCATCAAGATCGTCGTCGTTAGCTTGAAGAGCTAATGGTGTGGAAGCTTTGGTCTTCTCTTCAGGTTTCTCTCTGGCTTCTATACTCTGCAATTCAAGCTCGTGTGACATCAGGTTGCCTATCAAGTCCTCCACTTTCATTGTTGATAAGTCCTTAGCTTCTTGAATAGCGGTGACTTTAGGCCTGAACGAGCTTGGTAGCGCCCTTAAGATCTTTCGTACCTGTTCATGGCTAGAGTATGGCTTACCGAGGGAACTGGATTTGTAGACGATGTCTGTGAACCTCGCAAACATCTCTTTTACAGATTCTGTTGGTAGCATGCGGAAGCTCTCATATTCTGTGCAAAGCAACGCAAGTCTGAATTCCTTCACTTGCGATGTTCCCTCGTGGGTCACCTCCAGAGTATGCCAAATTTCCTGCGTAGTTAGACAATGTGAGATACGATTAAACTCAGATTTATCAAGAGAGCATATAAGCGCATTCATAGCTTTACCATTAAGAGTATAAAGTTTTTTATCAGCTAGATCCCACTTCTCTTTAGGCTTAATCATAACAGTGTCTTCAATTTTAATAGTGGGTAGACTATAACCATTTTCAACAATATCCCACACATCATAATCTACAGACACTAGATATATTTTCATCCTAGCCTTCCAATATGCAAAGTCTACACCGTTAAACTTAGGGGGACGGGCTATAGACTGACCTTCAGCAATAGCACAATCAGATATATTCATGGTCATCTAAAAATCTAGACTAGATCCTCTAAACTGGCTCTGATACCACTTGTTGGATCTGGATCGTAGCCTAGAGGGGGGGGGGTGAATAGGCTAATAAAAAATATTCGTGCAACCCACGAACAATCCCACGCAGTTATAGGCACAGACATGACAATAAAATAGCAATCACAGAATACACACAGATATACCCTGGTTCGGTCGTCCCCACGACCTACTCCAGCCCCCGAAAGCAACTACTAGATACATATGTAACCAAGTACATCTACAATGAGTCAATATCCCAAATCTACTCTCACCAAGCTCGTACGCACAACACGTGCTCTACACTATCAATCTAGTCAGATGCTCTCCCTCCGTGACGACTCCCAAAGTCGTCAGGTCCCCAAAAAGTAACACAAAAGGTAAAAACGTTTCCCCTACAAAGATCGCTACTACTACACAAATAAAATAATAATAGAGTTCAGAAATGCTCAGTTTGTGTATCGTAGTCGTCTCTGTCAATAGGCACGGCGTCAGCTTCAGTCTGGCGCAAATGTAGATGTCACGTCTCTCGTCTCCTCAGCAACTCAGATTGCGACACTCTCTGATGTTGCACCCTCCCTCCTTCAATAATAGAAACTTGTGGCACCCCCACAGAAAACAATTTCGGCCAAGCTCCTTTTCCCAAGAATTTTCGGCAGTTCTGTGCTCTTTAGGGGAAATTGATTGGAGCGCAGAGAGAAGATGCGGCGCCTATGATTTTTGAGTTGGAAAAAAAAAGATTCGGGCCTCTCTTTAAACCTTGTGCCTTTGTACATGAGCTGTAAACAGATCCAAACAAACAAGTTAGAGAAGTATATGAATTTAATGCTCAAGCTCAAAATAACATATGCATTTTAACTCCCCTTCTTCTGATGTGTAACTTCTCTATTGGAACTTGAGCAGGCTTGTCTTCAAAGCTTGAAGATTCAGTCAACAATTTCGGCCCTCTTGCTTGGTGCGGATTTGAAGAATTTTTGTACTAGGATGTAGAGGATTTTTGTGCGGTGCCTGAGACCTAATAATTTGCAAAGGGGTACAACACTTTGATGTGCCAAGAAAAGGAACTGGGGCGCTTCGAGATTCAATCATGCGGCTCTAACATCAATCTCGGCCTGTGCTTATTTTCTTTTTATTTGATTCAAAGGCTGCGACTTGTGTGTATTCGAAAAAAAAAATACGCCGCTGCCTTCAAGAAATTGATGTGTGTCTGTGGAAGTTGCGGAACTTTTGGAGGAGGCGACTATCTCTTAAAGATTGCACAATAGGAACGGTGCCTCTGATTCTACAAAAAAAATAAGAACCCCTCAAAAAAAAATTCGTGCGGCGCCTCCGATTCTCAAAAGAAATTTCGGCTGCACTGCAAAAATAAAAACCCCATTATTATTTTTTTAAAGTGGCGGCTCCCTTCTCTCTTTCTTTGAGAAACCTAGGCAACAGGTTAAATAATGATGTGAGTGCTGGCCTTGGGAAGGAATGATAGCATGTACCTTATTAAATATTTCGGCCTGGGCTTTTATTAAAAAGAAAGTGTGCACAAGGCCCTTTTTTAATAAGAATGGTGGCCAGGCTTGTATCCATTTCGGTGCATGTGTGTTTATAAGGCTTGATGAATGTGTGTTCGTTTTTTAACACAAATGTAAAAAATTGCTTTTAAAAAAAATACTCCTGTAAGATTAATGAATATGTACACAAGTCTCATTCCCATCATATTGATCAAGTCCTTCCGTGAATTAGTCGCACGTTCGCCGTTCCTGAAACACTTAACACACACGTTAAATTCGTTCACAAATGTTTGTCATCATCAAACAATTAATCCTAGATCGTTGTATCCAACATCTCCAACTCTAGCCACACATGTAGCTAACTCCAACACCAACAACTGGAAAAATAAGGTGGAGCACGTCAACGCGTACTCCAGTAAGATATCCAAAATCCCTCTAGTATGCTACTCCTAAATGCAACTACTAAGTGAATAAGTGCCACAAGTGAAGTGATATATGAACATGGCATGTCAATACTTCAATGTAAAAAGGGAGCAAAGGAAATAAGGAAATTAAACATCCATTGCTACACTACAAAAGGTAAGTAAACTGCAAGGAAAAAACTATAAAGAGCTACAACAGGAAAATAGGAATAACACATTAGAAAGTTAAAGAACTTAAGTATTTAATTAAATTTTGTTTGGAAACTTGGGTATGTCGTTGAATATGTGGAACTGTACTCCACCCCAAGGTGGGACAGTAAGGAGCACCCGCCAGTGGTACACGAGCACTATTTTCTTAACGGGGCCTATCACTCCACACATCCTACCGCATCAAAGTGCAAGTGAGGAAAACTCCACAATATCATAATACATCGTACCCGAAACTACACAAGGTATGGAGATCACCACAAGGCACCTGATACTGTGCAAGGTACATCACATCATCGCAACATAGTCCAGTCCGCATATCCTACTAGTACATAGATTGACCCCAACCCCATTCTTCGCCCTCTTAAGAGAGGAATGAGACATTATTTATAATTCTCATACATGTGAGGTCACATAGAGTACATGTGCATCTAGTAAAAATAGACAACAACAAATTTTACCAATCCTTTCTCCTTTTCTTTTCTATCTTTTATTCATTCATTTATTTTCGCAACATTAATCTTTCATTTTCCATGACCACAATCTTTCTTCATCACAACTTAAGAGCACAAAACAAGGCCCATGGCCGAATTAATAAAGTGGCTTCTGTTGGTAGATGGGTATGCCCTCGAGGCAATTTATCTCTAAGTAATTGTACACACGTCTTGTTCAAAGTTACAGTAAGCTGTATGGTAAGAATTTATCTAGGTTAAATCATAATATAGCTATCATTAGTAACTTAGGTAAAGTTTTGAGACTTAATGCAAGGTCAAACATGTATCGAGATGAGGATCTCAATCATGTAGAAGTGTTTGACCGTTAGCAGCATAAGCCTAGAAACGTTCGTGGTCGTAGATATTTCGAGAAAAGGATATCGAAACATCGGATAGACCACTGTGTCTTATTCTTCACCGTATAGAGGTGACGATGATCTCATGATCGTTTGACTTGGTGAAATGGAAGACGAGACACAGGTGCTCATTGGAGAATGAGTTCACTGAACGACCCATCAAGAGTTGTCATATGGTTATGATTAACCAATCTGTCAATGATCACTCTTAGTGATGATAGGCTAGTTGGTTTTTTGACTTGAGGTCATTGTACGAACATGTGCATGAACAGTGTCACTTAGATCATTGACCTAGCTTCGAGGCAAGGCCTGTCATAAGGTCTTTGGTTGGGTGACATTTGAAGCGTACGAGGAGAGTAATGACCAAGAGAGGATTTGTCTCTCCCGGTCAATGGGAGTTAGTGTCGTAGAGTTAATTCGGTCTTTAGTAAAAACTCTTGCCAGAGTATGTTGGAAGAAGTCCAACATTATTTGACTAAAGATCGATGGAGACTGACCGGGTTAGAGCTATTGGGGTTGACAGTTTGACCGTACCCTAGGCTTGAACCAAACGACATAATTTAGATGAAGAGGCTATAACTACGGAATTCATCACGGACATAGTCAAGGTGGTCCTGACAATACTCATATCGATGAGTTAACCACATAAATATGATACTGAAATAGGGACGGCAACTGCTGCTCATGTCATTACCGTCTGGGGCTTCGAGCCCCACTTGTAGTAGGTTCAGTCTATAGGGTCACACACAGAGTGCAACCTTCGTCTAGAAATAGGTAGAAACAATAGGGAGAATATGCATTTGATGACAGGGATAGAAAATTGTATTTGATGCGAATGATATTTTAAGCTTAGATAGGGGACTATTTTGCATATGATGTAAACTGAATTAAATGAGTCGTAAATAGTGTACGACACTATTCAATACACTAAATGCAAGGAAAAGGTTACCTGGATGACGGGATCGTCCCGTTCTAAACACAAGTTCAAATTGCGTCAAAAACGGAGTCCAGATGCTCAAGATAGAGCCAAAACAGTCAGAGAACAAACGGAATAGTCAGCCAAAGTGTTGGGCTAAACTCAGCCACAATAGTGGGGCACCAGCCCAAGAGGGGCAGGCTCTGACCCGCCCAGCTGGAGGTCAGGCCCACGCTGCACTCATGATGGGCCCCACGCAGCCCTAGGGCTGAGTGCAGAAGTTTATGGCTGGCCTTTTGTGCGAAAATGAGATTTTTGGCTATGTTTAGACCCTTGTTTGAAGGGTCAAACGGACTCCGATTGACTCGGCTTTTTCTTACGCGTTCACCGTTCAACGCCCTTCGATTTGATAGGTTGTATCAAGATTGAAGCTCAATGGTGAATGAGTTAAAATTCATGGAAGTTTGGCCTTTATGAAAGGCAAACTAAATTGAATATATTAATTCAAAAACAATAGTCCCACAACGGAAGTTGAGTAAAGGGGATGGGTCAGCCGCCTATATAAATAGGGGCCTACCCCCTTCCTGTAAACTCGTCCCAAGCTCTAGATCTTAGCAGCTCCAAAAATGTTGGAGCATGCTCGGATTTAAGCTTAAAATTAATTGTACACACGATGCAATTTATCTCTATGTAATTGTACACACGTCTTGTTCAAAATTACAGTAAGCTCTATGGTAATAATTTATCTAATTTAAATCATAATGTAGTTATCATTAGTAACTTTGGTAAAGTCCTGAGACTTAATGCAAGGTCAAACATGTATCGAGATGAGGATCTTGATCATGTAGAAGTGTTTGACTGTTAGCAGCATAAGTCTAGAAACGTTCATGGTCGTAGATATTTCCAGAAAATGATATCGAAACATCGGATAGACCATTGTGTCTTAGTCTTCACAGTATAGCGGTGACGATGATCTCATGATCGTTTGACTTGGTAAAGTCGAATACGAGACACAAATGCTCATTGGAAAATGAGTTCACTAAACAACCCACCAAGAGTTGTTGTATGGTTATGATTGACCAATCTGTCAATGATAACTCTTAGTGATGATAGGCTAGTTGGTCTTTTGACTTGAGGTCATTATACGAACTTGTGCGTGAACGGTGTCACTTAGATCACTGACCTAGCTTCGAGGCAAGGCATGTCATAAGGTCTTTGGTTGGGTGACATTTGAAGCGTACGAGGAGAGTAATGACCAAGAGAGGTTTCGTCTCTCCCGGTCAATGAAAGTTAGTGTCGTAGAGTTAATTCGGTCTTTAGTAAGAACTCTTGCCAGAGTTTGTTGGAAGAAGTCCAAAATTATTTGATTAAAGATCGATCGAGACTAACCGGGTTCGAGCTAATGGGGTTGACAGTTGAAACATACCCTAGGCATGAACCAAACGACAAAGTTTAGACGAAGTGACTATAACTATGGAATTCATCACAGACACAGTCTGGGTGGTCGCGGCAATACTCATGTCGATGAGTTAACCACATAAGTATGATACTGAAATAGGGACGACAACTGCAGCTCGTGGTCATTGTCGTCTTGGGCTTCGATCCCCACTTGTAGTAGGGTCAGTCTGTAGGGTCTTACACAGAATGCGACCTTCGTCTAGAAATAGGTAGAAACATTAGGAAGAATATGCATTTGATGCAAGGGATAGAAAATTTCATTTGATGCGAATGATATTTTAAGCTTAGATAGGGGACTATTTTGCATATGATGTAAACTAAATTGAATGAGTCGTAAATTGTGTACGACACTATTCAATACACTAAATGCAAGGAAAAGGTTACCTGGATGACGGGATCGTCCCGCTCTAAACACAGGTTCAAACCATGTCAAAAATGGAGTCCAGATGCTCAAGATAGAGCCAAAACAGTCAGAGAACAAACGAAAAAGTCAACCCAAGTGATGGGCTAAACCCAACCATAATAGTTGGGCACCATCCAACTTGGGCTGGGTGCCCAAGCCCAAACGGGCTTGGGCGCCCAGCCCAAGAGGGGCTGGCTCTGACCCGCCTAGCGGGCTAGCCCGCCCGCTGTATGGGCAGAGACCAGGCCCGCCCGTATAGTGGGCAGGCACCGCCTGGCCTGCCCTGAGGTGCTCAGCGTGCCTCATTGAGGCACGTGAAGTGCACGGACCTCGAAGCACATGCACTGCGCACTGCGCACGTGGTGGGCCCCACCCAGCCCTAGGGCTGCGTGAAGAAGTTGATGACTGGACTTTTGTGCGAAAATGAGATTTTTTGGCTATGTTTAGACCCATGTTTGAAGGGTCAAACGAACTCCGATTGACTCGTCGTTTTTTCCTACGCATTCATCGTTCAGTGCCCTTCGATTTGAAAGGTTGTATCAAGATCGAAGCTCAACGGTGAGTGAGTTCAAATTCATGGAAGTTTGGCCTTTATGAAAGGCAAACTAACTTGAATTTATTAATTCCAA
Organism: Scilla litardierei; assembly: GCA_030789695.1. Classification (NCBI taxonomy): domain Eukaryota; kingdom Viridiplantae; phylum Streptophyta; class Magnoliopsida; order Asparagales; family Asparagaceae; genus Scilla; species Scilla litardierei. Next base: position 374,149,836 of record CM061142.1, read on the forward strand.
AACATTACTCCTACTTTGGAAGTTGAGTAAAGAGGAGGGGTCAGCCGCCTATATAAATAGGGGCATGCACCCTTCCTCTAAACTCATCCCATGATATAGATCTGAGAAGCTCCTAAAGATGTTAGAGCATGCTCGGATCTAAGCTTAAAATTAATATTCTGTCTCCCTAAAATTTTGCCTTGCTCCTGAAGGGCTCTAGCAAAGCCACGAAGGGGTTCGGATCTGATCCAGAGTCTTGACGAAGGTTCACACTCAGGTGAAAATTTCTTCGGTACGTGGATGTCTCGTAGACAAGGTGATTGCTCGCCTCGGGACCCGGAGAGGTTCGAGGAGCAGTTCAACGCGGGACAGGGAACGGCTCGAAAGACGGTGCGGTACACCTTGCCCGTACCAAGGCAACGTTCCGGGTATGTAATTTAGAAGCTTTATTTTAATTATGTCGTAGTAGCATAGATCCTTCTTGGGGTGGTCAGATCCACCTCAAGTTGGCATAGATCCTGGATAAGTGTCTTAATTTTCCTTAGGGCTTCGGTAAAAAGTTTAACAATTTTCTTCCGATGTGCTTTCTTTTGCCTCTATTGTTCGTCCGACTTAGGACGGGCATAGAGATTTGTGCCATGAGGGTCCATCAAAACCCAACAGATTCTACCACAAGATTTCCACAGATATAAAGAAATTACAAGACTAAAGTATGCATTGTCACAAAGCTAGTGTCTTTCCACAATAGTCTTTAACAAAATTCCATAAAAGCTAACATACTTCATTATGACTCTAACTTGTGCATGGCAATAGAATGAAAATACCAACTTGCATATAGCTTGATCTATTAAACAATAAAGATTGTAACTTTCATTATGAAGTATTAAAAATTGGCTTACTTTCCTATAATGGCAATACTTTTCACAAATCCTTAAACAAAATAGCACCATGCATGTGAATTGCTAATAAAGGCATGAGCTTGGTTATCATCAAACATTAAAAATGTTAATTTCACAAGAGCTTGCATGGTTGCATAAGAAAGGTACTAGCTTTAATGTAGACATGCAACTTTAGCTTATTTAAATTAGGCATGCAAATAGCACACTGGTGAAGGTTGGAATCCTACCTCACAATGAGCTTAAATTCCCATTAAGGTCCAAGCTTTAACACCTTTCAAATCCTCATTCATTCTCATTTATTTCCTCTTATTCAATATGCCATATAAGGGAAAGAGAAGGGGATTTTTCAGCCAACTATGGAAAGGGGAGGATTAGGGGAATCTTTAAAGAAAGGAAAGAAATTTGAGGGGAAGAATTTAATGGAGGGGAAGGGTTGCTCACACATGGGAGCTAGTTGCTCACGGGTCAAGCATGGAGGGGGAGGGGGGAGAGGGGGAGGGATGAGAAATTAAAGAGTCAAGGCTTCTAGGTGATTCCAAGGATAAGCATGCGAGTGCTGTTATTTGCACCACAATGTTTTATGAATACACCACAAAATTTTTACTTTCCAATTTTAACACCCACACATTTAATTTCACAACATAGCAAAAAGTCAGAAGCAAGGACCAATCTGAGCGAGACATCGAGGTGCAGGATCTCGATCGCCTGCAAGCATGCATTAATTCTCAACCCATCAAATCAAAAGAAACTCAAAATAAAAATGGGTGGTTTTGGAGGCTCATGAAGGGAAGAAAGCCGGTGGTTTTCGGGGGCGTCGAAGCCCGAGTAGGACGATCTCACAATAACTTGGCGCGGACGGGAGTGCACTGCGAGGGGATTGGGCCTGAGAGGATTGGGCCTGGCTGTGGCTTTGATGGAGGGGAAATGGGACGAGATTGGTCTTTTTATAGGGTTTTTGAGACATTGGGGTGAGGAACAGGGTTTTTTTGGGGAAGAGGAGGGATGGAGAGTCGGAGGTGAAAGAGAAAGGATTGGAGAAGACGAAGCTATGAAGGGAAGGAGAGGAGGCATTTTTGAGTAGGGGGTGCTGTGTGGTGAAATTAGATATGTTGGCGTTAAAATTGGAAAGCAAAAAATTTTGTTGTGTATTCATAAAACAGTGTGGTGTAAATAACAGCGCTCAAAGCATGCACCAAGTGAATTGACTAAAATACCCTCACCCAATTTCCCTCCATCTTCGAAAGAATTTTAAGAAATCCACCAAATGAATTTACCCCTCAACATGGGGAGATAATTACAATACATGCCATCAAGTTCATATATACCCAAATACACACATATTGATACACACACACAAAAAACATCCACAAACAACATCACACATAATTACATTCATGCCATTGCTAATCACACATGCACCAATGCATACTGATTGCGTCCAGATATACACCCGAAAAACGATTGTAGTCTTACCGCAAGAGCACGGTGTAGGACAAATGACAGTACTCTGTTTTAATCACCTAGCTATCGGTGGTAGAATGGAATCGTTTCGAAAATATTGTCACAGTCGATCAATTAACAATTTGAATTCTACAAAATGAAAGCGTCTAAGGCCAGGGAATCCCTACTATGGATCATCATTCATCTCTGTGAATCGTAAATCTCAATGTTGCAAGACTTGAATTGAGGTGTACTATTCATAACTGAATATAGAACCAAGGTCACGCTCTCGCGCTATTTTCGGTCTATATCAACCTATATTAGGGCCCACTCTCGTGCAAACCCTAACCTAGTCCTCTAGCATGAAGTTCGACATCATCGTCCAATCGCACCTCGAGCCCACTCTGGTGCAAACTCGAGTCATGACCTAGGTTATGATGGTTCGTATTCGCCTAATCTCTTGCAAACGAATATGAGTATAGATTTATAATAAACAACCTAGCTTTGGTCCAATCTGTTGCAAACCAAGTCTAGAGAATCTTGATTATAAACCTAAATCGAATATCTAGGAACATAAATCGAATATCTAGGCCTACCCATCGATCGAAATCCATTCTCTTGCAAATCCCAATCGATGAAAATTCCTAGCTACTCGGAGTAAATCAATCATAACCCAACCGTCTATCAATCCTAGCAACATATTAATTCGTTCATCACAAGTCTAAAATCGGATCCATAGGGTTCATCACCAAGCCCTAAAACAGCGGAACTACTCGCAATTAATCATGGCAATCACAGAAATAACGAATAAAAACTTATTGCAATTCATGGTTGAGAGAAAACAATTCACAAAAACAAGAACAGACCAAATCAAAGAAAACCAAATCTCTAATCTTCAATCTCCAGCTGAGGATTTCAATTAGAATAATGCTTTAAAGTTAATTCCAGGTCTCCCCTAAACCTAGGAAGAAAACTAGCTTAAATACAAGCCAAAGTTAGCCAGAAAATCCTGACAGATTTGCCCCTGGCGCAGCCCAGAACCCTAATTTGTGATACAGTTAGACTGTGCCACTCGGTCGAGTGGAACATGTCACTCGGCCGAGTGACGGACCCAAAGAAAAACAGAGAGATTGGGGTTTTGGGGGTCTGTCACTCTGCGCCACTCGGCTGAGTGGGGTTAGTCACTCAATTGAGTGGTCTTTCTCACTCGACCAAGTGAGTCTTCTTCAAATTCCAGAGAGTCAGCTGAGATCTCAGGAGGAAAACCATGTCGTACTCAGGCGAGTGGACTTCTTCACTCGGCCGAGTGAAATCTTTCACTCTTCCGAGTGGACTTTGACTCCAAGTGCTCTCGTATCCGTTCTAGTCGGTCGAGTGCGTTCCTTCACTCGGCCGAGTGAGCTGTCTGCTCGGCCGAGTGGGCTGTTTCCGGAGTCCTATCTTCTCCTCCTCGCCTCCTCGTCGATTTTATCGAACTTCTTCTTCTTCCACTAATCATCTAGCGCTGTTACCTCCCCAATAGAGTCATGGGCGATGCTCCAGCGTGCGTGAAAGTCCCTTGATCTCATTTATGCTCCAGATCGCTCCATATTTCCTGAAATATGACAAAAACAAGAAATAGTGAAAAACAACGTGATATCATCGAATAATCGTGAAAAACACAATATGGGCGATCGAAATGACATTCAAACATGTAGAAAAAAGGTGTAAAATAAGGAGCGATCGAAATCCCCCAAGCTTGCCTCTTACTCATCCTCGAGGAAGATGAGTAAAAAGGCGAACCTAGCAGGCAAAAATAAGGAAAATGGGAGGAGAAGATAAAATAGAAAAAGAAGAGGGAGGTGCTAGATCATTTTCTCAGGACGTGGACCTCCTTACTCAAATAGCGCACGACGAATAAAACATGCCAAAGATTTTTATCTCGATAGCATGTTCATATATAAATGCATTCGATATAGAAACCAATAATATAAAAAAGATATGAAACATGAAATCATTCTAGAATTAGTGTCGTCTGAGGCATCTAAAGTAATATACATAATCACATATTGCACACTTTTCAATTGATTGATTTTTTACTTGAAGTATAAGAGGCATCACACATTATGGATCAATAAGAATAGAAAGAAATGGTATTCATGACATGCATGCCAAATTTTAATTCGTGGACTTCGTAATACTCCTAGTAATCTCCCTGAGTATAGAAAATTACCTAGCTTAAGTCGTCAAGCACAGATAAGTGGTCACTCTCTCACACATCATTGGATCCTCTCCCCCAAGCTTATCTATAAGCGTGGTGGCATCAAATAGTACAGTACAACTTTTCCTCATTTTTTTTGAAGCTCCAAAAAATAAAAAACAAAAAGGAAGAAAGAAAGAAAGAAAGAAATGGGATCGAGAATATACAGTCGAACTTATTTTTGTTTTTCTTTTCTCTTTTTCTCTTTTCTCTTTTTCCCTTTTTTTCTTTTTTTTCTTCTCTTTTAGACCAATATACACAATAACAATCCTGAATAATAGATAGAGAGATATTCATGTATTTTTTCTTTTGATTTTGGGGTATTGGAGCTTGGACTTTATAGCAAAGGGGGAGATGCCAATATAAGATTCGCTAAAGGGAGATTCACCGATGATTTTAATTATAGAAATGAAGTTCAATATATGTGGAGAAAGAAAAATATGCAACACTCAGTTCACTCTTTTGAATGTGCAAGATAACCTTCAGCAGGGTAATGTAATCTACTCAGTTTGAATTAAGAAAGTAAACTAATCCAGTGATATCAAAAAGGCATACATTCAATCAACCGGGAAGGTGAGCGTACAATTTCATGCAAATAGAAGTGATAATAGACAGCAAAGCAGTACTCCAAGTTTAGGCAATCAATGCGTGAAGCTTGGTGTGTTTTCTATGAAAAGTACACAATATAAATCTTCAGACTCAGGTAATAGTAGAATTTTGTTCACAATCATATAATAAAGATGCATGTTACTATTCTCGAATGCATGGCAACATATATCATATGATATCTGAAATAAACGATGGCATGGCAAGAGAATATGCATATGAATGTAAGCTAACTCCAAGTCATCGTTATCACAGAAAAATCATCTCTAGCAAAAAGGATAAAAGAAATAAGGATAAAGGAAAAAAGAATAACTAATATAGATACGCAGCACCCATAAAAATAAGAAAATGTGATGCATGAAGAAAAATATGAAAAGTGGGTGAAAATAAGTGGAAAATAAAGAAAGGTGGAAAAAATGAAGATAAAAATGAAGAAAATGAAAAGTGTATGAGACACTCACTCCCCCAAGCTAAACTGCACAGTGTCCTTAATGTGCTAAGTGTGGCTTAAGGAGAAATATGATAGGGGTGGGATGGTGAGGATGCATGCATGATAAAGGAATGGAAAAGAAAGAAAATGGGATGGAAGTGCAAGTGATGAGTGCAAAGATCAAGGTGGTGCAATATAACGGTCCCAGAAATACCTCCTCTTTACCAGGATGATATAGACAAATCTGAACAAAAATTGGCCAAAATGTGTGGGAAGAAGGGGCACAAAATCGACAGAAAAGATAATATCGATCACAGCAGCGGCAAAAATATGAGAGGCATCAAGTGTGTGCCTAAGCTGGTGGTGGATTTCCAGCATCACCCTTTGGTGGCGGAGGTGGTGGTGGTGGAGGCTGATGTGAAATGGGACAGACGACGGCAGGTGGAGGCTGTGGCAGGCGCGTAAGAATCTGGTTCAGGGTAACCTGAATACCAGTGAGTGCTAACTGTGGCGGCAAGAGCATGAAAATCTCCTCTGAGCCCTCTAACGGCCCCCTCTAAAGCAAGGAGGTATTGAACGAGGGTGTCGAGAGCCGGGGGAGAGGGTCGAACAGGTGGGGATCGGGGCTGTCGCACACGCCCATCGTAAACAAGTGGGGCCACTACTGGGTAAGGGTGTGGTTCTGTGCTCGCTAAAAGATGCCCAGCCTCTATGGGAGGCTGAGACATTGTAATGCTCTCAGAAGTGTGAGCAGTGACAGAATCTGAAGCGGTGACAGAGGGCAAGAAGGGCAGATAGGTCACTGACACAGAAATGGGGACAGATGTCACGACACTCTCGGTGAAGACAGCGGCAGCAGAGACGGAAGTGTCGACCACTTGGAAGGTCGTGAAATCAACAAAAAATGACTCCCCATGGGTCGACAAATCTGGTGACGACAGGGTCTCTGCCGTCGAAATAATGGAAGGCTCACCTCTCTCAAAAACAGCGGTGGGGGCACTCTCAAAACTCACAGAATAAATGGGATCAGAGGTCAACGGTACAAAGGTGGGGGGGTGGTGATGGAGGTGGACTCAGCTAGGTTTCTCCTGATACTAACAGAAGTGTGGACAGAAGTGTCGGGAGATGAGGTCAAATCACCTGAGGTATCGGGATCTCCAGGTCCAGAGGTGGGAGGAGGGGCTCCTGCTGAGCGCTCTCGGTCTCAAGCACATATGCAGCTGGGATGAGGAGATCCATCTCGGTCTCCACTTCCCTCCTGCGGGTCCAATATGGGTCCAAGCGGGGCTCGGAAGCACCATGTAATCTGCAGCAAAAGGACTGTGCAGCCAAACCCAATGGTCCTGACCATGAGTATGTAACATCCGCATGCGGGCCATGACACCTATGGAAATGGAGGTGGGGCCGTGGGTCATAGAAAACCAGCTGGGAGGTCAATCCCGCACATGGGAGCCAGAATGGTGATCAGACCGCCACAACAGATCGCAGTCCTAGCGGCGACAGAGATAATGATGCGATCTAAATACCAACTGGCTATATCAATCTGAATAGCAGAGAGTAAGACGTCTCTGCCAGCCTCTAAGGCTCTCTCTCTCTCTCTCGTCATCACGTAGAGCATATAGAGCTCACGGTAGACATCGTCCCAGGCTCATACCTCGCGAGAAATGTGGTCGCCATGAGGTGCTGAGCAATGCGGAGGCACGGGTGGACAATAGGGGAGGCCTTGGCCTCGCTAGGGTCAAAGGCGAGTGGTGATCCCATGATAAGTGTCTAGAAGGCATGGGGATCAAAGTAAGGAGGAGTGTAGTGCATGGGAGCGAAAGAACGGTCGGGGACCAGGACAGGGGGCCAATGGAAATTGGCTCGGAGCATATCGAGAGTAATCTCACACTCACGATCTATAAGACGAAACGAGCAACCCCCTGGAGTCCTACGGATAGAACTCAGGACCTCGAGTGTCAGGCGGACGTAGGTTTCTGTCGACACTGACAGAAAATCACGCCACCCCACATTTTCATACAACTGGAGTAGGACCTCAAATACCCCTAGGCACTCAAAATCGGCGATGTGTGCAAACCTAGAGGGGACAATCGGTCGATGGGATATTCTTTCAAATCTGGCGCGGTGTGCGTCATCTGTGAAAGTGATCCCCATCGAATCGAAAGCAGGGATAGGCTGTACCGGTGGGGGTGGGATGGATGCGGTAGGAGGCGGAAGTGTAGGTGGTGGTGGGCTAGGCGGCAGGGAGTCTACTCTAGCAGAGGAAGAGCCAGGCTCTCTAGTCCTCTTCCACTTGGAGGCGGGCACCCACAAATGCGGCGTAGTGCAAGGAGGCATGGTAGTGCCGTGAGATGTGCCAACCAATGCGAAGTGCTAGTAAAAAGGAGCGAATATACCCGAGCACGACGCGAATGCAAGTAAGCGATGTGAGCAGAGAAACGCCTCCCCTGAGAAGCTCCGAATCTGCCCCTGATTCTCTCCCAAGCTATCCTGAAACATAATTAGATTAATTAGAAATGAATATCAATAAATTTAGGAGAAATCAAGAGAAATAGGTTTGTATGTAGTTTAATTTCGATTCGGGGCGGAATAGGGCTTACCAAATGGAGCTTGGGAGAAAAGGGAGGAAAATAGGGCAAATAGGGGATGATCGGCGACGAGGGAGGCGGCAACGGCGGCGGCTGGACGGCGGCATGGCTGACGTGGGGTCGTGCCACTCGGGCGTGTGGGTGGTGCGGCTCGGGCGAGGGAACAGAAGCTCGGGCGATTAGTGGAAGCTCGGGCTGACGGTTCATGAATTTGTGAATTTTCTATTTGGGGACACGAGCAATCGACTATATAGGGTACGTCACTCGGTCGAGTGGCAGTGAACACTCGACCGAGTGGCTCAGTTTTTTTAAAATTTTAAAATTTTTCATGTAAGTTTTGACTCGGTCGAGTAGCACTGTCACTCGGCCGAGTAGACAAAGGTCACTCGGCCGAGTGGTGTCATGGCATGTTTAGCTCTATACGGCGACTGATACGGTAGCCTCTACGCGCGAGTAGAGTGAGTATAATGAGTTGATAAGGAGTGATATGGCATGAATGTGGCTCGTGGCAGTCATGCAAATTTGTGAAAAGTGTATGGGCATTTTGGTCATTTGACTACACTGGTCGAAGTGTGTGTGTAGAGTAAAAGTGGGTGTGTAAGAAATGTCAAACTTGTAAATTTAGAAAGAGTGGGTTAGTATGTGAGGGGCTAGCATGAAAAGGGATGGGTTTAATGGCACACCCGTAAATTTTTAGAAAGGTCAGGGGCAAAATTGTCTTTTGGTCTAAAACTGTTGTGCGTACATCCTGCTGTTGTGTGTGTATAAAGTAATGGCAAACTTGTAAATTCTTGAAACTTGAGGGGTATTTTTGGAAGGGTGTTAAGGTCATTTTAACATACACATGCTTATCCTAGAGTAGGTTCTAGACATAGATATTTTTAGGGGTTTCCAAACTCTTCTTTATTCTTCTCTTCTTCTTTCTTTTTCAACCTTATCTCTCTCCCTCACCCTCCTAGCCTTGGCCGAACCTACCCTTCCCCATTTTCATTCCTCAACACTCCAAAAAACCTAGCTCTTGCTTCCAAAAAAATTCAAGGAAAACCCCTAACTTCTAAGGAAAAAGAAAAGGGAAAGAAGAGAAAGAGAAGGGAGAAAGAAAGAGTCTTGCTTGAGGTAGGAATCTAACTTGTGTTAAGGGATTTTTATTTAGGGATATGAGAATGATATGAGGTTATTTTGGTTGTTTATTATATTAATTTCATGATTTTGTGTGTGCAATAGATCAAAAGATTCAATTTTTACTTGGTTTTCTTAGCAAACTACCCTTCATTGAAAGTCTGAAATTCTGATGTGAGTTTATTCATGGATTGTGATCACTGTGGATGGAATTAACTTCTGAAAAAAATATATACATGTAGTTCATGAAGTCCTACAAATTCAAATAAAATTCGTTATATGTTGAGTTCAATAAGTAGGAGTAAAAATTCATTGTTTGCAAGATGTCTGAAATTCTGTCAAGCTGTACACAGTTTAGCAAAACGAGCACTATTACCTGCACACTTCATGGATTTTGTTGATCTTGGTCTTGTTGGAAACTTAAGAAGTTTTTCTAAAAGTTTACCGGTGCTTATATGTTGTAATTCTGGCTCCAACATGCTTAAAATTGGCTTTGAAGACATATCCAGAAATCTGTCTGAAGAACAGATTTGACACACTTTGCTAAATAATTCACTATAAATCAAATACTTCATATTTCTGCATGAAATTTTATGGGTGAACCCATGACTAGTATATCTTCAAATTTCATTCAGTAAGTTTTGTCAACTTAATATAATAAAATGGTGAAATATGCTGATCTTTTAAGTTGCTCCTGTAAATTTCAGTAAGTTGCACTATTTTGGGTAAAGTTAAAATTGTGATTGTTGTTAAATTCTTCTTTTTAACATGATTGAATGTTGTTGATATCTTTAAGAAGTTTAATTATAAGATTTGTTACTAAATTTGAAGGTGTGACACCCTTCGTTTGCATGTCGACCGCCTTTTGCTTGTTAAAATGATCAAATGAATGTGAAATCGAAGAACTCGGAAAATGGCCATTGAATTGTTATGACACATATTACATTTGTGAACTTTTGTATGGCCATTGAATATTATGACATATGACATGTTAACTGGGATGTCTCGATCTGCTCTAAGGCGGGTGAACATCCTAGTATTGGGATGGGGGAAAGTTTGGGTATAACTTAACTATAAGGGGATGGACTGAGAAGTTGGGGAAAGTGATATGTGTTATGTGATATTATTTTACACACTCGCCTTTACCGGGAGTGGAGGAGACATACGGAGGTTGTGTTATTATGTGGAGCGCCTCACTCCTGACAGGGACGGTGGAGCTGAGAGGCCCGGCGTACAGTGCCCGTGTCCACTGCGTCGTGTGCTGCATTCACCCCAAATTTGGGGTGAGGTCCTGGCACTTATCTTTAGGTGATACCCAGGCTTCCAAAAATCACTAACATCAACTAACTAATGAACCATATATGTGTTGTTTTTGTTGCACACTGGTGTGTTGTACGCTTTACCTTGGTTGCTTGTATTCCTATTGCCTTGATAATCATAACCCCTAAATGATTTTCCCTGCCCTAGTTAGTTTCCTACTGGGCACGTTTGACATGCTCATTTTACTTTTCAGGTCTTGAGCAGGTGACACCAGAGCGGGATCTCTCTCAGGATATTCCTTAGACGTGAGTTGACTTGGAAGACCACTCTTTTAGGCTGTGTGTGTAGTATGAGTTGAGTCGAGTGGTGAGGGGGTTGTCTTTTGTAGCTATTATATATGTTGGTGGCTTGTAGAACTTCTCACATATGTACTTGAGTTAGTTCACTTTGTATTTGATGATGGTGTGTGGTACGTTCTTTGGTTATGTGATGCTGTGGATACGTACTCTCTGTGATGGCAGTATGTGCTGTTTCTTTCTTTATATATATGTGATGTATAATCCCAGCATTCACAGTGGCCTGCTTATTGTCTGTTTTCTCTACACGCTTGGTGTAATGCCGCGGCTTGTCAGGCTCCATCCTCCCTTTCCACAATGGTATAGAGTGCCATATCAGGTATTTATGAGAATGGGGCGTGACAGGTTCAGTGGTGGCCCATGCAGGTCAGCTCACACTGCGATATACGAAAGGATGATACATCCAATACACTTTAATGCTATCACATATGGTACTAATCCCACTTGTGTTGTCCTCTTTCTCTACAGAATGGACAATGGAAATGGGATATCTTCATCAGAGATGGGGCACGCTGAGCCCTCTTTGATGACGAAGATTTTACTGGGTTTCCAGTTGAGCTTGGGTCAGTAGGCTGAGATGCTCGCCAAGATGCAAGGTCAGAAGACCCCAATAATTCAGGTATTATTGCTCATTCTACTCTGATCTCTCACAATACTTTCACATATTGATTTGTCCACACACCAATGTTAAAAACAATGGTATAAAACAATATCGAGGTACAATTATAATCATATTATGTCTCTTTGAACTTAACATTTAGTATTTTACAGGCCAGTTTTCTATACTCATTTAAGTCACATATATAACTTAACCTTCCAAAACTCGAGCTAAAGTTTTTTGGTCCGTTATCAATCTATTTATAAAATTATGATGGTTTTAGTAGTAGTTTGATAAATATATCAATCCCATGATATGCAACATATACACGGGGCAAGATCATAAACACACAACAGATGGTGAAATCTACTGTATAACTTAACCTTCCAAGCTCAGCTTCAACATAAAGCATATAATATGACTCACAATAATTCTACAAAACAGACACAAGTTCTAATGGTGAGGGATGACAAATGCTCTCCGGAAACCTATGACATTGAACAGAAAAAAGGGTAACAAACAAATCCAGAGCAAACATTTCAGGTAATAACACAGTATACAATATGATACTATATAAAAAGCAAATTTATAAACAATAGTAAGTCAATAAGGAAATAATTGGAAAAAGAAGATATATATATATTGTTGACAATGGTGAAATCTACTGTCACCAATAACCATGGCACTATGACAGCAAGGATTTTGTCTCTATTAACTATGCATTATCACCAAGATCATCCAAAGGATTACTCCAAATAGGGTTCCATAGAGGAATGAACTTTGAACGATCAAGAATGTTGCCTCTAAAATACTCCTTCAAAATATTTAATATATCTGCAATCCTGAATGCATATATCCCAAGAATATCTTTAGCTGAATTTCTTCATGTTCCATTCTATTGACATATACGCTGGATGATGATATTTTTTCTTTTTAGTATTTGGCCAGCAAATGTTTAGCAAAATTTCTTCCAGTTCCATTCTATTGAAGAAATATATCTTTGCCTTAAAAGGGGAAATAAGCTAATAAATTAACATATACTATTGAATAATGATATTTCAATATGATTATAATAAGTTAACCATCCCCTGTATGTAACATGAATGTCCTCATTCTTCAGTTTTTTTCCATATTTTTTGCATTGTAATTTCTTTTTCTTGCTCATTATCATCACTGGACAACATAAAATTATAATAGAAGACTAAAGGATTTCTTTAAAATGTTGAAAAACATTAAGAAAACCAAATAAACGGAAAGAACTCAATGTTTATGCTAAGATAAGCCGTTATTCATCTTATTTGAGGGGGAATAGCTTACCAATAATAACTTCCAGGCTTGGAACAATAAATTTCACATTCTCATCATTTACTGAGAGGCATCATAGTTAGTTGAAGCTCCTAAGAGTTTTATCATTCAGATATTAGGATATAAAGTTTAGAAACATTGATGTATTTCCTAGATAGGTTTAAAAATATAGCACATTGTAGAATTTAAAGGAAAACAATAGCAATTTTTCTCGATTTTGTTCTTACTTACTTTAGTGGCAACCTTGCCATCAATCTGATGGCATCAATTTTTGCAACCAATTGCAAAATGTTTACATCATTACAATCAAGAATGTTAAAAGCCATAAATAAATGATCTTGCACTTTGGCCAGAGCTAACAGTGGCATGCAAAAGAAAATGGGTATACTTCACATGCTTAAAGAAAAAACTAATATTTGAGAATGCCTACATTACAAATTTTCTCTATGAATTAGACAATCAAGTTCTTCTCAATTTCTCACCTTGTCGCGATACCAAGTATGCTTGTCCTTGTGTCCATGGTGATGCAAGTAAGTCACAAAGTCCAACCACATTACAATTATCTGCAATTTGAATAAATTAAAATCCTTTATAATAAAACCACCACGAAAATAAAATAAAAGCACAGATAAACAGACCCAATATGTAACAAAATATAGCTTAAACATTTACAATGGACCCATGGAAGAAGTCTGCACTGCAAGAACAACAACCATTGCCATCCAGCAAGTAGTCGATGTCATCACATCTTTCCTCTCATTTAGGAGGAACAAATTGCTTCTATGGTGAACATGTGATCCCTTTTCCCTAGACTTCTTCCCCAATATACAACCAAACACAAAAAAAATTCGCGAACTTGAAGTTTTGCACACCTAATCATTCAAACTCAGGCGGATGAACTATGAATTCATACCAAATAGATAGAGTAAGCTAGCAATGGAAATGGCAGCAAAAACTGAAGCTTTCGTGTCACCGTATCCGAACACTTAAAAGTCTTATCAGGCAACTGTAAATAGAAGAATTCAAGTGAACCCCATTATTCGAAAAATTGGTAACAAATCATTAAACTTTAACTCTCTCTAAGCAATGACTCAAATCAAATTACTTGATGGGTGCCAGGACTCGTTATTCTCTACATGCATTGTTCTGGTGATGAGTTCTGTGGCCTATCCTCCTAAAAAACAACCCAAGAAAATTAAATTCTAAGATAAATGGTAAATAATTGAGTTCAATCTTTTCTTAAAATTATGGCATTGAAGAAGTGAAGAATGCAAGAAGTGTGCAACTGCACTATTCTCTTGGCATTACGTGAAAATCTTCCATACCCACTGCACGTAATCAAAAGATCCCAATTTTATCTCACCAATAAAAACCCCAAACAAAATTTCATAAAGCCCCTTGGAATGCCCTGCTCAGCCTCGCCTGCCAGTAAAGATCTCTACCGGATCTAGGTGGAGCATCATCTCTGCTAAGCAACTCTCCAACAGGTCCCCCGACACCATCTCGTGAGCTTATAGCAATCTACATTCACAGGTACAGTTCATGTTTTGCTCAAGTTTGATGTAATTTTGTCTCTAAGGTGTTTATAAATTCACATAAATTTGCAAAATTAGAATCACCAACCTTAGTCCATTTGCTATGCTCCACAAGATCTAGGTTTCGTAACATTGCAAGGACAAGCGGTTGCCTGCAAAAAAATTTGAAATATAATACAATAAACAAAATCAAAAAATTCCACATTGACATGCATATTTCATCATATTCACAGAATCAACCGACCTAAATGTAAGCATCAAGAATCGGTAGTGTAAAAAATCAAGAATCAACATATCTAAATTTAAACCTAAACAAACAATTAAACATCAAACATTACCTGATCAAAAAATTTCAAACCGAGAATTTAACAGTTTCCAGGCCGAGATCTAACCAATAAACATCAAGAATTAAACATCAAGAATCAGCAGACCTAAATTTAACGAATCTGTAGACCTAAATTTAACGAATTAAACATCAACATCAAGATCTAAATTTAAACCTAAACAAACAATTAAACATCAAGAATCAGCAGACCTAAACCTTACAAATAGAGCAATAAATCTAAACATTACCAGATCAAAAAATTTCAAACCGAGAAGCTAACAGGTTCCAGGCCGAGATCTAACCAATAAACATCAAGAATCAACATACTCTTACCTAAACGAACAAATTCGACCAAGAGGACGACATTGTTCTCGAACTTGGAGATCAGGTCATTCGCTGTCAATGAGGAGAAGCCATGTGATCCGCTGAATCCAGTGTTGGCCGCAACGCCCTCCACCTCCGACTCATATGTCGTGCGCTTGCTGCTATTTTGTCACCTCCAAAGGGTTTCTACTTCCTTTTGCTGAGGAATTGAGTGGCCCGATGTAATGACTTTTCAAGATCTGATGCACGATAAAGACGTGTCTCTCTCTCTCTCCTAACCCTCCTCAAGAAAACACACCAAAATGAAGGATAGCCCACCCACAGACCTTCTCTCTTTCTATCTGGCCCTACATTAGTTTCACTAACTTCAAACTTTGGGGATGGACTATTCACCCAAAAAAATTCGGTTTCCCCGTCATGTTTCAAAATTTCGATTCCCCCAAATTACAAAACTTTTTTCCTAACCAATTCTCAACCGTTGATTTCTCAAGATTAAATCTCATCAATCTTTCTATCAACCCTTTTGTCCTAGTCATTTTGTCTGAGTCAGCATGTCCTAGTCAGCCCTAGGATTCAAAAAAGGTTGTCAAATGTATAATAGATAAATATATTTATACATATATGCATATATAATTTATGCATATATAATGCATATATGTATTTATATATGCATATATATATAGTGATCTTCGGTTGTGAAAAAGGGGTTTTCGCACCGTGCGAAAACATTTTTTATATTTTTTCAAATTTTTTCAATTTTTTTTATGTTTAATCCATACTATTATATACCCCAGTGAAAATAATGGGTGAACCCGTTGGATATTAGAGCACCCATCCACTCGTTACAAATTTAACGGTATCAAAACGTGCGAATTTGATGGAATGCCTTGATCGAAGGCCAAAAGACAGTATTTCTCAACGATTATTTTTTGAGGGGGGGTATAACAACATATCATGAAGGTGGAAAAAAAATTCGAAAAAAAACTAAAAATCTTTTCGCACCGTGCGAAATGTTCTCACATGAAGATTTGCACATATATGTGTGTGTGTGAGTGAAAAATGGAGGAGTACTGACAGCGTTGGAAATTTTTCCAGCGCTGTCAGCGATCTGGGCAACCGACAGATTTTTTTTAAATTTTTTTTGGAGCAGTTAGAAAAACTTGTTAGGAAGCTCCCCACAAATTTTCAGGTCGATCCGACACCGTTTGAGCCTACATTCATCGATTTCAAAAACGTTGTGCAAAATCTGGTGATTCATAAAAGTTCTGTTCATGCGAAACCATTAAATTTGGGTCGGATGGATGAATGGTCAAAACACATGGGATCGGGTTGAAAATTTGTGGGTCAAGAAGTTAGAGGGTGGATATCAAGATTAACGGTTCGGATCTTCCGAAAAAATGGGGGGCATAGGATTTTTAATAGGGGGTTATTTTTGGGGTTATTTTTAGGGGTCATTTGATACCTCCTCATATAATTATATATATATATATATATATATATATATATATATATATATATATATATATATATATATATATAATTTTTTTTGACAACCCAGAAAAATCCCCAACCCCCTCCCCCCGCATTCGGCTTAGGAGGGTAAGGCGAGAGCCCGGCCGAGACTATGCAAACTGGGGGGAAACTGTCGTGCCCCCAACGGCCCCCGGGTAAGTCCGGGAGGGGAGATGTAGCCCCAGGGTAAATAATTCCACAACAAATTCCACAATAATTACCAAGTCACGGCGGCCATAGGCCTCGAACCCCACACCCCTTGGCTTTGGAGCGGAATGACTTACCATTGGGACACCCTCAGGTGGCAAGACACAAAAAGGTGGAGAGTACAAGCCCCCACATGGGCTTGTACTCGTTGGGGCCCACCCATTTGTGTCTTGCACCTGATCCTTTGGATCAGGTGCCACCTGCTCTACATTAATCCCATATATATATATATATATATATATATATATATATATATATATATATATAAATATATATATATATATAGGGTGATCTTCGGTTGCGAAAAAAGGGGTTTTCGCACGGTGCGAAAACATTTTTTTTTTTTTTGAAATTTTTTTTTTTCAAAAATTCTTTTTTTGATGTTTAATCCATACAAATATATACCCCAGGGAAAATAATGGGTGAACCCGTTGGGCATTAGAGCACCCATCCACCCGTTACAAATTTAACGGTCTCAAAACGTGCGAATTTGATGAAATGCCTTGATCGAAGGCCAAATGACATTATTTCTCAATGATTATTTTTTGAGGGGGGTATAACAACATATAATGAGGGTGGGAAAAAGAATTTTTGAAAAAAAAAATTTCAAAAAAAAACTAAAAACATTTTCGCACGGTGCGAAATGTTCTCATTTGAAAATTTTCCTATATATATATATATATATATATATATATATATATGACGAGTAAGAGTAATTTTATCGAAGCAAAACAATACAAAACAATACAAAACATCCACAAGGGCCTAGAGAGATGGTAGGGAGAGTGAGGATAGGGCACAAGCGCCGTCACCCACTACACACTAACATCCCCCCAGAAATCCCTTTGGCCAAATATGTACAAATATGATGCAATGTGTCACTTATCCATGAACCCCCAGTCAGCAAAAGGGATTGATGCCCCTGGCTGGTCATAATCATAGGCTCGGAGTGCTAAAAGAATATCAGAAGAAATTGCCTCAAAGAGATTGGTTTTGGATACTCCCTTGCCTTCAAAGATCCTACTGTTTCGTTGCTTCCAAATGTGCCAAACCATGGAAGCAAGCGCAGTTTTCGCAAGAATACCCACACAATCCTTTTTAGTATACTGAGTGAAGAGATCACCCACCCCAGCAAGGGTGGAGGGGACAGGACCTGTGATGTTGAGCTTCAGGAGGCTCCTGCAAAGAATATACCTACTGTATGGGCATTCAAAAAATAGATGATCAATACTCTCAATAGAACCTTCATCACAGAGTACACATCTCTGAGCAGATGCAACCCCCCATTTATGCAAAATGTCTCTAGTTAATAGCTTCCCATGAAAGGCGCGAAGAAGAGTAATAGACCACTTAGGAACATGCTTGTTGTACCAGATGACACGATAATAAGGGAAGATAGTACCTCGCTGTCGGGAATTCTCCCAAGCATCTCTAAAAGCACCACTGTTGGCAGTATTCCATTCCCAGGTATCCGCACCAGGGGAGAGGCGGAAGTGACCTATATGCGGAAGGAGATTTTGAATATAAGAGATAGATGACCAACCATTCAATGACCAATAATGACTGACTAATCTCTTTTCTTCACCAGCTGGGACAGAATGAAGAAGCGCAAGAGGGCCACAAGGTAACCAGTTATCAAACGAGAAGGAAGTTGAATCTCCATCTCTAACAATCCGCTTGATAAGTCTCAATGAGGGGCTACGATTACTGGGTAAGAATTTCCATGTGCCGGAATGAGTAGGCCTAGCTGTAGCGCTGAAAAAGCAATCTGACCTCGAAATATAGTGCCCCCTCATAAACTGTGCCCATGGGCCATTTGAAGTTAATAGTCTCCAAGTAAGCCGCACCCCTGAAGCCACATTCATTTCTGATAGTAATCTCAGACCAACTCCGCCCTCCTCCTTGGGCTTACATAAGTCTTTCCAGGCTCAGAAATGTTGATTACCCAAGATGAACCTCCTGCATGCTGAGGTGATGGTGCGAAGAATAGAGGTAGGAATGCGATAGGCATGCATCGAAAAGCCCACCATGCCATAAATAACGGTACGCACCAATTCAATCCTACCAGAAATAGAAAGGATAGACGAGGTCCATCCTTGCAGTCTCTTTTTGCATTTATCAACCAAGCGTGCATACATGGATGCCTTAGGATACTTAGAAGAAAGAGGTAACCCAAGATAAACAGAGAAAGATGATACCTTCTTTATTCCAAGGAGAGTTGCAAGATTCCCAGGATCCCGAGTACCCTTGCTAAATATAGAAGAGCTTTTAGCCCAATTAACCTGGAGGCCAGATATGAGATGGAAAGATTGCAATATATCACTAAGGCCTTTAAAGGAATGTGGATTTGCACGGCAGAAAACTAGTAGGTCGTCTACAAAAAGCAAGTACGAGATAGAACCAGATCTGCGCATAGGGTGGATGGAACACGTGGCCTCCGCTCTAGCCATCAGTAGGGAAAATGCCTCCATAAAAAGCACAAAGAGATAGGGGAAAGAGGGTCACCTTGCCTCAGACTCCTATTGGAAGCAAAAAAACCGACCGGTGCCCCTTCAACCATCACTGAGAATGTAGGGGGTGCATAAGCACTCTGAAATCCAGTTTATAAAACGGCGTCGAAACCCCATTTGATGAAGAATAAATAGCACAAACTCTCTATTAACACTGTCAAAAGCCTTCCGCAGGTCCAGCTTAAGACAAGCCCGAGACCCCATTGGATTACTAAAGTCACGAATCTGCTCGTGGGCAAGAAGAGCACAATCAGAGAGTAAGTGCCCAGACATGAAAGCGGACTGGTTTGAGGAAATCAAATCATTGATCACCTGCTGAAGCCTATTGCATAAGATTTTACTGATAATTTTATATATCACATTGCAGCAGGCTATAGGTCTGTAATCTCCCATATCAGAAGCCTTGGAATTCATAGGGACTAGAACAAGGAAGGTGTGATTAATTTGTCTTAGCATATTTCCGGACATAAAGAAAGAAGAGACAGCCATACTCACATCCTTATCAATGATGTCCCAATCATGCTGATAAAAATAAGCATTAAACCCATCAGGTCCAGGAGCCTTATCTTTGCCCATTTGGAAGACCGCCTCCTTAATCTCCTCATCTGTTACATTCTTCTCAATCCACCCTGCAGCTTCATAAGTAAGCTTCCGCTTCGGAATTACATTTGGGAAAACAGTCCAGTAGTGATCCTGATTGTACAGATCCTTATAATAGGAGACCGCCTCCTCTCTAATTTTCCAATGTTCACATGTGAGGTCCCATCAGTATTAACAAGGTGACATAAGTTGTTATGGCTGTTTCTTGCCTTCGTCGCATTGTAGAAGTACTTTGTATTCCGATCTCCCAAGAGAAGCCACTCCTGTCTGCTTTTCTGCCTATAGTCACTTTCCTCCAAATCAAGAGAATGTGCAAGAGCAATAGCCGCTGCCTGCTCATGACGTGGAATATCAATATTGAAAGAAAGATCATTGAGAGATTGGATAGATTCCAGTTCCTGTCTGCAAATAACCGAGTCCACCCTCTTTCTGTTAGCAGCCGAGAAATTTTTAAGCTCCCCTTTGAGGAATTTCAGCCTGTTTACAAGGAATTTCATGGGAAATAATCCCAACTGCCGCCAATAGTTAGAAGGCTGAATCATTGCACTGCTTGCCCAGGCCGCGAGAAGCACCTCTCTATATCCCTCATAAGAGCTCCAAGAATTGAAAATTTTAAAAGGCTTGGGGAAAGAGAGTACCTTTGGGTGGAGATATATAATCATGGGGGAGTGATCACTAGTACCTGAATAGGCGTACTCATAATACGAGTTGGGGAAGATGCGCAGCCAGTCAGAGTTGCAAAGGGATCTGTCTAATCTAGCAGAGATGCGGCACAGGCCAACACGCCTATTACTCCAACTATTGCGAGCCCCGACACATTTAAAATCCATTAGCCCACAGCATCCCAGGCATTGGTTGAAGTCATCCACAGAGTTAGTAATCAAGTGCCTACCCCTCACCTTCTCCTTGGAGAATCGCACATAATTAAAGTCTCCCCCCATGAGCCATGGTAGATTTTGCAATTTGGCGGCATCAGAGCAGAGATCCTTCCACAAAGGAAGCCGAAGGGAGGGTAAATTGATGGCATACACAACGGTAAGGGCAACAGGAAGCCCAGCCACGTTAGAGAGAGAAAGTGTAATGTGCTGGGCCGAAATTGAGATTTGGGTGAACTTCCAAACTGAATCATCCAGAAATAGGACAGTGCGGCCACCACCATGCTGATTCCGGTTGTCAACAGAGTTCCAGGACTTGGGGAAGCACCTTGCAATCCTTCCCGAATGAGTCGCCTCTACTTTAGTTTCTAGCAAACACGCAATAGAAGGCCTTAAAGAACGAATTCTTTGCTTGAGGTCTCCCCTTCTCGCAGAGTTATTGAGACCTCTCGTGTTCCAGATGAACACAGACATTAACAACCGGTGGGCAGAACTCCACTAGAACCTGCTAGACGGGAGCTCCTGTGAGTGGAAGAGGGAGGACTACATTTCAGCTTAGGATGCTTAGCTTTGCCTTTGGAAACTTCCAGTTTAAGGCTCATGATATCATCAATCCAATCCTGATTTTCTATGGAGATAATAGTATGCTTAGAAGAACAGGGTGCAACTTGCGGTTCAGATTCAAAGCACGCTCCTGTTTGCAGCAGTGACGGCAAGACAGGATCATGCAGAATTTCAATGCCAGGAGACTTAGAAGAGCCCTCAACAAGGATGGGAACACCTAGAAATATAGGCTCAGTACATCCTGCATCCGAATCAAATGCTGAGCAGTCGGGGAGCACAGGATCGGGGGGTGCATAATCATTAAGCGGCTGGACAAACTTGCTGCATTCACCCACACACAAATTCTGTGCAAGCTTGACAGGACCTTCAGAAGCAGCTTCCTTCTCCTTGCCTAAGACATGATGCTTGGGGAGATCAGCATCCGACACAACATTGGCATCAGGCCGTTCCAACTTGTCAGAAAGAACTTCAATGGGATAGCAAACCATTCTCGAGACCTCCTCCAGAACCAGAGATTCGTTAATAATTTCACCATCCTCAGGGCACTCAGCTAAAGAGGCCAAATGCTGGGTTGAAATTGCCGCCGAAATGTCTGCAATTTTTGGTAACGAAGGGGAGATGTCCTTAACAATTTCACTTTGGATTGAAGTGGGCCCTTTCTGAGCATCCTTAACTGAGCACTGGGAGGCGGAGTGCCCAAAACTAGCACATGAATTACACCTAGGGGGCTCCCCCTCGTACATCACATCCACCGTGAGGGAAGAGCCATTCTCCAGCTCAATCTTAACAGTCCTTGGTAGAGGCTTATTAGCATCAACCTCAACAAGGCACCTGGCATACTTGATACGGTCTAAATTAGCCGTTGCACGATCCATGCACAGCGGTGTACCCACCCCACTTGTAACAATGTTTAATATCTCCAACGATCACATATGAAGGGGTAGATTGTGGAGCTGAATCCAAACAGGGACATAAGTCAAGAAATCCCTATCATGTTTAATAGAAGGACTCCAACGTTGCAGGACAACCAGACGCCCATCAAACAACCACGGACCACCATGGAGAATGGTCTCACAATCTTCAATTTTGCCAAAACGAAAATAAAAAAAACCATTCTCTTTGCTATAAATTTGAAGTCCCCCCTTCAGATTCCAGAGCCGCTCCGTCCAAGCTCTAATTTGCCCATAGAAAGGGATATCACCCAGGACATAGCCCACCAAAGTATCTCTCCATTTAGATGCACCTGTCTCAAGGAGGGAATTGGGGACCCAAACCTTGGTAGCACCATCGCCATCGACCAAAGGCGGGACAAGAGACATAGTGAGCGGGTCAGCAAACTTATGCCTCAAGGAGCACACGTCAGTCCAAGAACGCTTACCAGCATTGGGATTGATTTGAATTTGAGCTTTGGGTCTATGAGGAAATTTAGCAAGCACCTGAGAGGCATTCCCTATAGCATGTTGTGATTGAACACTCACAGGACGAGGATGCTGAAGCTTTGGTGGCACCGCACCAGAAATCCCTCTACCACGCTTATACCTTCTTGCAATGACATAGGAAGAAGGAGCCTTCGGAAGATCCGATGCAATGGCTGCCCTCTTCTTCGCGTATACCACTTGTTTCCAGCCCATGCCGACATCAGGAGCAGGCGATTCCTCGATGATCCTCTTACCTTTGTCAAAGAGGGGGGAGGCTATTATCCGATCTAAGGAGGCTGACAGGAGCAGCGTCGCCAGGATCGTCGCTGGGAACCCCTCCGATAGAAACGGAGGTCATGTTTTCCTATTTTATATATATATATATATATATATATATATATATATATATATATAGAGCAAATAACTCGTGCACACGTGCACTTGGACTAAAAAAAATGTTCGGGAAAGGGGGGAAGAATAAAAAGTGTGGGTGTGTGTGTGGAGGGTCCAGGGGCAAAAATGCAAAACCCGATGTTGTATGTGTAAAATTCCCCACCTCTTCTCTTATCTCTCCAAATCTCATCAGAAAATTCCCCACCTCTTCTCTTATCTCTCAAAATCGCATCACTTATCCAATTTCTCTTGTCCAACTTCTCTTATCTAATCTCTCTTGTCCAATTTCTCTTATCCAATTTCTCTTGATAACAACTCTATTTTATAGAATAGATATGTATGTATGTATGTATATGTATGTACTAGCAAATACACACGTGCACGTGGACTGGAAAAAAATAGTCGAGAAAGGGGGGAAGAATAAAAAGTTTGGGTGTGTGTGGGAGGGTCCAGGGGCAAAAATGCAAAACCCAGGGTTGTATGTGCAAAATTCCCCACCTCTTCTCTTATCTCTCAAAATCTTATCACAAAATTCCCCACCTCTTCTCTTATCTCTCAAAATCTCATCACAAAATTCCCCACCTCTTTTCTTCTCTCAAAATCTCACCACTTATACAATTTCTCTTCTCTCAAAAATGCAAAACCCAGGGTTGTATGTGCAAAGTTTACTGTTTTTCAGTTATTTGTGCTCGTGATACGTCCATGTCTGAGTAAGTAAAGTGTTCTTGATACACCCTATCATCAGGGGTTTACCGTGACGCTTCTTGCCATCCATAACCTGGAAAATGGCCAAGATGCTTGCATCCATTGGTGTGGTTATGGAGGTAGCCGTATAGTAATCAAGACACACTTACAAACACTACTACATGAAACAAACATTTTTTCAAGGTGGAAGCTTGGAGTAGCCTTTAAATGTTTCACCAATGAGGCCAATTGATCCAGGAACTTGAGATCAAATTGAATAATTGGTGTTTGTCCAATCATGGTAGTTTGTGTAGGACATGATGTAGCATCATGGTGTAGATCAAAGTGAATTATATTTGCTGCATCGTATTATGCATCATGTTTGCTGCATCGTATTATGCATCATATTTGCTGCATCGTATTATGCATCATATTTGCTGCATCCACCATATTATGCATCATATTTGCTGAAGTAACTGTAAAATTGATGCATGTGTGTTTCAATTTGCAGTTGAATAAAAATGCATCATGTTATGCATCATATCTTGTTTGCCAAATCAAACAGAAGCTACGCCAAAGAAGAGAGCTGATTCGACGATTTCATGTTTGTCACACTCTTTAAGGAGAAGTTATGAGAATCTTCACTTCCCAACAGAAATTGGTTCTAGCCATGGCCATTTGCTGAGCACATCAGAGAAACTGGAGAAATGCCTATATCAAGATTTCATACATCTTGAAGTCAATCTTTGATGTAATCTCTGACTTGTTACTCCAAGGATAAAGTGAATGCCTGGTACCCTGTACAGTGAATAATAGCAGGCTCATTATGTCAAAGCTTTATATACATATTACTTTATAGACACACTGAATATTCAAGTCCCAGAAAACGAAATGACCATAACATGCTACACAACTCCAACTATATACATATTACTCTCTAAATGACCCGACTAATAGACTTATATGCATAAGTAATTGAAGTCCATATAATCATTGATTTACATATATGAAATCATCCATAATTTACTATAAACTGACAATCTACTCATCAAGAGATAAAAATAGAATTTGATATCACTTATTGTAAAAAATAACTTTAAAAGATTAAAAGGGCAAAGGGATCTCACCCTCAAATATCCAAAGCCAATACAAAACATCTCCTTCAATTCACCATCAAATAAATTTGACACATGCTAGACACAGGATTTACGACAAAGGGATTTACACATGCTAGACACATGCTAGACACATGCTCATGTATTTTGATCGTCAGAAAAACAGCAAACACAATAACCAAATTAAAAAAGCCATGGCCATTTGACGTACTAGAAAATAACCCGTGCACACGTGCAAGTGGTTCTAGCCATGGCCATTTACTAAGACATTGGTACGTCAAGCAAACTCCAACACCTCCCCAAAGGTCCTCAAACTACTCCACTTCATCAAATTCATAAATTCTCTTCCTACTCCAAGACATTGGTACGTCAAGCAAACTCCAACACCTCCCCAAAGGTCCTCAAACTACTCCACTTCATCAAATTCATAAATTCTCTTCCTACTCCAAGACATTGGTACGTCAAGCTGCAATTCTCTTGTACAATTTCCCTTTATCCAAATTCTCTTGATAACATCCCTATTTATAAGAATAGAGAGAGAGAGAGAGAGAGAGAGAGAGAGAGAGAGAGAGATATATATATATATATATATATATATATATATATATATATATATCTATCTATTATACATTTGACAGCCTTTTTTGAATCCTAGGGCTGACTATGACAAGTTGACTAGGACAAACAAGTTGATAGAAAGAGGGTCAGGATTAATTCTAAGCAAATGAATGGTTTAGATGAAGCTTTGAGATGAATAATTTGTATCTTAACACATAGTTTTGATATTTGTGGGTCCCATTTGATAGCAATAGGATTTTTGGAGAGAACAACAGCCTTAAATCATTTTAACTCAGAATTTAACTCGGGGATAACAACATGCTTTTTGGGGGAGAGCAAGAGGTGTTTTGGGGAGAGCTTCCCAAAACTTGGCAAAAGTAGATTTTTTAGAGCGTCCCCTTTGTCTTCTTGCCAAAAGCAGCAAGATCAGTTGCTCTTCCCCAAAGCAGCAAGGTGAAGAAGTGGAATCTCTTGCTCTTCCCCAAAGCAACAAGATCATTTCCCCGAGGGCATGGGTTCTTGCTTGCCGAAGAAATGAAGGTATGGATTCTCGCAAAGAACATTTGATCTGAAGGTACGGAGTCTTACTTATTTCTATAATCATCTAAAGGTGTGGATTTCTCGCAAGAACTAAATTATCCCATTTCTCTCCATCAATCACTTCGAATGAATCAAGAGCTATTCCTCACTGATTACCCCTCATTCTTCAATTCCTCGATGACTACTACTATGCCCTAACTCAGACCATGCATTAATTTATTTTTCCTTGAAGCTTTTAGTATAACCATGCATCGATCGTCTTGCAGCAAACCTTAACCGAGTAAATCCATTCAGATTAGGGGATTTCATTGTTTTCAAGTTGATCAATTCTGTAGTTCTTCTGATTGAATTGATGGATGGAAATAAAGATGAAGCTTTGAGATGCCTCAAGTTAGCACAAGCTGCACTCAGTGAATGGCAAATAAAGAAAAAGATTGCCTTGGAGTATTAGGTATTCGGATTTTGTTCTGATAAAATAGTGATCTTGGATTTTTAAGAATATTTTATTGGCGATTTTTGTCCCTGGCGATTTTTTCTCTTTTCTTATTGTTGTTTGTGTTTATGATCACGGAATTTAAATTCATTTAAGCGACTTTTTAGCGATTAATATGGGAAGAAAGTTTGAAATGTTTGTCTTTCCATTTCCCTTCACAATTGACTGCAAACTGTTATGTACAAACTCTCTCTCCTTCTCCTTGGGATCTTGAAGCCCATGAGGCCCCTTCTCATTGGGATCAAAATAGCGAAGAGATTAGACCCTTCTATAGCAGTGGATGGCCTTTTGGCTGATTAAAACCCCAGGTTTGTTTCAAGCTCGCTCAGTTTTTCTTTGGTGCCACTGCTCATTTGATTCTGTTGTATATCGTAATTTTTTTGAACCGTTTTAGGCCTTCTTTGGATTTGATTTAGTTGTTTCTGTTGGTTTGGTCCTTGTATCCTCACTTCGAGGGTTAAGATGAGATTATGCACATCAAATGTTTGTACAAATGCTCAAAAAGGATAACTAGACATTAAGCATTGCTAAAAATCTAATAAGATAAACTGAAATTATATAGTTGATAGATTTATATCTCAATAAAACACTAAGGTTAGACAACCATTTCAATAAAACACTGAAGACGATAATATTCTCCCTTCAACTGAAATTGAATTACACTAAATGCCTCAATTTTAAGGTAGCATTAAAATCTATACATAGTACTTTTGTTTATAAGGGGAAAAATGAGGTATTGACTTAAAAAAATCATTACAATGTTGAAGTTACTTAAGTATAAGTTACACTCAAAACAGTAATAGCTCATGTATACTTACTGGTCATAGCATCAGGCAATGCACAATAATTCCAAAGTTCGTTTCTCATCTTCATACATACAAAAGTTGTAAGTTGAGACATTTTCATGAGACTGTACATTATTATAACATGTTGTTAGGAATGACATCAAGCTAACAGAAGATTTAATCATCAGGACATATGATGTTTATTCAACCATTTCAAAGTCCCTGCAGCGATAGAACATTGTGCCCTTTGGTCATTATCGATACATAACACAGATGCACATAGCTAACATATACACATAAAGATCACTGTTACAGTTGAATGGCCTAAACTAATCAGTACTTGCAAATATTTAGTATAGAGATAATTAGCTTCCATCAGTAACTCTAAAGTTAATTCAGGCTCAATGGAAAACTCTTTATCCTTTCCACTGCAATGAACAAAAGAAATTGTTTTAAGACATTGGCATTTCAAAAGATAAATTGACAACAACATACAAATTTTCATGTTTCACTTGCAAAAATAAACACTGGTATTACAAAACAAACACCAAAACCCAACAATGGCATTACAGACATAAACACTAGAAAGAATTGCTAAACTTTGTGTCTCCCATTCTACAGTAATAATGTAGAACAAGTGACTCAACAAGTAGTATATATTACATGTCACCATTAGATGTCTATAAGGAATCCATATTGAACTGTTATGATGCGTTTTTCTACAATAAAATTGTAAAACAAGGAACGAATCAAGAAAGTGTAATACAAGTTACTGACCACTATTGAAACTGCTACAAGAAAGATAATATCCGGATTGAATCAAGAAAGTGTAATATAAGTTACTGACCACTATTGAAACTGCTACAAGAAAGATAATATCAGGATTGAACACAAATTAGTGGAAAAATTTAAAAGAACAACAAATTAGCGTAAAAATATTTAGCGGCACGGGCGCCTTCGGCATAGGCACCTTCAGTGCGGAACAACAAATTTGGCATGTGCACTTTCGACACAAAACAATAAATTCGGTGTAGTCGCCATCGACTCGGGACCACAAATTCGACACAGAACAACAAATTCGACGTAGAACAACAAATTAGACCCATGCTCCTTCGGTGTGGAACAACAAATAAGCGTAAAAAAATTTAGCGTCGCGGTCACTTTAGGCAACACGGGCTTCTTCGACGGCGCTTAAGGCAAGGCACGCTTTTTGTTCGTTTGAATGCCTTTTTGTTCGTTTGAATGCCTATTTTATTCTTCATGCCTTCGGTGCTTTTTGTTCGTTTGAATGCCATTTTTGCTCTTCGCAGTCGCCTTCGAAGCTTTTTGTTCATTTGAACACCTCTTTTGCTCTTCGCGCCGAAGATTTTTAGTTCGTTTAAATTTTGGAGGGGGGGAATAATTTTTGGGAAGAACAAAGATTTTGAGGGGATATCTTAAATGAACCATGCCTCAGGGCACGGGCTATGACCAGTATCTTTATTACATTTGATGACTGTTTTTGAATTCTAGGGCTGACTAGGACAAGCTGACTATGATAAAGGGTTGATAGAAGAACAGATGAGATTTAATCTTGAGGAATGAATGGTTGAGATGAGATTTTGTGGAAAGTTTTAGAGGGAAAAACATTATGGGGAAATGAAAGTTTCTGGAGAAATGAAAGTTTTTTAGGAATGAAAGTTGCTGGGGAATAGCAGAGTGCACGTAACTAATGCATTTAGAAAAAACCTTTAACTTGCACTTAATACTGTAGATCGAATGCTGCTGCAGATCGAATGATCTCTCCCTCACTGTGGGGCCCACCGTCTCTTTGACACATGTGACAACATGATGAGAATAATTTTCGACGTGCCAAAGGCGCCGACGCCCGATAAATTTTTTACGCTAATTTGTTGTTCCGTGCCGAAGGAGCCCGCGTCAAATTTGTTGTTCTATGTCGAATTTGTTGTTTCGCGCCAAAGGCACCCGCGCTGAATTTGTTGTTCTGTGCCAAAGGCGCTTACGCCGGATTTGCTGTTCCACGCCGAAGGCTCCCGTACCGCTAAATATTTTTATGCAAATTTGTTGTTACACGCAATTTTGGTTGTGGAAATAATTTTTTGGATAACAAAGATTTTACGGGGGAAAATCTTAATTGAATCGTGCCTGCGGGCACAGGTTATGAGTAGTGTGTGTGTGTGTGTATGTATGTATGTATATATATGTATATGTATATATATATATATATATATATATATATATATCTCTCTCTCTCTCTCTCTCTCTCTCTCTCTCTCTCTCTCTCTCTCTCTCTCTCTCTCTTTCTTCAAATGCAAACATTTCGCACGGTGCGAAAATGTATATAGTTTTTAATGAAATTTTTTTTCAAAAATTCTTAACTTCATCTTATGTTGTTATACCCTCTCAAAAAATAATCATTGAGAAATAATGTCATTTGGCCTTCGATCAAGGCATTTCAACAAATTCGCACGTTTTGAGACCGTTAAATTTGTAACTGGTGGATGGGTGCCCTAATCCCTCTAGGGTTCACCCATTATTTTCACTGGGGTATATAATTGTATGGATTAAACATCAAAAAAATTTTGCAAAAAAAATTTCAAAAAAAATAAAAAATATGTTTTCGCACGGGCTTTCGCACCATTTTTTTTATAGTGGAAGATTGCCATATATATATATATATATCTATATTATAAAAGAGGGATGTTATCAAGAGAAATTGGATAAGAGATATTGGACATGAGAAATTGGATAAGAGATATCTATATTATAAAAGAGGGATGTTATCAAGAGAAATTGGATAAGAGATATTGGACATGAGAAATTGGATAAGAGATATCTATATTATAACAGAGGGATGTTATCAAGAGAAATTGGATAAGAGATATCTATATTATAAAAGAGGGATGTTATCAAGAGAAATTGGATAAGAGATATTGGACATGAGAAATTGGATAATAGATATCTATATTATAAAAGAGGGATGTTATCAAGAGAAATTTGATAAGAGATATTGGACAAGAGAAATTGGATAAGAGATATCTATATTATAAAAGAGGGATGTTATCAAGAGAAATTGGATAAGAGATATTGGACATGAGAAATTGGATAATAGATATCTATATTATAAAAGAGGGATGTTATCAAGAGAAATTTGATAAGAGATATTGGACAAGAGAAATTGGATAAGAGATATCTATATTACAATTGAGAGCTGTTTTTGAACTTTGTCCTATGTGGCAATGTCACATCAAGTTTTGGGGGGAAAATTTTTTGGGTTGGGAGAAAATTTGTTGGGAATACACAAAAACATTAAAATTAGGAATAGCCTTTTAATATTAGTTATGAAAGAAAATGTTGTGCACACACACAATCTCATCTTGGGAATGAACGCGAGCTGTGGGAGAATGGACGCGGGAGATGCTGCCAACTCATTGATCCCCGTTGCAAAACCCTGTAAAATTTCGATCCAATCTGCTGATATTTTAGTGGAAACTAATAATTATTGATGTTTGTTTAAAATTAGTGGGCCCAAAATTTTTTAATGAACAGTGACCCACGGGCACGCGTTATATGTATAAGGCGCCCGGCGCGCCGAAGGCGCCCGGCGCGCCGAAGGCGCCCGCGCGCCGAAGGCGCCCGCGCGCCGGAGGCGCCCGCCGCGCCGGAGGCGCCCGCCGCGCCGGAGGCGCCCGGCGCGCCGGAGGCGCCCGGCGCGCCGGAGGCGCCCGGCGCGCCGGAGGCGCCTCAACGCTGATTTGTTGTTCCGCGCCTAAGGCACTCGCGCCGAAATTGTTGTTTTACGTCGAATTTGTTGTTCTGCGCCAAAGGAACCCACGTCGAATTTGGTGTTCTGTGTCGAGGGCGCATGCGCTGAATTTGTTGTTCCGCACCGAAGGAGCCCGCGCCATTTTTTAACGTTGATTTGTTGTTCCGCGCCTAAGGTACCTGCGTCGAAATTGTTGTTTTACGTCGAAGTTGTTGTTTTTCGCCGAAGGCACCCACGTTGAATTTGGTGTCCTGTGTCGAAGGCGCATGCGCTGAATTTGTTGTTCCGCACCGAAGGCACCCACGCCGAAGGCGCCTGTGCTGCTAAATATTGTAAGCTAATTTGTTTTTCTTTTAAATTTTGGCTTCGAAAAAAAAAATTCGGGGAACAAAGATTTCGCAAGGGAAAATCTTAAATGAACCGTGCCCGCGGGCACGGGTTATGACTAGTATATTCTATAAAATAGGGATGTTATCAAGAGAAATTGGTTAAGAGAATTTGGACAAGAGTATATACATACATATATAAACGTACGTACATACATACATATACATACATCTATTCTATAAAATAGGGATGGATTCAAGAGAAATTAGATAAGAGAAATTGGACAAGAGTATACATATACATATATACATATACATACAACATATACATACATTCATACATATCTATTCTATAAAATAGGGATGTTATCAAGAGAAATTGAATAAGAGAATTTGGACAAGATAAATTGGACAAGAGATGAGATTTTGAGGGATAAGAGAGGAGGTGTGGAATTTTGCACATACAACCCTGATTTTTACATTTTTACCATTGAACCCTCCCCCCCACACACCCACAATTTTTATTCTTTCCCCCCTTTCCGACCGTTTTTCCCAGTCCACGTGCATGTGTGCACAGGTTATTTGCTAGTCTATATATATGACAAGCTTCCAGTGTGAAAATGGTGCGAAAGCCCGTGCGAAAACAGTTTTTTTATTTTTTTGAATATTTTTTCAAATTTTTTTATTTTTAATCCGTACAATTATATACTCCATGAAAAATAATGGATGAACCCTAAAGGGATTAGAGCACCCATCCACCTGTTACAAATTTAACAGTCTCAAAACATGCGAATTTGTTGAAATGCCTTGATCTAAGGCCAAATCACATTAATTCTCAACGATTATTTTTGAGGTGTGTATAACAACATATAATGAAGCTGGAAAAAATAATTTTTGAAAAAATAAATTTAAAAAAAACTAAAAACATTTTCACACCGCGTAAAATGTTCTTCATATTTTCTTATATATATATATATGTACTAGTCATAACCCGTGCCCGCGGGCACGGTTCACTTAAGATTTTCCCCGACGAAATCTTTGCTCCCCAAAAAATTATTTCCACAGCCAAAATTTAAAACAACAACAAATTAACGTAAATATATTTAGCGGCATGGGCGCCTTCGATGTGGAACAACAAATTCGGCGCGAGCGCATTAAACACGGAACAACAAATTCGATGCGAACGCCTTCGGCGCAGAACAACAAATTAGCGTAGAACAACAAATTCGGTGCGAGCGCCTTCGGCACAGAATAATAAATTAGCGTAAAAAAATTTAGCGGCGCGGGTGCCGTTGGCGCATAACATTTGCTCGCGGGCACGGTTCACTAAGATTTTCCCTCGCGAAACCTGTGAATGTATCATAAATTGGTTTATTCGTGCAGCAGTAGTTAAGTCAAATGTTCCTTTGAGGTGAGAAATCTTATAGCATAGATCAAAATATGTTAGAAAACATCAAAACATGATGTATCATAAATCATTTAATTAGTGTAATGGTTGTAAGAAATTCTTTAAAAAGCAATGTTGGAATCATTTTAGGATGGAAACTGAAACAAATTCTACCATTAAATGATGCCATTACACACAACATTATGTTCATATTTCTTCCCCTGAACGAATGAATGTTGACCTATTTTAGATTGGGTGGATACGTTATGTTCTGGGTTTAATATTGGATATGTGTATTGCTAGAAAAACAGAGCAAAGTTCTGTCCATGTCTCTTTGAAACGTCCAAGTTCTAATTAAATCCTCCTTTGCTTCCATCAAATTTGATGCTCATTATACAATGATAACAACATTAATCTTGATACCAAAAAATATTACACACAACATATATATCAAGTTTTACAAAAAGAAAACAGTATCACAAACATGCAAGTAATTTAAGTCAGATTATAGACTGCTCAAACAACAAACCATGTTACATCCAAATCTTTCTATGCCTCAAGCTTAGCATATCAGATGCCTTGGTTCTTTACAAAACAATGGTGTTGCTTATGAAGAATGTTATTACAATGAATGCATTTATATAGCTCGTTCACCCTACAATTTTTTAGGAGTTGATGCCTTATGCATTGGGTCTCCTGTAGGGGGGGAACTAAAAATTAGGCTCGAAACCTGCCTTGCGCATGGACAGCTGTGATTGTATGTTCTGCAAATGCCACTATGTGACACTTAGATAATCCAGCCAATGAATTCATGATCAAAATCTTGCCAATGAAAGAGGCGACGATGGCAGCCTGGATGAGCGTACGCCGAGTGGATCTCACAATACTTGGCACCATTGTCGCCCTTTTGAGGCATTCTTTGGCTCTTGTTGGAATTGCCTGGAGTTTGCCACCTGAGGAATTCATATTACATTTGTAAAGTTCGCTTTCAAGTGAAATAATAATTTACATGGCCTGCATCACAAAAAACAAAAAAATAGTATTTAGTTCTTCAACATTTATCCAAAATCCAATATCCTTCTGATTATAGAGCTAGCATTATGAAGATAATAGACTTTTGAAACAATCATGGAGCTGCTAACTATATCGAATGTGCTAACTATGGCTACGTGCAAAAAAAGGAGTCGGATTACTTTAAAATGATCATTTCGGAGAATACATGCAGCGAATAGCACGGTCTCCATCAGTTAACTACATATCAAATGAGCATAAGCATTCAACATATCATCATGCATGAAATCTAAGACTGGATTAGCACCAAAAAGAAAATTTTAGAATGCTATTGAATGCAATTGTTAATAGAGTACATTTCAGATAGGCCAATGGCAGAGAATGCTAATGAGATAGCTGATGATATACTAAATTCAAAAAAAAAAGATTCATGTATGTAACAACGAAGACTTGACATCATGAAAAAATTTAATTTTTGTTTTAGCAAGTACACAACTTAGTTTACAAATGTCAATTTGTTAAGGTTCTGTATGTGTTTAGATTGTTAGAGGTATCAAGAAACGCTTTTTTGATCTAAAAGACTGGACTTTGACTACACAAAAATGTGTTGAAAGTGTACATATTTTGTTTCACTGCAAACAAAAAAGATTAAGACATCCTAACAAATAGTTTCTTGAACTATTCCAAAATTCCTAAAGCACTCTGCCAACGAAGTCAACAAAAAGACATAGAAATTAATTCTTACTATTATGTATACATCAATTATTATGTAAAAATATATCGTGATCCGAATTCTAGATATATCATGATCAATCTTTTAAATATATATGTCGTGATTTCCTTATCAAATGACAATTAGAATCCAATAAAATTACCAAATAACCTTACATAATGTTATATTACTCTTATAGAAAATCATAATTCTGCCAATGAATTCATGATCAGAATCCTGCCAATGAAAGAGGCGGCGGTGGCGGCATGGTTGAGTCGTACGCCAAATGTATCTTGTAATGATTGGCACCATTGTTGTCCTTTTGAGGCATTCTTTAGCTCTTGTTGGGATTTCCATGGAGTTTGACACCCGAGGAATTCATATTACACTTGCAAAGTTCACTTTCAAGGGAAATAATAATTTTCATGGCTTGCATTACAAAAAACCAAAAATGTTATTGACAGCCTTATTGTGGCACACTTTTGATGATAGCCATTGTATGTAATTAGCCCTATCTTCTAGCTTTGCATCTGTTATTTGTGCATTCGAGGAACATATTCATCATAACATGGTAATTACATGAGAATTTCACCAATCAACGATCAAGAGACATCAGATCTCCTATATTTTCTGGAAAATTTAAATGTTTTCATCCATAAGCTGCTGAGTTGCATCATCTAAAGCTAGAACTGTGTAAATAAATAGAAAGGCAAAGATGGCATCAACCAATGGGCAATACATGTGATTAATCAAACCATAAGTAGTAATATATGATGTTAAACATTGATATAAATAGTACACACACCAAAATATCCATATGATTATGCTTAGACTGGTATCATGTCAAGAGTTTACACAATGTTGAATCAAAATAGAAATTTTCAAATATCGACTGATGAAAATATTTTATATAGATGTTGATTCTATGAAGCATGAAGCATGAACACAAGCAAGAGACATGAACATGATATGGACACTGACACGCAACATGACATCACCTTAATCAGAAAGTAGGACATGGAGATACAACGATGAGAAGAAAAATATTTACAAATAAGAAAAATATTTATAAATAAGAAAATTATATCAAAATCAGGTCCTCCTTCGTTTTCGAGTCCTGCACATATCAATTAAACAATCAATCAAGACAACTAATCAAACTAAACAAAGTTGTGTATACCATAATCTGTATACCATTATGTTTACCTGCCACAAATGGGTATGTTTATCCATAATCGGTATACCATTATGTTTACTTGCCACAACTCAATGCCAACATAGTTTAGATGGTCATAAGAATAGATGTATGGGTCATCCTTGAAATCTGCAAGGAAGCAACAGATTTAAATTTACATCGACAAAAACCTGGGTTATCAATCATTTGTGCCTTCCATTTTCCCTTGAAAATTTAGGTTATCACTCTCTCTAGTTCCTCGACTTTGAAGGGGTCATGCAATTCAGAAGAAGGAAACTGGAAAGAAACTGAAAACAGACAAAACCACACACACACACAAATGTTTCCAGTAGCATGAGGTTGAGAGAGATGAAGAGGCTCCACAAAAATTTTAAAAAAAAGGAGAGAAGTAACAATGGGCATTTTACCTGGATCACAGTGGACCAGAGCCATAATGAGGAGCTGTCATTGGAGAACATAGAGGAACCTGAAATGAAAATTTATGAGAAATAAAAGTGAAAAAAGAAACATGGAAGAAACTGAAAAGAAACAAAATGACAAAAACAAAAATGACATAGTTACAGGTTCTTGAGGCACAAACTAAGTGGTTATTCAACTAATTCTACTACCTGCTAGACATACTTATAGGTTCTTCAACTAAATCATATTTGTTTTTGGTTCTGCATGTAACTATGTCATTTTTGGTTCTGAGAGGCTCCACAAAATTCAGGCTACTGGAAACATTTGTGCCTAAACTCAAGCTATTGAAAACATTTGTGCCTAAACTCAAGCTATTGGAAACATTGAAGAAAGAAACATGGAAGTAACGATGGGCACAAACTAAGGAGGAGGTTCTCAAAAAATAAAAAAAATAATGAAAGTAAAAATAAGGAGGAGGTTCTCAAAAAATAAAAATAAGGAGGAGGTTCAGTAATAATGGACACAAACACGGAAGTAACAATGTGCCTACACTCAGGCTCTTTCTTTCAATTTTATTTCTCAAAAATTTTGAGAACCCCCTTCTTATTTCTCACAAAACTCAGGCTACTGGAAACACTTAAGCCTAAAATAAAAATGGCTCCTCCTCCTTAGTTTTGTTCTGCAAGACATAGTTTCATTTGAGCACGCAAGCTCTTCCATTTTCACAGTTTGCACAGTCTTGAAACTGGAGATTTGAGCAAGCAAGATGAACTCCTACCATGCAGACAATGATAAAACGAAATTGATGCCTAGCTTTTAAGTTTGTTAGGCATAAAGCAAAATTGATGCCTAGCTTTCACAGACTTTGATGTATCCTGTAGATGTTCGGAACATCAAACTTGGAACCTGACTTTGGTGTTTTAAATTTGCATGTTTTAAGTTCGGTGGTTGCATGGTTTAAACTTGAACAAAATTGTTAAACGGTATGTTCAACTAATTTAAATGTCATGTAAACTGACATTATGTTTACATCAGTTTACATTATGATTCAAAGGTGTTAAATGGTATGATTCAAAGGTGTTTTAAACGGTAATGTCACTTTGATGTAAACATAATGAATCATCAGTTTACATTGTTTAAATGATGTAAACATTAAATGTCAGTTTACAGCATGTTTTAAACTTGAACAAAAGTTTTAAATGGTATGTTCAACAGATTTAAATATCCTATAAACTGATGTAAACATAATGTAAACTGACATTATGGCGGAAAAAATGTCCTGTAAACATAATGTGAATTTGCATGTTCAGGTTTGCTTACAGGCACAGTTTTTTTGAGTGAAGACCATGTTTTCACTTGGAACCATACGAAAACATCATGAAACAACTTTGGAACCGAAATTAAATTAAACTAATTAAATTAACACAAACATCTAATATGAGAACGTGAACATATTAACACAAACAGATAATATTTTGGAACATCATACGATATACCTGGATCTAAAACGATGCTGAACTAACCATCATCACAATTCTCACTTAAATCCAATGCATCCACCATTTCCACTCGTTCGTGTTTGTGAATCACACCACAATTTGGCAATTGCATTGCTCATAGCCACTTGAAATCATCCACATTGGCATAGTTCTTCGTCTCCACATCAAGACTCGAACTCCTCAAATCCTCGTCAATCCCACCGAACATCACCCCATACATCTTCTGCACACGACCTGCTCCGAACCCTGGTTATAAATAAATCAATGTGATACGTTTACACATGCAAATTCAAACAAAATGTACAAATAGGCTTTTTGATAGAGGTTAAACCCAAAGCAAAACAGCAAGGTTTTCCTAATACTCACCATAGTATATGCCACTTCATCCCATGTGAGACCCTCTGATGAGTTGTTTCTTATTTTCCCCCAGCTATTCATTCAGCTTCAAAAGCTTCAAAAATAGTAAATCTCAGCCTATTCGATTTAAGTTTATTCGCAACAGCAAGCCCACTGAAAAATAACAAAAAATGTTAAATACATACTTCACTGTCGCTAATTTGGTGTGAATTTGATTGAACAAATAACCACAAAATAAGAACAATAAATCTTAGCCTATTCAATTTAATAGAAATAATTTTTCATTAGAGAAGAAAATAACCAAAAAATGTTGAATACAAACCGGACTGTCGCTGATTTGATGCAAATTTGATCGAAAAAATAACCAAAAAATGTTAAATTCACATCTACATCCTAACTGAATCTGATTTGATCGAACCTGAAACAATAGAAAAGTATACAAATTTGAACAAAGATTGCATACAAACAGGGCATATAAGACAGGGCCTATAAGACATTAGAAGGGGTAAATGGTAGTACAAACAGAGCATATAAGAGATGAAGCTATTACATATTGCATACAGAAGATTGATCACCACTCCTACCAACAGGCCGAAATAGGGATTGCATACAGAAGTCTGACGTGAAAAAAAGTTATTTTTGAAAGAAAGACACCGGACCTCACACAAATGCTTTTCAATTGATCTTCCTACATTCTACAACCAAACAAAGGTAAAATTTACAACCAAACAAATTAAGATAAAGCAAAAAAACCATCAAATTTAACAGTGTCAAAACAAAAATTCACATGGCTCGCAATCGCCATAGGCGAGATTGGGTGATGGCCAGAGGTCTTCTCAGTCTCGGCGAGTAGAGGAACAAAATTGTGAAGCAAGGAGAAGGGTAACGCGAGATCCATCCAGATCCATACAAATTTAAAACTTCAATCTCAGCAATGAGAATGGTTTAGAATAAGGGTTTGTGATCCAGTACCAAGAGAGCCAACGTTGCGATCCAGATGTCTTCTGAGTCTCAGCGAGCAGAGGAGAAGGGGAAAAGGCGACAGTCAAAATACTGCTACAATTTGGAATTTGGAATTATGTCAAGAACTTCTTGCTTTCTGCAACAGTCAAAATTTTAGTAAAATGCAATGCAAGAAAGTTGGCTCAGAAGATTATTGATCAAAGTATGTTTCATCTATTGACAAAATGGCAGCAAAGAGTCATTTTAATGCATAATGGTCTTCACAACATGAGTTAACAGAATTGTTTCAAAATAATATAATTTTTTAAATTAAAAGAATACAATGAAACAATCAAATTTAGAGTCATCGCACAATAAAGAGGAAGAAATTTAAAACCTCTTCATTGAGATGTAAGTAGTTCAACTTCATTTTAGAGGAAGTTGATTAATATG
Source organism: Scilla litardierei (assembly GCA_030789695.1). Classification (NCBI taxonomy): domain Eukaryota; kingdom Viridiplantae; phylum Streptophyta; class Magnoliopsida; order Asparagales; family Asparagaceae; genus Scilla; species Scilla litardierei. The sequence continues at coordinate 374,189,140 of CM061142.1, forward strand.
AACATTCTTCAGGCACATTCCTATAATGATGAATATGATGAGAAATTCTATTTAGAAATTATAAGGGCACAAAGGATATTAAAACTTGAATATAACTTTCCAGTCATTTTTAAAACTTGAATATAAATGAACAGTGATTTACCATTGGAACACATATGGCCTTATGATCATCATCAGTAATTTGGATAAGATTTGTCATGTCAACCTTCACATGCAAAGTCAAAAAAGCTATTAAATCATATACATAGTTATGGTTCTAAGAAAAGAGTAAAAAGTTGCTTTGGGCAGCACCTCCTCTGCCTGGAATTGTATTAACTAATTCTCTAGACCCAGAGAATGTAATAACTAATCCACAGTTAAGTTGGGCTGCATGTTATAATGAATTGGTTAAGGACCTTCCAAGCAGTAAAGAATGTTGCAGCCAATAGCGCTATAAAGGAACAAAAAAAGAAAAGAATTTGTAAAAACATAACATGAGTAGTACTTTAATAGCAAATGAATAAGCAATGGCAGTGCATACTATCCCCTAGGAAGAATGTAAAAGGGAAATGAACAGTACCCATCATTTTTCCCGAAGAAACAGAAAAGAAAAAGAACACGCACACACCCAAACCCAATCTCTTGTAATTTTTACAAAAAAGAAAGGTGGGGGTGTAAATATACTATGATGTCAAAATTGAAGTAATGTCAAAAAGATCATCTTGCATGCATCATTGACCAGTATGGGTTTCCTTGCAAATTGGTCAGTGGTGTACCGTGGAAGGTACCGAATTTAGGTATAGAAACTCAAGTTCCTAGTAGAAACATATTTACAAATTTTACTAAGTAAATTTTATTAAGTTCACATTACATTTACAAACTTCACCAAGAAAAATTTAATATGATTACAGATAAAAATGAAAATGTTTCAATCTAAAAAATAAACATTATACCATTTAAACAAAATGTTATGCAACCTACACGAAATTAGCTAAATTACACCAAGTTAAAAACTTTCTGATAAAAATTAAGAGGTTATGAAAGGCCTTCAAACAAATCCATAAAGCTTTGCATAACAGTGTAAGGAAACCCATCATATATGTAATGAACCTTGACATGTCTGTTGGCTTTATCAGCAACCCTGAATGACAAAAAAGAAGAAAAACTAAACAATCTAATAACCTGGATTATGGAATTCAAGCTACAAATTAGGCAATCTGCATGCACTTCAGCCATCAATTCAACGCCAAGAGCAGCTACAATCATAAAAATTCACAAAAAATGAATTTACCGTTTTAACATCAAAGCAGGAAATTTAAGTCCCCAAGGAAGCATACATTACATCTTCATTCTCTGAAATACATTTATTTTTAAAAAGAAAAAAAATATTATTATGCAAATATCTTAACACTTCAACTCATTTCAAGTGCTTAAAACAAAGAAAATAAAGGTAGAACCAACATACACATCCTAAAAGACGTATACGTGTCTGACCAACAATTAACACATTGTGAAAATAGTAGAAAATCATCCATGTTTCCCTAAATTTGGCACCCACTGAACTTGAGGAAAAGGATCTGATACCTACAAAGCAGTCATCATTATGTTCATTCTTAGGTGAATCTATAGTATTCAGGAAATGATATGTGAATACAGTTCCTTACTATAACAGAATTCCAAGCCGATATAGGCTCACTAACCCAACCAAAAAGACCAAAACTGTTTTTGTTAGCTACCTTTAATTTGATTAAAATAAGCATAAATGACCTATAACAAAAAAATATTTGCCTCCTTTAATTTTCAAAGTTTACACCAAACTATGATAACTTAGCCAGTGTATAGCATGATGTTAACCAAGATTACTGCATGTGACTATCACTATTATGACATTGTCAAGTGGTTTAAAACTTTTTTCTACTTTTTATAAAATAAATAAAAATAATTTATCACATTACATCAGTTGGTACTATAAATATGTTTGGGAAAAAAGTAGGAAGTTTTCTCTATATAAATTAGGCTAAATAAAGACTCTAAAATTTTTCTTTCACTACTATTGAAATTAAATTCCACTCTATTATAATAAAAAATCCCAAAATAATCAATCTCCAAATATCTAAATTCAGCTTCCATCTTAAAGAAATAGCCGAAGTTGCAATCAGCTTCTAAAATAATTTAATGCATGGAATGGAGAATCAAAGTTACATATATAAACCAAACATGACAAAATTACATATATATACCCCAAGATTTGATGCGAAAAAAGATCAAATGGCATGCCATAAAATTGTCAATACAAACAAAATTCACTTTCATGTAGTCACCGGGTTATAAAACCAAACCAAGATATAAATAAATATATAAAATTTTATAAAGGGATTAAATGAATATGCATCGGCTCCTTTTTATTCGATTGTCCCTAAAACCCCAATTCGAACCAATTCGAACTATTTCCTTTGAATTAAGTACTATTGCCTTCACAAACTGCAAGCTAGGCAGTGAGGAAGATTTGGTTGCCTTCCATCTCCTTGGTTCCAGTAGCAATCAAAAATCAGAAAAAATATTTAATTTTTAACATAAATCCATACAAAGATTCTATTTGTAAAACCAATACCAACCTTCTTAATGAATCCAGCATCCGCATAAAACAATCCATATGCTGCAGAGTTAATCGCATGCTCTTTTCCACCCTTTGCAATGGTAGAAATAATCAATTTGCATGTTAATAATTTTTGTTTGTAGAAAATCAGCACAAAGTTTCAATTTTTAACACAAATACCCACCATCTTAATGCATCCAGCATCTGGGTTCGAGCTGCCACCAAAAATCAGAACAAATATTCAATTTTTAACAAAAATCAATACAAACATTCTATTTTTAAAACCAATACCAACCTTCTTATTACATCCAGCATCCACAAAAACCAATTCCAACGCTGCAGAGTTCATCCTGCGCTCTTTTCCACCCTTTGCGATGGTATGAATCAATCTGTCAGAACAAAGATTCAATTATTAACGTAAATCAATACAAATATTCTATTTTTAACACAAATACCAACTTTCTTGCTGCATCCAGCATCCTGGTTCGAGCTTCCATCGAAAATCAGAACAAAGATTCAATTTTTAAACTGACCCAAATCCTTCCCCCCATCTTGATCCTTCCAACTGACCCGTACCCCTCCACCATCCCGATCTAGCTCCAATTCCCCCATTCATAAACCCTAACAAAAACAAAGAACCGATCAAAATGATAAAGTATACCAAAAACCTAACAGATTATGGACATTAATTGAATCTTACCTGTAAGCGTGCTGGTAAAATCAAAAGCTCTAGATCTATTCTGAGGGCGAGAGTAAGATTGAGAGACGGAGAAGAAAGAGAAGCCTGAAGCCATTAAACTGAAGTGAAGGCGTCCTGATGTGTTTTGGGGGGGAGGGGGCTAGGCTGAGTTTTACCGGTTTGTAAAGGAGCTGAGCGTATGGTGAGAGGTGAGCTGACGGTACTGCCCGATCATTTTCTGCTGCATTTAATTAAACCACATTTAATTAAACCATCTCGAAATTTTTCGTTGAAAATAAAAGGCAAAAGCAAAATACAAAGGGTTTCCCACCAAAATATAACTCCTTTCCTTCCAAAATTTAAATCTCAATTTCAAACCAATTCAAAAACATTAGTTTCCCCCCCAAACTCAAGTTCTCTTCACCCAATTTCAATTTCTCTTGTCTTAATCAATTTCTCAACTCTTATCCAAATTCTCTTATCCAAATTCTCTTATAACATCACTCAAATGTAATATATCTTAACCAAATTCTCAACTCTTATCCAATATCTCTTATCCAAAAACCCATGATAACATCCCTGTTTTATAATATAGATGTATATGTATATATATTATATACACTAGTCATAACTCGTGCCCGCGGGCATGGTTCATTTAAGAATTTCAAATCTTTGTTCGCTAATAAATTATTTCCACAACCAAAATTTAAAAGAACAACAAATTAACGTAAAAATATTTAGCAGCACGGGCGCCTTCGGCGTGGACGCCTTCGGTGCGGAATAACAAATACAGCGCGGGCCCCTTCGGCGTGGAACAACAAATTCCGAGCAGAACATCAAATTTGGAGCGGAACAAAAAATTCGGCGCATGCCCCTTCGACAAATTCGGCGTAGAACAACAAATTCAGCATGGGAGCCTTTGGCATGGAACATAAAATTAGCGTTAAAAATTTAGCACATGCCTAAGGCACGGAACAACAGTTCGGCGTGGAACAACTTGTGGGTGCCTTCGGCATAGAACAAGACATTCGGCTCGGATGCCTTCGACGTAGAACAACAAATTTTTGTGAAAAAATTTAGGCGCCTTCGGGCGCACGTGCCAAACCACGTGCCCGCGAGCACGGTCCATTTAAGATTTTCTCCCGCAAAATATTTGTTCCCCAATAAATTATTTACACAGTCAAAATTTAAAAGAACAACAAATTAGCGTAAACATATTTAGCAGAGTGGGTGCCTTCGGCGCGAAACAATAAATACAGCGCGGGCGCCTTTGACGCGTAACAACAAATTCGGTGCTGGCACCTTCGACGTGAAACAACAAATTATCGTAAAAAAATTTAGCGGCAACAAATTCAGCACAAGCGCCTTCGGTGCGGATCAACAAGTTCGGCGTTGAACAACAAATTATCGTAAAAATGGCATGGGTGCCTTCGGCGCGAGCGCGGCACAAGCGCCCATTGTTTGTTGGAATGTGGAGCGCTTTCAAAATTTTGAGTTTTCCAAACAAATTGATTCCCCCTAAAACTTTCTCAAAACTCATCTCAACCTTCCATTCCTCATGAACAAATCATAGCCACTCTTTATCGTGTCCTAATCAGCCCTAGAATTCAAAAACAATGGTGTTTTAATATATAGATATATTGAACTGGATAGGCCACATTTTTTCTTTTGCAAAGGGATGATTATGAAATACATGAAGTAACAGTAGCGTGAGTCTAAATATGCCATCAAGAGCTAAATGGCATGTCACGAATGGGGAAGTATAATTCGTCGCATGGAGGGGGGTTCACAACATGGTATGCAAGTGGAACATCGATGTCTTTATCCTACTTGCTGAGAAGTAGAAAGTTGCACTGCATGGTTTCGATTTGATTACCCCTAGTTAATTGGCAAGTAAGTACTGATGATAGAAATGCATGCTGGACAAAAAAATCAGATCTAATAATGGTAGTCTCAGGTTAATTACCAAGATATTTGGGGATGTTGGATGCCTATAATTTTGTCTAAAACACTAAATATGAATGTTGTCAAATCAAACTCAAACTCAAACTCAAACTAAATGATGCAGAATCAAGACATACAAACTCTTAAAATATCTTCCCATCGTTTTCACTATCATGAAACCAAAAGAAATAGTCAGCTACCATATGCAATGCAATAACATGCTGATAGAGAATATATGTAGATATGAACTTCAACTTATCATCTCAGCCACCTTTTATAAGTTGATTTATTTCGCCATATCCATCTTTAGTTCAGGGAGAGATGTTTTCAACACACGTAATATCTCATAACTTGATTTCAGAAAAGATTGAACCAATGAAGTCATAATAGAATCACATTGGTATGCATTAAATTTTCTACCAATTTACCAGTTGAATGTTATAAAGCATACAATGAAGAAAGAGGCAGTTGATGTGCCAGAATTCATGATCTTAGGGCTAATCAAGTTGGTATAACGGAATGGGGGGGCTTGCTCTTCCATTTGTAAATGATCTTCTTCTTGAGCATTTGGTTGGTTATTGTCAAGACCACCTTCCCCGGTTTGTTAATGTAGACGGAATTCCTTGTACTCTCCTCGAGCTTCTTCTCCGCTCAGATCAAAACTTTATATGATCCCTCGTCATCTGGTATGAATTCCTCCATGTAGTGAATATCCCAACACATGATAGCTATGTCCCAAGTCAGTCACACCCAACTGCTCAACAAAATGAAACTAATAACAAAATTCAGCCCATGTTTAAAGTGTTGTATGACTCATTGCAAGTTACCTCATTGACAGGAAACTCTACCATTGTATAGCTCTCTCCTTTCACGACAGCTATGAAGCCATCCTATCATTTTCAGTGAAATCAGTTGCATCGTGTCTCTAAGGGCCGTCGTATTGGATTGGAATGTTCTCAGCTAACCTTCATCAAAACAAAACTTCTAGGTCCTTTTAGAGAGATTACACCATGAAACTGAGAAAAAAGACGCATGCTTCTCACCTGAGAAATGTATCAATGACTCTTGATGGCCTATCAAATATGAAGTGACTCTGGATGGCCTAGCAAATATGAACATGTTCCTCGTTCGTTGGCTCAGGTTGCAAGATCTTGGCATTTACAAAGGTTGATTGTTTTTCAGAATATTGTAAATCAACTACTCATAATTTTGATGCAGTAGAGAAAACTATGTCAAATTGCAGTATCCAATTTGCTATTAGGTTGTTTTCTTGGATAAAAAGATGTACCAGAATAAAATATATTTCGAAGTCTAAAAACCATGTCTTCCCAACAATGCATCAAACACCAACATACATCACTTGGTACACTTTCAGCGATTTCTCCTATTGTGTTTAAAATAACTATCAACATATTTCCACTTTTCATGTTACCAATAGGAAGTATAATTCGTTACCTGAGTTCTTAAAGCACAATGAGTTTGTCGTGAATTATTACCAGGTAGAGTGGCCTTCGAAGCAAACCATCCTTAGCATCTTCTCCATTCATAATGATACCCTCAATATCTAGACGTAAGAGCTCTTGACTTATCAGGTACACAATTCAATATATTCTCACCCACATCCACGGACCACCACCACCCACACCACACCCCTCACCACATCCTTCACCACCTCGACGATCTACACCTCCCCCATCACATTCTTCCCCTCCACCATTCCACCCATCACCACCTCCTTCACCCCCACCTAGGCGATCATCCCCCCTCCCACACCTATTTCCATCCCCGTATCCACTTCCCCTCACACGACCACCTCTGTCGCCCTTCCACCACCTCCTCCCTCCTCCACCGTCACTGGTTATGTGCACCGCAAGAAATTGTAGGTGCGCTCCAGATCTCTTCTACCGCCACCCACTACCGTCACCATCACGACTTCTCCCCCCATTTCTATCCATTCTACCACCGCCTTGATCGCCGTGCTTCCACCACCACCCACCACCACCGACACTCCACCCATCATTAACATCTCCACTACACCTATTCCTCAGCCTCTTTCCCCGCTTCTCCGCACACCCCCAGCCTCCCCCGACCACCCATCCACTCCCTATTTCGAGGAGGGCGAGGATTCCCCTTCTGCTGCTTTTTGATTTCCTTTTTGTTTATTGACCCCCCCCCTTGCATATCTCTGCATATTCACGATCATATCATTTTGCTAGCACTGTCACGTCTAGCTTGGGGGAGGACAAATTTTTCTGTGTGCTGTCGTGTTTCGTTTTTCTTTTGTGTTGTTTGGTGTGATTTTTTATTTTCTGTTTATATGTCGTGTCGCGTGATTTTCATCTCTATTTCTTATTTTCATTTTCGTTTGTTTGATTTTCCAGTCTAACGTGTATTTTTGTGTCTGTGTGTATTCCCCCCCTTATTCATTGCCCTCCGGTATTTAATTCTATTGCATTGAGGGCAATGCAAGCTTCAGCTTGGGGGAGTCGCACTTCGTGCATCGTTTGAGTCGTTTTTCTTCGTTTTTGAGTCGGTTTCCATCGTGTTTTTCTTTTTTCTTCTCTTCTTTTTATCTCTTTCTCCTAGAGATGAACCCTATGATGAATTGCCACAGAATCACACACACCTAGCATGGTATCGATAGTCACATTCACTAACCCTAGGATATCGAGTCCTCTTGCATTTCATGCATCATGGATCCACTTAGCTTTTTGTGAGTCGGGTGTCGTGCCTAGCTGTGTGGTGTGCTTCTACTTTGTGATTTTACTTTATATACCTGTCCAGGAATGACCCCTAGATTATCATGCTTCGATTTGAATATGCGGTATTTGTTTCCACTGTCTGCTTCTTTTGCATGCTATATATATATATGTATATCGTACGCTTCATTTCGCATGTGTCGGGATTCCACAATTAGGGACTAGGATAACCCATTTAGCCCATGCTCTAATTAGCGAGAATAGTTTCCTTTGCCCAAGTGTTTAGATTCCGATTTCCTTTTTGTTTTACTTGGTGCAAATCCCCTCGTCGTGTACCGTTCTCCCACTTGGGAGAGTACACATGTATATATCCCAATATCCAAAAATCCAAAAAAAATAGAGAAAAGAAAAACCCAAAAAAAGAAAAGAAAAGAGAAAAGAAAAAAATATGTATAGCCAAAAATTCAAAAAAAAAATACAAATACCCAAAACCCAAAAAAATATACCCGTGTGAATATCTCCCCTACTTGCCAAGAATAAAGGGAAGGCGAGAATTTGCACCGAGTGTTCTTCTCCACATCATCTCAACCCCCATCGTTATCGAAAACACTTGGCTTAGGAACTTTTTAGCTATTATCTAGGCTGTAGTGTGGTGATTTCCTTAACCCTAGTTATGGAGTCCCTGACGCATGACATGCTTCGATTCTCTCTCTATTCTCATGCATGCTTGAACTATATATTCACCGCTTTATTCAATTTGAATCGATGTTTGGGTCATTTCCTGGATTTGTGTATATCGAGCTTTATCGCACATCGTAGATAGTGACACCGTCTGCTAGCACACGGCCACACTCACTCGCGCTTCACCGCGTAGGCCCACGGCACTTGTCTGGACTCGTATTACTTGGTTTAGTTATGTGATTTGGCGTTTGCTTGCTTGGTGTGTCGTTTTTGATATTGTTGGCCCTGACGGGCGATCTAGGATTTAGAGTTTTCTTTTTCTCTCTCTCTCTCTATTTTCTCTCTCTGAGCTCCTACTCTCACTCGTCTTCCTCGAGGACGAGGAAGAGTTCAGCTTGGGGGATTTTGACGTGCGTTTATATTTCATATATTTACGCACGTTTTCTTCCGTGTTTTCCAGTTTTTTACCGCCGTCGTATATTCGTTATCTCGTGTTTTCTTGTTTTCTTTCACTTTTCCGTGTTTTCGTATTTTGCAGGATTTTACTGGCATAGGGGACATAAAACGACGATATCGCAAGTCCCCAGAGCAACGGGAGGAGTCACGCGTGATCCAGTGGGCCAAACGACGGTGATATCATCTTTCAGCCCCCCACCCGGTCGGTTGGTCATCTTCAACCGATCGGGTGATGCACGCGTGCACCACTCGGACGCAGCTTGGAGCTCACAAGAAGTCACCCGGTCGGTTTGTAGGCCGGTTCAAAAGCCCAAAGTCTCTGGATTTTTATTGTGATTGCCAACCGATCGGGTGACCTTCACCCGATCGGTTCATCTGTAGCCGAATCTCCAGAGCCAAGACACGATCAGCTCAACCGGCCTCCTCACCCGACGGCACCAAGATCCAACCGCTCACACTCATATATTCACTTCAGGTAGTAGAAGATGAATCTGTAGAAAGTGAAGATTTTAGACAAGAACTACATCATACTTTAATAGAAGAATTTTTAGAACCAACACCTGAATTAATGCAAAGATTTAGACAACAAGAGATGATGGGAAAAATAATAAGGACAGTAGAAGAACCAAAATTAAGCTTTATGCAAATCGCAGAATTAGAATTAAAAATGCAAAACACTGGAGAAATAAGTGAAGAACAAGAACTGGTCTATGACAATAATGGAAATTTAATCGTTAGGCTTCTAATAGAAGAGGAAGTAATAGGAGGAGGCTTAAGTGATGAAGACTTAAATCGGTTAATTCAAGAATATTTAGCAAGATATAATTCAAGCCAAGCTCCTACAAACTCACAACAGTTAATAACCTTAGACACAATAGAATGAACTTTATCCATACAAGATAGCAATGTAACAAGATTTGGCCCATGTTGGGAAAGTTATGTTGGGAGAGGGGTCTGCCGATGTTTAGGATGCTTTGGCTTGTTAAGGTTAAAATGGTGCAAAGTCTCATCTAAAATGGCATCGACTTAAAAGAGAATTCTTTCGAGTATATGTCATGTAGGCAGTTAGGATTTAGACTTGAATAGATGGAAGTACTCATATGTATTTCCTATGTAAATTGACCAAACCTATATAGTTAGGTAGGTAATCTGTCACGCCCCGCTTCCCAAAGCAATGGAGGCGACGTGAGAAGGTCCGCACAGGCGTGGAGCTGTGAAGCCACGCGCCTGATAAGCGTCAATAAATCATATGCAGGTCCCTGTAAGTGCAAACGGAACAACAATAATAACACAAGGAGAAACGGAAATAAAATCCCAAATCTCTGCATCGTCCAACATTAAAGTTTAGTTCAACATCCAGAAAAGCCACCAGGCTAAAAGAAAGAGTCTAAAGGCCCAAAACATGACCAACAAAAACCCAACACGGCACAAAGTATTGGTGCTACGCACCGGCAACAAAAGCAGTCTAAACAACAACACAAACAGTCTATACGACTGATCGTCCGAGTCCTCAAACTCCTCGATGAACGCGGGCTCTGACTCAACGCCAGCGAACACCACGTCCCCAGCAGCAACCTCAGGCTCAGGAACTAACATGTGTCACCCAAAAGATTAAAGGGGCACATGTCAGCAAGTCTAAAAGACTTGGGCAAGGAAACTGAAAGGAAGGTAAACTAACAACCTAGCAGTTATAGTATGATACATAGTATGGAAAGTATAAAATGGAAGTGACAAACGAGATAAGGCGCAAGTAACAAGTAGCAAGTAGCTAGCATGGCATGGATGACAAGTTTTGCAAGTATAAACACGGACAAGTACAAGTCAAGTAAATCACGTCAAGTAAACACGTCGTGCACAGAGATTCCGCCTGTTGGCTAGAGTGGCTGATCGGGCCAACTCCTAAGCTCAAGTGACCGTTTATCTCTACCCCTCCACGTGTATTGAGCCAGGGCCTTACCCCCGAACGGGAATGCTCGCTTCTGGATCACGAGCCAGGAAGTGTTTTGCACGTATATCGAGCCAGGGCCTTACCCCCGAACGGGAATGCTCGCTTCTGGAACACGAGCCAGGAAATGTATTTAACACATATGGCATAGGGTTATGCCTGCATAACGGGTGCCTAGCCGGTAACACGGAAGCACGGATTTGTACAAGGATTTGTAGCGTGTGCTACGATGCAACATTCAATGCATGGATGACATGGCATGGCATGCAGTAAGGTGTACAGGTAAGGAATTAAACATGGCAGTTTAACATGTATGAACAACAAGTTAAAAGGGTTGGATCTAGCTTCGTTGTCAAGCTAGATCAATTGAGGTGACGGATCTAGTTTCGTTGTCAAACTAGATCAAATAGGCGTCCAGACAGCTACCATTTCACTGTCTAGTCTCTTTTACGCTACAACAAGCAAATGGCCTAAGGCATGGCCTAAAACCCTAATTGGAAAGTTTCACTTGCCTAGCACCGAGGATGACGATCAACGAGGCACATCACAAAATGTTAACTACAGAGATGAGATCGCTGCCATGGCAACACAACATTAGAACAACATCCAACCTAGTTTATCATTAGGGTTTCAATAAAATCACAAAGAGTGTTATGAGAATATCAAAGGATCGAACCCTACCGTATAGAAGCGGAAGATCGATGCCGAGCAAGCACGATGACAGAAGAACGATCCGGGAAACCACGGTTCAGAACTGGAATGGATGGAGAAATCTGAAGAAATGGGGTTTTTGGGAGTTTTGCGGGTTGGAGACGGCCTAAGGCATGGTGGCCGGCCTAAATGGAGAGGGAGAGGGGATCTTGAGGAAGGAGGAAGGGCTAGAGGAAGGTTGGGGAAGATCAGAGGTCTAGGGGAAGGGAAATGGCCAGGAGAAGTGAAGGAAAGAAAAGAAAACGATCGGGCGTATTTATAGGAATGAACCGGCGGCCGCCCAAAAATTAGGGTTTCGACAGCGGTTAGTTGGTCAAAGAAGAGTTGTTGACCGACTAGTTCGAGAACTAGTCGGTCGGTAGACCAACTATGACCGACTAAAAGCAAACAGTAACTCAGGTCGTCAAAATGGTCAAAGAACTAGTCGGTTAAAGAACAATGGCTGACCGACTAGTTTGCTACATAGTCAGTCGAAAGACGTTCTTAGACCGACTAACGATAAATAGTAACTTAGGTGAAATTTATCAAAGGAACTAGTCGGTCTGAGAGCAAGTTCTGACCAACTAGTTTCACATCTAGTCGGTCGGTGGTTGATCTTAGACCGACTAAGAGTAAACAGTAACTTCTGAATTATTGTTTCAATGAACTAGTCGGTTCCAGTAGAGTTCCTGACCGACTAGATCTCAATCTAGTCGGTTGGTCCCCCTTCTTGAACCAACTAAGGTGCACAAAAAGTGCCGAAATGAAGCGCGAAGCTTCGGGAAGATTCCTATAGCTTCTAAGATCACCCTAACTCTAAAATATGAGCGATTTGAAGTTCATCATGAGTGACTTACTCCAAAACTCAACGATTCTAAGGAAGAAGCTAGAAAATCACAACGAAACGAACGAAAACGAAAGCTATGGAGACGAAAACCACACATAAGGAGAAAATCCTCCAAAACATATATATATATAATATAGATAATCCGAATACATGAAAAACCATTCGTTACATCCTCCCCAACTTAAAATAAAGTCCGTCCTCGGACTTTCTAACATATTTAGTCTCTCTAGTAACTACCCCAATCATATCACATTCAATCAGGTATAGTTATTACAAGTGCTTATATTCGCACTAGGTAATCAAACATTAACACTACTAGCATGTATCATCCACGCACATCACACTCTTATACCTATCATAGCCATTCATACTCATACATGTATCTCAATCATATATATATACATCCCATATATAGCTACTACTTACCTAGCACAAACAGTAGTTCAGCTACTCACTTATAGATAATATTAGTCTCATACTAGCAAATACAACCATCGCTCTACGCATAGATAGCTACTTATGCATCAAGCAACTATGGGCATATTACTCCCTAATATTTCCTAGTTTACATCCAATGTCAACATATCACTACAAATAGCCACACCACTCAATATTCAATCATGTTATTATATCTAAGATACATTTACCGCTACTAAAATTTCACAATCCTTAGTTACTCCTATACATGCAAATACTTCACTATAACTTCACATCACATACGGCCCTATAATTATACCCACGACACGCCACACATGTTATAGTCACCAAAACTTATAACTAAGCACATACTTACCCGTGCATGGTGCACACCCCCACACACGCTAATATTTCATTCATATAACCAATCACACCACTGTATACTTAGCACATCCACACACCTGGTTAGCTAGCACACATATGTTCACGCAGGCAAGTCCTTAGTAAATAACTATACCACAAGACCAACACATATATAACTATATACTGGTATAGCGACCCACAATCATGTGCGTAACACGACCAGGCACAAACACTCCTACCCCTATACATGTATCAAACATCGCTATATGCACACTACAGACATACATAGCAATACTCTTAGAGTACACCCACTCAAGCTTGAGTGAGACCCAAAACATATATCTATGTACGTAACACGGTATCTATACTTATACCAATACCACACTCTAATACATTTACATCTACCAACATAACCACATACATACTCAAATATCAATCACTATATTTAGTCAGGTCACACTCACATAATTAAATCACTTTTCATACCATAGTAATAGTACAAACCTCAGCACACGTATAACTATAATACCCTTCCTAATACATGCATTCACCGTATATTCACGCACATGTAACTCATATATTCACACCATATCCTACTACTTATAATTAGCATACTAATACATCTACACATACATAGTTACGGTATGCAATAGTCATGTATACCTCATGGTATACGCGCATACGACATCCCGTAAAAGCAAGCAATACCAATCAAAATTATAATCCTATTACCATATGTATATTACCTATAATTCATGCAGCAATCCATAACTACTTACGTCTAAGCGCAATACGTATCTACGTACGAGCACATACTCACACGTACAAGCACACAGGTCATATAATAGGCCTACTCGCTTAACTATACGTACACCTATAATTATTGCTCCCATCAAACACATAGCTTTACCAACATATTATTTCAAGCATTATAAGCATCTCCGTCTACATACGTCTCATTAAAGAATCCAACACCGATTCATATACTCAAACGTTCCTAGAGTGGAATAGTTATCCTCACACGTATCTATAAATGCTAACACACATACAGATCCACAACATCATGAATAACTCTGAGTAGATATCTATTATACATTTGACAGCGATTTTTGAATCCTAGGGCTGACTAGGACAAGCTGACTAGGACAAACTGGTTGATAAAAGACGGCCAAGATTTAATCTTGGACGATGAATGGTTAGGATTGTGGAAATTTTATATTGAATGGTTTGAATTTTGAAGTGAAAACAATATTTTTTCTGCCTCAATTAATTGCTGCAGGCTGTCAAATCCTTCTGTGTGGGTGAAACTGTGCCGCTGGCCGTTGATAACCGTGCCGCTCAGCTGGCCGTTAAATGAATGGGCCCATCTTGCAGGGTCAATAGCTGCATGGGTGAAACTGTTGCAGGGTGAAATCGCGGGACATAGCTGCAGCTGCTTTAACTGAGCAGCCCCACGTTACAGCATCACGCGGATCGTGTTTTTTGGGAAATGATCACGCGGATTGCTGAGATTGCGCTCAATCCTGCCACACACTTACCCGTGATTTGATCTTTCAAAATATAATGCTCTCACCGAGGAAAAAAACATCTATATCTCTCTAAAAAACCCCAACGAAAAGGCAATTTCCCCCAGCAAAACAGCACGCCCCAACAAAACATAAACCCAAGACCATTCTCTGCAAGATCGCCATACCAATGCCTTTCATCATGAAGCTTAGCACGATCGTCGGCGTCCACAAGGATCGCCATCGGCTCCGGCAACTTCGGAGCTCAACTTCGGCATCGCAAAACTCCGACAACTTCGGCATCCACAAGGAGAGCAGATGGGTCCTGTCTCGAAGCCCTTCATCACGGAGCTCGGCTCGATCACCGGCGTCCAACGGAAAAAACTCAACCAAGCCCCCTCAAAACGTGAACCCCGCCGCACCTGCCGCTCTCTCAACGAAAAAACCCACCCCCTTGAAGGTGATGCTTAAGAGACCCCTGGCCTAGGTTTTAGCAGATGCAAAAAAAAATTCTCTTAAGCACGCAGACAATTGGCATCACACAAGGGAATGCTGTTAATGCTTCAAAAAAAAGATTGGATTTGATTTACTGCCAAAACAAAGCAACTTAAATTTGATTGATGCAAAAAAAATTCTCTTATACTTACTGATGCTGCAAAAGTAGTTCTGTTTTACTGCCAAAACAAAGCAACTTAGATTTGATTTTGGGGATAAATTTAGGGTTTTATAGGGGATTTGGGAAAAAGATTGGATTTTTAGGAATTTGCGGGGGAAAGATGGGCCTTTTATTGATAAACGAAGGAAATGGAATGATAATTTGAGGGGGCCCCTTCGATGTACAGAGCATAGAAGCCAGGTTGTATGCTCTATGTTCTGTATACAAATAATACATGGGTGCGGCGGGGGAATATTTGGGTAATATTTGAGTTTAATATTTGGGTAATATATTTGAGTTTAATATTTGGGTAATGTTTGGATCATAGAAACGATGGAAAAATGAGTGGTATGAGAGAATTTTTCCAAATATTACCCATATATTATTTGGAACATAGAGCATACAACTCATTCTCTCATACCACTATGAATTATTTGTATATTACCCAAATATTACCCATGGGTGCAGCGGGGGAACATAGAAGCCCCCTCATTCTCTCATTCTCTAATACTCCAAACGGAAAAAACTCACCCCACCGCACATGTATTATTGACTACCATAGTTTTCATGATCCAAACATGCAAGTGAAATCATGTATTCTTGACGACGTAATAGACTGTTTTTTATGATAATTGCAAGAATTATATTGTTTAGTTTGTGCTTGATCTTATAATATCCCCGAGATTAACTACCGTATCAAAACTCTGTGCATCGCCTTGACGCAACAATTAGAGTACATCTAGAGGGATAAGCATGGCGGCTATGTGATGTAGAATCATACGCATCATTGAAGTGTTAAGTGTTGTGAAGTATGATGTATAGGCCGAATCATAGCATGATGATGGAATCGCTATTGGCTTCGAAAACTTTGGTGTTGCTTGCTTGATGCGGCACAAGGAGACGAACATTGCACATATGTACCTTTTTCAAGCATGACTGGAATAAAATTGTGCTATTTTGTGATTAAAGATATAAGTTACGTTGTGTAAATGCAGCTCATGTCTATTTGTCCAGCACAATTTTCTTTGCATTTTGTCATGTGTCGAAGAGTCAAATGCAAATTCTAACAACAATTATGTCATCTTTTCCCTTCTTTGGACTCTTGCTTGGCATTGAAGAATTTTGCTTTGAGCTTAAATTGAATGTCCAATATGCAAAGAATGATACCCTAACATCAACTTCCCTTCTACAATTCATACAATGGCCATGTGCCCTATTTCTATATTAATTTGATTAGGAATCGAGAATCGTCATATAAGAGTGTTGACACTAAGCAGATAGACAGGAATACCAAAAAGATTCCAATGACAATGTGTTGATATTAGCGCATTGCAATGTATGATTAAAATTATGAATATTTTTCGTGCTTGGATACACACAGTATTTACAATTATTTTCATATTGAAAAAACAGTTCTTTGGAAGTATGCATCTAGAAACTTTGCAAGATTTGAATTTCCATCATGAAGAAAGCCAAACGCAATCCAAAATTTCAGCACCTGGAACTTTTTTCCCCCAAATTTCACTATTTTTCCCTAATATTAATGGTTATGTACAACATTAAGAATTTGATGACAAGAAAAAATTACATTAAAACTCTAAAGAGTAACACTTACATACTAAAATACTAGAATTTAGATGATAAGAAAATTATGATTTCAATTAAAAACACAAATCTAATCCAAAGCCTAACAATTTACGTGATTTAAAAAAAGAAACATTAATTGTTCTCCATGTCCTTATGTACCGACACTGTCCAGGTATCACAGTCCTTATGAGAAGCTGATGTCAAAACCACAATAAAAAAGAGCAGACATTGTCCACGTATCATGTTGGAAGGATACATGTGGCCTGATTACATTGTAACGATACTAATAGTTCCTTTGTACCTTTGATTATTCCTTAAATTTTAGTATGTATTAATCTGGAGTTTTCTACTTAAATTTTAGGGGGAGAAATTTTGAATGTGATGTAATTTTTTCGGGCATTAATTTGACTGTCACGGGTTATGCTTATCTTTTATACAATTTATGACCTTTTTTTTAATTTTGTCCCATGTGGACACCAAAGTTGTTCCACGGCGAATTTATTGTTTCGTGTCGAAAGCGCCTGTGTTGAATTTATTGTTCCGTGTCGCAAGCGCATGTGCCGAATTTATTGTTCTGCACCGAAGGCGCCCGTGCCACTAAATATTTTTACGCCAATTTGTTTTTCTTTTAAATTTTAATAATTTTTTAGCGAACACAGATTTTGCGTGGGAAAATCTTAAATTAATCGTGGCCGTAGGCACGGGTTTTTTACGACAATTTGTTGTTCCACGCCAATGGTGCCCGCGCCGAATTTGTTGTTCCGTATCGAAGGCGCATGCGCCAAATTTGTTGTTTTGCGTCGAAGACATACATGCAGCTAAATATTTTTATGCTAATTTATTGTTCTTTTAAATTTTAATAATTTTTTGGGGGAACAAAGATTTTGCGAAGGAAAATCTTAAATTTTAAATATTTTATATCCACCCCCGCGTCGCCGGAGGGCCCGCTAAAATTTTTTACGCTAATTTGTAGTTCAGCGTCATAGGCGCGGGCGTCGAATTTGTTGTTCGACTCCAAATTTGTTGTTCTGCGTCGAAGGCGCTTCCGAATTTGTTGTTCCGTGTCGAAGGTGCCTGTGCCACTAAATATTTTTCCACTAATTTGTTATTCTGTTAAATTTTGGCTGTGGAAATAATTTTTCGGGGATCAAAGATTTCACTAGGGAAATATTAAATGAACCGTGCCCACGGGCACGGGTTATGACTAGTATATCACACAATAGGCAATCATTAATATACTACCGGGAGTACACTCATTCAAGCCCACATACACAACTTAGGTACATGCACTACAACATCATCACAAGGTCCAAGGGCCTACTAACAACTTAGAGTTGACACAGACATTGACGGTACTAAAGCCTAAGCAATAGAGGAAGTCGAGGTCGTAAGCGTGACGAGGGAAAGATCGATAAGCACGAGTTCAGATAGGACGAATACAAGAAGACAGCCTGGTTAGGAACAGCGACCCACTGGTGAATGTTTAGGTAGAGGAAAGGGAGGTGTAGCGATACTTTTATAGGATACAGAAATAAAATAGTGTAAGTAACATAAGCTAAAATACGGGAAAATTGAAACTGACGTACTTCAAAAGTGGGAGTCCTCATTTGTATAAAAATATTTGGAGATCGATAAAACAAGTTGTTCGAAACGAGTTTAAGTGAAATATACATAGTAAGAGAAAATGGGTTATTAGCTTATCGAAAGCTATTTTAAAAAGTAAATCATTCACACGAATATTAAGGACGTAGTTTTAGAAAATATTATACGGCAGTGATTTAATAATGTTGGCAAAAGTTTTTGAAATGAAATTAAATTAATTGAAGGATTTTAAACTCATGTTAAATACTTTCAAAGTCTGTAAGCCAGGAAAAACTTAAATAATCAATATTGAAACTACTTTTAAAGTAACCATTGCCAAAAAGAAATCATTTTACACAAAGCTCTTAACATACGAGCTAACGAGCCTAGCACGGTTATATAAAAATATTTGAAATTCAATTCAGTTTAGAAATTATTCTAAAAGCATGTATGGTGAACGGAAAACTTAGTAGTAGGTTTATCAAAATTCGTAATAAGCTTTAAAACCAAATTATGGAAGGTCCAGATCAGAAAAGGGTTTCGAAATAGTAATTCCACAATAATCTGAAATAGGGGAAACGACGAGCACAACTTTGGCTTGTTGGAAGCTGAAATCATATGTGACTTGAAAAGTATATTAAAGGAAACGCGATGAGTCAATTGTATGGCATAAATAAGAAAGGGAAAATTATAAATCGAATTGGGCAAAATAAAGGTACGGTTCAGAATAAAATTTATATAAGAAGGGACAAGGTGTTTTCATGGGTACGGAAGGTATAGGCTGGCAAAATACAGTGGGTTAGTATTCCAAATTCCGACAAAAGTTTTAGAGGTTTTTTTAAGTCAACGTAGGGGCATAAGTATAAGTATATATATATTAAAATTTCGAACAAATTTAAACTTAGGAAAAAGTAAATCGAAAAGATACTTTCAGAAAATTCAAGATTTGCAATGGGGAGGTTCGAAAATATTATACGGCAGTAGTTTTATATAATATTTCGGTAAAAATTTCGAAATTCTAAGAATGAAATCCGATCAACTATAGTGTGAAAATTTAAGCCCATGCTAAATGCTTCCAAGTTTTAAAACTGAAGACAAATTTCCAAATAAATAATATTTAAAATACTTTTTTAGAGGGACCCGGATTTGCCAAACAACTGATTTATACAAGATCTTAAAGTACGAGTACAATGAACCTAGGACTGATATATGAAAATAATTGAAGTTCTATTTATCTTGGAAAATATTCTAAAGTAATCAAAATTGTAGTAAAGTTTTAAAACCAAAATACGAGAAATATTGGTTAGCAAAAAGCTACGAGATTAAAAATTTCAACCAATAGACTTCAAAATCTACGAAAGGACTTTAACTCGATCGAATAGGGAGGAATTAAATATTTAAGAAGAGGGGGGGTAGTCATCAAGAATTGCTTCTACACGAAGCTCCGGGATATAAAGCACATTGATGCACCAGAGTCAAGAGGACTCGTGCCAGAAATGTGCAAACCCAAATCACACCTAACAACCAGCCTAGCAATCAAACCCTATTCTAGCAAACATAACATATTCAAGCAACCAAACATATTCTAACAAACAAGATTGTCTAAGGGAAGAAGGCAACTAGACAGAGGGTTACCTGCAATAACCTCATCCACAGTCGCAGCCTCAACTACAGTCATCTGGGAAGCCTGCCTCTTCAGCGGAAGAGCCTGCCGAAAAGCCTGCTTTTGTGGAACAAGGGACGCCCCACGTCAAACAGCTACAGTTGCTTTTCGTAGTTGAGCTCTGACTGGCGCCTTCCCCAGATGCCTAGCTCTCGGACAGTCCTTTAAGGTATGCGCTGCGGCGCCACAAATCAAGCACTGGCCCAGCCTCCGCCAGTACTGTTCCTTCTTATGACCAACCTTACCACAATGATAGCACACCTTCCGACTCGGCCCAGCTTCCGGTGCTTGCTGCTGCGGAACTCCATCCGATGCCTTCCGCGGTTGATTTGCATGCCGACAATCCTTCGCCGAATGAGTAGCACCACCACAAACCAAACACTGACCTAGAAATCTTCTGCACTGCTCCTTGACGTGCCCGGTCTTGCCGCAAAAATAGCAAGCCTTCCGAGTAGATCCACCACCAGCTCGGATCTGACGTCTTCTAGCCATCTAGCGCCATAGAAACAGACCAAAATTAGACTCAAAGCTTAATGACTCGGATGTCGAACTTAGTTTATTGGACATTCTAATATTATTATCGTTATTCCGATAATCGCAGTTACAGAAGAGAGGACCTGCATGGGCCACCAACAAAACCTGTCACGCCCCGCTTCCCAAAGCAATGGAGGCGAGACGTGAGAAGGTCTGCACAGGCGTGGAGATGTGAAGCCACATGCCTAATAAGCGTCAATAAATCATATGCAGGTCCATGTAAGTGCAAATGGAACAACAATAATAACACAAGGAGAAACGGAAATAAAATCCCAAATCTCAGCATCGTCCAACATTAAAGTTTAGTTCAACATCCAGAAAAGCCACCAGGCTAAAAGAAAGAGTCTAAAGGCCCAAAACATGGCCAACAAAAACCCAACACGGCACAAAGTATTGGTGCTACGCACCGGTAAAAAAAGCAGTCTAAACAACAACACAAACAGTCTCTACGACTGATCGCCCGAGTCCTCAAACTCCTCGATGAACGCGGGCTCTGACTCAGCGCCAGCGAACACCATGTCCCCAGCAGCAAACTCAGGCTCAGGAACTAACATGTGTCACCCAAAAGAGTAAAGGGGTACATGTCAGCAAGTCTAAAAGACTTAGGCAAGGAAACTGAAAGGAAGGTAAACTAAAAACCTAGCACTTATAGTATGATGCATAGTATGGCAAGTATAAAATGGAAGTGACAAACGAGATAAGGCACAAGTAACAAGTAGCAAGTAGCTAGCATGGCATGGATGACAAGTTTTGCAAGTATAAACACGGACAAGTACAAGTCAAGTAAATCACGTCAAGTAAACACGTCGTGCACAGAGATTCCGCCTGTTGGCTAGAGTGGATGATCGGGCCAACTCCTAAGCTCAAGTGACCGTTTATCTCTACCCCTCCACGTGTATCGAGCCAGGGCCTTACCCCCGAACGGGAATGCTCACTTCTGGATCACGAGCCAGGAAGTGTTTTGCACGTATATCGAGCCAGGGCCTTACCCCCGAACGGGAATGCTCGCTTCTGGAACACGAGCCAGGAAATGTATTTAACACATATGGCGTAGGGTTATGCCCGCATTACGGGTGCCTAGCCGGTAACACGGAAGCACGGATTTGTACAAGGATTTGTAGCGTGTGCTACGATGCAACATTCAATGCATGGATGACATGGCATGGCATGCAGTAAGGCGTACAGGTAAGGAATTAAACATGGCAGTTTAACATGTATGAACAACAAGTTAAAAGGGTTGGATCTAGCTTCGTTGTCAAGCTAGATCAATTGAGGTGACGGATCTAGTTTCGTTGTCAAACTAGATCAAATAGGCGTCCAGACAGCTATCATTTCACTGTCTAGTCTCTTTTACGCTACAACAAGCAAATGGCCTAAGGCATGGCCTAAAACCCTAAGTGGCAAGTTTCACTTGCCTAGCACCGAGGATGACGATCAACGAGGCACGTCACAAAATGTTAACTACATAGATGAGATCGCTGCCATGGCAACACAACATTAGAACAACATCAAACCTAGTTTATCATTAGGGTTTCAATAAAATCACAAAGAGTGTTATGAGAATATCAAAGGATCGAACCCTACCGTATAGAAGCGGAAGATCGATGCCGAGCAAGCACGGCGATGGAAGAACGATTCGGGAAACCACGGTTCAGATCTGGAATGGATGGAGAAATCTGAAGAAATGGGGTTTTGGAGAGTTTTGGGGGTTGGAGACGGCCTAAGGCATGGTGGCCGGCCTAAATGGAGAGGGAGAGGGGCTCTCGAGGAAGGAGGAAGGGCTAGAGGAAGGTTGGGGAAGATCAGAGGTCTAGGGGAAGGGAAATGGCCAGGAGAAGTGAAGGAAAGAAAAGAAAACGATCGGGCGTATTTATAGGAATGAACCGGCGGCCGCCCAAAAATTAGGGTTTCGACAGCGGTTAGTCGGTCAAAGAAGAGTTGTTGACCGACTAGTTCGAGAACTAGTCGGTCGGTAGACCAACTATGACCGACTAAAAGCAAACAGTAACTCAGGTCGTCAAAATGGTCAAAGAACTAGTCGGTTAAAGAACAATGGCTGACCGACTAGTTTGCTACCTAGTCGGTCGAAAGACGTTCTTAGACCGACTAACGATAAATAGTAACTTAGGTGAAATTTATCAAAGGAACTAGTCGGTCTGAGAGCAAGTTCTGACCGACTAGTTTCACATCTAGTCGGTCGGTGGTTGATCTTAGACCGACTAAGAGTAAACAGTAACTTCTGAATTATTGTTTCAATGAACTAGTCGGTTCCAGTAGAGTTCCTGACCGACTAGATCTCAATCTAGTCGGTTGGTCCCCCTTCTTGAACCAACTAAGGTGCACAAAAAGTGCCGAAATGAAGCGCGAAGCTTCGGGAAGATTCCTATAGCTTCTAAGATCACCCTAACTCTAAAATATGAGCGATTTGAAGTTCTTCATGAGTGACTTACTCCAAAACTCAACGATTCTAAGGAAGAAGCTAGAAAATCACAACGAAACGAACGAAAACGAAAGCTACGGAGACGAAAACCACACATAAGGAGAAAATCCTCCAAAACATATATATATAATATAGATAATCCGAATACATGAAATATCAGTCGTTACATAATCTCTAGTTAGTACATACATAATATATTCGGTAGATGTAAGAATGTTAACTTTAGTGTTAGAGAGTTTTAGGTTAAGCATTGCACTAATCTCAACTAATAAGTTTTTATCTTTAAAGTGAAGATCCAAGGAGGAGTGCCCATCATCTTACACTACTACAGATTTGGGCTTGGGTAACGCCACTTAGATAGCGCTTTTAATAAGTGCTATCTAAGTGAGCTCTTGTATAGCGCTTCTGCACTTATAGAAAATAAAAATAAATCAAAATTAAGGTAAAAATCACTTAGATAGCGCTTTTTGTCTAAGTAATACCTTATATAGCGCTTTTTGTTAGCGCTATGGTACTAATCGTTACGTAAGCATTTTTATTAAAAAATATACATATATATTACCCTTACATAGCGCTTGTAATTTGGCTGAGGCGGACTTCCCAAATGTTTCCGCCAATTTTTTCGTTTCCCCTTTCACTCCAGCCCTTAACATTCTCCTATCTCCTTCTCCTCTCACGGTCTCTCTCTCTCTCTCTCTCCAGACCATGCTCAGATTTTCTAGCTTCACCTCTCTGCATTCTCTCTCTCTCTCTAGCTTCTCTGTCGGCAGGGCCAACCCTAAGCATTCCGCTCTGCTGAATCAGAGATCGACATCAATAACCTCGCCGACCGGCTACGGAAGGGGATCCTCACCAGAGCCGCGGGCCAGGTGCTCGAGATCGACATCAACAACCTCGGCTTTGAGGAGAGAAAGAATCTGCTCGAAAGGCTGGTCAGGACCGCCGAAGAAGACAATGAGCGGTTCCTGCTCAAGCTCAGGAACCGCATGGAGCAGTAAATTAATAATAACTGCTTTTTAGGTTCTGTTTCTTTGGTTGGAATTGGGTTGGGATTTACTGTTGTGAATAGTAAATCTTGAGGTGAGAGAAGTAGAGTTGTATGTTTCTTTTGGTGGAAAAGGGGTTGGAAAGTTGGTTTGGGATTTGTTTGTGGGACCCACACTAAAGTAGTGTGTTTCTTTGGGTTAAAATGGGATTGTGATTGTGGGATGAGAAAAGTTGGAAGGGGTGTTGTGGCATCCTGCGGTTTGTTGAGCTTGAGCAGGACCCACCAAAACTGTCTGATTCCCTTGTAATCCCTTGAAATTGGGGGGATTTTGCCAAGAGCCACTGCTCTGCTCCAGCTCAGCAAAAGGAAGAGATTTTGCTTTTTTGTTTCTTGCGTTTGGAACAGACTTGGGAAAGCTGATGTGGCAATGAATAGTGAATCAAGTTCACTTTCTCGGAGCAATTTCTTACAAAGAAACATGCCCTTAATTTTCATCCGTCGATTTCTTGTTATTATCTCTGTCGTCTCTGACTTGCGATTTGGTCTCTGTTCTTGATTCTAGTGTGGGGATTGATAATCCGACGATTGAGGTCAGATTCGAGCATCTGAACAACCGAGGGATTCCTACCTTTGCCAACTTCTTCGTTGACAAATTCACTGTAAGATTTTTGATGATAAATTTGTTTGGTTAGTGTCTATGGAGTTGGATCTGAATTTGGGGTTTGCTTCCAGGGGCTTCTGAGTTCACTCCGCATCTTGCATGGTGGAAAGAGGACAATCTCGATCCTTCATGATGTTAGTGGGATCATCAAACATTGCAGAATGGCGCTGCTTCTTGGGCCGCCTGGGTCGGGGAAGACGACTCTGCTGCTGTTGGCTCTGGCTGGAAAGCTCGATTCTACTCTAAAGGTGGATAATAATTTTAATCTTAGGCTGATCTTATTTAATTCAACAAGGGAGCACTGATAAATTTTCGACTAATTTGTTGGTATCAGGTTGAAGGAAGATTGACTTACAATGGGCATGACATGAATGAGTTTGTGCCTCAGAGGACGTCTGCTTACGTCGGCCAACATGATGTTCACGTCGATGAGATGACATGAGAGAAACAATGGCTTTCTCCACGAGGTGCCAAGGAGTTGGCACTCGATATGGTAACACTTTAGACCGTGATGATGATTGCTAGAGTTTTGCAAGATTTTTTCGCAACTGCAAGTTAATCTGATTTTCGCGATGATTTTATAGACAAGTTGACTGAGCTGTCGAGAAGGGAGAAGGAAGCAAACATTAAACCAGATCCTGATATTGATGTCTACATGAAGGTAAGAGAAGGAGAGCTCCATCTTTGGTTCTTCTCAATATCATAAGAGCCTCGATTGGATCCTATGGCTTAATTGTTTAATTATTGATATATGATTTTTTTTGTTCGCATAAGAAAGCTAATTAAAGAATTGGGATGGCCATGTCTTGCTTAAGTCATTAATCATTCAATAACTGACTCACGTTGTCTTACATTAAATACCTTGAGCACGCTACAATCAACGCCAAAGGCAAATGTACATGCCAAATGAGCAATTTTCTCCCTTTTCTTTGCTCCTATAAATTTTAACTTATGCAGAATAAGTTGTTTCAGTCTTTTATGCAATATCGACGATCAGGACATATAGCCTTTCATATTATTTTGAGCATGACATAAATTTTGGTGATCATGTATTTTGTCCATATCATTAGGTTTAGCCTGAGCTTGCTTTTTAACGATTTATACCAAGTTATATCTTTTGAGTTAAGAGTTCTGGTGTGTTCTATTTCAACTCAAATTGGTGGATATGTTAAATGTGATTGTGTCCAAGGAATTAGTGTTCATATTGATGATGTCCAAACATATTACTTCTATAGATTGCAAATTATTAGTTCATTAATTTCTTTGATTTCAAGTGGATCAAGCCAACTGGATCAACTATAAGCCCCTTTTAATATCTCCAGATTCCAGATGGTAGAGTGAATTCCTGCAAAATTTTGATATCTTCGTCCATTTGTTCTTTTGGCTTATTACTAATGAATTTTTAACCAAGATGCACATTTTTTGTTATAATTTCTTATCAGTGATGCTGGCAGATTTTGGGGTTTGAAATTGATTTACGGATATATTTATCTGCTGATTGGCTAGTAAATTTTTTGTTTCTGTCTCATTTAAATCGTTCTTTTATTTCGTGTATCTGCTCACTTTGCCTGAAATTTACTTATTTGTTTTGGTCGTCTTCATTCTTTCCTTCTTGCAAGAAGAGCTTCTTCTAAAATTTTCGTGCCTTTATTTTCAGATTTCTCTTATGACGTATTTTCGCATTTGTAGATGCATTTTGATTTCTCTTTTCTCTTTCTTTTTGTGTGATACACAGATAATTATCATGAATTTCAAATACAGTCTATAAAATTTACTGATGGCAAACTTGAAAATTAGAAATTATCTAATTAAATAAGCTGGTTGGACTGAAACCTGGTAGTCATTGGTCCAATATTGGCACAGCTGTTTCCTAAGCTATCCCAACTTCCCTGCACATGTACGCACATGAGAGATTTTTTACCATCTTGGTTTTTGTGTGCGTGTGTGCTTGGTTTGGGGGGGATCACCACTACATCTCCTCTCCAATGTATCATGTATGGATTAAAAAATTACATTCAGTAGATGCACAATAGGTTACTGACCATTTTCTTGGTCTTTAGAACAACTTTGACAGGGCCAGTTCTTTGTTCATATGACTTATTATTTTATAAAATCATACCATGTGATCTATAGTCATCTTTTGCTGATCACATTTCCTTTGTTATGTCACCATTACAAGGGCTAATTTTCAGTTCCTAGGGCTTTTTGTTCCATCAGATATTTATCATTGACCTGGAAGGATCTTTTACATGACTCATAATTTAATCGCGATCATCTTCTGTGATATTATAACAACCAGTACAAGGCCAGTAATTGGTTCATAAGACTTCTTGATCCCTCATAGCGTGATCATTGATCAGGAGGAATAAACTGTTATAAGGCCAACTTTTGGGTCCCATAACTATTGGTAGGTCATTATGATTTGTTTACAGCCACTTCTACTGAGATTGTCAATTTTAGTCAATGTAAACCTTTGGCAAATGTGTGGAACAGTTTTTCTTGGTTGATTAACATTAGGAGGCCTCAGTTATATATTAATGCTGAAGGATATCAAGAATATCAAGACTGGTTTGCAAGAATATCAAGAATATCAAGAATATCAGTTATATATTTGAAATTACGAGGCAAATGGATTTAAAGTTTGCACTTGTTTACAAGAATATCAAGACTGGTTAGCTGAGTAGTGGAATGAAAAAGACCAATTCAGATTTTGATTTTAAGAAATATTTGTTCCACTACAGCAGTTTCAGATTGCTCAGGGTACACCATCATTATCTGTTGCTCAACAATGATTGGCACATAATTTGAACATTAAAAGAGTTCAGTTTCAATTTATTTGTGACAAGCTGCATATTTATGCTCCAAGCTTGAGTGGGACTGTTAATGTTCTAGCTTAGAATTAGTTTTGAGATAAAAACTATAGTTTTAAGTTTTAGAATTAGAATCAAATAAGGAGTGAAATATGAGTTGTACTCCTAATTGTATTCATCTTATATTTTCCTATATAAATAGCACCGATGCATCAGTTTGAGGTGTCACACTTATTTTGAATAATATTTTCTATATCGATTTTCAACATTTATTAAGGTTGAAGAAACTGCCATTCAAAATTCATGGGACCTTTTATGCGAAGTGATCAAGATATGTATGAGTCAATTTAATCATGACATGGGATTTCCATCAGATGACAATGTACGCAGAGCTCAACTTCAAGCGCTAATAAGAAGGTATGTTCTCTTACTGGACTTTGTTTAGTCATCATCGATTTAATAATACTTTCAGTTTATTTCATGTGCAAATTAGTATGCTGCATAGGATTCATCTGTTCACATGTGTCACCATCTAATGCATGCAACATTTTTGACCCTGGGTGCTAACCCATTCTGATTAATTTAATTTCGACAGTAGTTCATTTGGAAGCACTGGCAGGGATTTAAATAACTTCCAGGATACCCAATGACATCCTTTTGTTAAGACTTTGTCAGGACAGCATGGCATATGGTAAATGCAATATATTAGTGTAGTTTGTGCATTGAATAACAAAATGATTGCTTGTTTTTCTACAGACCGCAATATGGACAGAACAAGTTGGAGTATTTGAATGATTTGGTTGGTAATACCACATTACCTATGTGAGTTCATAAAGATACAATGCATTAAGACCAACCTAAAACAAATTCAATAAAACTAATAAAAATAAATGCACATCAAGACTCTTACAAGATTAGAAAAGCATGTTGAGATTTGGTAAAGATGAGGAGAATGCAACCGAGCGAAAATGAATATTCTCTTTGCTCTTGCTCTTCATAGCTTATTTTTTGGGGAGCAATAACTTGCTGTTTCTGAGTAGGGACAATCTTTGATAGTTATATGATCATTGGGCAGCTTGGTAGAAGTGTGTATGTCTGCCTTCTTTTTATAATCCCATTCCTTTTTATGGAAAACCCCATTTCAAACTTGTTATTGTTATCATGATCTGCTTCTAGTTTTGATTAAACAATTGACTTGTGAAAAAAATTTCCAGATATCTATATCTAGAATCTGTCAATGACTTTTTGTTATATTTGAAAGTGTCGCATGGATTTTGTTTTGTTTTTTTGTTTTGGCGCTTCATCCAGAAACAAGAATTCTGATTTTTCTCCATGTTTTTTCTTATTTTCAGATGACAGTGACCTGGACCAGCGGATATAACGTAGATGAAGCAATCCCCTTTGTCGAATGGGGCTGAAAAGGGCCAAAAACTCACTCACCAGCCGGAACATTGACATTTAGTCGCAATGATATGTGCGGTATGAGCCCAAAATCAGTTATCCAACTTAAGAGCTTTGAAGCAGTTAGCGGCATAAATGAAACTATGAAGCGATTCTTTTCTTCTTTTCTTTCTTTTTTTGCACGAATCTAGTAGCGACATTTTTGGTTCTTTCATGCAGGTTCAGCGGCCAGGACCTTTGGATGGAGGCAGAGGCATCCTGGTTACATACATACAAGCTTCTTGAAAGACTTGTGGCCGAATGCTGTGTAAAGTTTCAGTACCTTTGTCTTTTAACTATCTTATGGTTGATGTGTTTTAAAATTGTGATATTCTTATGTTCTTTTACTTCTAATTTTAGATATACCTACAAGCGCGGCCATCAACTGTTTGATGGAACATATGTTTGGAGCAAGGCTTATTCGTTCCGTGCATCTCCTTATCCAGGACAGAATTCATTGCAATGAGTCGTAATTTTTGGTGAGATGGGAAAGGTATACGTGTTCTTCTTCTCTTATACGAACATAATATTTTTAACAAAATCATCGAGTGAAAGATTCAAGGCTATGAGGCATATTTCAGAGTTCATGGTTATCTAAAATTTGGTGTGTGCAATGGAACTTAGGAATTATTTCGTTTCTATGTTCGATAAATAGCATTAGTGAAAATGTATGCATATGGTCATTTGTAGGAAAATAACTAGAACTTGTGACATATTCACATGGTTGTAGATTCCATGTTGACATTTATCAGTTTTTCTAACAAATGTTGTGTTATTGTATAATTCATGTTCCCACTTACAACTTTATGAACAAGAGCAGGATGATTACTTTTCATTCCATTGTACAAGCAACAAATAATGATCATGTACTTCAAGATGCTGACTGGATGGTGCTCCTGTCCCTCATTCTCAACTGGCATAAATTGTTGCTAATGAGCATCACTTTAAAAATAACACACCAATTCGGTGGTCAAAACTTATCTTAATTTGGGCCAGGAACCGAGAAGAGCTCACCTGAATTGTTTCTCTTTTGATGGATTAGCAACAGAAGGATTTTGATATGTTTGAGGTACGATATCTGACTCTCTTCATATTTGTGTTTTGAGTGCATATGTTAAGTGCATATTGCATGACAGCATGCTTGTAGTACGAACATCGTCTCTTGGGGTTTAAACATTGACCTATGAATGACAAAAGAGTAGTTCTTTATCTAATTGCAATAATGATGGATATCAGAATAATGATCTTTGTAAATTATGATCAGATTTAGCTCCATTATGATCTTATAGTATTATATACCACACATTAACAACAATATAAATATGACACATAGCAATATAAGGATGTCACATCACATATAAACTATAATATAACATATTGCTGCACATATGGCGTGCCTCATAGGGAATACGTTGGCATCGGTTTTTGGTATATTTTTAACGGAGTTAATATTGCAAATCTTTGTAAATTATGGAACTGTATATTCATGACTCCCGAGGTTAACAGATTATAAAGGCTTATCCTCCCATAATTATGCTTTCTTATATGATCAAGATGTACTGGTTCATATTGCTGTGCACTAAATCTATCATTTACTGGACCTCTAAGATGACAGGATCAAGTTATTACAGTTTGCCTGCTCTTTCAAGTTGAATAGTGATGTGAATTAACACCAGAACTGTTTTCTGGTCACAATTCTTCTGACTTTTTTCTTATCTATGACCATGTTGTATATCTGTTTCTCACCGAATCTGTGTTCTTATATATTTATCTTTTAATAGGACCTGCCCAGTTTGGACAGAATGCAGGCTTCGGAGGCTTTGGACCAGCTCCAGATGGAAGCACATGGCAGAAAACACGACATACATTTGGAAGCAATTTTTTTGGGACATCGAAAACCGTCGGTTCTTATTGTGGCCTGAGCAAAACTCAGCTTAGTGCCTCGACTTCAGCATTTTCTACTTCAGCCGCCCCAACATTTGGGGATACACCAAGCCCAACATCCAGTGCCACAAACTTCCCAGCATTTGGATCTTCAACTACCTTTGAGGTTTCAAGCAGTGGGACTAGTAGTAGTTCAGGAAATGCCTTTGTCTTTGGAAAACCAAGCACTCCAGGATTTGGTGTCACTTGCACCCCTTCATTTAGAGCATCGACCCATCTCGGTACATCGACACAGTCTTTTGGTCCCCCTCAATCCTCATCTGGCAGTGTGACAGTGGGAACTATTTTATCATCCTTCGGCACTCAGAGCTCCTCATTTGGTGAGTTATTATTGATTGTCATTTTTTAACATTGTAGATAACACTGTAAAAAGCATATGAAACCTAGGACCTTATATGTTTGCATATATCTATGGTTATTAAGAGAGGCGTAAATATCTTATGTTTGCAGGTGCTCAGACAGAACCGTTCACTTTTGGTTGTCAAGGATTCCAACAGAAAACGTATGGCGGCCAACGAGGAGGAACTAGGGTGGCAAAGCACACACCAACTACTGTCGAGGATTTAGGTAGAGCTGCCAAAATCCTGCTGCTGCCTTTCTCTTCTGCAGTCTAAATGTTGTGTTATTTGTACGACTTCGTGATAATGTATGATTGTATGTACTTGAACGCGGGATCATACTCCACTTTGAGTTGGGGATGAAACTATTTGTAGTTAGCAATTGTTTGTGCAAAAATAATAGAATGATCTTATGCATATGCATCAAGTATTGAGTTGTAACAGAATTCCATTTTATTTGTTTGATTTTCTATTTTTTTAAAAATAAACATTAGCCACGGCAGGTCCGTGGCTAATGCGTATTAGCCACGGTTGGTCTATGGCTAATGCGTATTAGCCACGGACTGGCCGTGGCTGATGCGTATTAGCCACGGACTGGCCGTGGCTACTGTTTAATTTTTTTTAAAATATAAAATCAAAAAAATAGTTAACCATTTAGATAGCGCTTAAAAAAGCGCTATCCAAGCTATCATAGCGGTAGCTTGGATAGCGCTTTTATAAGCGCTATCTTAGTAAACCACTATGATAGCGCTTATAAAAGCGCTATCCAGCTACCATAGCGGTAGCTTGGATAGCGCTTGAAGTGTAAAAAAAGCGCTATGGAAACGTTCTTTTGTAGTAGTGTTAGGAGAATCGAAGATCACCAATGCTGAGGTAACCACATTTCTCACACCACACAAATTTAACGTTTGCAATATTTTGTTATTAGAAAATTATGTCACAACAATTAACAATGTGTATGGGAAGATTATGGCATTATCTCATGATTCTTGCTTTTTCCTATGCTGGTGAGTGAAGAAGATGACATGACTTCCCATATGGAGTATATCACGAAGGATGAGTTTCATGCTTTCTTAGATTTGATGAACATTTTAATTGATCACATAGGAACCTTGTAACAAGAACATTAGCAGAAGAGATGTGAAGATTAAGATGATCAAGATATTAGAGATGAATGCATGGTTTGCTATAACCAATTTTGGAATGAATAGGAACACTCACATGATAGGTGTGAGTGCCAAGGTGAATAAGAAGATTGTTTTGATATGTATGTCCGTAAGATAATTATTATAATAAATACATATCATTCAAAATAATAGAATGCTATATGATACTCTTTATCTGTGTGATTACAAAATGATTACATGTACATTAGTATGTGATTGCATGGATAAAATCCTTTTATTGTGTGAGGAGAATAGGATCATGATGAGATCATGATAATAAGACATAATCGATCTACTTAAATACAATCCAAAATGATCCTATTCATCGGAATATCAAGACATGACAGTGATATTTCAAATTGAGTAGTGTACCTTAATGTTTACTATTGAGATGATAATGTCTGGTGGCATAACCGTTCGACGAAGAGACATCATGAGACGGTACACATCTGATTTTTGAAGAACAAGTTCATAGAACCACTCGTTAAAAAGCTTCTATTTGGTAAACATACTCTCATTATCAATAGAATCTCTCAAGTGGCGACTGATGCATGTTAGTCTTTATACTTGAGATGTGCCAATGGACCTTATATATGGAAGGGAAACAATTTAAATATTGCTACGCAATAAAAATGTAAACGTTGCTAGGTACTCACTCAATGTAGTCTGCATCATGTGAATGGATGTCACCATCAAGATTGGATTTGTCTCTTATGGTATGACAGTTTAGTATCGCATGGAGTTGGTATGGATTCATAGTAAATCCTTAACCAATGTAGAGTGAACAAACTTATTAAAGTAATAAGTTTGATCGATATTTAACTATGGTATAACAAACATGACTCACGTTATTAAGATATTATTGGGGTTTGATATATTTCTATATCATAGAAATCTTAGAGATATAGTTAGAATTAAAAAAGTGGATTGCATTGTAGTTGTAACTTGTAGGCCTAGATTTGCATCGAAGGACAGTTCAGTCTTATACCAACCAGATAATTATGATTCTATAACAGACGATCTTTATATACATCTATCGTCACTACTGTACATTTGACATAATCGTAAAGTATAACAAGTCATGATCGAAGTAATAATCATGCTTTTAGAGGATCACAAAAATAGTAGACTCGTCATGATAATCGAGGAAAAAATATATGATATACATGAGATATACACAAGTCAAGGAATCACAGTTGTGATCCTCTTTGACTCATCATGATAAGCAAGGAAAAAATATACGATATATATATATATATATATATATATATATATATATATATATATATATAAGATATACACAAGTCAAGGAATCATAATTATGATCGTCTTAACTGAGTGAATGAGAAGAGTTCATTGCCTTAAACTTTGGGGGAAAACACTAGGGGTTGATAGTGTTTTATGAAGATAAAAAGGAATTTACACTTAATTAAAATCCCTAATGCAACCGAATGTGCAGAATAGATAAAATGAAGACAACAACTCACAAAATGCAATCGCAAACAATACATGTACTCTTGTTTGGATTCTCTTGAGTCAAATCCCGACTCCCTGGAATCTTACTCTAGCAACCGACTAGTAAACCCACTAGTGATTAGTATCCACTAATATCACACTTGCCAATTACCGGCAAGTGTAAATCCAATACAACCTTTATCACCACTTCCCACAAACTGGGAATGTTCTACTCTTACAAACTGGGAGTAACCTCAATAAAGAAAGAGAGATATATACATATGAACACTTGAATATGAAATCAATTACACAACTTATGCATTGAATATAGACTTAATAGAATGATGCAATGTGTGTGTGTGTGTGTGTGTGTGTGTGTGTGTGTGTGTGTGTGTGTGTGTGATGTGCTCTTATTAGGAGCGAATGAGCACTTACTACTTGTCTCAAGAGAGGATAAAAGCTAGCACGAAGATGAGTTTTGAATGCCTTGAATGTTTTGGAGACAGGTGTATGAATTAGGGCTTAAGAGCTTGATGGAGCTTTGAATGCTATTCAATGTGTAGAGATTAATTTTTCTAAGAGTCTTGAAATAAATGCCAAGAAACCCTAGTTATAATGCCCAAGAATCACACCAAAATCCCATCAAAATCCTCAGCCTAAAATTCTATAAACGGATCTTAACGGGTAGAAATCCTACTTACCAGTTGTCCGGAGAATCCTTGTCAGATGCATGTGGCCATGTGAGTACGGGATTGCAGATGAGTGTAATGGACAGAACAATATATTTGAAGAAGGCTCCCTAGATGCCTGAACTACTGTCTAGATGTCTGGGTCCATAGCTTCAGATGCCCGATTCGTCCGACTAAAGAAACTAAGCTACTGGAAATTTTGGTAAGATGTAAAAAAATGTCTGATGGTCATTACCCAAGCACTTGTCTCAGTATATAGATATCTGGGATGATAAATTTAGATGCATGATCAGTAATGATGGACAATATGAACTATTGAAAATTTTGCTCAAAAGGGCCAGACTTCTGGAGTTCATCACCCAGGCACCTGAAACATTGTGCAGACGTCCGGGATAGTAACATAGATGTCTGGTCTGGGTTAGGGTTCAGCCACTGCTATATGCATGCACGGCTGTTGGATCCTGCCAAAACAGAGTTAGGATCGATAAAATGAAGTTTAGACTTACGCTTGCGTATGCGGCACGGTAGTCTACGAACTTCGCCTTCGGATTCGCCACGACGGATCGAGTCTTCTCACGAACGGAGTAAGGCTACTAAATCCACAATCTAAATCTCTACTTTAGATTAAGAACTTGGATAAAGGAAGAGGAAGTATTTCGGCAGAGCTTCGCTAGAATGAAAATGCATGCAAGAATGCCATGCAAAAGTGTAAAGAAATGGCTAACCCTTGGGTCTTATTTATAGCCCCCAAGGTAGTTATTTTAGGAGTAATTGTTCCTTTGGAACAATTTAACTAAGGTGTACCATCGTACATGTCATATTATAAGCTTAAGTTGTACCATATGCATGGTACAACATAAGCTTAAGATATTACCCCTTTATTAGCCATATGTCGCATGCACTTATGCACATATAATGCGACTTTCCCATCAATCTAGTGATCCTCTCCGCAAGGGAACATATTCCCTTTGCGCACGACTTCGTGTACGCGACGTTCGAGGTCCGTATTCCCTCGTACATCCCCTACAAGGGTGTACTAACGTCTTCCATATCCAACATCTCCCACTCACACTTGAGGGGATTGTAAGAGAACGTCTTTCTCTTAGTTCTTTCATCTATCATACCGAGAAATAGACCGTGCGACCGTCATGCGCGTAGAGTCTGTTGTTGTGCACTTGTTAGAGATACACAACGACCTCGAAGGTGCAAAGTTGAGTAGTTCAACGCATGCTTTACACTAGATTATTTCTTCACATTTCTTATACTTTATATTCAACAATTGAATCCCATCTGTATCATAATTGGCTGGCCAGCTTTGAATCATTAAAGTCCAAATGTGAATATGAAATCAATCTTCCTCTTCTTGCGAACCTTCTGATCTTGACTAGACTCGCTTTTCTAACGTGCCCCGCCGAGCCGAATTATCATAGCCCATAAGTAACACGCTAAGATAGCGATCATCTCGTCAAATCTAAAGGAACCAATTGGAGTCTTTGAGGGTAAGAGTTAAGGCCCATATGGCCTTTGAGTCTCACATAATAGCAAACACTATTGCTACTAACTCAGTGGTCGAAATGCATACGTGGTATGAACACGTATTACAACATCGCTCCTTTCCCAGGGAGTGTATGTCTCAATGATGTTGTAAGGATGATGATCAGACACCACAATGTCTGACTTTTAGTCCCTTATTCTACTCAAATAATCCTTTGGACTTACATCCCGCATTTAGACAGATAGGATTTCAAACAAAATCCTCTTAGATCTTTTGTAAGCATCCATATGATGCAGATCTTTCATGCGACCATTTTGTTTAAGTCATGACTCTTAAATCATCCGTCTGATGATTTTGACTTCAAACAGGTCTCATCTCTATTCCATCCATCTGATAGAATAAGGCGGTTGCTCATGTGAGAGAGCCAACCTCAATCTGTCCGACATACTAGAATTCAGCTGAGATTTCAAAAATGTACACAAACATTTCTTAAGAAATTCATATGCAATGTTTGAAAAAAAACTTATTCTTTTATTAAATTTGATCTTTCTTAGACATGGGAATATATATTGGTACAACTCAGCTCATACGCAATCCTTGGGATGATAAGTGTTTATAAAACACATTTCTGGGGATCGCTTTCGTAAGCTGATCCTATATCATCTCATGCGTAGATATGTACCTTATGTCTACCTTCTTGGTTTTATCATAGTCTTTTGCAAATATGCAGTTCCTTTAAGATACTGCATTATCCTCTTAACCGCTTTCCAGTGTTCTTGCCCTGGGTTGGATTGGTAACGACTTACCATTCCAACGGCAAAACAGATGTCCGGTCTTGTATGCATCATAGCGTACATAAGACTATCAACTGCACTGGAATATGGAACTTTTTCCATAATTTCCTTTTCCTTTTGGTTCTTTGGACATGATTTCAGATATAAATTATCGCATCTGCTTATAGGAGTATCAATTGGACTTGCAGTCCTACATATTAAACCGTTCTAGAACCTTCTTTAAATAAGTCTCTTGTGAAAGAGAAAGAAGTTTCTTCGAACGATTCCTTGAAATCTTAACTCCAAGGATATATGCGGCTTCTCCCATGTCTTTCATCTCAAAAACTGATGAAAGCCAAGCCTTGATATCCATCACAAAGCCCTTGTCATTTCTGGTTATTAAAATGTCATCTACATATAGAGACATAATAACATGCTTGCTTTTAATCCTCTTGATATATACGTAGTTATCTACATCAAGTATGGAAAATCCATTTGATAAGACAACTTCTTGAAATCGTATATACCATTGCCTCGAGGATTATTTAAGACCATATATGGGCTTACGAAGTTTACAAACATTATGTTCGTTTCCTTCTTTTACAAACCCTGTTGGTTGTTCCATATAGATCTCCTCGTCCAATTCTCCATTGAGAAAGGCAGTCTTTACATCCATCTGATGTAATTCGAGGTATAAGCAAGCTACCATTGCCAGAATCAGGCGAATCGAGGTAAAACGCATAACAGGTGAGAAGGTCTCTTCGTAGTCTATCCCTTCCTGTTGTGTAAAAACCTTTCGTGACAATTGCTCTATGTCCTCTAGGTAAGTTAACTAAGTCCCAGACTTGGTTAACTTTCATGGATTTCAATTCCTCCTTCATCGCTTCCATCCATTTGTCTTTTGCAGGGCATGATACGGCCTGTTTGAAAGTAGCAGGCTTGTCATCTTCTTGTAGTGAAGTCATAAAGGTTTGCGGAAATTCATCCTCAAATCTTAGAGGGAAATTCATCCTCAAATCTTGGAGGAGCCAACCTTGTACGACTACTACGTCGTTTTTGAGATTCTTCAAGTCCTCGTTGACTCGAATTTAGATCAATTCTAATATCACTCCCACTTGGAATGTCGTTAGAATTGCTCCCACTTAAATCATTATTCCCGTTTGGAATAGGATAATCGTCATTCTTATAATCCATTGGTGAAGGTTGAAACGTATTTTCATCTTCACCAAGAATTCTCCCACTCGAATGAGGTAATCCTTTTTGATCATAAATCTCAAACAGAGATAAGTCCTGACTTATCTCGCCCTGTCTTGGAAACTCGTTTTCCAAGAAAGTGACATCCCTCAACTCAAACTCAATTAGCCCACCATTGTCTTCCTGACTAACATAAAACATAACCTTTGGAGTTTTCTGCGTATCGTATAAAGATACATTTCCTTCCCCTTGGCCCAAGTTTGCCATACTTATGGGAGGAAATATGTGTGTAGGATGCACAACCCCAAGGTTTCAAAATGTTTAAGTCAGGAGACCTTTGGTTCCACAACTCATAAGGAGTGGAGCTAACTGATTTCGAGGGTACGCGGTTCAAAATGAAAGCGGCCGTCAATAATGCATCACCCCAAAAGGTGATTGGCAAGTTAGCTTGCGCCATCATTGAACGGACCATTTTTCATTAAATTCCTATTTCTCCTTTCTGCAACACCAATTTGTTGAGGAGTATAAGGCATAGTTACCTGATGTACTATGCCTTTTTCATCACAAAGTTCCTTTAAACTTGTTGATTGATATTCACCGCCCCTATCGGTTCGCACGACCGTAATCTTGTGATCTAATTGATTCTCCACTTAACTCATATAGTTTTTAAAGCAGGTTTAGTGCTTTCACTTTTGTGGGATATCAAATAGATATGACCGAATCGGGTGAAATCATCAATAAAAGTGATGAAACAGGACTTCCCGCGTCTTGTCTTGACATTCATCGGACCACATATGTCCGAATGGATAAGCTGTAATGGAACCTCGGCCCTTGTGCCGGTTCCAAACGGCTTGCGACAAGATTTCCTCACAAGACAATGTTCGCAGGTCGACATTTCAACCTTTGAAACATTGGATAGAAGGCCACGTTTGGCAAGTCTATCCATACGTGTTGGTCCAATATGACCAAGCCTTGCGTGCCAACAAATTATATTAGACTCATTAGTCAAAGAATTTGTCACAAGGAAATTTTCATTACATGAGGAATCATACATTGTACTTATTACAATAAATCCTTTGAAATACAAACCCAGTACCAATAAAGGAATTATTACAAAATAGGTCCATATTACAATCATGAAGGAACCAACTATAACCAAGACCCATTAAACTGACCACAGTTTTAATATTCCTTTGAATATATGGAATGAAGAGAACATCATGAAGTAGGAGAGTGTGGCCATTGTCCAAGACTAGCTTGCGAGTCCCAACGCCTTTCACTTCAACACGTGTGTTGTTTCCTACATTGATCCACTTCATTCCTTGGGGTATCCGGTGATACTCCACGAAGGACCGTCTGTCCCTTGTGTTGTGGTTGGTGGCACCTCGTCACTTCCACTCGTACACGAACGAGCATAGTGACCGAGCTTGTTGCACTTGAAGCACTTGATCCTTTTCAAGTCTTTCTTCTTGTGCCATTTGTTGTGCCCACCCTTATGTTTGGGTTCCTTGGTAGACTCAGGTTGCTTATTACGTTCATTAGAAGACTTCGAACGATCTTTACGTTTCTTTCCCCCGTGTGAAGAATTAGCAACCATGTGCACTTCTGCACTTGGTTTGGCAGCCGCAAGCCGCTCTTCCTCTAATTCGAGGTGCTTGGAAACATCGTTGAAGGTCTTGATGCTCTCATTATGAGTGAGATGCATCTTCATTTGATCCCTCCCATTTGGTAGGGAACGTATAACTGCTTGGATTTTTTGCTCATCAGTGAGCACATGACCTGCGTCCTTTAACTCTGAGATAAGGTTCGCCATATGTCGCAGATGTTTCCCCATGGAATGATCTGGACGTTTCTTATATGTATCGAACCTTATAGTTAAGGCGCGAAGTTTGGACACCGATGTGCCACCGAACTTCTCCTCTAGCTTGGACCATATGTCCATGGCTAGGTCATGTTCTCGGAAGATGCGCATTATGTCATCAGCCATACTGCTTAATAACGTAATGCGCGCTATCTTATTCTTCCGAGACCAAGCATCAAAAGCTTCCTTGTCTCGTTGGTGTTGGGCCGTAGTGCCCAACTCGGGTTCAATCATAACGTTCTTTAGAGTTTCGAGCACTTCTTGCTCCTCTAGAACGTATTGTATCTTGATGGACCAAAGGTTGTAATTATCGCCGTTGAGTTTTTCACCTCTGTTTAACTCAGCGACGATATTCTTTGAAGCGGAAGACATTTTACTTTTAAAATGCTGCAAAAGACACAAAACCGAAGGTTTGATCAAAACATTGCATAAAAATTCTTAAAATATAACTCCCACTAGAAATGATAATAGAATATCCCATTTGGATAGTTCTAAAAATTCAAATCCCACTTGGAATTATATTATATTTGATAAGTTACTTTCGAAAAATATTGAAGATGTTGTTCTAGAATCGAAAAGGTCTCTATGATTCCAATCACCATCTAGAACAACCTTCAATATTCCCCCATCACTTATCAAACAGTCGTACTCTTATAGTACTTCGCAGCGGAAAATTACTTTTGAAAAACATATCTTTCAAAATGGAATAGGTGAGAGTTTGCGCAAAGAATTTTAGCGCAACAATTGCCAAGCCACGAGACCTGTTCTACACACCCATGGGTTAGATAACCATGGCCGGATCGTGGTAGGACTTTGGAATTCTAAATTTCGCTATCCCGATTTAAGGACGGGACATAACCTATTTGAAAACATCTTTGTCAAAAATTTGAAATACATTGGCTAATCTCTGTAGAGTAGAGCACAATGTCACAAGTACATTGGCTAATCTCCGTAGAGTAGAGCACAATGACATGGCTAATATCGCATGAAGTAGAGCACTATGGCTAATCTTCAAGGAGTAGAGCCCAAGGAAAAAAACTTCATTAAAATGTTAGCCCCGTATGGGCTAGCCGGCACTGTGGTTAGTCCCGTATGGGCTAATCGGCACATTCGAGTTTGACCAAGGCCTTTTGTCACCCCGTATGGGTCATTCGGCAAGTTCGCGATCGACCAAGACCTTCTGTCAGATTGGTCGACCAAAACGACCAAATTGGTCGACCAATTATTTTTGGTCTGCAACTTCTCCCGGCCAGGGCCTCTGCCCTGGCCGAGGCTTGGCCAAGGGCCGGCCAGGGCCTCTACCCTGGCCGGCCAGGGGCCCTGGCCCCCTCGGCCAGGGCCTCTGCCCTGGCCGAGGCCGGCCAGGGCCGGCCAGGCCCTGGCAGTGGCCAGGGCGCCGGCCCTGGCCACTGCCAGGGCCGGCCTGGCCGGCCACTGCCGGCCTGGCCCTGGCCGGCCACTGCCGGCCTGGCCATGGCCGGCCATGGCTTGGCCATGGCCGGTCATGGCCATGGCCATTTTTTTGCCTTGGCCGGCCATGGCCCTTTGGCCATTGCCGGCCTCCCCTTGTGTGGGGTGGCCGCACACCCCCGCCGGTGGGGGTTGCCGCGGTGGTTATTGGCCGTAGCCAACCCCCTCCGCATGGGGAGGGGGGGTGCATGGCCTTCATAGCCCATTTGGCCATGGTGCACATGCACTAAAATTCATCTTCCCCGATGGGAATAACCACCACCTTCTTCCTCGATGAAGCACCCGTTCGTCGATGAAGCACCCGTTCGTCGAGAAAATGGTTATTTTCTAATGGCCGTGTGCCAAAAATGAAAAATAACATACTACGTGAACGGTCGGTTCTTCCCGTCACGGAGAGTTCCTACCATATCCGTAATGATAGGAGACCCTAACGTGAAAAGAACAACCGCTGCGTTCTCTCCGTCACGAAGCGTTCCTGCCATATCCGTAATGGTAGGATACCCATTCGTGAAAAAGACAACGACTCGTTCATAGTTTCGACGGGGCGGCGGTTTGACCGGGGCGAACCCGTATGGCTTTGATACCAATGTTGGATCCTGCCAAAACAGAGTTAGGATCGATAAAATGAAGTTTAGACTTACGCTTGCGTATGCGGCACGGTAGTCTACGAACTTCGCCTTTGGATTCGCCACGACTGATCGAGTCTTCTCACGAACGGAGTAAGGCTACTAAATCCACAATCTAAATCTCTACTTTAGATTAAGAACTTGGATAAAGGGAGAGGAAGTATTTCGGCAGAGCTTCGCTAGAATGAAAATGCATGCAAGAATGCCATGCAAAAGTGTAAAGAAATGGCTAACCCTTGGGTCTTATTTATAGCCCCCAAGGTAGTTATTTTAGGAGTAATTGTTCCTTTGGAACAATTTAACTAAGGTGTACCATCGTACATGGCATATTATAAGCTTAAGTTGTACCATATGCATGGTACAACATAAGCTTAAGATATTACCCCTTTATTAGCCATATGTCGCATGCACTTATGCACATATAATGCGACTTTCCCATCAATCTAGTGATCCTCTCCGCAAGGGAACATATTCCCTTTGCGCACGACTTCGTGTACGCGACGTTCGAGGTCCGTATTCCCTCGTACATCCCCTACAAGGGTGTACTAACGTCTTCCATATCCAACAACGGCATCATCCAGGGTCCAAGCACCAGTCTCATGGTTGAGGCTTAAAAACTCCATTTTGAGTATTTATAAGTTCTAACCCTATGGGATTCAATGATGAATGAACTAAGGTGTTGTGTATGATATGAAAGTTAATCTATCAAGTCTATTCAAGGCTTAACATTTGATCGCGCCCCGGATACACACCCGGGACGAGACTCGCTAGTCTTACCGCAAGCGCACGGTGTAGCGGCGAGCGGGTATCGAACACGAGGAGGGCAAATGACGGTGTCTTCTTCAATTCACCTGGCTATAATAACAGTCGAGAAATATTCGCAATAAAGCGGTCACATTCATTCAATTGTATAAAGAAAATATCCAATTAATAAAAACGCCTAGGGATAAGGTCCCCGCTACAAACTGTATCTCGTCATTGTGATTCGTAGGTTTCACAATTGCTAGACTTGAAATTCAGGTGAACTAGTTGCAACTAAATGTAGAACCAAGCTCACGCTCTCGCGCTATTGCCAGTCTATAGCAAACCTAGGGTAGGGTCCAATCTCTTGCAAACCCTAACCTAGGCAAGCTAGCGTGAAGAACAACATCATCATTCAATCGTATCTCGAGCCCACTCTCGTGCAAACTCGAGCTACGACCTAG
Organism: Scilla litardierei; assembly: GCA_030789695.1. Lineage (NCBI taxonomy): Eukaryota > Viridiplantae > Streptophyta > Magnoliopsida > Asparagales > Asparagaceae > Scilla > Scilla litardierei. Next base: position 374,232,516 of record CM061142.1, read on the forward strand.
GTTGGGATAGTTCCTACCCGTCCAATCTCTTGCAAACGGGTATTGGTATAGAATTGCAATCGAAAACCCTAGTTTCGGTCCAATCTCTTGCAAACTGATTCCAGAGAAACCCAATTATAACCCAATTCGAATTTCTAGGGCTTCCTATCGGGTTGGGATCCAATCTCTTGCAAATCCCAATCAGTATGAATCCCTAGCTATTCGTATTAAATCAATCCCAAACTAACCCTAATCAATTCTAGCAAGAATTTCACCAATTCATCACAAATTAGAAATAGGGTTCGTAGGGTTCATCCCTACGCCCTAAGACGATAAAACTACTCATTATTCGTAATGCAAATCATTAGAAATTCAATAGAAATATCAATAGAAATCATTGCAATAGACAATATATCAATAAAAATGAGATTTTTGATAGAAAGAGAGACAAACCAATGAAGATTCAATAGCATCCAACAAAATAGAACTTTTTATCTCTCTCTAAAGAACTAAATCTAATCTCCTAAAAAGTAATCAAAAAAGGCTACAAAAACTATGAGAAAAGCTCTCCAAACTAGGTTAAAAACTGGGGTTAAATACCCCCCCCCCAAAATCGCCCAAAAACTGTGACAAAATTGCCCCTGCGCAGCTTGAAAATCGCACTTTACGCTACAGGCAGCGCGGCTCACTCGGCCAAGTGACAAATGTCACTCGGCCGAGTGACGGACCCTGACGGATTCCAGTAAGTCTGGACTTTTGGGGGTCGTCTCCTCGGGAGTCACTCGGCCGAGTGACTTTCTTCACTTGGCAGATGGGATTTCTTCACTCGGCCGAGTCGGAACTCGGGGCTGACTGACGGATTACAGTAACTTGGGAATTTTGGTTGCCGTCGTCTTGATGCCACTCGGGCGAGTGGTGTATCCGTGCTTGACCAAGTGGTCTGGCGATGCTCGGCCAAGTACACGCTGATATAGAGTCTGTTGCGTGTCCGATCTGGCCGGCCGAGCGGGCTGTCGATGCTCGACCGAGTGACTCCTTCACTCGGCCGAGTGGCATGCTGAAAATGCCCAATCTTCGTATTTTTGCTTCCTCGTCGCTCCTACGACGTTCTTTCTTCTTCCACTCCTCTCCAATCGCAGAATTCCCCTCAAAAGAGTCACGTGTGACACTCCGGAGTGGGTGCATCTCAGAATCACTCCAAATCGCTCCAAATCTCCTGAAATACGACAAAAACAAGAAATCGTGAAAAGCATCGCAATATTGTCGAATAATCGTGAAAAACGCGATATGGGCGATCTAAATGGCATGCAAACAAGCAGAAAAAAGGCGTAAAATATGGAGGATGAAAATCCCCCAAGCTTACCTCTTACTCGTCCTCGAGGAAGATGAGTAAAAAGCGAACCCGGTGGATAAAGATAATGGAAACGATGGAAAAATGGAAAATGAAAAATGAAAAACAAAATAGAAAACGAAGAAGGAAGTTGCTAGATCATTTTTCTCAGGACGTGGGTTTTGCTTACTCATATAGCACGCATCGAATATAAAACACATGTCAAAGACTTTTATCTCGATATCATAGTATAATGGTGCATTTGAAATAGAAAACCCAAGAATATCAATATAGCATGAAAAATGGAATAATGTTAGAATTAACATCGTCTGAAGCATCTAAAGCGGTATACAAAATCGTAGATCACACACTTTTCAATTGAATGCTTTCTATAAGGAGTATAAGAGATATCACACAACAGAGTAGTAAGAATAGAAAAGTGTGGTTTTCATGATATGAATGCTAAGCGCAGATTTCTGGATTTCGTGAAACTTTTAGCAATCTCACCGAGTATAAAATATTACTTAGCCTAGGTTGTCATACACCGTCATGTAGTCACTCTCTCACACATCATTGGATCCCCTCCCCCAAGCTCATCCATAACCGTGGTGGCATAAACAAAACAATATTTACATTCCCCGTTTCTTTTGACGCTCCAAAAAAAGGAATAAAAACAAAAGGAAGGAAGAATGAGAGAAAGAGAATGAGATGGGATCGTTATGAACTTCTTTTCTCTTTTCTTTTCTTTTCTTTTTTTTTCATTGCAATAGAAATATATACATAAGTGATCCCAAATCAAAATAGAGAAGTATATACACGTATATTTTTTTTCTTTTTGATTTTGGGGGTTTGGAGCATGGAAATTAATAGCGGGGGAGATGCCGATAATAGACTTGCTAGGGGGGATTCACCAATGAATATTAAATAGAGAAATGATGCTCAAGATATGTGGAGAAAGAAATAAATGTATTGCTCAGTTCACTCTATAGGACGTGCATGACAACTTCAGCAGGGTAATTTAATCTACTCAGTTTAATCTCAAAAAGCAAACTAGTCCAGATTTATCAATGCTAGCAAAAATTCAATCAACCTGAAGTGTGAAGCGTACAAATCATTCAATAAGAAGTGATATGAGAAAAGAAAGCAGTACTCCAGATATAAGCAATCAATGCGTTAATCTTGGTGTGTATTCTACGATAGCATACATATGAATTATCAGACATCAGCTAATAATAGAATTTCATCCATTTTCATACGGAAAAAGAAGTGGGTTACTATTTCTAAATGCAAAGCAGAACATAGCATATGATATCAAAAACAAAAGCTATGACATGACAAAATTAGCATGCATATTGAGAAAAGCTAACACCACGTCATCGTCATCACAGAAAAATCATCTCTAGCAAAAGATGAAAGAAATAAAGATAAAAGAAAACAGAACTATTTACAACGCAGCACACAAAGAAAATACGAAAAACGTGATGCATGGTAAAGAAAATGAAAAAGTGATGAAAAATGGGTGCAAAAGCGGAAAAAACGTGAAAAAAACAAAAATAAAGGCGATAAAAGCAAAAAGTGTGAGAACTCACTCCCCCAAGCTGAAGTGCACAGTGTCCTCAATGTGCAAAGTGTGGCACACCGAGAGACGTGAAATGGGTGGGGTGGGTGAGGCTGCATGCATGATAAATAAAAGAAAAATAAACAGAAAATATGATGCGGATGTGATGCATGCAAAGATCAGAGTGATGCAGATATGTGTCACCAAAAATACACTCCCTCTCTACCAAAAAAGATATAAATGATGTGATTAGAACAGGGACAAAAATAGTGAGGGGAGGAGGTGGGGGCAAAAAAACTCCAGGACCAGCAGAAAATGGGCAGCATAATCGACAAAAAATATCAATGGCATCAAGTGTAGGATCCTGCCAAAACAGAGTTAGGATCGATAAATGAAGTTGAGACTTACGCTTGCGTATGCAGCACGGTAGTCTACGAACTTCGCCTTCGGATTCGCCACGAAGGATCGAGTCTTCTCACGAGCGGAGTAAGGCTACTAAATCCACAATCTAAATCTCTACTTTTAGATTAAGAACTTGGATAAAGGGAGAGGAAGTATTTCGGCAGAGCTTCGCTAGAATGAAGATGCATGCATGAATGCCATGCAAAAGTGTAAGGAAAATGGCTAACCCTTGGGTTTTATTTATAGCCCCCAAGGTAGTTATTTTAGGGTAAATTGTTCCTTTGGAACAATTTAACTAAGGTGTACCATCGTACATGGCATATTATAAGCTTAAGTTGTACCACATGCATGGTACAATATAAGCTTAAGATATTACCCCTTTATTAGCCATATGTCGCATGCACTTATGCACATATAATGCGACTTTCCCATCAATCTAGAGATCCTCTCCGAAAGGGAACATATTCCCTTTGCGCACGACTTCGTGTACACGACGTTCGAGGTTCGTATTCCCTCGTACATCCCCCACAAGGGTGTACTAACGTCTTCCATATCCAACATCAAGGGTGTGCCTAAGCTGGTGGTGCTACACCATCTCCGTCCTGTGGCGGAGGTGGAGGTAGTGGTGGGGGTGGTGGGTGTGGAAGCTGCTGGGTGGGTGGTGGTGGTGGTGGCAGTCGCGTAAGAATCTGAGTCAGGCAAGCCTGAATACTGGGAAGTAGCTCAACGCGGTGCTGCACGGCGGAGACTGTGGCAGACAGAGTCCTAAGGTCGCCTCTGAGTCCACTCACCGCCCCCTCAAGAGCACGAATGCTCTGAAGTATAGTGTCGGGAGGAGTTGGTGCAGAGGGACGCACGTGTCTAGGCTGTGAAGGACGGGGCTGTCTGACACGAGCGGTGTAAATAATCGAGCCAGCAGGTATGTGTGGAAAGGGGGCTGTGCTCACTAGTGGATGCCCAGCCTCATTGTGAGGCTGTGACGCAGGCTGGTACGAGGTGGAAGCAACAGCAGCAGTGGTGGTGGACAAAATCGGCGACGAGGCAGCAAGAGAGGTCTGTGACGCAGACGTGGGAATAGATGTCACGACACTCTCAGAAAGGACAGCTGCGGTGGAGACAGAAGGGTCGACCACTGGGGAGGAAGTGTAGGTCCCAAAAGGTGACACCCCAGCGGAGATCAAACTGGATAGGGTCTCCACGACGGCAGCGAAGGAAGACTCGCCGCTCTCTAGTATGGTGGGTGGATGCTCGGGAAGAAGTGAGGAAATAGGCTCAACCGAGATAGGCACAACAATAGTGGGGGTGGTGGTAGACGTGGTGGACGTGGTGGACGAGGTGGACGACACAGCTAGGGTACTCCCGACACCGACAAAAGTGTGGACAGAGGTGCCGGGAGGTGCAGACAGTGCAGGCTCAGGCTGAGGGATCACGGGGTCGATGGGTGCAAGTGGTGCCTGCTCAGCTCCCTCGGCCTCTAGCACGTAGGCGGTGGGGATCATGAGATCCATCGCCGGAAGCCAGTCCCCATGTGCCGGTCCTATATGTGTCCGAGCGGGGCTCGAGAGGATCATGTAATCAGCACTAAAGGGACCGTGCAACCATACCTTGTGCCGCTGGCCGTGGGGACGAAGCATCTTCATCCGGGCCATAACATCTATCGAGAGAGTAGTGGGGCTCGAAGGTCGATGCAAGTCGTCCGGAAGGTCCTCGCCGGTCATCAGGGCTAGCAGGGTGATCAGGCCGTCGCAACAGATGGGTGAGCGAGCGCTCACCGATACTATGATGCGGTCCAAAAACCAGCTAGCGATATCAATCTCAACGGTGAGGACCATCGCATCACCACCCCTATCCTGAACTCTGGGGCGAGTCATCGCATAGAGCATATAGAGCTCAGGTGTAGACATCGTCCCAGGCTCGTACCTCGCAAGGAAGGTGGTCGCCATAAGGTGCTGTGCTATGCGGAGGCAGGGGTGGACTATAGCTGAGGCCTTAGCCCTACTAGGGTCAAAGGCAAGTGGTGAACCCATGATCCGGGTCCAAAAAGCATGTGGGTCAGACGACGGCAGTGGGATGTGTGTGTGGGCATAGGCGCGGTCGGGCTCAGGGACAGCGGGCCACTAAAAGCATGCTCTAAGCATATCGAGAGTGATCTGACACTCTCGATTCATAAGGCAGAAGGAGCATCCCTCATCGGTCCGGGCTATCGAGCTAAGAACCTTAAGTGTCAGACGGACGTAGGTGTCCGCCGACACAGACAAGAAGTCGTGCCAACCCACGTTGTCGTACAACATGAGCATCCCCTCTAGTACCCCTAGGCGGTCAAGGTCTGCTAAGTGTGCGAAACTAGAGGGCACTATCGAGCGCTGGGCGATACGCTCAAATCGGACGCGCTGTGCGTCGTCTCTGAACGTGATCCCCAGCGGCCCGACGGCGGGAGCCGGCGGTGGCTGTGCATGGATGGGATCGACAGGAAGCGGCTATGTGGGTGGAGGTGGACTAGGTGGAGGGGAGTCCTCCCTAGGGGCAGAGGGACCGGGATCATCGGTCCTCTTCCGCTTGGAAGAGGCTCCCCGCGTGTGTGGCCTAGTATGGGGCGGCATGTGTGCCGCGAGTGCTCACCCAACAAAAATATAATGCAGCGTGCTAAATAATGGAACGAGTGTACCTGAACACGCCGTGAGAGCAAATCAGCAAGTGCGTGCAAAGAACGCCGCCTCCACGAAGCCAAAAGCGCATCCAGAAGCTCCACAAAGCTCCCCCAAGATAGCCTGCAAATCAAACAATGATATCAGCGGATAATATTTAAAATACATGGGGGAGATGGGGTATAATAGATAGATAAAGAAGTTGATTTGAGTATGGGGCTAAATGTGTTTACGGATCAAGAAAAATGGGAGAAAATGGAGTTTTGGGGCGAAACGAGGATCGCCGGCGGTCGGCCGGCGGTGAGGGTGGTCGCCGGAGGTCGGCAATGAGGAGGGGAGTCGTCGCCGGCGGTGGTGCGTCGGTTGGGCCGGCGGCGAGCTCGAATCGGGTAAGGGGAGACGCGGCTGCGGGTGAGGGGAGACGAACATACACAGCTCGGGCGAGAATTGGGATTTTTTCGCGTTGAAAATCGCGCCGAGCCCGCTGCCGTATATATAAGTGAAGTTACGACTCGACCGAGTGACGATGTCACTCGGCCGAGTGACGTAAACGGAAAAGTTTTAAAATTTCTCCCCACCACTTACGACTCGACCGAGTGGCTTTGCTTCACTCGGCCGAATGGATAAAATCCTCTCGGCCGAGTGGCACAAGCCACTCGGCAGTTCTCGCCCTAGGAGGGTATCTGTTTCACTCGGCCGAGTGACAAAATGTACTCGGCCGAGTGGCAGTTAATACTGAAATTTACAAAAAAGACAAAGAGTTGGTTCTGCAGACTTCCCTGGTTGGTGCTCCACTCGGCCGAGTGGAGTCCTTTGCTCAGCCGAGTGGCATATGATACTCGACCGAGTGGCGTGCTGTTTTCTGCTTCGGGGCTCCGTTTTCGCTCTACTCTCTGTTTTTCTTCCTCCAGTTGGTTTCTTCCTCTTCCTAAGCCTCGAGCGCATTCTTGGAGCGCTCTTCTTTGCCTCAGTCATCCTCCATATGAGAGATCTCCTTTTCTCCTCTCCTGTCATAAGAATTAAGACCCGTTGTCAAGATTTTTATAGGCAATTAACTCAAAACACTAGCAAAGTCTAAAACAAAAATAAAAACCAAAATTAAAATAATGCAAAAACCATCGGGTTGCCTCCCGACAAGCGCTCGTTTAAGGTCTTGAGCTCGACCCCTTTGGATTTTCAAATTAGCGTAGGGATGTTGGGTGCGTATGAGATGCACCCGTCGAATTTGCTGGGAAGACCGCTCGGATTTGGATCGTGGTGGTGCGTGGCCTTCCTCAGTGCCCCTTCATCATGGGCAATGTTGGGGGATGGCTCCCCCAAGCTTGAGCTTGTTCCGGTCTTTGACTTCGCCGGTGACACCGATCTTCGAATCGGTGGAGCTTTCTTTGGATTCTTCAATGTCGAGAGCTTGTAAAGCTCTCTTATTCTTGCGACTTCAGCATCGCCATCATCATTCACCGTGGAGCTATTGGGAGAGTCCTCCAATGTCTCTTCTTCGCTCAAATCTTGGCTTTCTTCAAAGCCATCATCATGGAGTGCACCGATGGAGTGGGGGATAGCCTCTTCAATGACCTCGTCAAGGAGGTCCACATAATCTAGCTCCTCATAATACGGCATGTGCTTCATAGCCTTTGGTATATGGAGCTCTACTTCAATGTTGCCGACGTTCATGGTAAGAGTCCCCTCCCGCACATCGACGATTATACCCACGGTGGCGAGGAATGGGCGTCCAAGTATGAGCGATGTGTCACCCTCTTCCATGATATCCATTATCACAAAATCACAAGGCAGGCATATGCCTCCCGGAACTTGGAGTGGGATGTTCTCCACGTTCCCAACCGGCCTTGTAATCCGACCGTCTACGAGTTGAATCCTCATGTCGGTTGGCTTTAAATCCGTGCCGGTATTCAACTTCCGGAACATGGTGAGAGGCATGAGGCTCACACTAGCGCCCAAATCAACCAATGCTTTTTGTAAGGGGACGCCCCCTAGAGTGCAAGGAATCCGGAAGCTCCCGGGATCTTTAAATTTGGCGGGCTCCTTTTCCTTCCTAGTGAACCAAGTTCCTTGTTCCGCGAGCATGATCTTCTCTTTCCTTTTCCTTCCCGTAATCAAGTCCTTTAAGAACTTCACGTAGGATGGGATTTCCATTATGGCATCAAGGAAAGGGATATTGAGGCTCACCCCTCTCAAGTATTCGAGGAACTTGGCTAGCCTCTTCTCGATCTTGGCTCTAGCTAGCCGTTGAGGGAAAGGCACCGGTGGCATGAATCAGCACTCATCAATAGGTTCCTCCACTCTAGATTTTGCTCCTTCTTGCTGCTCCTTCTCTTTTTCCACCTCAATTGCCAGCTCGCTCTCTTCTAGAATCTCCACCACGGGTTCCTTGACTTGAGTCATGACGGGAGTGGTATCCTTCCCACCCCTTGTCGTAACCGCAACTACCGCATTGATATGGCCGGTGCTGCCCCGTGGATTTGGCTCGGGTTGAGCCGGCAATTGTTGGTTGTTTCTATTGAGCAACGCAAGTTGCTCCCCAATTTGAGCGACGACGGTGGTAAGAGAATCTTGTCCCGCCTTCAACGTGGCGTTAATCTTTCTCTGCTCCACCATAAACTCCACCACCTTAGCTTCAAAATCCGAACGTGGTTGAGCTTGCGGAGGGTTGGGATTTCTCCAACCTTGATTATACCCGGGTGGCCTATAAGGTCCCACTTGTTGCCTAGGTGGGAAGTTTTGTTGCGGTGGCCCCCTTGGTTGATAATTTGGTTGTGGTGGTGGAGCCCGAGCTTGAGGAGGTTGTTGTGGTGGGGGGTTCAAGGCACCATCATTATTAGCATAGGAAAAACCCGGATGGTTTCTAGCGGCCGGGTTGGCCCAATATCCGGAATTCCCCGCAACATACTGAATTTGCTCCAAAGCTCCTTCTCCATGCTCTCCTCCTACATACATGGCTTGGGATTGGTCTTGCCAATCACTCATATGGTTTGTCGGTGAGGATGTAGAAGGAGCTCCATGCGGCTCGGTAAAGTATTTCAATAATCTCTCCACTACCTTGTGGAGAGAGTCAAATTTGCTAGCAAGCTCTGCCACGGCCTTGGCCTCATAAATACTCATGGGCTTCAAGGAGGATGAAGAATGTCCTCGCTCGTCGCCCCACTGTTGGTTATTGGAGGCCATCTCCTCTAGCAAGGCCGTAGCTTCATCGGGGGGTCTTTGACAAAATGGCTCCGTTGGCGGTAGCATCAATAATCTGTTTTGTGCCCGGTTGGAGTCCATTGTAGAAACTGTGGATAAGTTCCCAATCCTCTATGTTGTGATGGGGGCATTGATGGTGCAAGTCCTTGAAGCGCTCCCACGCCTTATAGAGAGTCTCCTGCGGTCCTTGCTTGAAGGACATGAGAGCACTTCTTATCTTCACCGTCTTGGAGGGCGGGTAAAATTTGTCGACAAAGGCACTCGCCAATTCATCCCAAGTGGTGAAGATTCCTTCAGCCTGCGTCCTCAACCAATATAAGGATTTGTCCTTGAGTGTGAAGGGGAAGAGGCGCAGTCTGATAGCATCTATGGAGACGCCCGGCATTTGGAAGGTGGCACATTTTGATAAAAAGAGCTGGATGTGGTAATGAGGGTTTTCATGGGAATTCCCATGAAAAGTGTCTTGCTGCATCAGAAGTACAAATCCAGTCTTCAACTCGAAATTTTTGTCGGCCGCCAACTCCAGCATATAGCTATGGACGAGGTTGTGGAGGAAGTCTTAGGCCGAAGCCTATCTCTAATGGAAATGATCCTCGCCATTCGCGCTGCCAATTCTTCGGCTGTCTCAGGATGGGTCATAAAATTCCCTTCCGTATCGAGTCTCCTCTCCGCTCTGATCCTCCTCAATGTACGTTCGATCTCCAGATCGTATAGTATTTCTTCGGGGTCCGCTGTGGATCTCGTGTACATGCAAGGAAAAACAGAGTTTCAAAGAAATAGTTAGCACAAAGGAAGGGTAAAATAATAATAGACATAATAAAACAAAAAGAAAAATAGCTAGGTTGGTAGAATCAAACACTATCGCCTCCCCGGCAACGGCGCCAAAAACTTGATCGCGCCCCGGATACACACCCAGGACGAGACTCGCTAGTCTTACCGCAAGCGCACGGTGTAGCGACGAGCGGGTATCGAACACGAGGAGGGCAAATGACGGTGTCTTCTTCAATTCACCTGGCTATAAGAACCGTCGAGAAATATTTGCAATAAAGCGGTCACAGTCGTTCAATTGTATAAAGAAAATATCCAATTAATAAAAACGCCTAGGGATATGGAATCCCCGTTACAAACCGTATCTCGTCATTGTGATTCGTAGGTTTCACAATTGCTAGACTTGAAATTCAGGTGAACTAGTTGCAACTAAATGTAGAACCAAGCTCACGCTCTCGCGCTATTACCGGTCTATAGCAAACCTAGGGTAGGGTCCAATCTCTTGCAAACCCTAACCTAGGCAAGCTAGCGTGAAGAACAACATCATCGTTCAATCGTATCTCGAGCCCACTCTCGTGCAAACTCGAGCTACGACCTAGGTTGGGATAGTTCCTACCCGTCCAATCTCTTGCAAACGGGTATTGGTATAGAATTGCAATCGAAAACCCTAGTTTCGGTCCAATCTCTTGCAAACCGATTCCAGAGAAACCCAATTGTAACCCAATTCGAATTTCTAGGGCTTCCTATCGAGTTGGGATCCAATCTCTTGCAAATCCCAATCGGTATGAATCCCTAGCTATTCGTATTAAATCAATCCCAAACTAACCCTAATCAATTCTAGCAAGAATTTCACCAATTCATCACAAATTAGAAATAGGGTTCGTAGGGTTCATCCCTACGCCCTAAGACGATAAAACTACTCACTATTCATAATGCAAATCATTAGAAATTCAATAGAAATATTAATAGAAATCATTGCAATAGACAATATATCAATAAAAATGAGATTTTTGATAGAAAGAGAGACAAACCAATGAAGATTCAATAGCATCCAACAAAATAGAACTTTTTATCTCTCTCCAAAGAACTAAATCTAATCTCCTAAAAAGTAATCAAAAAAGGCTGCAAAAACTATGAGAAAAGCTCTCCAAACTAGGTTAAAAACTGGGGTTAAATACCCCCCAAAATCGCCCAAAAAAACTGTGACAAAATTGCCCCTGCGCAGCTTGAAAATCGCACTTTACGCTACAGGCAGCGCGGCTCACTCGGCCAAGTGACAAATGTCACTCGGCCGAGTGACGGACCCTGACGGATTCCAGTAAGTCTGGACTTTTGGGGGTCGTCTCCTCGGGAGTCACTCGGTCGAGTGACTTTCTTCACTCGGCCGATGGGATTTCTTCACTCGGCCAAGTCGGAACTCGGGGCTGACTGACGGATTACAGTAACTTGGGAATTTTGGTTGCCGTCGTCTTGATGCCACTCGGGCGAGTGGTGTATCCGTGCTCAGCCGAGTGGTCTGGTGATGCTCGGCCGAGTACACGCTGATATGGAGTCTGTTGCGTGTCCGATCTGGCCGACCGAGCGGGCTGTCGATGCTCAGCCGAGTGCCTCCTTCACTCGGCCGAGTGGCATGCTGAAAATGCCCAATCTTCGTATTTTTGCTTCCTCGTCACTCCTACGACGTTCTTTCTTCTTCCACTCCTCTCCAATCGCAGAATTCCTCTCAAAAGAGTCACGGGTGACACTCCGGAGTGGGTGCATCTCAGATTCACTCCAAATCGCTCCAAATCTCCTGAAATACGACAAAAACAAGAAATCATGAAAAGCATCGCAATATTGTCGAATAATCGTGAAAAAACACGATATGGGCGATCTAAATGGCATGCAAACAAGCAGAAAACAGGCGTAAAATATGGAGTGATCAACATTCTACTTCAATAAGGAAATGAAGAAATGAAAATTTTATATATTAATCAACCTTACCTTTCTTTTGAAATCCTCGAAGACTTCTATTTGATTTCTTAGAGTCCATCAATTGATTTCCTGGCAGCATTGGCTCAAACCATCGTTACTATTGATATGTCTTGAATTATATTGACGATGCTTTGATTAGCTATGAAATGAGGGGATTAGTCATAATTAATTATGTTTGGTCCTCATCAAAACCAAATTGAGGGATCCAATACTCAACATCTCCCCCTTTTTGATGATGACAAACAAACAAAAACAGTAATAATAATTATGCTTGAAAATTAAATACTTATTTTCCATGCATTGATGCTAATCAAATTAGTCCAAATAAGCTTATATAAAATGAAGCATTAATGCAAATCATGTGTGAGTATCACATGGAATGTGTATTATAGCATAAGTGAATACACATAAAGGAAATCAAGTAAGTGTGAATTGAAATAATCAAAAAAAAATGGAATGTGTTAAGAGATATTAAAATAAGAGTAACCATGGCCAATAGCCATGGTTCTCTATTTATAAACTTCATACGGTATTCCAAGAGACATGGAGGATACCAAAGGACTCCACCATATAAAGAGTGGTGCAGTAATGGGTGGATAAGTGGTGGGGATGCCAAAAGCCTCCCCCACTCACAACACTCCCCCTTATCCATCCATTACTTTGGTCTTAGCGTATAAGGCTAAAAGGGGTGGATACTTCTGGATCCTGATTAATCTTGTTTGCCTCGTTAAAACCTTAGCTGTGGAAAACCCAGTGGGAAATCCCAACAGCTTAAGGGAAAAGAGTACAACACACAAGTTACTCCCCCTCATCCGTACAAGCTTAAGGAATGTAGGTCTTTCAGCTGTCTTATACCGATTCCTTTTACAAGTTTTACAAAAATACATTTTAGTAAAGATTTGGTAAAAAGATCAGCTAAGTTGTTGCAGGACTAGATCTGTTGAACTTCAATCTGCTTGTCCTATTTTAGCTCGTGTGTCTAGAAAAACTTGGGAGATATGTGCTTCGTCATGTCGCCCTTGATGTAGCCCTTTTAAAGTTGAGCAATGCACGTAGCGTTGTCTTCAAATAGGACAGTAGGCTCCAAATCACCAGTCTTCATGCCAGTGGATTGAAGAATGTGGTGGACGACGGATCGTAGCCAATAACACTCTCTGCTTGCTTCATGGATCGCAATGAGCTTTGAATGGTTGGATGACATAGCTGTTGTGGTTTGCTTTACTGATCTCCAAGAGATAGTAGTACCTCCATAGGTAAACACAAAACATGTCTGTGATTTTGCCGTGTGCAGATCTGAAAGATAACCTGCATCGTCATAACCAAATAATTGGCAGGAGGCACCTCTCTGGTAGTAAAGTCCCAGATCTATTGAACCCTGGAGGTATCGCAGAAGATGCTTTACTCCGTTCCAGTGACGCTTTGTAGGCACTTCATTGTGTCTGGCTAGGAGATTAACTGTAAGCGCTATATCGGGACGTGTACAGTTAGACAGATATAGAAGTGCTCCAATGGCACTGAGGTAGGGTACTTCAGGACCCAGTATCTCCTCCCCCTCTTCCACAGGCTGGAAGGGGTCCTTATGTACATTTAATGATCTTACAACCATAGGAGTACCTAAAGGATGACATTTATCCATATGAAACTTACGTAGAAGTTTCTTTGTATAATTCGATTGGTGTAATAGGATTCCACCTCTTAGGTGTTCAATCTGTAAGCCAAGACAATACTTTGTTTTGCCTAGGTCTTTCATTTCAAAAGTATGTTTTAGGCTTTCAGATATCTCATTGATCTCTACAAGAGATCCTATGAGATTTAAGTCATCAACATATACTACTATGATGACGAATCCTATTCCCGTTCTTTTGATAAAGATACACGTGCAGTCTTCATTATTTGTGAATCCTTGTTGTGCAAGGAAATCACTAAGTCTGTTATACCACATTTTGCCTGATTGCTTTAGACCATAAAATGATCCATGCAGCCTTACAGAGAATACGTCCTGAGGTATCTCTTTCATCTCTGGGGGTAGATTAAACCCATCAAGAAGTCTCATATAGATCTTTTTATCTATATCGCCATATAGATATGCAGTCACAACGTCCATGAGCTGCATTTCTAGGCTTTCCAGAGAGGTTAGGCTTATTAAAAATCGGAATGTGTTCGCATCCATGACCTGGGAATATGTATCTTCGTAATCAATCTCCGGTCATTGGGAAAAACCCTGGGCTACAAGGCGTGCCTTGTAGCGAACGATCACATTAACTTCATTTCTTTTTCTTATGAAAACCCACTTATATCCCACAGGCTTTACACTTACTGGTGTTTGGACTACTGGTCCAAAGACTTTGCGTTTCAAGAGTGAGTCCAGCTCTACTCTTATTGCCTCGTCCCACTTTAGCCAATCATCTCTGCGTTTACATTCCGCTAGAGATCGTGGTTCGACGTCATCATCATATTCAGTGACGTGAACGGTAATAACGAACGCAAAATCGTCATCGACGATTGTGCTATGTCTGTCCAGTACCTCTCCAGTACGTACAAAATTTAATGTTGTTTTTCCTATTGTTTCCTCTGCAGGGGAAATAAGGAGGGGAGAAGTAGCTGGTCTGAGCTCAGCATCCTGTGGAGGGATAATCTTATTATCTCCAGGAATCTTCCTCTTTCGAGGAACTTTATCTTTTGAACCTGGTGGGCGTCCTCTTTTCAATTGAGGTACAGCCAATTCTGCTGCAGGTGGATTGCATCCATCTATGTGGATGTCAATCCTAGCTGGCATATTAGCAGCAGGGATGTGTGAACGGACAATCTTTTGGTTGTCCGTGAACTTATCCAGCAAAAGATGTACTGTATTCTGAGTGCGAAGGATCTTCAGGATCTCATCTTCATACAGATTAGTACGCGGATCATATAGGGACAAAGACTTCTGGTCCCAACTAATGGTCTTAGTAGCTTCAGGCTTCTTAGATTGTGTGCCTAGTTTAGGAAAAAATTTCTCATCAAATTCGCAGTCAGCAAAACGTGCCTTGAATGCGTCCCCCGTGAGGGGTTCAAGGTATCTGATAATAGAGGGCAAATCAAACCCAATATAGATACCTAGACGACGCTGAGGACCCAATTTGGTCCTCTGAGGTGGTGCTATTGGGATATATACCGCACAACCAAACACTCTCAAATGAGAGATATCCGGAGGTGCGCCATATGCAAGTTGCATCGGGGATAATGTATGACCTCCAGAAGGTCTTATCCTAATAAGTGATACAGCATGTAAAATAGCATGCCCCCAAGCATCCATCGGCAACTGGGATTGCAAAAGCAATGGACGTGCAATCCATTGGAGTCTCTTTATAAGGGACTCAGCTAATCCGTTCTGGGTGTGAACATGTGCTACAGGATGTTCAACTTCAATACCAGTTGCCCGACAATAGTCTTCGAAGACTTGTGAAGTAAATTCGCCCGCATTATCAAGACGTAGTTTCTTGATATGGTTATCGGCGAAATGAGCCCGCATCCTTATTATTTGTGCTAATAGCTTTGTAAAAGCTAGGTTGCGGGTGGACAAGAGGCACACATAAGACCATTTAGTTGATGCATCAATCAGTACCATGAAGTACCGAAATGGTCCACTTGCAGGGTGAATAGGCCCGCAAATGTCACCGTGAATTCTGTCAAGGAAGCCAGGAGACTCTAATCCCACTTTCAGGAGGGAGGGTCTCGTTATAAGTTTTCCTTTGAAACAAGGGGGACAAGGAAATTCACCCTTATGAAGAATCTTCATGTTCTTCAATTTATGTCCACGGGATTCGGTGATGATGTGTCGCATCATTGCTAATCCAGGGTGACCAAATCTGTTGTGCCAGAGTGGGAACTCTGGCAGTGATGGGCACGTCTGGTGCTCAGTCATATTGTCTTCTATTGGTTGAATGTATGTATGGTAGAGACCCGACGGGAGTCCCTTGAATCGTTCGCGGATGACCTTCTGGCCATCTTTTTGACGAGTTACATACAGATATTCAACCTTATTTTCATCTCGGGTTTCTAAGTGATATCCGTTTAAACGAATGTCCTTGAAACTTAAGAGATTCCTATTTGATTTAGGAGATAATAATGCATTCTTTATCTGAAGTCTTGTGTTATTTGGTAGCAATATTATTGCTTCACCAGATCCTTCGATTATTTTGGATAGTCCAGAAATTGTGATAAAAGGACCGTCATATTTATTTATGCTATTAAAATAGCAATGTTCGCGAAGGATTGTGTGCGTCGAGGCACTGTCCACTAGGCACTTATACTTCATCTATATAAGCAAAAACGAAATTTTATTTAAGTAAATGTAAAATGACATTTAAAATAAAAGTTCGTACTAAAACAAACTAAAGATGAAGCAACATGTAATATTAAATGCATAGATAAAGATGGAGCTCAATCGAGCAGGTCGTCATTCTCGAAGTCTTTTGCAGTGAACATCGTTGGCGGCTGAACAGCCACCAAGTTTGTTGCAGGCAGAGACTTCTGGCTCGCCTGATATAGTTCCTGAAGGTGGCGAGGAGTGCGGCAGTTTCTGGACCAATGTCCAGTCATGCCACATCTATGGCATTTATCTTCCCAGTTCTTCTTTGGAATTGACACTTGACTAGTGTTCTTACACTTCCATAAGAAGTTTCTCTTTCCATTATTGTTGGTGTTGGACGGGGGTGCTGCTCCTCATGTTTGTTTCATTACAGTTTTCCCTTTGTTATTTTTAGCATTCTTCTTGTTTTTCCACTTCTACGGAGAAACATGGTGGGCTTCCGGTATAGGGGCAGTACCAGCTGGACGTAAATTATGAGTAGCAAGCAGTAAATCTCTATTTTTGCTCTGCCATAAGGAGGCAAGAGATCAAATCAGAGAATTTCATGAAGTTGCATTCACGATACTGCAGCATGGGGATTGCATCTTTCTCGTGAAACGAGGTAAATGTCTTTTCCAACATGCGTTGTTCTGTCACTTCTTCACTGCACAACTTCAGGCGTGGGGTGATATTATGAAGTGCAGAGTTTACTCAGTGACAGACTTATAGTCCTGAAGTCTGAGGTTTTCCCACTCATAACTGACACACGGTAATATTACATCAATTTGAAGTTTATATCGTGCCTCCAGTGCTGTCCACAGCTCTATTGGGTCCTCTACCATTAGGTATTCGGCCTTTAAAGTCCGATCTATATGTCTCCTAATATAGATAATGGCTTTTGCCTTATCTACATCGGAGACAGTGGTAAGAGTGCTGGTAGATGTAGCAGAAGCATCGGCCACTGCTGGGGCCGATGAAGGAGCCAAAATTGAGCCAAGGAGGGCCATCAAACGCAAGTGGAACTTCAGGTCCACTCGCCAACTCAGGTAATTTTTTCTTGCAGCATCAAGGACCTCGAAATCGACGCTTGCCAATTTTGCCATTTATCTATGCAATTTAAAACACGCATGAATTAATTAAGATGTAAATTCATTCATAAAGAATAAAATAAGTAAAATGTGGGGATCATCCAGATACCCAAAATGTACAAAGTCCAATGTCCGATATACAGTTCATAAAGAAAAGAAAAACACAAGTTGGAAACCCAGAATGGGTCCCTATATTTTGCAATTTCCACCTCCGTCTTCATATGCTGGTACGTAAGTCTTTGGCATTAATACATGTAATCCTCACTTACAAATTCTCTCAAAAAGAAAATAAAAGTGCAAGGAATTTAAAAAGGTATCAAACTGGCCGATCCCGAAAACACATTTTAACTTATATAAACATCCACACAGTTTATAATATGCTACAGGCACAAAAGAAACAATCACGCATATAACTCAGGCATATATAATATGGAAAAAGAGACTATAAAATATAATAATCTCTCGGACCATGGGGAGACGTCATACACCGTTAGGTTAGATGACTAACGGCAGAGCGGTCGCAGGATCCTTAAGATAATTATATTTTGAAAAAATCCTAATAATCCATAACTAATTAATAATGCAAGAGTGATATTTAACATAATTTTAACAATATGACAAACTAGGCGTCAGGCCCAAAAAGAAATTAAAATAAGTTAATATTTTGATTGGGGCTACAGGCCCATTAGCAAAATATTAATCGAATTAATAAAAAATTTTATTAACTTGCCTTCTAGCCGGATAAGCCAAATTAAATGTGGGCTTCAGGCCAAGTTGCAAAATTTTAATTAACACATAAAATTTGCAATTGGATTAACTGGGCTTCTGGCCCGATTTTGGTAGTCAAAAATTAATTATTAAGCTAAATGGGGCTGCTGGCTCATAAAACTTAATTTCATTGTTACAAATGGGCTTCAGGCCCAAATAAACAGGCTATCAAATTTATTAAATATAATTTGAACACAAGCTCTTAAACTAATTTTTAAGGGGAATGTGAAAAGTTTCCCAAAACCCAGAATTATACAGATCCCGTTCACATAAAAGTCCTCGTCCCGGAGATTGATCGTTAAAGAACACCCCACCCCCACCCCCGTCGGGGGGTTGAAATCGCAGACCCCCTCCCATCGTCAGGGGGGGCGGACGACGGAACAGGCCCCCCTCCTGGGGGGCGGCGCTGGGACAGCCCCCCTGGTCTGGGGGGCGGCACTGGGAAGGAACCCCCATCTGGGGGGCGGTGACGTGAAGGGCCCCCCCCCCCCCCCAAGGCGGTGGGGGCGGCGCCGTGAAGGCCCCCCGTCTGGGGGGGCGGCGACGTGCAGGGCCCCCCAGGTGGGGGGGAGGGGGGCGGCGCCGTGAAGGCCCCCCAGGCGGTGGGGGCGGCGCCATGAAGGGCCCCCCGTCTGGGGGGCATCGTGTAGGGCCCTCCCCCAGGCGGGGGGGGGCGACATGCAGGGCCCCACAGCTGGGGGGGGCGGTGACGTGAAGGCCCCCCCCCCATCCAGGGGGTGCGGCACCGTGAATGGCCCCCCGTCTGGGGGGGTTGCGGGACAGTGCTCCCCCCGGGGGGGGGGGGTCGGCGCGGGATGAAGACCCCCTTCTCTGGGGTGTGGCGCCGAAGGGTTGGGAGGGTTTTTTTTTATTTAATAATTTTTTGATATTGTACAAGTATATGGCAGATTTGAACAAGCCCAAAATAGGCTTTGTATAATCATAGCTAATATCTGTAACTATCTACGGGATCAAAAAATATTACGTCTAGATTAAAAAAATCTAGGGACGATCGTAAAAACAGAAAATCCGTAGAAAGAGAAATCCAAGCTCCTAATACGCCAAACAGGATCGCCGCAACGGATCGTCGCAACGGTACGCCGCAACAATAGATTCCTTAGCGTGTTTAGGGGCTTGATTTTTGAACAGCTCAAAAAAAATAAGAGCGAAGGTGCAGATAACGTGTTAAGAGATATTAGGAGAAGAGTAACCATGGCCAATAGCCATGGCTCTTTATTTATAAACTTCATAGGGTATTCCAAGAGACATGGAGGATACCAAAGGTCTCCACCACATAAAGAGTGGTGGAGTAATGGGGGGATAAGTGGTGGGGAGGCCAAAAGCCTCCCCCACTCACAACAGAATCTGGGATAAAATCCAATTCTTATATCAATACTCCCCCTAAATCATTCAATGGTTTCAAAAATAAATTTGAACTGATATGATTCATGGAAATGTTTTAAAATTCATAAAAGCACCTGAATTATTATATTGGTTATTTATCTCCCCCATTGTCATAATAAAAAAAGTGTGGGAGGGCGAGAAACAACAATAACTAGTGCAAAGAAAAGTAAACAACTTAGGCGTGGGTGATTAGGATAAATAATTAAGGTGATACTTAAGAGAAAGACACATAAATCAAGGAGTACACCCTACCTATTTATCACACCAATCATTAAAAACAAGCATATGGAGACGATATCAACATTAACATTGGATATGCGAAAGAGAATATATAAAGAGAACATAATGACACATTTCCAATGATTATACTGTTCCATATAAGTATAATAATAAATTTGCATTTCAAAAAAAAATCCAAAATACATTGCTCAAGAGTAAAGAACAGTAAAGGTCACATGAAATAAAATGTGACATAAACAAAAGTATAACATCCATACACCCAAACAACCATATAACCAAAATATAAAACATCTCAACCTTGATATGCTCATATTTTACACTTTATTTTTGCACATTTTCATGTCATATATGGCCATATTTCATATTTCAAGATTAAACGATGATATCTGGATGAATTTCACTATTTCTATGTTTTATTGTATTTTAAGAAAATATGGAGCAATCGAGAGCAGATTGGAGGTATGAGCATATGCACACACGCCGGAGCACCAGTGGCTAAGATACTGAGGAGATTATGGTGCTAGAATAGAAGAAGAAGCAAGAAGAAGAAATGAGAAGAAGAAAGAAATGAAGACGAAGAAGAAAAACAAGGTGAAGTTCATTTATCAGATCCACTCGATCAAGTGAAGCTGATACTAGCCCAGAATAAGCAGCCAAAATATATCAAAGTCACTCGATCGAGTGAGCAAACCCACTCGATCGAGTGAGGAAATCTGCCAAATCCACCCTCTGCGAGAGCAACTAACTCGATCGAGTATCACTTTCACTCGACCGAGTGAATTGACTACTCGACAAAGTGAAGAGAAGAACAGAGCGACGATTTTGGAGCTGGCTGCAGGAAATCATACTTGACCGAGTAGACAATCTCCCTCGACCAAGATAGATTGCAGCCAGATTTTGGAGGAAGACTTTCATGGTTTGGTTCCTCATATTGGATCAGGACCGAACACTAGCAACATATTCAGGGAAAGAATCGGTTATGTCAGAAATTGGTTGGGGGCTAAGATAGGTTGATACTCTGAACAAGAAACAAAACACATATTCAATACCAACCTTTTGTTGTACACAATCAGTTTTAGAGCTGCCAGATTTTGGAAATTTAGTTGTAAATCGGGTTTTGGTTATTTGGGTCGACTTATTCTTGGGTCTTAGACTTGTATAAATAGGAAACAAGGCAGCCTTTGTGTATAGTGAAAGTTTAGTTCCTTTTGGCTTTTACTTTGGAGGCTATTGCTTGGAGAAGCCCTAGTTCTTAATTTTGTTTTGTGATTTTGAAGACTTTAAGAATATTGGTTAGTCTAAACTCTTGATCTAATTTCTTTATTGAATATTTCTTGTTTAATTCTCTTTGCAATGATGAATCATATTATCTCCATGAATCATATTTCCATGATCATGTTTGTTAGTGAGTAGTCTCTTTGCTCTAGGGTAAATGGATTAACCCAATAGATCTAGGGTTTGATATGTGAAATTAATTGAAACCCCTATTGTTGAACTTGTTTTAAGGTTAGATTATGGTTGATTAACTACAAATAGCTACTGAGGTCTTGAGAGCTCGAGAGGGGATCTTGATCTTTAGGAAGCCCTAGATATTTGATTTAGATCTATAATTTGGATATCCTAGATTTGGTGCATGAGAGTGACCAAGCTAGCATCTTTATTATAATTCTATAATTATATTCATCTGTACGATGGTAAGAGAATTCGAACCATCATAATCTAAATTCGAACTCATGTCACATGATAGTGGACTTGAATGAGAATTGAATTATATTGTCGATCTTAATGTTAATAATTCAACTAGGCTTGCACGAGAGTGAAGCTCTAGCATGAGTTATTTTAGACTTGTGTCGCACGAGAGCATGCACCGGTTCAAAACATAATTGCAACAATTTCATCCTAAACTAAGAGTTAGTAATTAGGAGTTCATATTCACATTGAAACTCGAAAATATATAGTTGTGATTCCCTAGTCTTAGACTTCTTTATTAATTGAATTACAACCAATACTATTACACATTCATGACAAACTTGCTACACCATTATTCACAATCTCTATTACATCTGGACAATTGAGATAATACAAACCGCCTCCCCCATGATTTGATACCCGCTCACCACTTAACCGTGCGCTTGGGGTAAACCAACATAGTTTTCTGAGTACATCCATGAACGCATCAAGTTTTTGGTGCCGTTGCCAGAGAGGCAACGATATTTTTCTTGGTCACTTTTTCTTTTTTCTACTGTGCTAATATTCTCTGCAGGTTCTCTTTCTCTGTGAATAAGTACAAGCTCAAGGGCTATTGATAGCTTGATACACTTTGATCTAGAAATTAAGCAGGACGAAAGGAAACTAAGAGCAAAGAAGAGGCAAATTCTAGAGGATAGCAAGATGATAGCCAACAATAATGTTGCAAGGAATGTCAGAGTTACCTATTCGGGACCGTCTCACTCCCAACAACTCTGCAACATCATCTATTGTTATGCCTGAAGTGCCAGCTGACAAGAAGTTCGAGCTGAAGATAGGACTAGTTGTGTTGATGCAACAAGATCCATTCTATGGGAAAGCGCATGAGAATCCCCAGTACCATATCGAGATGTTCTTGGAGAAGTGCGCCACTTTCAAAGTTATCAACATATCAGAGGATGCCATCTGTCTGTGGCTCTTTCCTTTTACACTCAAGGATAAAGCTTCATATTGGCTAAGGTCACAAGCAAACCACATGGGATGATCTTGCAAAGGCATTCATAAATAAATTTTATCCATCAGCAAAGACCGTCAGACTGACGAATTCTTTGATGTCATTCAAGCAAGGGGCCTAAGAATCTTTATATGAAGCATATGAAAGTTTCAAAGATCTTCAACATCAATGCACCCACCACAGTATCAAGGACTGGGGGTTGATACATAGCTTTTATAATTGATTGAAACAGGATGCAAATATGATTATAGACACCACTACTAATGGGGTGATCTTGGCAAAGACTCCAGAAGAAGCCATATCAATACTTGAAGAAATGGATTCTAATGATCAACAGTGGGCCGATGAGAGAGCTCAATCATCATCATCATCATCCAAGCTGGCTAGTATCTATGAGGCCAAAGTAGTGGCAGAATTGACCGGGAAATTTGTTACTCTATCTAAGTTGGTAGAGAGAATAGAAAAGAAGCTGAGCGAGCCGTCCAATGCTCATGGTACATCATCTGGTACACCACAGGATGCAAGTATAAGTGACTGGCTAGATCAGAGCCAAGTCATGTATGTGGGAGCTGAGACAGTTGTGTAATATGTGGAGCAGGTTCAGTATGTTACAGATTATAAGCCTGGAAGTGGAAACAATTCAGCTTCGGTGAATCCATCTTGGAAGACTCACCCCGGATTTTCTTAAGCAAACAGTAGTGAATCTTTGAATCCTCCTCTTCAATAACACCAAGCTCACCAACAACTACCCCAGCAACAACAAGCTCGCCCATCGCCTCTGTAGCAACACTATCATCGAAGGCCACATCAACAATAATACCAGCAGAGGCAGCAGGCGGTGCCTTATAGACCCCATTAGTAAAATTAAAATTGGTGACCACAATATCAACAACAGGCGCTACAAAAGTCTGCACATGAGATTAATGTTGAAGAGTTTATGGCTACGTAGGAGAAAATCAATACTGAATGATTAGCAGACCAAAAGAATCTCAACATTGTTGTTGCACATTTGGTAGAACAAATGACTCCGTTAACTAGAGCTCAAAATCAATTACAGGCACAACCGAAAGGGAACCTGTACGAGTCCGCAAGTGCATGGTGTCGAGGCTTTGTAATACAGAAAGATTGTTGATCCCACATGGAGGCAATTGGTGAAGGTCCTGGGTTTTATTTCAGAGTTTTATGATTTTGTCGGATATGGGTGTATCCAAGAAGGTTTGTCATGATAATCCTCTCACAAATAATAACGGTAACGGCCCGCTCCTCAGGATACCCTGGAAGTACGAATCCGTCCTAGGTTCTCCTAGAGCAGCGATTTTTACGAAGGAAAAAGAGAAAGAAAGAGAGTACATGAAGAATTTACAGGTCACTGCACACATGCTGTGAAGTACGAGTAATACTCCATCACAGAAAACAACATAGAGATAAGGAAAAAAATAAAGTACAAAGTCAACATTTCATTTATTTTTATTTATACAACAATACATCATCTATTTACATGGGTACAATGGTAAAATCTCAAAGAAACTCCCAAAACATACAAAAGGTAAAAGTACTCCTACTCTGTACAAAAGTACATCTCACTCCCTAACTACCCCTGGAAGTAGAACTGGGCAAGATTACCCTCTGTGAGATCCTTCCCTACTTAAAACCCTGGGTAAACTCCCGAGTCAGGCCTTGCTTAGTCTGCACTGCTCCTAATCCTGAAATTGTAAATGGGACATGTCAACGCGTGACCCGGTAAGAAATCTAACAACACTTGGTAGTGACCAGTCTCAGAGTTGCTCTACCCTACTACGGTCTAACTACTGGTGTCAATTATAACTATAGACTAATGCATAAAGTAAGGTAGAACTTCACAGACATGTACTGAAAGACAGAACTGCATAAAGTAAAACATACAAAACTTCATGAATATCCACAAGTTTAAAAAGATTAAAGTACATTCATCTTCCGGTGTTGCATTTAAAAATTACTATTTGGAAACCTGTGTAAAAAATAGGACATTAAGGAGCTTGACTTCACCTAGTGTGGGTGAAAAGTGGTACCCCAACCAGCGACACGAACACTGGAGGGGCCTCTCGTAACTCTCCCTTACGAGAGTTAGACAATTCTCGATTTTTATCGGGACAAACGGAGAAAACCAACAATTACCAAATGGTGCATCAGAGTACACCACTGGCCTCTCAAACTCTAGCCAACTCCCCCTTACGGGAGTGGAGTGAGAAGCAAGCTATGTCCACACTTAGCCAACTCCCTCGCTCAGGAGTACGTGTGGAAGTCACATCTATGTCTGATCCATAAGACCTACTTTCTACACATATTTCCCTCAAACCCACTATCTGGAATACCACCTATCTCAAGATAGACCGAGAGTTCCAGGTTATTCTTTACACTCGTTTTCTCACTCTCAATTTATCGAACAAATTAATTATTATATTGTTCAATGGTCTCATTACCACTTTGCATCATATTTCATGGAGAATATCGTGTAATTCCAACCATTACAAAATAATATAACAAGCCATGATTAGGCCGCCATTAATCATTTCATAACTACATGAAATTTTATATCTCGTAAGATACATGATTCTTGTAATTAAACATGGCATGTGAGCATGGACGTTGGTATAAGCATAAACAAGTATATTAACATGAAATGGCATATTGGCATAAAATGGTGAACCCCATACAAACATAATAAATCTGATTACATGGAATGACATACAGTCATATTATCACATGCTAACATACTAACAACTAACATATTAACAAAATGAAGCTATCATAGGTGTTATGCAACAAGTGAAACATAATGAAGCTACATATGTGACTGTCACAAGCTAAACATAGACACATAATGAATCCAACATATGACATGCTACAAGTTAGACATAATGAGCCTATTATATGTGACATGCTACATAAAATGAATTTGGCAAAAGACAATATAGCAATATTACACATATGCATTCTAACATCCTAAATGAAACATGTCATACTAAGGGGACATTAGTAGCATATGAGTATGGACAAGATATACCATGACATCTAATATGTCCACTAAACTAACATGGTAAGTTTACTAGTATACATGGCAACTAACAAATGAAATTAAACAAGAACATGGATCAATATACTCACATGCATAAGACATGGTTGTAAATTAGTACAATATGTGATGTAATGACATAATCATTATTCTACTTAACATGGAATATAACCATACACGTAATTAAAGCATAAAAATGGGCATGTAGACATACTAATATATGGTATCACATATTAATAAGGAGATATTAACAAGCTACTAATTTCATAAGGAATGACATTTAACAACTAAAACATTGTCTACTAACATTTTACATATTACATAATAACCATGAGGTACTAATATGCTACCAATTTCATAAGGAAAACAACAAGTTCTAACATGCTACTCATTCAACAAGGAAGAGAATTTTGCCACTAAACCATTGCATACAATAATGAGTTCTTTGGCATGCTACCATTTTCATAATGAGTCACATTTTGCTATTAAACCATGTCATACTACAATAATCTCTTTAACATGCTATTAAATTTACATCTTTTAACATGCTACAAATTGAACGATGTTACAAGCTAATTCATATAACCATCACAACAGATTAAGGAAGTCGCAAGCTATACTTTTAAAAGGTAACATATGAAATAACTTGGCATACTACTAACTGAACATGCAACCAAGGTGGCATAATTTGTAGGGTGCATATCATTTAACGTACATGCTACATTCATACAAATTTTCATATTACAAATTCAATCACAACCTATTAAGAACAATCATAAAACTAGCACACTAACTAGAGTGGTTAGGAATCCTACCTTAATTAACTCCTCCTATCAATTCTTTGGCCCTTCTTCTCCTTGAGGACTTTAAACTTTTCTTCTCAAGTTCCTTCTCTCTTCATCTTAATCTTCAACTTCTTCTTCAAAGATTTTGGGCATAGAATTTATTTGGTCTTAGTGAAATGAGGGCCTGTTTTTTGTATGTAGAAGATGGTTATGGGATATTTTTATTGGAGGTGGTTTGGGTGGTGGAAGAGGATGATGATGAGGTGGTGGGAGTGGTGGAAAGGGGGGTGGAAAGGGAGGAGGAAGGAGAGAGGGGAGAGAGACGATGAAAGAATGAAAAGATTTTTCCTTCATGTTTTCATTTTTGTAATTTTCTCCCTTCCCATCCTCGTCACCATACATTAACTCAAAGTAAGGACAAGTGTAATTAGGCATCACAAGCAATAAGACACTTAACTAGGCCATGTGTCATCCTAAAGATTTTTCAAAAAGCTTAATTTATTGAAAATAGAAATACATGATTAATACATTGTACCATTCCAAATACATGGTATTTCATTCAAATACTTCACTTTGTTAATCCAAATGATGTTTTAAAAATTATTAAAAAATAATTTAGTCATTAGAAAATCATGGAAAATTCATGAAAATATCCAAAAATTTAATACGTGTGAATACGTCCAAATATACATATACATCTATCTTAATCCAAGATATATACAAAATGGTTAGCACCCAAATATACATAAAAATATACATTGCTTACAATATTGTATGATCATATATCAATACATATGTCGAATATTAAGACATCTCCAAACATACCAAATATTAGGTCATATATATAGTATAGCAACATAACAATACACAATCACTCTATTTGCAAAGATATATACATACATCCACATCCAATATTTACCTATGTAGTTCTATATTTAACCATCTATATACCTATACAAGTATACATACATACAAGAAGCCAACTATCTATATATTAAAACACAACTGTTTTTGAATCCTAGGACTGACTATGACAAGCTGATGTCATGCTGATGTATAAAGAGGTTGATAGAAGAATGGCTAGGATTTAATCTTGGTAAAATAAGGGTTGAGATGGGCATTTGGAAAAACCACCACTTTTTCCTTTGGTTTTCAAACCCCCCACAATAACTACATTTGCGCAGAATACCACATATTTCCCCTTTTTGCTAAAAAACCCTCTCATTTCACTTTTTACCCACACATCATACACACACACCCACCCACATTTATGCACTTCCCCTCTGTATTTTCGTGCCCTCCTCACAATCACTACATTTGCGCAGAATACCGCCACATTTCCTTTTTTTCTAAAAAACCCCCTCCCATTTCACTTTTTTTCCCAACTTTTTGGTCCAGGTTAAATTTTTTTCCCTGCACCTGAAAGTGCATGTGCCGAAGCTAGATTTTTGTTCTTTAGATTTTAGAGGGGGAAATAATTTTTGGGGAGAACAAAGATTTTGAGGGGATATCTTAAATGAACAGTACCTGAGGGCACGAGACACGAGGCACGGTTTATGCGCCTAAGGCGCCCACGCCGTATTTGTTGTTGTGCGCCGAAGGTGCTTGTCACAACCCGCTTCCCTAAAATGGAGGCGAGGCGTGAGAAGTTCGCTCAGACTTGGAGCTGTGAGGCTCCAGTCTGTAAAGCGTCTGGAATAATCTAGTATAGGTCCTTGCAAATGCGAAACAGAACAAAGATAATAATAAAGAAAAGAGACAGATAATATAATTTTTCAAATCTCAGAACGTCCACAATAAATTCCAACATCACAGAAAAGCCACCAGGCTAAAAAGAAGAGTCTAAAGGCCTAAACATGGCCAACAGAAACAAAAGTACAGAAAAGAAAAGGTGCTACACACCGACAACCTAACAAGAACTAATCAGAAGTAACACAGAAGTACGTCTCTACGACTGGTCGCCGGTGTCCTCGTACACCATGTCAACGGTGGACCCAGGCTCAATATCAACAAACAGCTCGTCCTCAGCAACGGGCTCTGGCTCAGCAACTAACATGCGACACCCAAAAGAGATGAGGGCGCATGTCAGCAAGTCTACAAGAGACTTGTGCAAGGAAACTAAAAGAAGGAAAGCAACCTAGCAGTTCTAAAATGTGCGATGACATGGCAGTTTAATGCATAGATGCAACAAGTGAGACAATGCAATAAGTATGACATGGCAGCAAGTATAACATGGCAAGAAGTATAACATGGCAACAAGTATGACATGACATGGGTAGCAAAGCTACTAAAACATTCACACGGATTTTACAAGTCAAGTAAACATGTCGTGCTCAGAGTTTACGCCTTACAGCTGAAGTGGCTGTACGGGCACACTTCTACGCTGAGTGGTCGCTTAACCCTACCTCTCCACATGTAATCGGGCATTGGCTTTTGACCAACACATATAACCTGATTCTGGATCACGAGCCAGGAAGTGTATTTGGCATAGGGTTGTGCCTGCAATGCATGTGCCTAGCCTCAACAAGTCGGGCATTGGCTTTTGACCAACACATGTAGCCCGCTTCCGGATCACGAGCCAGGAAGTGTATTTGGCATAGGGTTGTGCCTGCAATGCAGGTGCCTAGCCTCAACAAGCAAGTACAAGTAGCGTGTGCTACGAATGCAACATTCAAGCATGGATGACATGGCATGGCAAGTTATAATTTAAGTGCGTACAGATAAGGAATTTAAACGTGACAGGCATGGCAGTGCACAAGTAAAGAGTATACAGTTATGAAAATTAAATGTGACAAGCAGCAATGCATAAATGACATGGCAGGGTGACAGATCTAGCTTCTTTTTTAAGCTAGATCTTAAAATTGCGTCTAGTCGAGTATCATTTCGTCGCCTAGTCTCTTTTACGCCTAAAACAAGAAATGCCCTAAAGCACGGCCTAAACAAAGAACTGGCAAGTTTCACTTGCCTGCAATCAACCATTCTGCAAACACCGTCCAAACGGTCCAGTCTACCTATGTGCTCGGATCCACCAGCCTACAGTCCCAAATTAAATTATCTTTATTAGTGAATTATCAACCAACTAAAATACCGATTTTTGTATAGTTTAACATGGATGGGTTGGGGGTCCTAAGTATTTAGAAAGTTACCCGCACACGACGCGAGAGCTACACTGGCGTCGGGTAGCGACGCCAGGGGTTGGAATAATAGAAAACGCTCCACGTCCAGATTCCATTATTAGATTCCTCGCTCGCCAATTCTCAGACAGCGGCCAGATCAGCGAACAAGATTCCAATTAGCGAGTAGGAGGTCGCTAGGCGTTTTCACGGCTCCCAGGAAGCCGTAACAACGAACCAAGACGAACGGTTCGATGTACACGAAGTCTACAGCATTGAGCGTCGTAGGGGAAGATCGTGACAACCGAAAACACCCCTATGAGATGTAGAGGACTTTCGAAAGATCCCAACAGCGAGAGGGGATGGCGAGAGGCGATACGACGTGTCGGTACGTCGTATAAACACAAAACAGCGAGCACCCTCGCTGTTTCAGAAGCAACGGAGGCCCGAGGGGGAGGCCAAGGCGACAGAGGGTCCGAGGGAGTCGGAGGGGGCGGCTGTGGGGCTGCGACGGCGCAGCGGCGGCGGCAGCGGTGGTTGTAAGCTGCTGCTGCTGCTGCGAGATTCACAGCCACAAGAGGCAATTTCGGCGGTTAGCGGCGGTTCAGCGGGGTCCCACGGCGGCCTGAGGGGAGGATGCACGTCGGGGAAGGGATAGGTGGTCGGTCGGCGGCGGGTTAGGCCGGAAAACGCAAGAAGGGCCGCTCGGGGGTGTGTTGGTTGCGTGGGAAAATAGGGCCGGCGCTGATTGAGTTGTGTGCTGTAAAAAAATAACCTAAGTCTATTTTATAGATTATGGTAAGGCTTGGTCACGTGGCTAAGGGCTGAGAACGTGGCTAGAGGGCTGGGGTAGTTAAGGTTAGAGTTTGTTATAAGATTTGTTATAAAAATTATCAAAACCCCAATACTTACACCCTCTCTCTCACCCTGGGTATGCGTGTGTGCGGCCAAGTGTAAACAAGGGCTGAGTCAACTAAGTATTAGGATGTAACATAGGTTATTATTATTAATGATTTTTATTAGGGAAATTACTCTAGATGAAACTTAGGGCTAAAAATATAATAAGTTGGGCCAAACAGTGAAAGTAGATCAAACGAAGCCCAAAAATTGTGAAATAATTACTGGGGTGACCGTACCGACGAGAGAAATAAAAAAAAGAAGACGGATCATAATTTCTACAATGAGAAACGAAATTAAAAATAAAAAGGCCTCACGACAAGAGTGAAAATCGCGACGTCTCATCAAACAAAGTCAAATCGTGGGAGAACGACCTGTGAAATGACGTTCCAAAATAATTCCACAATTTAATATTCTTCGAGAGGGTCACAACGGCAAATCACACTATAGGGTTCGGATACAGATAAAGCCTAAAATAAATACATGCACGAACAAGACTACGTGCATGTAAAGCGTATAAAGGATACGGGGTCCAAAGGCGATAGTAATTCCAAGTTGGGCACACGTCGGGGGTTGGCTTGCTAAAGATGCAACCAAAGTGCTACGTCCTTATCGACTCAACGACATGACTCACATACACAGCAACGAACCAATCAGATACCTGAAATTGCTATACGCACAGCCGTATTATGAATAGTGAGTACAGGCCGTGACAGTGCTCGTGCATTGTTCCGCGCCAAAGGCGCACCCACCGAATTTTTTGTTTTACACCGAATTTGTTGTTCCGTCCCGAAGGCACCGCGCCAAATTTTTTGTTCCACGCCGAAGGTGCCCGTGCCAAATTTGTTGTTATGCGCCAAATTTGTTGTTCCGCGTCGAATTTGTTGTTCCACGCCGAAGGTGCTCGCGCCATATTTGTTGTTCCGTGCCGAAGACACCCATGCCGAAGGTCCCCGTACTGCTAAATATTTTTACGAGAATTTGTTGTTCTTTTAAATTTTAGATACGGAACTCTTTTTTGGGGAATAAAGATTTCACATGGGGAAATCTTAAATGAACCGTGCCCGCGGGCACGGGTTATGACTAGTTCATATATATGACACAGAATATATTCATTGTAGTATATGTATATTTTCAAGACCATGTATTTACTATAGTACAAGAAATACCCCCAATACAATATATTACACACACATGTATACACAAGACATATCCATAAACATATAGATCTTATTCACACGTTACACATACATCATTATCTTCATATCATACACACATATTCACACAATATATATACTAGTCATAACACGTGCATGCGGGCACGGTTCATTTAAGATTTTCCCCTGTGAAATCTTTGTTCCGCAAAAAATTATTTTCACGGCCTAAATTGCGCGGAACAATAAATTAGCGTAAAAATATTTAGCGGCACAGACACCATCGATGCGGAACAATAAAATCGATGCATGCGCCTTTGACACGGAACAACAAATTCGGTGCGGGCGCATTCGGCGCGAAACAAAAAATTCGACGTTGAACAACAAATTCGGCGCGAAACAACAAATTTGGCTTGTGATTCTATGCAATCTTGCTTATATATATAATAATAGTCATAACCCGTGTCGACGGGCACGGTTCTTTTAAGATTTTTTTCCGAAAAATCATTGTTTCCCAAAAAATATTTCCATAGACAAAATTGCACGGAACAATAAATTAGCGTAAAAATATGTAGCGGCACAGGCGCCTTCGGCGCGAAACAACTAATTCGGTGTATGCGCCTTCGATACGGAATAACAAATTCGGTGTACAACAACAAATTTGGCGCGGAACAACAAAGTAGCATAAAAAAATTTAGCGGGCGCCTTCAGTGCGGAACAACAAATTCAATGTAGAACAACAAATTTGGCGCGGGTGCCTTAGCCGTGGAACAACAAATTCGGCCAACGCCTTTGACGCGTAACAACAAATTCGGTGCGGGCAACTTCAGCGTGGAACAAAAAATTAGCAAAAAAATTGCGCGAATGCCTTTGGCGTGGGAAATTATTCTCATCTTGTTGCCCCATGTGTCGAAGAGACTGTGGGCCCGGCGTTGAGGGAGAGATCATACGATCTGTGACAGCATTTGATCTGCGGCATTAAGTGCAAGTTAAAGTTTTGTCCCAAATGTATTAATTGTGTGCACTCTGCTATTCCCCAAAAACTTTCATTCCTCAAAAAGTTTCATTTCCCTAGAAACTTTCATTTCCCAAGAAATGTTTTTCCCTTCCAAAATTTTAACAAACTCGCATCTCAACCGTTAATTTTCCAAGATTAAATCTCAACCATCCTTCTATCAAACTGTTTGTTCTAGCCAGCTTATTAACCAATAAAGTAGTAATTCGATACATCTAAGCTGTAAAATTTTGGCATCCAATGGAAGCCATGGATGAACTTGCTGTTATTTTTCGAATAGAGAAAAGTTGTGGATTACGATATTGTGATCAACAATGAGCTCAACTCAATATAGCTCATTTTTTATGGATGTTCTATGTGTTTTTTCTTACCAACCATATAATGCTAGGATGTGAACCTTCTGAACGGTTCACATTTTTCCATTCTGATTGCAAATTCTATGTGCATATTGTTGCCATAGCTGATTGATAGTGAAAATAAAGTAGCCCATTTTTACATTCGGGAAAGAAGAAGGAAGCTTGAAACCAATAATGTGCTAGTATGATACATTTGTTTGCTCATAAACCAATAAAGTAGTAATTAGATACATCTAAGCTGTAAAATTTTGGCATCCAAGAAAAGAACCTAAAAAGACTCAAAAGAATGACATCACAACGATGATACCAATACATTAATGAACAAAAACTGATATTTACAAAAAGAACTGCACTAACATAACAAAATAACCCAAAACTTTCTCCTCCTGTAGAAGTTAGTGATGATTCCCATAAGCAGAGATGGCTGGCTACAACTGGTAAATAATCTCATAACCATCCTCCTCAATGGATTGAAAAGTCTTGATAAACATCCTCAAACTCGATATGCAAATCAAATAATGTCCATCAGCTAACTATTGCAGTTTATATGGACTTAGAAACATTCAAAGTTAGATGCCTGGATTTACAATGGAGAAACCAATGTCAATACACACTGGAACTCCAAGAAAGAGCAAGCATTATCAGCCAACTGTCGAATTTTTGTGATTACAAAAGAAATAGATCAATAGAAGCCAAGGTATTATCGTGTGCTGCTTGTAATTCTCTCTAATGGCAGATAGAGATGATTTTTTCTTGTTCAGCTGCAGATTATGCAAGATTTGGATACATTCTTTCAGTTCAGAAGGCTTGTAATTTGTTTGTTGTTGCAATTTTGGGTTCTATAATGAAGTATTAGACAATTTAGCACAATCTAAACCAAATACAGAACTTTAAGACTATGAGGGAATAGAGTTTCAACCTTACCCAAGGATGGGAATATGTAACTAAGGTCAACCTATCAACAAAAACAATAGAAGAAGCAAATGTAGATGGTAAGAACTATTAACATCCATAATCCAGCAGGCTTAGCTCAGTAATATAGTTGGAATTAAACTCAAGTTTCAGATCCAGGTACTGCACTAAATTTTGTTAAAAGCTCTCAATACAACAATCAAGAAGTTATCCCATATCATCAGAATTTAGCAAAATTATGAGCTGACTGACTTTGTTCTCATCCTGAATAGCCTTTATGAACCTCCTATATAATAGAAAATAATAATTGCAATTAGCCCAATAAATTAAAAAGATCGACTAACTAAAAATTTGGTTTATTGGCATTTGAAACAGAAGAAAGGTCTTGGCGGTGGAATTTCCTATCTCAAAATTAAGAAACTTCGGAATATAAATCGTCGTTTTCACTATCTGAGAATAGAAATGAACACATGAACAAAAAATTTATTTACATGTTCTAATATTAACTGATCTAATTACCAAGACAGGAAAGCAGAGACCGTTAATCTCCCTGACCACTTTCACTGGATGTAATTAACTTGATATGCCATGCCGAGACATGAAAGCAGCTTGTTATTGGGGAGAAATAATTTGGAAATTAGATCGGTTACCATGCCGAGAAACTTACCATGCCGAGAAACCTGGATCTGAGCATTTCAAAGTATTAACCGATCTAACTTATAACCATGCAGAGAAAGGAAAGCAGTTGTAATCGACTCCATGCTCACAAAGCTTCATGGCATCAAACAACTGCATGTTATTAATGGATGCTAACACCTTCATGTCATCGTATTTAACCAAGCTGAGCATTTCAAATTAGTAATGCATGCTAACAAAGCTTCAAAAAGGACAAAACCAAAAAGTATTTAACTAAGCAGCGCTATTGAAATTCTCTATCTACTGAAGGCTCATTATCAAAAAGGAAAATATATCATTCAGTTAAAAAAATCCATGAGCAAGCATATCAGAGAAAACGTTGAAAAGTGCGAGATCATCAAAAACATACAGTCGATGAATTCTGAGATCCGAGTAAAAAATGCATCAGATTTAATGCATCAAATTTGTAATAAATTTTCGGTAAAATGCTCAGAACTGAACCAAAAATGCATCAGATCATCAAACACAAGCAGTCTCTCAACAGACCGCTTACCTTCTTGAATAATTGGATCAGAGCTCTACAAAAACAAAATGTGCATCAGATTTATAATAAATAGAGAGAGAACCGATCTAACTTACCATGCCGAGAAAGGAAATCAGCTGCAGTCGACTCAATGCTCATAAAGCTTCAGGGGGCATCAAACACCTACGTGTTATCAATTGATGCTAACACCTTCAGGGCATCGTATTTACTTGAGTTGAGCATTTCAAAGTATTAACGGATGCTAACATCAAAAAGGACTGAAACAAAAAGTATTTAACCGAGCTGAGCTATTGGGATTCTTTATATCCTAAAAGCTCCTTATCAAAAAAGAAAATATATCAATTATGTAAACAAATCCGCTACCTGCAAGTTCAAATTATTGATACTTGAACCACTTTGAAACCCAAGCACATTACAAAATTAACAACAAAAAACCACATAAAAGTAGATGGAGTTCCCCTACAAAATTAATAACAACCAAATTTCCAGAGAGAAGTTCAACAAAAGTTCAACAACCAACTCGGATACATTTAGATCTAAAGTGAAACTTTTACAAAAGAAAGAAAAGTATATACATGTAGCTCTAAAGTATAACCATAATCATGTCTCATACCTCATTTTCATTGTAGTAATCAACAATCTCCAAAAGGCAACATGTACACGAATTCAAAAATTCATCACTACAATAGCAAAGCCTCCTTAAATATATGTTTAAATCTATCCACTTGTAATTGTTTTCATCAACTTAATGCACATCAACATGATTTCACATTACATTTAACAGTTGCTACTTATTCTAACAAAAAACTCAAAGAAATAAACCATGAGAATTTGCTAATAAAAATTCTCAAAAAACTACATATTCCGAAAATTCGAAAAAAAGGTGACAATCCTCTTTTCCAAGCCCAATTTTCCCCTCATGCATCAATATCTCTTCATCTCCCCATCTGCATCCAAAAGTGACTACCCTCTTTTGCAACCCAAATTTCCCTAAATTGACACAGAACATAGATTCAAACCTTTTTAGTAGAGAAACTTAAAGTACGTTACGATGGTTTATACAACTCATTATTTTGACCTACCTCATATTTCAGCAAATAACACGTTATTCATCACATAATAAAGCGAGTAAGTGTCAATTGGAATCCTTGAGTAAGTGCCATTTGGATGAGCAATAATATAGATAATTAAAAAACATAAAATTGTTAGTGTTAAATTATTTGCTACTATTAAAAATGTAAAGTTAAAAACTTCTTTTATCTTATTAAGCGGGAGCGGTGACGATCGAGCTTTGTTACCCAATCACGCTAAGCAATGAATATCTTCCAGTGAGGCGATTGAGCCTTGTCGCATTTGCTTTTACTAATCCTTTTTCAACTATCTAATAATAATAATAATAATAAATCAGTTACTAATATAAAACTTTTAATATGAAAATGATATCATCTGTAATGACATGCATACATGATCCCCCCAAAGTCTCATATAAGGACATATCTTGACGGATCTATTAATGCTTTGAAGTAAGTTAACCTATAATTATAAAAATGATTTAAAACCAATGAGAGAAAATACAGTATATTACTAAATATGTTTAGCACCCTATCGTTTTTCATAAATTTGCATACTTCTTAGCGTCCTTCTGTATAAAAACACAAACAATATTTTAGCAAACTTAGATAAAAAATGTAGTTAAAAATTGACTAACGTTGAAATTTTTCTTACATTGACATAAACTGTAATGCTTGTCCACATCATATAGTCCTACATTAAAAATAATTCAAATCATTAAAGTGCAGCATGTATCAAGTATAACAACAAACAGCCAATTTGATGATTATACACATTATAACAACGTACACGAAATTTGTCAAGTATAACAACAAACATTGATAAATGAGTTTTTTTAACGAATTACTAAATGAATAAAATAAATAGAAAGATGTTTACTTACATATAATAGCCATCATTTAGATTCATAGCAAGACTTCTGGATAAACGATGTTAACTGTGTTATTTGAATCAGACGGTAGAAGGACACTAACACGATCAAAAGATTTGCACCTTGAAAGTACCACATAAAGATGCCTCTGGCTAAAATCTGGGTTACACAAGTCAACCCCAATGAACTTTACGGATTGTCCTTGAGATTTATTAATTAACATGGCGTATGTTACACGAACTGGAAACTGTCGTCTTGTCATATAAAAAGATAACTCTGAAACTGATGGGGACAAAGTTATTCTTAGAATAAACACAAAACTACTGGCTTTATCCCCATTCAAAATTTGAGCTTTAATTACACAGGATGCGCATCTAACAACCATCAGTTGTGTGCCATTACAGAGCCATCTTTAAGTGCAATATTTCGTAGTAAAATAATTGGACAACCAACCTTAAGGTCATGTTTAAATGGTGGCAACCCTGGAGGATCCAAAGAGTTTACGTACTCGGTCAGATAACGATTTATTATGGCATGATCAGTTTCTTCATATTCAGCCAGTTTGTCTTCAGATAGATACGTCATATGTTGTCCAGGATAAATTTGTAAAGCAGCATTGTTTATTAAATTAACATCATCATTACGCGTAGAAAGAATTATTCGTTCAGTCAGGTACGTCGGAGTTACCATACCCTCAACATCTTGCAGCAGATAAATTATGAGTAATAACTCTTTTAAATCCTTGCATCTGAATATATGTGAGGGAAGCTCCACCACTTCATTAGGATGTGTGCCGACTTATTACATAAATAGAAATAATTTGAAGGTATGGGTAAATTATAGTAAAATGGTTATTAAAATCATCAAGGCTTCAAATAAATACTTCCAATATAAATTTTGCAAAATCTATATTTTCAACAGATGAATTAGTCTGCAGCATATTTTGGTCCAAGATCAAAACTTTTATGGAACACCACAATACAGATCGTCTCAATGAGGCTCCAACAATTTCTTCTCGAACCCCCTTTGGTATGACGAGCAAGATTTGCCGGAAGTCCCCACCAAGAACAACGGTAATACCACCAAATGCTATGTTGTTATCACAAATATCTCTTAACGATCGATCCACTGACTCAACACAATGACGATGTTGCATAGGAACTCATCCCATATTAACAACTTTGTTTTTTCTGAATAGTTGCGAGTGTATGGATTGCTTACTAAAATTACAAATTTAAAAATCATGCACATCTAACGGGATACGAAATATTGAGTGTGCAGTGTGACCTCCGATAAGTAGCAACAATGCAATACCAGAAGAGGCAACAGTGTTAACTATATTCCCAAAACTACGCAACATTGTCGTTATTGCATTATACAAAAAAGTCTTTCCAGTTTCAGCACCACCGCTCAAAAAAATGTTGCACCACTATTTTCAAAAACAGAAGAAGTAATTGTTGAATAAGCTGCATGTTGTGCATCGTTTAGGTAATCAACATCTTTTAGTGTATCCAATTGTTGGGTTGTATTTATGTGTTTCTTATGTTCATGCAACAGTCTATTGCCAACAATTGCATTCCACTCTCTCGTAGGAAATGGCATCGGTGGAAAGTCAGCTAGACACTTTCCAGAGTCCGCAAGTAATTCACTAATAAGGAATAAGCCGGAATCTTCAAGTTGACATTGAGTTGGAGTAGAAATTGCAAATATATCAGGAATTTTATGTTGAAGATCGTCGTAAATATGCCTTGAGAATTGATTCCATAATGCAAGTGGGTCAATTGGTGAACATTCAATAAGAATAATACAAAACAGTCTTCTTAATTGATATCCTGTGTTCATAATTGAAGCCTCGTTAAGGCATTGTTTACATTCCGAATCATCGTCAAGTAGACCTCTTGCAACACACATTGCTTTGAATGTAGAATACTCTATATTATTGAACATGCGTAAATTTTCCCATGATGTTGGTCCTTTAACAACTATTAGTAACAACCGTAGATAGACATGCTTACCAGTGTTAGGAGATGCACAATGCATTCTGCCAATTGCATATCCCGATTTTCTTCGTGTCCATACCTTTGTGGATAGATTCCATACAAACTTTTGAGGGAACTCCTGGTAAGTAAGATCACGTGTTGATTCATGTAATGCACAACTTGTAAAAAATTCAGTCAAAGTTTTCTTCTCATTTTCAACTCTAGACCTTATTGTAGCAGAATCTTCATCTGGATCAAAAATAATATGGTGTTGCCCTGGTAAATGAAGGACCAATCTTTGTACTGACGGAATCTCCTGATGTAAAGAATGCTCAAATATTCGCCAAGCTGCCTCTGGTGATCCAATATATCTTGCATCAATGTATTTTCATCTACTGCGCCTAGCAGAATGGTGGTTCGATCATGACCTTTATAAATGTAATTATGAATGTACTTGACACATCTTATTCTGGCACAAACTTCGACATTAATTTGGCAGTTAAAGCGTTTGGAGAGACACATAATGTATGGAACAACATCTCGATTATCAACCTTATGCCCCCGTACACTATAAATATGTCCATCATTACGATGACGATATATAGGATAACCGTCACGATCCACGGTTGTCGAATCTGCATAAGTTCTCAGTTACTTCTTAGTACGTTTACCATTTTCCATACATGAAGCATTTGGATTTTGAACACCTTACATTTTATCACGGTATCAAATAATTCCTGATCTTGAGTTAGATCAAGAAATTTAGCATAAACAATATTATCAACTTGATCACATGTATGAATCTTATCTGGACCATAAAGAGAGAAAAGAGCTTGCATATGTGGAAGACCATGTTTCTGAAATTCAATTGTAAAGACGTGTAACTTTCCTGCCAAATACATTTTTGACATCAACCTCCTTCATCAAAGCCTTTCGTTTTAACTCAAAAAGATGTTCAACTAAATCAAGTCGATCAATAGCCTGGCGATTGGGTAGTAGAGCTGAAATTAATTCAGGCCACTTTGGATTTGCAGTCATGGTAAGAAATATATCGGGGTGCAGGTTATACCGTGTGATAACCATCGTGGCTTGAAAGTTTTGAAACATGTGACATGCACTACCAGTGAAAGATGATGGAAGTATCATGCGTTGGCAAATTTGGGCACCACTTCCATATGCATTAATATCTACAAGGCCCTAATATAGTTCTGAACGAAGTTTTTGCTGATTACGTTTAATGAACGTCAAATGATTCTGCATAGTTACTACCTAAGCATCAACTATGAAGTCTTGGAATAATTTTTCGGATATTAGAATTGAAGAATACTCAGTAAGTATTTCAAACAGACGGTAGCTATAATACTCTCACAATGTAAGTAGTCTATGTGAGACTTGATTTTGCAAAGGATCCCAGTGCTTCAAATCAGGTTCCCATCAAAGCTGACTATGCAGGAGTAATAATACAAAATGCAATGGCAAGTATGCAGGATGAGCCGCGTTCATTTGCATTAGTTGATTATTTCCTTGTAGATGTAAAACAATATCTCACATCTTAGAAGGTCGATGGCCATCTCCAGGTAAAATAATTGCAATTTCATCTACGGTTAGCATGTTATATCGTCGTCGATCCTTGTTTGAATTATAATGCAAATATACGGGGAGATCATGACCATATGAATCCTCTTGAGTTAAAACAATATAAGCTTGACGATACAAATGGATGAATGGATTTATGCCTGATAAACAATCTTGAATAATTTTTAATACATCCCTTCTAAAATGAGGATTTCTATTACTTCATAACTCTGAAGCAGCAACTGGATTATATATGTAAAGTTGACAATAACTTGTTGCTTGATCCTGTTGTGGCAAAAGTGAGCCTGTTCGATGACGTAATTCTCCATGAATTGTAAATGTATCGGACCTCTACCAGCAATCAATCTTCTATCCAATGAAGCACCAAGGCTGGTAAAAGCATTACCCGCATTATACTCCCAACTATATTATCGAAATGATTTTGATTGGTCATTGTCACCATCATATAAATCTCAAAGTGGTGGAGGGGGTTCAATAAGTGTATCTAATTTTACTTTTCCTTGTAAACAGCA
The DNA here is from genome assembly GCA_030789695.1 of Scilla litardierei. NCBI lineage: Eukaryota > Viridiplantae > Streptophyta > Magnoliopsida > Asparagales > Asparagaceae > Scilla > Scilla litardierei. The sequence continues at coordinate 374,273,391 of CM061142.1, forward strand.
TGTTCCAAAACGATGTGTTGTTATATTATTGAATTTGACAACTGTTCATCCAACCAATGTAAGGCTAAACAATGAGGGCATGTAATATTCATTGATCCAAGATAATACCGAACAAAATTAACCTGTGTTGGTAGACCAACTCTATGTTGAGTTGGCCTGCAACGTAAGAGCAAGGCTGAGCCCTCACCTTATTGAACAGCTGGAGAACTTGTTGATATAGGTTGTATTCGAGGCATATTAAGTATGTTGGTATGAGGCATATATTGAGATATGTTTTGTTGCTCTTGTTCTCAATCTCTCCTTCTACGTTAAGCTAAAGATCTATACAAATTAAACCCAAAACTAAATACATTTAAATTACATTTAGGCATCCTTGCGTGGATAATTAAGTTGATAATATCCTGTCAACTATCTTGTTCGAAAATTGCATCATTTCATGAGCCCGAGCCCCCAGCTTCTTGTTCAGTTGGAGAAGTTGTTAATGCAAATGTTACTGGAGGTATATCAAGTATATTATTAGGAGTCATATGATGTTGAGATACCTTGTTTCTTTGTTCTTTTTCTCGTTCTCTTCTTCTGCGTTGAGCTAAGGACCTATACAAAATTAAATCCAAAACTAAATACAATTAAATTACATTACTTAGATTAGATATTATGTACAACTGTATAGATAATAACATGGCAGATGGTTTAGCTACTTGTTCAGAAATCATATCGGTGTGAGTCCTTTCATTTTGCCATCGTCGTAATGCTGCAAGGCGACGATGATTTGGTGGTAAAGAGCCAAACATAGGTTCAGTAAGAGTTCTATGTTGGGCTTGTCTCTTCCGTGATGCTGATATTCTTCGTGATAAGTCACGATCAACAGATGCCTAAATTGAGTCTATAGTATAAGTTTGATTGATGATGGTAAATCAAGTATCTATTATAAATTTGGTTCTAGTCAAAAATTCCATACCGGTTGCATGATAATGCATAGCAAAAGTGAGTGCTAAAAGATGTAGGCTGGTCAAATAACTCCAACCTACAACTAAATCATTTAAAATAAATGTTAAAAATAATGATAACCAACAATATTAAACAAATATGTATGCAAGATAGCCATTTCAACAATCATCTACCGGACAAAGTTGGAAAAAATCAGAAGAAACTTGTGCACATATTAAACAGCGAACCAAAAAAACTCCACACACATGATGCAAAGACTGCTTGCAGTGCCAAAGGAGAGAGATGTGTACATGTGTAAAAGGGGAAAATATTTGGATCAAGATCTCGACCCAGTTCGGCTTGCATTGCATCACAGTTGTTGTCATGAGTAGTCGTCGCCAGGTGGTAGATGACGTCGTCGCCGCCAGGGGTAGATGACGACGTCACCGAGCTTCGGTCAAACGGGGTTCAAGTCAAAGGTTGGGTATCTCTAAAGGTGTATTGATCGATTAATATTATCCGTGTCATGTTGTATCTTTGTCCCATGTCTGTGAACGTATTACATAGACCTTACCAACTCAGACTCTAAGAATTAGAGTATGCTTGCTTCCAAAAATTGTATTTAAGATTGATGTAGATAATGTATGGCCGTGTTCACATATCATGTGTGTATAAGTATGATAATGTTTCCCAAAATTGATGTATAAGTAGATAATGTATGGCATTGTTCACATATCCTATGTATAAGTATGCTAATGTTTCCAGAAATTGATGTATAAGTAGATAATGTATGGTCGTGTTCACATATCCTGTATGTATATATGTGCCCAGCAGGTGAATGTCTATGCTATCTTCTTTTCTAATAGCATATCAATAGCCACAATAACATTATTGCTTAACAAATTCTCGATGCTCAAATGGCAACCAATGCACACCAAATCATCGATATGTCCAGGTTGGAGACATGACTTTATCAAATAAAGTAAAAGGATTAAAGAGGGAGCGTCGTGAGGCTAAGATGAATAACCCTGAGAAAGAGGAACATTAGTCAAAGAAGAGGAAGGCAGACCCTAGTTGTTTATAGTAGATGTTGTCCTATAAACAACTACATTATGTGAGAAATTTTTGCACCTACACGCGATATTTGTTGCAGTTGGTATTATGAAAGTTTTTGTTATTAGATACAATGTATATGTACAAATTTCTGGAAACACTGATGAGTAGATTATGTATGAACACTTGTTATAATATAGAGGCTACAGTCACCGTATGAGCAACAACTTGGTCCTTAGATGACAGCATTTGTTGGGCACATTATATAAGTTCAATGTTTTGGATTCCATTGTACCTACTCTTGATTTTAGAACTAATGTTTCATTGTCCTAATGTTTGCAGCCCTCCATCATTGTACCTACTCTTCCATTGTACCTACTCTTCAAAATCTGATTTATTTGCAAACTAATGTATCAACAGAGGACCAATAGATATTGGTTCTATACACATTAAAGTTAAACATTGCAAACTAATGCTAGTCAAACATTCTGATTATGTTTCACAGTTAAATATTCTGATTTATCATTTGAGGAGGTTATGTGAGTAGTGAGCTCATGTTGATTTTCACAGTTTATGTCAACGTGATATATAAAGAAGCACGCATTTGCCAACAGAACACTAAAATAATAAAATCTCTTTTCAGTTCCCCAATCTGCAAATTCCAATATGCAAATCCAGTTTAAATGTATTTACCAAAAAGGAAATCAGTAAGCTAGTTAAACATTCTGATTTCAATCTTGCTGATAATCATATATTTAACCGATTTTGATACAATTTGCTGGTAAATGAGTGCATTTTTCTGGTGATCTACATTTTGAAATTAATGTATTTTCAACGATCGAGCATTTCTTTCTGTAAAAGGGTACTGCCTAAAATTCGACTTTTACACACTTTTCAATGTTGTCTAGATTAAATAGAAACCTATAAAATTAATTGCAAAAATCAACATTTTAACCAGCACCAGGTCAATCAACATGCAGTTCTTGCCTTGCATTTTAGCATATAAAGGAGGCCTAAGCCACAGCCAATATCCAGTACAATCTATATGTAGGTATGTTACAGAAAGTAGATGTCCTTTCATCAAGAATCATGATGAGTACAAACTCTGTAGTAAATCAAGAGTGATAATGTGATAGCTTTCTTTTTTATCAAACTTTTGTGTTGATCGATGGCTTTAGTGAAATATAATCGATACATTATGTTTGCTCAAAAATAAAAGCCCAAATCTAATTGGGGATTAAAACCTAGCAGTCCTATTACGATATGATTAAATTAAAATTGGTTGAAGAATTACCCTGTGTTGCCCCCTAATTTTAAACATATATTTCAATATGACCTTGAAATGGCTATTGAAATCGCTGCAAATTGACAAATAATGTGACCATTAACTATTCCTATAATGTGACAACATGCAATTGCTTACAGGTCTCTTTCAAAATCAATGAACCATTAACACAAAAGAAACAGAACTAATTATTTTCCCTATGGTCAAAACTAATTGTTTTCCCTGTCGTCAAAACTATTCTCATGAGGCTTATTTTGGGATTACATAATCAGTTTCTCACCCATCAGCTGATGCAATTTAAAAATTAAACTGAAAGAAACTAAACTAACTTAATCATGACACAAAAGAGATGAACATGATTAAAAATGGCTCCCAGTCAAGAGAAAAAGAGGCGAAGCAAGAAAGAAAGCATCATGCATCACTATTTCAAACAAAAATCAAGAACCAAACCTAAGATTTAAACCTGACTTTCAAAATCAATGAACCATTAAGCTCATATGAGAAACTTTGCAACTCAAACCAGCGAGAAGAACCCATGTCTTCCGATCTTCGGCAAGCAAGAACCCGTGCCCTTGCTACTTTCTTCTTCTTGATACGAGAAGAATTGATCTTGCAGCCAGAAGAATTAAACACCCTTAGATGAAACAACAAATTTTTCTCTTGAGCACCTTCAGATATCAATGCCACCTTGCGAGAAGGATTAAAACTTAAATTAACCGCCTTCAAATGAAACAAAATTTTTTAATCATGTTCATTTAAGATTTAATCATGTTCATTTTTAATCCTAAGATTTAATCCATACCTTCAGATGAAACAACAAATTTGGCTTAAGAGAAAAATGGCTCCCAGTCAAATTTCTAATCATGTTCATTTAAAAATGGCTCCCAGTCAGGATTAAAATGACTCCCAGAAATGAGTAAGAATCAGTACCTTACACCCTCAGATCTTGCAAGAACTCGTGCCCTTTTGGGAAGATTACTGCTTCACCTTGCTGCTTTGGGGAAGATTGTTGCTTCTGTCGAGAAGATCTTTTGAGAACCCGTACCCTTTGGGGAAGATTGTTGCTTCACCTTGCTGCTTTATGGAAGATTACTACTTTTGGCGAGAAGACAAAAGGAGACGGTCTCTCTTCTTCACCTTGCAAGAAATGATGTTGGGGAAATGATTTTGGGGAAGAGCAAGAGGAGTTTTGGGAAACTCTCCCCCAAAACGCCTCTTGCTCTTCCCCAAAAAGCATGTTGTTCTTCCCCGAGTTAATTTCTGAGTTAGACTGATTTAAGGCTATTGCTCTATCCAAATGGGACCCACAAATATCAAAAGTATGTGTTAAAATACAAACCCTTCATCTCAAAACTTCATCTAAACCGTTCATTCCCCAAGAATTAATCCTGGCCCTCTTTCTATCAACCCTTTTGTCCTAGTCAACTTGTCTTAGTCAGCCCTAGAATTCAAAAACAGTTGTCAAATGTATAATAGGGGGGTGTGTGTACACACCAACATGGCATAACTTGACATAGCTGTTTATGTATATTTATACACGCCACTTAGTAAACCAATATATTTCACACACTACTTATAATACATATCCAAATATTGATATACATATAAATACATATCTTTCTATATCAATTCACACAATCACAATTATAGTATGGATACATATAAAATTATCCTTATGTATACCATCATACACTCTTATACTTCCAAGTATACATCCATATAGACTTACATGCAAACAGCCATATACCACACATATATCATGAATTTATTTATACACCAATATATATATATATATATATATACTAGTCATTACACGTGCCCATAGGGCACGGTTTATTTAATGGCTGAGTTTTTCTGCCCCACAAATTTCAAGTTCCCCCAAATTTCAAGTTTTCCCACAAAATTTCAAGTTTCCCCCCAAATTTAAGTTTTCCCCCAAAATTTATGTCCCCCCCAAAATTGTCATTACCACCTAGGACAAACTTGCCACGTAGGACAAAGCTTTGTCCTAGTAGGATAAGATTCAAAATCTTCATAGAACTGGAAATAAAATGGCCGGAAGGGGTGAGAATAAAAAGTGTGGGTGTGTGTGGGGAGGGTCCATAGGCAAAAATACAAAAACCGGGGTTGTATGTGCAAAATTCCCCACCTCCTCTTTTATCCCTCAAAATCTCATCTCTTATATTTTCTCTTATTCAATTTCCCTGTTTTATATAATAGATATCCAAATTCTCTTATCCAATTTCTCATGTCCAAATTCTCTTATCAATTTCTTTTGATAACATCCGTCTTTTAAAAAATAGATATCTCTTATCCAATTTCTCTTGTCCAATATCTCTTATCCAATTTCTCTTGATAACATCACTCTTTGTAATATAGATATCTCTTATCCAATTTCTCTTGATAACATCACCCTTATCCAATTTCTATTGTCCAATATCTCTTATTCAATTTCTCTTGATAACATCCCTCTTTTATAATATAGATATCTCTTATCCAATTTATCTTGTCCAATATCTCTAATCCAATTTCTCTTGATAACATCCCTCTTTTATAATATAGATATCTCTTATCCAATTTCTCATGTCCAATATCTCTTATCCAATTTCTCTTGATAACAACCCTCTTTTATAATATAGATATCTCTTATCCAATTTCTCTTTTCCAATATCTCTTATCCAATTTCTCTTGATAACATCCCTCTTTTATAATATAGATATCTCTTATCCAATTTCTCTTGATAACATCCCTCTCTTATAATATAGATATCTCTTATCCAATTTCTCTTGTCCAATTTCTCTTATCCAATTTCTCTTGATAACATCCCTCTTTTATAATATAGATATCTCTTATCCAATTTCTCTTTTCCAATATCTCTTATCCAATTTCTCTTGATAACATCCCTCTTTTATAATATAGATATCTCTTATCCAATTTCTCTTTTCCAATATCTCTTATCCAATTTCTCTTGATAACATCCCTCTTTTATAATATAGATATCTCTTATCCAATTTCTTATGTCCAATATCTCTTATCCAATTTCTCTTGATAACATCCCTCTTTTATAATATAGATATCTCTTATCCAATTTCTCTTTTCCAATATCTCTTGTCCAATATCTCTTGATAACATCCCTCTTTTATAATATAGATATCTCTTATCCAATTTCTCTTTTCCAATATCTCTTATCCAATTTCTCTTGATAACATCCCTCTTTTATAATATACATATCACTTATCCAATTTCTCTTGTACAATATCTCTTATCCAATTTCTCTTGATAACATCCCTCTTTTATAATATAGATATCTCTTATCCAATTTCTCTTGATAACATCCCTCTTTTATTTTATATATATATATATATACATCCATATACACCCAAATGTAGACAAAGCATATATTAGCACACATTTACATACGACACACAATACTCTATTACACAGATAGTATGCCTTACACATAGATTCAAACATCATATACTACCTACACCTCAATCCAAACAAACAGTATTACTATACATACACCTCATAGTTTGTCAATTTATGAATACCTATACAATGAATTATAAGGGTACACACAAGTAGTCATACAAGTATCTATAACATATCTGACATACATATATAGTTATAGATACATATACATGAATACCATCTAGATATACATAACAATAGACATACACTATGGATATAAAAAGGCAGCCACATGTTAGGTATTGGTATTTCATACTAATATTGTTTTGATGATGATTACAACATTATGTTTTAGTCTCTTAGTTATCAATTGAAGAATATCACTTTTGGAGACTAAATGCTTGATGCAAGGATGGACACCAAGAGGAGTAATGCCAAAGCTTGGACTCGAGTGGTACCAAAGTTTGGAGATGATGGGGAGAATCAAGGCATCATGGATTGAAGCCATAGACTATAAGTGAAGTAATGTAATCCACGTAATATTTCATTTATTGCTTTTCTCTTTTTGAGTCTAGGATTAATTTAATGCATTGATAGAGAGCTTAACTCATTCATGCATATGCATTTTCTATCTTACTGAGCCTTAGGATTATCATAGAAATCATCCCAATAGGTTCACCATGCCTTAAAATCAAATTGGAGTTTTTAGCTCTCCAACAGTCGACTGATGAAGGCATGACAAGCGACTGGGTGATTCCTGGTGCATGCCCAGCCTTCTACAACTGACTGGTATGCACAGCTCAAGTCAACCTTTTTATTGAATCTTACTTGAGATTTTGGTACAGTCGACTGAAGTTCAATTTACAGTCGCATGTCTTCCAACAGGCGCCTGTGAATTATTCTATAGTCGTCTGTGCATTACTTGTACTTTTTGGGCTTCATCCCACTTTGCAAGTCAGTCGACTGATGACGTATTAACAGTTAACTGTTAAATTAGAAGCGCCTGTAAAATGGGCATCTATCGTCTGAAGGCGCTAGTGCGAAAGTTGTATTTTCCAGCTCCGTTTCCATACCAAGTGACAGTCGCCTGCTGAAGGTTATATAGGCGCATGCTCATCTACAAGCGCCTGTGTAGACTTCTACATTCGTATGTCCTGACTCAGATTTTAGCCGTTGGGATTTTTATAACCGTTGACCAGTCGACTGTCAGTTGTTCATCAGTTGACTGTCTGTGCCGTAAACTGCCAAAATCTAGCCGTTGCAGATTTATTATTTCGAGGTTTCTCTTTGAGTATGGGGTTACCTTTGGGCTTCCTATTTATAGGAGAAAGCCGAGTTCATTAGAACTTCTTGGAACTATTAAAGATCATTAGAGGATCATAAACCTGTTGGATCTGAATCTAAGTGTAGAGGGGGGTGAATAGGCTTATAAAAATATTCGTGCAACCTACACGAAATCTCAGGCAGTTATAGCACAATCGATCAGACGTAGAGTATAGTAAAGCAGTCACAGCATGCACAGGCGATATACCCTGGTTCGGTCGTCCCAACGACCAACGTCCAACCCCAAAAGCAATACTAGATTATTAAAGTTAACTGGTACAACCTATAACTAGAGCACCAACTCTACACTCACCTGGCTCTCAGTACCTGCACTCACCAAAGTGCCCAAACAATAACAATCCTAGTAAAGCTCTCTATTGGCTAGTCCCAACTAGTCAAGTCCACCAAAAAGATAATAAAATAGTTCTTCAAAGATAACAATACCACAATCACAAATATAATAGAGTATAAAGTTTAGATTCGCTCAGTTGTGACGGCGTTGGTGTCTCTGTCATTCAGCGCATGGTCAGAAGCAATCTGACATGAAGTAGTCTCCTCTGAAGTCTCGACAGTGTAGGATGCTCCTCTAGGAAACTTGCGGCCTCCTCCTCTTCTCAAACAAAAACTTGCGGCTGCCCTTGGATAAATCCTTGAGGGAGTGAAACTTTGACAGTCATAAATTTTCGGCTGCTCTTGGAATTGCAAAGAAAAAAAGAACGACTGCTCCTTTTTTGGTTTCCTTTGTAGAGATCAAAGAATGCGGCCAAAGCACTCAAATCAAAACATAGCCGCAAGTTGGTAAATTTTTGGGGATATGAAGTCAAAGAGTGCGGCTGTAACAATGTTGGGCTCTTGGAGTTTTGATTGGCCTTCCCTTTATTTTTATTACAGCAATGAAGCACACACGAAATTTGGCAGGGAGATGGGTGTTTGAGGGTCAAAAATTTCGGCTGGCTGTAGGATTTGCAAAGAAAGAACGATGCGGCCTTAAAGAGAAAACAATGCGGTGCTGTTTTAGATTTTCAAAGACAAAGACAATGCGGCTAAGCTCTTGGGGATTTTCTTTGGAAAAATTGTGGCTGTTATTGTTCTTTTGATTTCGGCCCCTTTTTTGACTCCTCTTGATCGCTTGCTTATATATGGTAGGGTATATGGTTTTGTGCAGCAAGGGGAGATCAATGGCTAGGATTATTAGGCTATATGGAATCCTAATGATAGGGGGATTTGTAATGGGTATGGAGTTTGGAACTGATATGGAGTAGGATTTTGGTTTGACTCCAGTAGATATGAGTCAATTCAAGCTAGGTTCTCTTCCTTTCTCCTTTGCATATTGACCAAGTCTCTCCTTGAATTACTCACAAGCTTGCCATTCCTGAAACACTTAACACACACGTTAAAACGTTCACACACGTTTGTTATCATCAAACACCAAGTTCATAGATCATTGCTTCTCCCCCTTTTGATGATAACGAACTAAGTATAAGATTTGAGCATTAAATTTCCAAATAGTGTGTGTGAAAGTGTGACGATAGAGGGTGACATGCAATAATTATAATGATGTGCAAACAATAGCATGCAATGTTAACAATATGTGTGCTCCCCCTTAATCAATCATTCATATTTTCATGAGCATTAATATCAAATACCAATTCACATGCAACCAAGTGCCACAATCATACCAAGTAGTACCAAATATCAAATCTTTCCCAAATTTTTCTCCCCATTTGTTATCATCAAAAGTTGAAACACGAAGTCAATAACATATAGCATGCAAAAAGAGAGCATTATAAGCCAATACCAACAATTGCATGCATACTATCATTGAATAATCAAGTCATAATCCAATGAAATTGAACAACAAAGAATTCAACACCAACATGTATGTGTGATGATTAAAATTAAAGCACATACAGAGAATCATTTAGGAAAGTCAACCAGAACCAATCCACATTTTCCCTATAACGTTCTATCGCCTAGGATTGATTTTCCCCATCTCATTAAAAATGATTTCAAGGTACCACACCCCAAGACATAGCCTATAAGGACTCTTAGATGTGGGGGTAGCATTGCTTGACGAGTAAATACACCAACGCTAAAGTTTACCCATAAAGCTTATGTTGGATACTCGTGGGTAATTCCATTTCCAAGGATTGTATCCATTTTTCACACAGAGCAATGATCTTTCTTTTTCATTTTTATACTTTTAGTATCATGTTATTTTTTGCTCAATTTTTATCCCTGGCAAGGTATATAATATCCCTTTGATTTTTAGTTAATTTTTCCTCCTAGATTCACATTCCAAACTTCAGAAAAGATATCACCAAATGTGAAGCAATAATAATACATGTGGAAGTGAAAATGTAGGTGTAGAAATCAAGTTATTTTCAGTAATTGAACATGCCATGAATATTTAGAAAGATGAACATGTGCATGTAGAAAAAGAAATAACACACCAATTTCTACATAGATATGAAAATCATTCATGAATACTTCTTTAATGAATTAAAGAGTAAGATACACATTTAAGCACCATATTTTTTTGTTTTGTTTTTTTTCAGTTTTTTTGTTTTGTTTTTATGCATGCAGTACTAAAGCAAACATGAGATGCTATCACACAAAATAAAGAAAATCATGCACACATAACAATGTAACTACTACCACACAAACAAGAAAAATTTCAAGCACATAAGAAAGCATGAAATCTCGTACTAATTTTTATCAATGATACCAAGCTCAAGACGAAGACGATAAAAGCGAGCCTCAACTAAAGGTGTGGTGAATATGTCTGCAAGTTGTGATTCTGTGGGAACGAACTCAACAGACACATCCTCTTTAGTGAGGTGATCTCTAAGAAAATGGTGTCTTACGTCAATATGTTTAGTCCGAGAGTGATGTACGGGATTATTAGAGAGATCTATGGCTATCTTGCTATCACATCTAAGAGGGACTCTTTTAAGAGCTAGTTCGTAGTCAGATAATGTTTGTATCATTCACAATACTTGAGCACATTAACTTCCTAATGCAATGTACTCTTCTTCAGTAGTGGATAATGCAACAGTATTTTGCTTAAAACAAGTGCCACTAGTACTCTTTTTATCAGTAAAACTTCCCGCATAATCAGCATCAGAATAACCCAACAAGTCAAAATCACCACTAGAAGGATACCAAAGGCCTAAAGTAGGTGTACTAATTAGATACCTAAAGATCCTTTTGATGGCTTTTAAATGAGACTCTTTTGGGTTTGATTGAAAGCGTGCACACACGCATATAACAAACATCATATCAAGCCTAGAAGCAGTCAAGTACAACAAGGAACCAATCATACCTCGATATAGCTTTTGGTCCACTATGACTCCTTGTTCATCCTTATCCATTTTTGTGTTGGGGCACATCAGCATTCCAATTCCTTTAGACTTTCCAATCCTAAACTTTTTCAGAAGCTCCTTGATGTATTTGGTTTGAGATAAAAAAATGCCTTCTTTTCCTTGCTTTACTTGAAACCCCAGAAAATATTTCAGCTCTCCCACAAGGCTTATCTCAAATTGATCCTGCCTGACCTTCTCAAACTTTTGACATAGAATATCATTAGTAGAACCATAAATAATATCAGCAACATATATTTGCACAATGAGAAAATCATCAGATTCATGCATCAAGAATAATCACTACTGCAAAAAGGACCTTTAATAGCACATCTTTAATAGCGCTTGCCAATTATAAGCGCTGTTAATTAGAGACACATATAATAGACAGCGCTTCTTTTTGCAAGCGATGTTAAAGGTCGGAGAATAGACAGTGCTTCTTTCTGCAAGCGCTGTTAAAGGTCGGAGAATAGACAACGCTTCTTTCTGTAAGCGTTGTTTATTAGATGCACGCATAATAGACATCGCTTCTTTTTGCAAGTGCTATTAAAGGTCAGATAATAAACAACGCTTCTTTTTGCAAGCGCTGTTATAGGTTTGACAATAGACAGTGTTTTTCTTTTTGCACGCGCTATTATTGATCAAAGAGGTTAAAAAATTTCGCAAAGGCGGGCTTCCCAAATCCCCCCCATCATTTTCGTTCGCCCCCTATCCCCAGACCTAGCTTCTCTGCTTCTCCTGTTCTGATTCCCAACCACGACGATGGGATCGATCGATAGCTCCCGACCAAGTTGACCTCGGTGATGACCCATCGAGTCAACATTGGCATGGAGATCGATCCCATCGTCCTCCGATCAAAGCTGAGCGGGGGTGGACAACATCGATACGACAACTTTGGCAAGGAACATGCTCATCAACATGGCGACCATCCGACCTTCCTCTTGCCATTCACTCAGGGTGACCCCAGATCCGTCGATGTTCGAGACCGCCGAGCCCGCTGCACTTAAGATCCGACGATGATTAAGCTAGTCTATCGACCTATCGGTGCCCCAGATCCGTCGACGTTCGAGCTTGCCGACCCAACAACGGCCAGCAAGGCGTCATCTGACCTTGATCGAAGCTTCATCTGAGGAAGCAGCTCCGGCCTAATGGCCAGGGAGGTGCGGCGACCGGAGTTTCTCCTAAGCCCGATCGGCGATGGGGCCATCCCCAAGTTCGATCCGAGCACCTGAGAGTCGTACGAGCTTCATCTCTCTTCGCGATTAAGGGGTTTGATTCTTCGTTGACGTTGCCGTCGCTCAAGAATCATCCGTCGCTCTGAGAAAAAGGTTAGGGTTTGTTTCTTGTATCATCGACGTTGATTAAGAATTATAATTTTCAGGCGATGTCTTTATATCAGTTCTCTTCTTTCAGGCTTCATTGAGCTGGTAAGCTCTGGTAAGAATCGGAATGTGTTATACTTGCAGCTAAATGGGTGGTCTGATGTTATAAAATTGGCAACAAGAGTTCATCAAGATTTGTATGGATGAATTGAGGTAATATTGAAATGTTGAGTGATATTGCATCAAGGAAAGCCTAGAAAGCTTGCTCCGATTCTTACTCAGCCTGATGAATATGGTCTCTAGCAATATCTTATGGTTTGCTTTGGTGATGGTCATATGGAATCTAAGAATTGGGATTTTTGAACTTGTGAATTTTGTGGTGTGTCTTGCGGTAGTTTGAATTAAGACCTTGCCTTGGTCAAAATAGAAATCTTCAATCTTCAATAGGGATTTTAAAATTCTAAATTCTCAAAATGAAGACACGTAAACCCCGCTTAAAAATCACTATTTTACTTCCGTAAAATCACCACATTAAGAAATATTATTGGATGGGGGGAAAAACAAATTGTATCGGTGGCACTCTTTAAACCCCAAATTATTGCTATATTATTGATACATTTTATCGTGACATCTTCTCTTGTCATTATACCAAATTTGTTCAAACTATCAATATCTGATGCATATCTATATTCTTTGTTTACGAATATAGATATAAAGTTTCTTTCCAAATTTATCCATCTCTGAATCTGTATTTGACAAATGATTCTGAATACGGATATAATAACCCTATATCCAATCTGAATCTGAACTGTTTACATCCCTGGGCTCAGTTCTTTTGTTATGGTGTTGAGTTTCCTTTTAGGAGGACATCAAAAGAATAAAACCGGACAAAAAAAACCATTTTTCCTTGCCATTAAAAACAAATATTTTCTCAACTCCATCCATAACATAAGGGAACAAACAAAGATATGACAGAAAACCTTGTAGAAAGTTCAGAGTTTGGTGAACATTGTATTTCACACAGTACATATGATGAACAAATGTTCCCAGGGAATCTGGCAGCATGATATGGCTTATATTTCATCATAGCCTGATATCATATCCCTGTACAAACAAAAAAACCCCGCGGTTACTATTGTTATATGGTTGGGGCTTCATAAGTTCCAATATATCCAATGACAAACTTGCAGTAGGTTTTTTTGAAGTCAATAGTCCCGCAAATCATAAGTTCTGATGAATGCATCATTTGCTGAGCTAGCTCTTCATGCACTCATTTGTTAATTAATTAATATTGAACTAAGATGCTGAGGAAGTTGTACCTTTTGGAATGGTACTAGACTATGCTTTTGAACATGTTATCAATGATGCAATTCAGTGACTTTTAACATTTCAGTATTCTTATGATCTGGTATTTCCTAGTTTAATCAGCATATATCATAGCTGTCAAATGATGAATTCTTAGATTTAATATGCAAACTTTTGTTTGCGCTAAAACCTTAGTTGCATAATTTTTTAATAGGCATGATTGTAAGCTTCTACATCGACTAAAAATAATACACACTTAATATCAAATGGGTATGAGTTCAAGGTTTTTTATTTTGGCAAATGTTCTAACATATGGTTTGTATTTGCCCAGCATATTGCTCAGGTAAGAGATGGTGAAGCATAACAACGTTGTGCCAAAATGGGCACTTTAAGAAGCATTGACAAAATTATGTGAAGACATGGTTTGATCAACCTGCACAGAAAACAAGGAGACGAACTCGATCCTGACTATAAGTGATTCATTCTTAATTTCTTAAATTCTTTCAACAATATCATCTTCCTTTAAGGTATGAAATTTTGGTGAGTTAAATAGGATATGCTAATTCTTTTTTATATTATTAATCCAGCATGCCAGAAGAAAGGTGTGAAAGTCTTTCCCAGACTTACAGCAGGACCTCTACGTCCTGTGGTGCACTGCCAAACTCTTAAATACAACATGAAAACAAGGGCAGGCAGGGGGTTTTCCCTTGAAGAGCTCAAGGTTTGATTCTGAGATTACTTAGATTCAATGTTTAAGATTTTTTGCACTATGTTTTATCTTTGTTCTGTTAGTTTACATAGATTATCATGCTGTGAAGTTGTGTCTTGAGGTTTAACCAATTTTTTTTCGATTTGCACCTCTTTTTTGGCTTACTTAATGTTTTTAAAAAACTGTTTTAACTGAGTGCTTGATCTTGTCATGAAAATTGGCTAATTAAGTTAAGAAGCTTATTGAATGTTCAATACTTATCCAAGAAAAGCTCACATGGGTTATGGATGCTGCTGCTGAGGTTATATAACCTTGTTAACTCTTCCTATCAAACTATGTAAGTAATAATACTTGCAAACAACTTTTACATAAGGACATCATATGTTCTCTATTTGCTTATGCACCTAATTACCAACTCAACTGAACGTGGGAGGTATCAAACATCTAATGACTTGCTTAGCCATACATACCAATTGGTGAATCCTAACAAATAAAGAAAAGCAATTTTAGTGCTTCTGGTTTGTTTGCACTAGAACGTCTTTTGGTCACTTTTAATATAATCCACGTATGAATGAGAGTTTATCATAACTTCTGCTTGTCTAACATATTTTGGCTTGAACCTATTGCTTATTGAAGATGGTTGGGATTCCCAAGAAATGGGCTCCTACTATTGGTATTGCTGTGGATCATCGGCGGAAGAATCGTTCTCTGGAGGGGCTTCAGGCTAATGTGCAGAGGTTGAAGGAGTACAAGGCCAAGCTTGTTATTTTCCCAAGGCGGCCTGGCAAATTCAAGGTAACTATGCAATCATATATTTGTATGCATCCCTTAATGCAAAGAACATTACCGTCACCACCATTGAGGAACATTGCCATCACCACCATTGCGCTAAAATCTCTGAACTTTCTTCATTTAAATGGAAAAGGAGTTTCAAAAATTCCTTATTCGGGCCCAAATATGTTTGTTCTGGTCTCAAATTTTACTATATACCTATCAGTTATATCTACCTACCAATCCTCCTCCTAACCATCAATATGATATTTATTCATTTCACAATTGAAAGGCCTTAAATATAGCTCAATGGAGAGGAAAGGATTCTGGTAGCTAACCCCACATTTTAAGTTACATACCTTATTACTGTTTTCATAGTTATCAAAATGGGATCATAAGTGGGAACTTGAAATATTTCCTTCAGTATGTTAGTTGTGAAAATATTATATTTAAACGTGACCAAAAGGTGAACATGAACAAACACTGATGAAGTTCAGATAAAGTACTCATTTCCCAACAAAACATGTAAAAGAGTATAAATTTCGAATGTTAGGGTCATCTGTTTGTTCATGCAATATCATATAACAGAAATATCTTATTATCTTATACAAACATGCACAACTTTCATGTTTGTTGTTGTTTGCATTCTGTTGCTTGAATATGTTTTTTGTTTGCTGAATTTTTCTCAAAGCATTGTCAATAATCTTTGCATAGTAACAGTCGCGGGGTTTTGCATATAGATATCAATGGTTCTAATCTTCTGATCGACAGCAATGGAGTCCTTATGATCAACAGCGTTTGGTCGAGTTATTTGACAGAGTAATCACTCATCAGTGTTACTATAAGACAGATTGAATTGCAATGTGTCCTGCCAAAATTAAACAATTTTTTTGATGCAATTAGAACTTATTTCAGTACTCTTCGTGAATTTTGAGACCTGAAAACACATTGAATCCCATCCTTGTTCTCAAAGACACATGTGTATCATTTTTGTCAGGGTTGAGTGCTTCTGAACTTATTATTTGGCTATTAGGCATGCTTCTGAGCTTATTATTTGGCTATAAGGCATCTCACAAAGAGTTTGCATACTTCTTATTGGTACAATATATCAATAATTTTGCAACATATTATGGTCAGTTGGAGTCAGATATTGGGAGATTTTAGGGAACTATTGAGGGACCTCTCAGCCATGGTATCACTTGAACCATAGTAGAATGAAAATATCATCGTATAATTGATGTAACATCTTAGTTAGAAATAGTTACTGTAAGAGGGAGTAAAATGAAAGCCACACTATACATGAATATACTGAAGAAAGGAATTCAAATGAAAGCTTCAACAAAACTGACATATCAAATCCCCAAATGCTGGGTATGGTTTTTTATTAACTGATGGCGTATGCTTCACCCAAACAAATTAATATATATCACTTCACATGGCCAGTTCCTTGAGTGCACAAACCTGATGAGTACATACCAGCATAACAACACTTGCATTGACTAATTACTATCCCTGTAGTGTGAAACCCTGAGGCTTGGGCACAATAAATTTTATAGTGATCCCATTCTCATCTTCCTACCTTTTGTCTCAGGGATTTCCACCAGTGTTTCATGCCTCAACCTAGTGATATCATATACTAGATACATCTGACTTAGTTTGAAAAGATATATGTGGTCTTTAAGGTTACAGCAGGATCCAGCCACATAGCAAGCGCCACATGTCATCAGGGCAGTCACTTCCTCTCTAAATATTGTTAGCGCCATGCAGTTGATGAGAGCAAGGGGGAAAAGGAAAGGAAAGAAGGAAAAGAATGGCGGCCTCCATGATGTCTTCTTTGGCTCTGAAGCCATCTCCATTCCTACAGAGGCCGCAAGCAGTGAGGCGCCTTCCTTCGTTGGTGAGGCCATCTCCTGTTTCCTTCAAGGTTCAGGCCTCAGGAAAGAAGATCAAGACTGAGACTCCCTATGGTTTGTACTTGGCAAATTTGCAAGCCTTGTCATCATGTTTTCTCTTCATCCTGTTCTGTTTGATTGCCTCTCTTTCAGTTTTGAATCAAGTAATCATGCACCCAATATGATATTTAAGTGTGTTTTTGTTTCAATTATGTTATTTTAGAGCATAAAGAGAAATAAACTCTTTTTGTAGGACTTGGAGGAGGGATGAGCTTGAGGGATGGCCTAGATGCATCTGGGAGGAAGCCTAAGGTTAAACTCATGTCTGTGATATGCTTTTTAATTGATGAAATTTGAAAATGTTTTTTTGCTACTTGAAACTGAATCTGATTCATTTGGAGGATTTTTTAGAGAGGTGTTTTTGGGAGTGAAGGATTAAGTAGAGGCAGCTTCCCAACGGGGTTTGTCTTGGAATTGCTTCTGCTTCATATCAAGTTAGCTTCTTGTTTGGCTTGGTCTTTTATTTATTTATGATTTCAGATAAAAGAAATGTATTTAAAAAATTTCTTGCTCCATTTTTTCATTCCCCTATTTTTTATTGTGTTTCCAGTATGAGGGAGCAGTGAATGACGGCGGACGAGGAACTACATTGTGGGATACATTTGCCCACACTTCTGGTAGCTATGGCAACATATATGACAATGATACATATGTTATGGCATAGCTCCATATTCTGGATTTTAAACACTGATCCTTGTTGCTTTTGTGCAGGCAAGATTATTGATTCAAGCAATGCTGATGTTGTCGTCGATCAATATCATCGGTTCGAGGTACATAACAAACCGACTGTGAAATCAAAATGTATTGCCAAAGACAGTCATGGATATGTGATTGCTTGCAGGAAGACATACAACTCATGAAAGATCTAGGAATGGATTCTTATAGATTTTCGATCGCTTGGTCCCGAATATTTTCGAGTATGTTCCAGCTAGCTACGACTGCGTTCTTCCATTGAAGCATGCGCCAAATTTTTTTTTGGCTTAAATTTCTCAAACCAAAACAATGAAAATGAAATGTAAAAGCTGTTACTAATTAAGCTCATCATCGATATGTTTGCAGCTGGAACAGGTCAGGTTAATACTGCAGGAGTCGATCACTGCAATAAACTCATAAATGCATTGCTAGTCAATGGTAACTGAATTCTTCGCACTTTGCTCAACATTCTATATATGAACAAAAATACTCGATGTAATTGATAATGTGTGTCAAAACCCTGCAGGGATTGAACAATATGTGACCATTTACCATTGGGACCTTCCCCAAGCATTAGAATACAGATACAATGGATGGCTCGATCGCCAAATCATGTACAACCCCGTCATCTCCTTGAATGATGCATATGCATGTATGTATCAAACGTCGTCTACATACTAAACAAAAACATTTTATGCCATTTTTGGAATTATCATTTACATTTGTTTGTAGAGTTTTTAACTTCTTTTTACATTTTTTTTCATTTGTGCTTATGATGTATTACGTTGACTTGCATTTTGAGTGCTTTGCAGACTTTTTGGAATACTGACGTTTTGTTAACATGGGATTAAATCATTTTTATTAGGTAAAAAGTATGTGGAGTTGCATTCCTTTGTACTTAATAATATTTGTGGAGTTGCATGATTGATCTTCTGGGGAGAGCAAGACGATTGGCAGATGCACGAGCTCTTACGAGGGAGATGCCGATGAAAGCAGATGCCAGCATGTGGGGTGCTTTATTAGGTGCGAACAGAATACACAAGAACAACAAATTAGAAGAAGAGGCAATAGAAATGATTTTTGAGATGGAACTCGCTCTGGAATGTATATACTGCTGTCGGGAAATGTATTGTTCAAGGAGTGATTTAATGGAAATGACTGATAAGTTTTATATGAGATAATGTTTCTTATTTGTATTACGGATCATCTTCCAACATCAATGCACATTGTCTAATTTATGTGATTGTTGAATAAAAGCAATTTAATTTGATTGTTTCTTGTAATGATTGTTTCTTGTAATTTAATGTTATTGGTGGGTTATTTAACATTTTGAACATTAAATGGATTTATTTAAATATAAAACGTATGGAGAAACAATAAAATGAATTGAAACAAGCGCTGTCTATCTGGGACCTTTAACAGCGCTTGTTTAGTACAAGCGCTGTCTATGGTGGACCTTTAACAGTGCTTGTACTAAAGAAGTGTTGTATAAGGTCCCAATAGACAGCGCTTGTTTAGTACAAGCGATGTGAAAGGTCCACATTTAACAGCGCTTGTTTAATACAAGCGCTGTGAAAGGCCCACCTTTAACAGCGCTTGCACTAACAAGCGCTGTTAAAGGGCCCCCTTTAACAGCGCTTGCACTAACAAGCGCTGTTAAGGGGGGCCTTTAACAGCGCTTGCACAAACAAGCGCTGTTAAAGGCCCCCTTTAACAGCGCTTGTAAAGCGCTATTAAAACCAGCCCCCTTTAGCAGCGGCGAGATAGACATCGCTTGTAAAGCGCTACTAAAGGCCTTATTTAAGCGCTGTTAAAGGTCCATTTTGTAGTAGTGAATGTATTGTCAGTAATCCCCTTTTTAAAATCATTTTCCAACAAATATGTGTTTAGACGGTCATACCAAGCTCGTGGAGCTTGCTTAAGACCATACAAAGATTTTTCTAATTTATAAACATGGTTTGGAAAATTATGGCTTTCAAAATCTGGGGATTGCTCAACAAATACCTCTTCTTTTAGGTAGCCATTAAGAAAAGCACTTTTTAAATCCATTTGTTTCAGTTTGAGCCCTTTATAACTTGCAAAAGCTAGTAAGATTCTAATGGACTCAAGCCTAGCAACTGGTGCAAAAGTCTCATCCACATCAATTCCTTCAATTTGATTATAATCTTTAGCTACCAACCTAGCCTTGTTTCTAATAACATTACCAGATTCATCATGCTTATTTTTAAACACCCATTTACTACCAACTACAGGATAATCAGTGGGTCTTTCCACAAGTTTCCAAACATTATTTCTAACAAATTGATTCAATTCATATTGCATGGTCAAACCCCAACTTTCCTCTTCTAAAGTAGTTTCAATGTTTTTAGGCTCTATTTCAGAAATAAAATCACCATAAATACATAGAGTGCATAGATTTCTAAAAGAGGAACGTGTGCGAATACCTGCCGTAGGCGCACCTAGAATCAAATCTGATGGGTGGTTTGGATTGAATCTCAGCTCTCCTCTGGTAACTGCTTCATCTTGTATTTCAGCTATGCCAGTTTCAGCTTCCTCTTCTCTTTCATGTTGCTCCTCATTATTCCTTGGAATGCTTTGTTGTTCTACGTTTTTCTCTTCATCGTTCTGCCTGCAATCCAAAGAATTTATATCAGATTCATCAAATTTAACATTTATAGATTCAGCAATAGCAAGGGTGTGCTTATTATAAATCATGTATGCTCTGCTCCTTGCTGAATATCCCACGAACACTCCCTCATCTGATTTGGATTCTAATGTGCCAAGCTGATCTGTAGTATTTAGTATATAACAGCTGCATCCAAAAACTCTAAAGTAAGAAACTTTTGTGGTGTTGCCATGCCATAGTTCATAAGAAGTTTTATTTAGTATAGGTCTAAGCATAACTCTATTGCATACATGGAATGCAGTATTAATGGCCTCGGTCCAAAACGACATAGGCAAACTATATTCATTTAACATACTCCTTGCCATCTCTTTTAATGTGTGATTCTTTCTTTCGACCAACCCATTTTGTTGAGGTGTTCTATGAGAAGAGAATTCATGTAAAATTACTTGTTCAAGACAAAATTTTTCAAAAATAGCATTTTCAAACTCACCTCCATGATTGCTTCTAATTTTTACAATGGAAGAATTTTTCTCATTAGAAACTTGTATGCAAAAATTTTGAAAATTGTCAAATGAGTCTAATTTTTTGGCTAGGAAGTAAACCCATGTATATCTAGAGAAATCATCAACCAATACTAAACAATACTTTTTACCTCATAGGCTAGCAATGTCTGTGGGACCAAATAAATCCATGTGCACTAATTCCAATATGCGTGTGGTGGCAACTTCATTAATGCTAGAGAAAGTAGATCTAGTTTGCTTACCTTTTGTGTATGCCATGCACAACTTACCATTCTCATATGTCTGGTGCGGTAGTCCTCTTACCATATTTTTGTTTTCCAGCTTCTTTATCAATCTCATGCTTGCATGTGTTAGTCGTCTATGCCATAGTGTGGCCTTTTCTTCACCTACAAGCAAGCATTTAGAAACATTTAGTTCTTTAATCATAAAAGTTTAAAAATTATTCTTTCTATTTGCAGTAATAATAGTATCACCTGTGGAGCTATCAATGATTCTACAAAGTTTTGCATCAAATTCAACTTTCATACCTTTGTCGCACATCTGACTGATGGAAATGAGGTTATGTTTAAGCTTTTCAACCAATAGGACATCTGTAAGCTGAAAGGTGTCGTTACCTACAACACCTATATCAATTACCTTGCATTTTCCATTGTCCCCTAAAGTAACACTTCCTCCTTCATGCTTTGCAAGGCTAATGAACTTCTTGCTATAATCTGTCATGTGTCTTGAGCAGCCAGAGTCTAAGTACCACTCACACCGTTGTTCCTTAGTCGTGCCATATACCTACACATAGGAAGAACATGATATGTGTGACTTAGGTATCCAAATTGGTCCACTGGTGTTAGTCATTGTACCTTTCGGAACCCAAACTTATTTAAATTTAATGTTAGTGTTCATATACTTGCAATTATAATAAGCATGACAAACACCACCATATGTATAACATTTAGCAAACACTCTTCTTCCTAGCAGTTTCTTTTTGATTCTTTTTGTTAATTCTAAGCCTTTCATCAATTTTGTTTCCATAGCCCAAACAATGCCTATTATTACAATGTTTCTGATTTCCTAAAATAATGTTTAATGAATGCTTTCCAACACCAAATTTTTTAATAGACAACTCATGGTCAGATATTTTAGATTTCAAGTACATGTTCTCATTAACAAGCATGGTACATTTACTAATAAAGGCCTTTTTGTTCTCTTCCTCATTCTTTTTCAGATTAGCCATCTTCTTTTCTAGCTATTTATTTTCATTGATTAGCATGCAAATCTTCTCATTTAGCAAATCATTTTCAGTTTCTAGCTTTATCATATTTTGTTTAAACATGCTAATATCTTTAAGCAACGTAGAGCAACTAGGGCATTCAGTTTCAGCAGACATGCTAGATTTTCCTTTTTTCAATGAACTAATTGTGGAATTACATTCAGTAAGCTTTTCTTTTATTTCATCAACTTCTAATGACATGTTATAGTTGTCTTGCTACAGTTCAAATTTAGCATTTTTAAAATTCTCTACATGGAATTCAAGTAACTCAACAGTTGATTCCAAGCTTTGAATTTCATCTTGCATTTCTTTAAAAGTAGTCACAAGTTGAGCTTTGGTTAGAGATTTTACCTCATCTAGTTCTCACATCCGGCAAAGGGAGGAGTGCGCAACTTCCTCTTGAGATTTATCCCCGCTATCCATACCCCCATTTAGCACTAGAGATTTCCCTTTTTGAACCGCCGCGTTGTTCTTTGATTGAGGGCATTGCTTCATAAAGTGTACCTGCTTTTAACATTTAAAACATATAACATGATCAATAGTAGTCTGCTCATAAAATTTATTTGCAGAATTAAACTTGTTAGAGCAATTAAACCTTTTTAGCATCTATGATCTCCCATTACCTGTTCTGATATATTTCTTGAAGCTTCTCACCAAAAAAGCCTCCTCTACATCTCCATCTTCATCCTCCTTAGCCTAAAGGACTAGTGCCTTTGAAGTCTTGATTTCATATTTCTCTCTAAGTTCAATGCTCTATAGCTCCAGCTCATGGGACATCAGGTTCCCTATCAGGTCTTCTACTTTCATCTGCGATAAATCCTTCGCTTCCTAAATAGCTGTAATCTTGGGGCGGAAGGAGCTAGGCAATGCTCTCAAGATCTTTCTGATTTGCTCCAGTCTCTAATACGGGTTTCCAAGAGAGGTAGATGTGTAGACGATGTCTGTGAACCTTGCAAACATATCCTTAATCGACTCTGATGGAAGCATGCGAAAGCTTTCATATTCAGTGCTGAGTAATGCAAGTCTGGACTCCTTAACCTGAGATGTACCCTCATGAGTCACCTCCAAGGTATGCCAAATTTCCTGCGCAGCTTGACATTGAGATATACAGTTAAACTCAGCTTTATCCAAAGAACAAATCAGAGCATTCATAGCTTTATTATTCAATGAAAAACACTTTTTATCAAAATCATCCCACTTATCTTCTGGTTTTAGCATTTCATTATCAGCAACTTTCATGGTGGGAGGTTTATAGCCTTTTTCTACATTGCTATATACATCATAATCAACAGTAGCTAAGTAAATCCTCATTCTAGTTTTTCAGTAAGCAAAATCAACACCATTGAACTTAGGGGGATGGGAGATGGACTGACCCTCTGCGAAAGCAGAATTAGACATATTTATAGACATTTAGGCTAGATCCTCTAAACTGGCTTCGATACCACTTGTTGGATCTAAATCTAAGCCTAAGGGGGAATAGGCTTATAAAAATATTCGTGCAACCCACACGAAATCTCAGGCAGTTGTAGCAAAATCAATCAGACGCAGAGTATAGTAAAGCAGTCACAGCATGCACAGGCGATATACCCTGGTTCGGTCGTCCCAATGACCTACGTCCAGCCCCAATAGCAATACAAGATTATTAAAGTTAACTGGTACAACCTGTAGCTAGAGCACCAACTATACACTCACATAGCTCTCAGTACATGCACTCACCAAAGTGCCCAAACAATAACAATCCTAGTAAAGCTCTCTCTTAGCTAGTTCCAATTAGTTAAGTCCCCAAAAAGATAATAAAATAGTTCTACAAAGATCACAACGCCACAATCACAAATATAATAGAGTATAAAGTTTAAATCGCTCAGTTGTGGCAGCGTTGTTGTCTCTGTCGTTCAGCGTATGATCAGAAGCAATCTGACAGGAAGTAGTCTCCTCTCAAGTCACGGCAGTGTAGGACGCTCCTCTAGGAAACATGTGGCATCCTCCTCTTCTCAAACAAAAACTTGCGGCTACCCTTGGATAAATGCTTGTGGAGAGATACTTTGATAGTCATAAATTTTTGGGTGCTCTTGGAATTGCAAAGGAAAAAAAGAACGGCTGCTCCTTTTTTTTGGTGTCCTTTGAAGAGAACAAAGAATGCGGCCAAAGCACTCAAATTAAAACACAGCCGCAAGTTTGTAAATTTTTGGGGATATGAAGTCAAAGAGTGCGGCTGTAACAATGCTGGGCTCTTGGAGTTTTGATTGGCCTTCCCTTTATTTTTGTGGCAGTAATGCGGTACACACGAAATTTGGTTGGGAGATGGATGTTTGAGGGTCCAAAATTTCGGCTGGCTTTGGGATTTGCAAAGAAAGAACAATGCAGACTTAAAGAGAAAACAATGCAGCGGCTGTTTTAGATTTTCAAAGACAAATACAATGCGGCTAAGCTCTTGGGGATTTTCTTAGGAAAAATTGCGGCTGCTATTGTTCTTTTCATTTCGGCCCCCTTTTTGACTCCTCTGGATTGCTTGCTTATATATATGTTAGGGTATATGGTTTTGTGTGGCAAGGGGAAATCAAAGGCTATGATTAATTAGGCTATATGGAATCCTAGTGACAAGGGGATTTGCAATGGATACGGAGTTTGGAATTGATATGGAGTAGGATTTTGGTTTGACTCCAATAGATATAAGTCAATTCAAACTAGGTTCTCCCCCTTTTTCCTTTGCACATTGACCAAGTCTCTCCTTGAATTACACACAAGCTCGCCATTCCTGAAACACTTAATACACACGTTAAAACGTTCACACATGTTTGTTATCATCAAACACGAAGTTCATAGATCATTGCTACCAACAAAACCCACTCTCAAACTCTCTCATTTCCCTCTCATGAGCATTTCTCTCTTCATACATTGAAGCTTAAGCTCAAGGGAACTCATCCTAGTGCAATCAAGATAAATCTCAAGCACTTGGTTATCCTCTTCCATGCCTTCATCTTTATATGAGTAAGTTCATTTCAAGGCATAGGTAAGAGTCTTTTGTTTCAATTGTTTTCTTGAAACCCTAATTCTCCTTTTGGGAATTAGATACTCTCTTTGTGATAGTTTGTTACGCTCTTTGTGGGAGTAACTCTCCTTGTGGTAGTTACTCTCTCTGTGGGAGTTTGGTGTCCTAGTATACGACTAACCATAATTCTCTGTGTGGGAGTTAGTAATTCTCTGTGTAGAAATTTGATGCTTGTGTAGGAGGGTTGGTTAGGTTCTTTTGTAGGAAAAAATCCTCTATGTGAGGTATCTCTGTGTTAGATTAAACTCACTTCTCTTTGGGGGAATTATAGCGGATATTGGTGTGGCTAGATGTACCCAAGTTTGGAGAACCAGGGTAAAATCTTGTGTCTGTATTTGGATTGATTATGTTGATTAATTCCTTGTGCATTTAACATTTCACATTTGCAAGTTAAATTTTAATTGCACAAATTATTGCATTACTCTATTCATCCATCTCTAGAGTATTTGTTGTTAGTATTTCAAGGTAAACGGTCCTTACAATTAGTATCAGATCGAGGTTATATCACATTACAACGATGGAATTCAACGCCCACTCTTCAACAGAAACAACTACCCAAGTTGGAAGATCAAGATGATGATCTAATTTCTAGGGTCAAGACCTATGGGACATCACGAATTCGCCATTTGAGAAGCCTATTACACCCGTGGCTTCAAGGATAAAAGCGGAGAAGGACTCGATCAAATTCAATGCGAGGGCTATGAATACATTCCATTGCGCTCTCACTCACAATGAGGTCAACTGCATCTCCATGTGCAAAACAGCTGGCATACATTGGAGTTTTCACATGAAGGGACTTTGAAGGTAAAGAAATCTAAACAATGCGTATTTAGATCTAAATATGAGTTTTTTAAGATGCAGGAAGGTGAAAACATCTCGGAGACGTTCACAATGTTCACAGAAATCGTGAACGATTTGCAAGGACTTGGGAAGCTGATTTCCCAAGAGGATCGAGTGGAGAAGATCCTTGACTCGCTTATAACTTAATGGGAGTCAAATGCCAACGGGATTTTGGAGGCAAATGACTGTCTAAATACACCGTTGAGGAGTGCATTGGGAATCTCATGGCATATGAAGTGAAGCTTTAACATAAGAAAGAGATTCAATGAACGAAGCCCGAGAAGCAGGAGAAGCAAAAATGGGTTGCATTCCATGTCAAGAAGGGGCCAAACGTGTGGAGAAAAAAATTCCATCGAGAAGCCTCGAGTGAAGATGATGGAGAAGATGATGCTAGCGATGATGATTTCATCGAACTTGCCATGCAATTAAAGGTATTCCACATTGGCAAGCAAGGAAAATCTTTGTCAAAGTTTGCCTCCAATTCTAACAAGATTCCTACTTGTTACACTTTCAATGGTAAATGCCATCGCTTTAACGAGTGCACATCCAAAACCTCCAAAGATTACTACAAAGTGAAAGGGAAGAAACATTGAAAATGCAAGTCCAAATTCAAGAACCAAAAGAAGGGACTTGTCGACACATTCAATGACTCAGATACAGACTCATCAAGTAATGAAGAAGATGAAGACAAGGAGCAAGCCCATATGTGTTTCATGTCAAAAGGGGAAGAGTCTTCGTCAAGCTCTAGCAAGGAGGAAAGCGATGGTGAAGAAGACGAGGAGACAAAGTTGCCATATGAGGAGCTTGAGTATTGTTATAATGTAGCCTCCAACGTGGCAAGTAAGTACATCAACTAATATCCTAAACTGAAAGGAAAATTTAAGAATGATATGAGTAGGGTTCATGCTTTAGAATCTTCTAGTGCAAACAATAATAATATGCATATTTGTGACACTAGTGAGAGAGACACACTTCTCTCTCAAGTTAAGGAATTGAGTATTTCCAATGATTAATTAGTAGCTCAAAACCTTAGCTTAGAAACTCACTGATCGCGATCCCCGCAAGAGGAATCGAACGATGCTAATAAAAAATGCAGCGCACGGGTCGTGCGTAGTCGCTTACGGGTCGAACACGAGGAGGCGATCAATTGAGTATCGGTTCTATGGGACTTAGAATGAAAGCCACGCGATAGTCACGGTGATTGGTCGATGAATGGTAGAAAGAGTGTGAACAAGGGGTAAAAGTTCTAGGGCGTGGGGAATCCCCACCATTTGACTAGGGTTAAGGTTAAATAAATAATCGATAGGTTGCCGGGTTCATTGGGACTCATGAGAGGTAGTGTAACCTAAGGGCATTCGCCTATCCCCTACTGTCATGATGCATTATAGGTTATTCCCTTATGTCATGTCCTACTCTCCGCTGTCGCGATGCAATGATAAGCCAACCCAACCTACACTGATGTTGGGGATCTCCGATGCATCGATGTACGTTGGGCGCATTACGCTCGACGAATACCCCCAATCTTCCTCCTGTCCACAGTGACGTTCGGGGATTAGACATACATTGGGAAAGCTCTAATCGGTGCCCGTTGGCGTTCAGTCACACCGATAGTATGGATCATCGTATGGATCGTCGTATGCAACAAGTTAAATATAATGAAGCTACATATGTGACTGCCACAAGCTAAACATAGAAACATAATGAAGCCAACATATGACATGCTACAAGTTATGCATAATGAGCCTAGTATAAGTGACATGCAACATAACATGAATTTGGCATGAAGAAAATAGAGCAATATTACATATATGCATTCTAACATCCTAAATGAAAAATGGCATACTAAGGGGACATTAGCAGCATATGAGTAAAGACATGAAATAACATGACATCTAATATGGCCATTAAACTAACATGGTAAGTTTACTAGTATACATGGCATCTAACAAATGAAATTAAACAAGAACATATATCAATATACTCACATGCATATGACATGGTTGTAAATTAGTACAATATGTGATGTAATGACATAATCATGATTTTACTTAACATGGAATTAACCATATACGTAATTAAAGCATAAAAATGGGCATGTGGACATACTAATATATGGTATCACATATTAACAAGGAGATATTAACAAGGTACAAATTTCATAAGGAAGGACATTTAACTACTAAAACATTGTATACTAACATTTTACATATTACATATTACATACTAACCATGAGGTACTAATATGCTACTAATTTCATAAGGAAAACAGCTAGTTACTAAGATGCTACTAATTCACCAAGGAAGAGCATTTTTCCACTAAACCAAGGCATACAACAATGAGTTCTTTGGCATGCTACTATTTTCATAAGGAGTCACATTTTGCTAATAAACCATGTCATACTACAATAATCTATTTAACATGTTACTAAATTTACATCTTTTAACACGCTACAAATTGAATCATAACACAAGTTAATTCCTACAACCATCACAATATATTAAGGAAGTCACAAGCTATACTTTTAAAGTAAACATATGAAATAACTTGACATACTACTAACTTAACATGCAACCAAGGTGGCATAATTTGTAGGGTGCATATCATTCAACTTACATGCTACATTAATACAAATTTTCATATTACAAATTCAATCACAACCTATTAAGAACAATCCTAAAACTAGCACCCTAACTAGAGTAGTTTTGAATCCTACCTTAATTAACTCCTCCTATCAATTCTTTGGCCCCTCTTCTCCTTGAGGACTTTAAGCTTTTCTTCTCAAGTTCCTTCTCTCTTCAACTTCTTCTTCAAAGATTTTGGGCATAGAATTTATTTGGTCTTGGTGAAATGAGGGCTTGTTTTTCGTATGTAGAAGATGGTTATGGGATATTTTTAATGGAGGTGGTTTGGATGGTGGAAGGGGAGGAGGATGAAGTGGTGGGAGCGGTGGAAAGGGTGGTGCAAAGGGAGGAGGAAGGAGAGGGGGAGAGAGAAGATGAAAGAATGAAAAGAGTTTTCCTTTCTTTTTTCGTCATTTTTGTAATTTTCTCCCTTCCCATCCTCATCACCATACATTAAGTCAAAGGACAAGTGTAATTAGGCATCAGGCAATTAGACACCTAACTAGGTCAGGTGACATCCTAAAGATTATTCAAACAGTTTAATTTATTGAAAATGGAAATACATGATTTATACATGGTACCATTCCAAATACATAGTATTTCATTCAAATACTTCCCTTTTATAATCCAAGTGATGTTTTAAAAATTATTAAAAAATAATTTAGTCATTAGAAAATCATGGAAGATTCATGAAAATACTCAAAAATTTAATACGTGTGAATATGTCCAAAAACGTACTTATACACGTATATTTGGAAACTACATTCTACACACCTTTAAAACAAAGTCCGTCCTTGGACTTTCTAGGTTAAGAGTCTAATTGGAGGTTGCTTAAGCCTAAGGGTCTTCCTACCCACGAAATATTAACACCACTACATCTAGGTTACACGCATACACTAATATCACACACATGCACCACACTTATATATATACATAACACATAGATGTACACTAGAATATAGACTAATATATACATGTGCAACACACATATACTGCTCAACTACAATATATTCCCAACTGATACCCATAATGTACATCATTACATAGTATGACAATACATATCAATTAAGAGATAATATTAATAATTATTCACTACAATATACATATACTTATATCTTAATCCAAGATATATATAATATGGTTAGCACCCAAATCTATTATACATTTGATGAAGATTTTGAATGTTTGTCCTACATGGCAGCCTTTGTTCTACGTGGACAAGCAAAAAATGACTAGGACAAACAAAAAGTGATGACTGTTATGAATGAGGGAGGCCTTTGGCCTCCCCTCCTTCATTACCCACTATCATTAGTCCCCATTACTATGAGTAATGGGGACTCTTGGTCTCCTTGAGGCCTTTCATCTCCTCCCCTATATCAATATATAGAGAACCATGGCCTATGGCCATGGTTACTCATTCCTTTGGCTATGAAACTTTTTCTCTCTATCTCTTAAATCCAATTATCCTATAACACGTTATCAGCACGTGTTCTCCTCTTGAGCACAAATTTTTCAACAAAATTTTCATCCCCTACGCGCAAGGAATATATAATTGCTGCGGCGAGGAATCTATTGGTTGCAGCGTTTGCGGCATCCTCAAGGCGTTCGGGAGCTCGGATTTTTATCTACGGTTCTAATCTACGGTCGTCCCTAGATCATCGATCTAGAGGTAAAATTTTATGTCCCGTAGATTACAATACATGATAATTTTTACATTGTTATAGTACAAGTAAAAATTAAAATGAAAAAAAAAACCCCTACTCTAACCCGCCGCCGCCCCCCCCCCCCCCAGGGGGGGGGGGGCCTCTGTCGCTGACCCGTCGCCGCCCCCCCCCAGTCGGGGGGGGCCTCTGTCGCTGACCCGTCGCCGCCCCCCAGTCGGGGGGGGGGGGGCCTCTGTCGTTGACCCGTCGCCGCCCCCCCAGTCGGGGGGGGCCTCTGTCTCTGAACCGCCACCCCCCCCCCCAGCGGGGGGGTTCCTCCGGCAGCGCCCCCCCCGACGGGGGGGCCGATTCGCAGCGCCCACCCCCCCCCCAGCGGGGGGGGTTCCTCCGGCAGCACCCCCCCCGACGGGGGGGCCGATTCGCAGCGCCCACCCCCCCAGCGGGGGGGGTTCCTCCGGCAGCGCCCCCCCCCCTGACGGGGGGGGGGGCGATTCACAGCGCCCACCCCCCAGCGGGGGGGTTCCTCCGGCAGCACCCCCCCTGACGGGGGGGCCGATTCGCAGCGCCCACCCCCCAGCGGGGGGGTTCCTCCGGCAGCGCCCCCCCCCCCCCTGACGGGGGGGCCAATTCGCAGCGCCCACCCCCCAGCGGGGGGGTTCCTTCGGCAGCGCCCCCCTGACGGGGGGGCCAATTCGCAGCGCCCACCCCCCCAGCGGGGGGGTTCCTCCGACAACGCCCCCCCTGACGGGGGGGACAGGGGGGGCGATCTGCAGCGCCCCCCCCAGCGGGGGGGGTTCCTTTGACCGATCGGCATCGCCTCCCCCCGACGGGGGGGCTCTTCTCTGTCGCCTTCCACCCTTGAGGGGCGGCAAGGGGGGATATTTTACTCTGGCTGCTGCGTGGGGGGGGGGTTTTCTGGCCACCGCCAATGACCCAAATCAGTAACTAATAGGGTGGAGATTATGAGGACAAACTTACGGTTTTGGGGATTATTGGGTTTTCCCCAACCTAAAGTAGGCTAAATTTAATTAAAATTGATAGTTGGGCCAGAAGCCCATTTGTGAGTATCAATAACACAAAATATTTTAATTGGGCCTGCAGCCCCCATTACCTAACGGTCAAAAATTATATTTAGCCTACTAAATAATTGCCTGAAGCCAATTCTTTAACGGGACTCTCCCCTGAGTAAAATCAAAAATAAACTTGTTGACAAATTATTTTATACATCCCTCTTGCATATTATAATCTATGTTTTACTAGGACTCTATTTTTAAAAATATAACTATCTCAAAGATCCTGAGACCGCTCTGCCGTTAGTCATCTAACCTAACGGTGTATGACGTTTCCACGTGGTCTACGAGATATTTATATTTTCTAGTTTCCTTTACAAATATGTTTTGCTTGAGATATATGCGTGGTTGTACATTTTTATGCCAGTAGCATATTTAGAACTGTGTGGATGTTTAAGTAAGTAAAAATGTGTTTTTCGGGATCGGCCATTGAATACCTATTTACATTCCTGCACTTTTATTTTTCTTTTGAGAGAATTTGTAAGTGAGGAAATTTGTATTAAAAGCCAAAGCTCGGTGCAACAGCATATGAAGACGGAGATATAGGGACCCAGTTTGGGTTTCCAAAGTTGT
Organism: Scilla litardierei; assembly: GCA_030789695.1. Taxonomy (NCBI): domain Eukaryota; kingdom Viridiplantae; phylum Streptophyta; class Magnoliopsida; order Asparagales; family Asparagaceae; genus Scilla; species Scilla litardierei. The sequence goes on from CM061142.1 coordinate 374,305,733, forward strand.
ATTTTTCTTTTTTCTCTTATGGACTGTAAACGAACTTTGGACTATGTACTATTTTGGGTATCTTACCGATCTCCGCATTTTTACTTGTTTATTTCTTTGTGCATGAATATTTGAATTTTAATTAATTCATGCTCATTTTAAATTGCGTAGATAAATGGCAAAATTGGCAAGCGTCGATTTCGAAGTCCTTGACTCTGCAGGGACAAATTACCTGAGTTGGCGAGTGGACCTGAAGTTCCACTTGCGTTCGATGGCCCTCCTTGGGTCCATTTTGGCTCCTTCCTCGGCCCCAGCAGCGGCCGACGCTTCTGCTACATCTAGCAGCAGCCCTACAACCACTGTATCCGATGTAGATAAGGCGAAAGCCATAATCTACATTAGGAAACATATAGATCGGACCTTGAAGGCCGAATACTTAACAGTTGAGGACCCAAAGGACCTATGGACAGCGCTGGAAGCACGGTATAAACATCAAATTGATGTTATATTACCACGTGCCAGTTATGAGTGGGAAAACCTCAGACTTCAGGACTATAAGTCCGTCGCTGAGTATAATTCTGCACTTCATAACATCACCTCACGCCTGAAGTTGTGCGGTGAAGAAGTGACAAAACAATGCATGTTGGAAAAAACATATACCTCGTTTCACGAGAAAGATGCAATCCTCATGCAGCAGTATCGTGAACGCAACTTCACGAAATTCTCTGATCTGATCTCATGCCTACTTAGGGCAGAGCAAAATCGAGATTTACTGCTTGCAACTCATAACTTGTGTCCAGCTGGCACTGCCCCAATCCTTGAAGCCCACCATGTTTCTCCCCAGAAGTGGAAAAACAAGAGGAAGCCTAAAAACACTAAAGGGAAAGCGGTAATGAAGCAACCAAGAGGTGCAGCTCCCCAGACAAACAAAAACAATAAAGGAAAAAAGAAACTTCACTTGGAAGTGAAAGAACACCGAGCACGTTTCACTTCCAAAGAAGACCTGGGAGGAAAAATGCCATAGATGCGGCATGACTGGCCATTGGTCCAGAAACTGTTGGATATGGAAGACGTTTGTACACCCTTGTGGGGGATGTACGAGGGAATACGGACCTCGAACGTCGCGTACACGAAGTCATGTACAAAGGGAATCTGTTCCCTTGCGGAGAGGATCTCTGGATGAGTGGGAAAGTCGCATTATATATGCATAAGTGCATGCGACATATGGCTAATAAAGGGGGAATATCTTAAGCTTATGTTGTACCATGCATATGGTACAACTTAAGCTTATAATGTGCCATGTATCATGGTACACCTTAATTAAGTTGTTCCAAAGGAACAACTTACCCTAAAATAACTACCTTGGGGGCTATAAATAAGACCCAAGGGTAAGCCATTTCTTACACCATTTTGCATGAAATTCATGCATGCATCTTCATCCTAGCGAAGCTCTGCAGAAATCCTTTCTCTCCCTCTTATCCAAGTTCTTAATCTAAAGTAAAGATTTAGATTGTGGATTAGTAGCCTTACTCCGTTCGTGAGAAGACTCGATCCGTCGTGGCGAATCCGAAGGCGAAGTTCGTAGACTACCGTGCCGCATACGCAAGCGTAAGTCTAAACTTCATGTTATCGATCCTAACTCTGTTTTGGACAGGATCCTACATTGGTATCGGAGCCATACGGGTTCGCCCCGGAGAAACTATGAACGAGTCGTTGTCTTTTTCACGGATGGGTATCCTACCATTACGGATATGGTAGGAACGCTTCGTGACGGAGAGAACGCAGCGGTTGTTCTTTTCACGTTAGGGTCTTCTGTCATTACGGATATGGCAGGAACTCTCCGTGACGGGAAGAACCGACCGTTCATATCGTCAAACTCGCTCTCTTCATGGATGCTGAGTCTCCATTCATAGGGAATGGGCGCTCTCTTCATGTGGAGCGCGTAGTTTACGAATTTTTGAAGTGGGTTCATTTTTGGCACACGGCCATTGGAGGACAACTACTTCCTCGACGAACGGGTGCTTCACCGGAGAAGAAGGTGGTGGTTATTCCCATCGGGGAAGATGAATTTTTTTTGTGCATGTGCACCATGACCAAATGGGTTATGAAGGCCATGCACCCCCCTCCCCATGCGGAGAGGGTTGGCTACGGCCAATAACCACCGCGGTAACCCCCTCCGGCGGGGGTGTGCGGCCTCCCATGAAAGGGGAAACCGGCCATGGCCAAAGGGCCATGGCCGGTCAAGGCAAAAATACCATGGCCGGGCCATGGCCGGCCGGCCTTGGCCGGCCAGGGCCTGGCCTCCCTGGCCGAGGCCAGGGCAGGGGCCCTGGCCCCGGCCAGGGCCTGGCCGAGGCCAGGGCAGGAGCCCTGGCCCCGGCCAGGGCTTTGCCGCCCTGGCAGAGGCCAGGGCAGCGCCCTGGCCTCAGGCCAGGGCCCGGCCGCCCTGGCCGAGGCCAGGGCAGAGGCCCTGGCCCCGGCCAGGGCCGGGCCGCCCTGGCCGAGGCCAGGGCAGGGGCCCTGGCCCCGGCCAGGGGCCTCTGGCCGAGGCCTGGCCAGGCAGAGGCCTGGCCGGCCTCTGGCCTAGGCCAGGCCAGGCAGAGGCCTGGCCGGCCTCTGGCCTAGGCCAGGCCAGTGGCCAGGCCGGCCCTGGCAGTGGCCAGGGCTGCCGCAGGCCGTCCTTGGCCGGGTGCCGGACTGATCGGCACTGGTCGGGGGAAGTTTCAGACCAATTCGGCAAAGGCCTTGGTCGAACTAGCCCATACGGGGCCAAACGACAGTCGTCTGCATCAAATTTCTCTCATACGGGGGGAAACGCCTGGATCCATACGGGAGCCGGCGACGATAATTTGCAGAAAAATCCCCAAAAAGGGGGATCCGACCTAGGCACGGCTACGGCTCATTCCCGACAAATGGTCAGGAAGTGCCGAATATTTCACTAGTATCATAAGGGTACTAAGTTGAAATATATTTTATTTGAAAAATACGTTTTCATACGTTTTGAAAAATAAGTTTTCAAAAACGCTTTTCCGCTGCAAAGTACTATAAGAGTACTAACATTTGATAAAGTGAGGGAGAAATATTGAAAGTTACTCTAGATGGTGATCGGAAACGTAGTGACCTTTCCGACTCTAGAGTAACATCTTCAATATTTTTCGAAAGTAACTTATCAAATTATGAATATCATTCCAAGTGGGAGTTGATTTTAGAACTATCCATATGGGATATTCTATTATCATTTCAAGTGGGAATTATATTTGAAAAATACGTTTTCAAACTCGTTTTTCCGCTGCTAGTACTATAATAGTACTATTGTTTGATAAGTGATGGGGGAATATTGAAGGTTGTTCTAGATGGTAATTGGAATCAAAGAGACCTTTTCGATTCTAGAACAACATCTTCAATATTTTTCGAAAGTAACTTATCAAATATAATATAATTTCAAGTGGGAGTTATATTTTAAGAATTTTATGCAATATGTTTTTGATCGAACCTTCGGTTTTTATGTCTTTTGCAGCATTTTAAAAGTAAAATGTCTTCCGCTTCAAAGAATATCGTCACTGAGTTAAACAAAGGTGAAAAACTCAACGGCGATAATTACAAACTTTGGTCCATCAAGATACAATACGTTCTAGAGGAGCAAGAAGTGCTCGAAACTCTAAAGAACGTTATGATTGAACCTGAGTTGGGCACTACGGCCCAACACCGACGAGACAAGGAAGCTTTTGATGCTTGGTCTCGGAAGAACAAGATAGCGCGCATTACGTTATTAAGCAGTATGGCTGATGACATAATGCGCATCTTCCGAGAACATGACCTAGCCATGGACATATGGTCCAAGCTAGAGGAGAAGTTCGGTGGCACATCGGTGTCCAAACTTCGCGCCTTAACTATAAAGTTCGATACATATAAGAAACGTCCAGATCATTCCATGGGGAAACATCTGCGACATATGGCGAACCTTATATCAGAGTTAAAGGACGCAGGTCATGTGCTCACAGATGAGCAACAAATCCAAGCAGTCATACGTTCCCTACCAAATGGGTGGGACCAAATGAAGATGCATCTCACTCACAATGAGAGCATCAAGACCTTCAGCGATGTTTCCAAGCACCTCGAATTAGAGGAAGAGCGGCTTGCGGCTGCCAAGCCAAGTGCAGAAGTGCACATGGTTGCTAGTTCCTCACACGGGGGAAAGAAAAGGAAAAATCGTTCGAAGTTCACTAATGAACGTAATAAGCAACCTGAGTCTACCAAGAAACCCAAACATAAGGGTGGGCACAAGAAATGGCACAAGAAGAAAGACTTGAAGAGGATCAAGTGCTTCAAGTGCAACAAGCTCGGTCACTATGCTCGTTCGTGTACGAGTGGAGGCGACGAGGTAACTTGTAAATATACTAGTTACATATGTGTTTCTAGTTCAATATTTCTTGTGGAATCTAATCCATTTTGGATAATTGATTCAGGTGCCACCGACCACATAGCAAGGGACAGACGGTCCTTCGTGGAGTATCACCGGATACCCCAAGGAACGAAGTGGATCTATGTAGGAAACAACACACGTGTTGAAGTGAAAGGCGTTGGGACTTGCAAGCTAGTCTTGGACAACGGCCGCACTCTCCTACTTCATGATGTCCTCTTCGCTCCAGATATTCGAAGGAATATAATTTCTGTGGTTGTATTAATGGGTCTTGGCTATAACTGGTTTTTTCATGATTGTAATGTGGACTTAAGTTGTAATAATACTCTTATTGGTACTGGGTTTGTATTTAAAGGATTTATTGTAATGAGTACAATGTATGATTCCTCATGTAATGAAAATTTCCTTATTGCAAATTCTAAGACTTATGAGTCTGATGTGAATTGTTGGCACGCAAGGCTTGGTCATATTGGACCAACGCGTATGGATAGACTCGCCAAACGTGGTCTTCTATCCAATGTTTCAAAGGTTGAAATGTCGACCTGCGAACATTGCCTTGTGGGGAAATCTTGTCGCAAGCCGTTTGGAACCGGCACAAGGGCCGAGGTTCCATTACAGCTTATCCATTCGGACATATGTGGTCCGATGAATGTCAAGACAAGACGCGGAAAGTCCTATTTCATCACTTTTATTGATGATTTTACCCGATTCGGACATATCTATTTGATATCCCACAAAAGTGAAGCTTTGGCTTGCTTTAAAAACTATATGAGTTTAGTGGAGAATCAATTAGATCGCAAGATTAAGGTCTTGCGAACCGATAGGGGCGGTAAATATCAATCAATAAGTTTTAAGGAACTCTGTGATGAAAAAGGCATAGTACATCAGGTAACTATGCCTTATACTCCTCAACAAAACGGTGTTGCAGAAAGGAGAAATAGGACTTTAATGGAAATGGTCCGTTCAATGATGGCGCAAGCTAACTTGCCAATCACCTTTTGGGGAGATGCATTATTGACGGCCACTTTCATTTTAAACCGTGTACCCTCGAAATCAGTTAGCTCCACTCCTTATGAGTTGTGGAACCAAAGGTCTCCTGACTTAAACATTTTGAAACCTTGGGGTTGTGCATCCTACGCACATATTTCCTCCCATAAGTATGGCAAACTTGGGCCAAGGGGAAGGAAATGTATCTTTATACGATACGCAGAAAACTCCAAAGGTTATGTTTTTGTTAGTCAGGAAGAAAATGGTGGGCTAATTGAGTTTGAGTCGAGGGATGTCACTTTCTTGGAAAACGAGTTTCCAAGACAGGGCGAGATAAGTCAGGACTTATCTCTATTTGAGATTTATGATCAAGAAGGATTACCTCATTCGAGTGGGAGAATTCTTGGTGAAAATGAAAATACGTTTCAACCTTCACCAATGGATTATACGAATGACGATTATCCTATTCCATACGGGAATAATGATCCAAGTGGGAGCAATTCTAACGACATTCCAAGTGGGAGTGATATTAGAATTGATCTAAATTCAAGTCAACAAGGACTTGAAGAATCTCAAATACGACGTAGTAGTCGTACAAGGTTGGCTCCTCTAAGATTTGAGGATGAATTTCGCAAACCTTTATGACTTTACTACAAGAAGATGATGAGCCTGCTACTTTCAAACAGGCCGTATCTTGCCCTGCTAAAGACAAATGGATGGAAGCGATGCAAGAGGAATTAGAATCCATGAAAGTTAACCAAGTCTGGGACTTAGTTGACTTACCCAGAGGACGTAGAGCTATTGGGAACAAATGGGTTCTCAAGATCAAGCATAAGGCTGATGGCTCTATTGACAGATATAAAGCTCGCCTTGTCGCGAAAGGTTTTACGCAACAGGAAGGGATAGACTACGAAGAGACCTTCTCACCTGTTGTTCGTTTTACATCAATTCGCCTGATTCTGGCAATGGTAGCTTGCTTAGACCTCGAATTACATCAAATGGATGTAAAGACTGCTTTTCTCAATGGAGAATTGGACGAGGAGATCTATATGGAACAACCAACAGGGTTTGTAAAAGAAGGAAACGAACATAAGGTTTGTAAACTTCTTAAATCCATATATGGTCTTAAACAATCCTCGAGGCAGTGGTATATACGATTTCAAGAGGTTGTCTTATCAAATGGATTTTCCATGCTTGATGAAGATAACTGTGTATATATCAAGAGGAATAAGAACAAGTATGTTATTATGTCTCTATATGTAGATGACATCTTAATAGCCGGAAATGACAAGGGCTTTGTGATGGATATCAAGGCTTGGCTTTCATCAGTTTTTGAGATGAAAGACATGGGAGAAGCCGCATATATCCTTGGAGTTAAGATTTCAAGGAATCGTTCGAAGAAACTTCTTTCTCTTTCACAGGAGACTTATATAAAGAATGTTCTAGAACGTTTTAATATGCAGGACTGCAAGTCCATTGATACTCCAATAAGCAAGTGCGACAATTTATGTCTGAAATCATGTCCGAAGAACCAAAAAGAGAAGGAGATTATGGAAAAAGTTCCATATTCCAGTGCAGTTGGTAGTCTAATGTACGCTATGATGTGTACAAGACCGGACATCTGTTTTGCCGTTGGAATGGTAAGTCGTTACCAATCCAACCCAGGGCAAGTACACTGGAAAGCGGTTAAGAGGATAATGCGGTATCTCAAAGGAACTGCAGACTTTGCTTTATGCTATCAAGGAGATGCCTTGAGGCTCAAAGGCTACACTGATGCTGATTGGGCGGGTGATCTCGATGAGCGACGATCGACCTCAGGATATGTTTTTCTACTCGGATCTGGTGCAATATCCTGGAGTAGCAAGAAACAATCCTGCATCGCACTTTCAACCATGGAAGCCGAGTTTGTAGCATTTAGCATGGCAGTTCAAGAGGCTGTTTGGCTTAGGAAGTTCTTAGACAGGCTAATTAATGCAAGTGACTCAGGTGCTGTACCTATACACAGCGACAGTCAAGCATCTATAGCCTATGTCAAAGATCCGAAATTCCATTGTAAGACCAAACACATAGATATCCGCTACAAATTTGCAAAAGACTATGATAAGACCAAGAAGGTAGACATAAGGTACATATCTACGCATGAGATGATAGCGGATCCGCTTACAAAGGCGATCCCCAGAGATGTGTTTTACAAACACTTATCATCTCAAGGATTGCGTAAGAGCTGAGTTGTACCAATGTAAATTCCCATGTCTGTAAATGATCAAAATTAATAAAAGAATAAGTTCTTTTTCAAACATTGCATATGAATTTCTTAAGAAATGTTTGTGTACATTTTTGAAATCTCAGCTGAATTGTGTGTATGTCGGACAGATTAAGGTTGGCTCTCTCACATGAGCAACCGCCTTATCTTATCAGATGGATAAGATAGAGATGAGACTAGTTTAAAGTCAAAATCATTAGACGAATGATTTAGAGTCATGACTTAAACAAGATAGTCGAATGAAAGATCTGCATCATATGGATGCTTACAAAAGATCTGAGATCTGTATCACAAGGATATTTGAAAGAGATCTCATAGGATTTTTTCCTATCTGTCTTATGCAGGATGAGAGTCCGTGAATATTTCACGAGTAGTAAGGGGACTCAAAAAGATAGTCACTCTGGTGTCTGATCTTTTCATCCGTACAACATCATTAAGACATACTCTCCCTGGGAAAGGAGTGATGTTGTAATACGTGTTCATACCACGTATGCATTTCGACCACTGAGTTAGTAGCAATAGTGTTTGCTATTATGTGAGACTCAAAGGCCATATGGGTCTTTACTCTTACCCTCAAGGACTCCAATTGGTAACTTTAGATTTGACGAAATGATCGCTATCTTAGCGTGTTACTTATGGGCTATGATAATTCGGCTCGGCGGGGCACGTTAGAAAAGCGAGTCTAGTCAAGATCAGAAGGTTCGCAAGAAGAGGAAGATTGATTTCATATTCGCATTTGGACTTTAATGATTCAAAGCTGGCCAGCCAATTGTAATCCAGATGGGATTCAATTGTTGAATATAAAGTATAAGAAATGTGAAGAAATAATCTAGGGTAAAGCATGCGTTGAACTACTCAACTTTGCACCTTCGAGGTCGTTGTGTATCTCTAACAAGTGCACAACAACAGACTCTACGCGCATGACGGTCGCACGGTCTATTTCTCGGTATGATAGATGAAAGAACTAAGGGAAAGACGTTCTCTTACAATCCCCTCAAGTGTGAGTGGGAGATGTTGGATATGGAAGACGTTTGTACACCCTTGTGGGGGATGTACGAGGGAATACGGACCTCGAACGTCGCGTACACGAAGTCATGTACAAAGGGAATCTGTTCCCTTGTGGAGAGGATCTCTGGATGAGTGGGAAAGTCGCATTATATATGCATAAGTGCATGCGACATATGGCTAATAAAGGGGGAATATCTTAAGCTTATGTTGTACCATGCATATGGTACAACTTAAGCTTATAATGTGCCATGTATCATGGTACACCTTAATTAAGTTGTTCCAAAGGAACAACTTACCCTAAAATAACTACCTTGGGGGCTATAAATAAGACCCAAGGGTAAGCCATTTCTTACACCATTTTGCATGAAATTCATGCATGCATCTTCATCCTAGCGAAGCTCTGCAGAAATCCTTTCTCTCCCTCTTATCCAAGTTCTTAATCTAAAGTAAAGATTTAGATTGTGGATTAGTAGCCTTACTCCGTTCGTGAGAAGACTCGATCCGTCGTGGCGAATCCGAAGGCGAAGTTTGTAGACTACCGTGCCGCATACGCAAGCGTAAGTCTAAACTTCATGTTATCGATCCTAACTCTGTTTTGGACAGGATCCTACAGAAACTGCCGCACTCCTCGCCACCTACAGGATTTATACCAGGCGAGCCAGAAGTCTCGACCTGAGACAAACTTGGCTTGTGTACTGCCGCCAACTGTCTTTACTGCTAAAGACTTCGAGAACGACGACCTGCTCGATTGAGCACTATCTTTTATCTATGCATTTAGAATTCGATGTATCTTCATTTTGCTTTAGTACGATCTTTTATTTTCGAATGTTATCTACATTTTCGCTCAAATAAAATTTTGTTTTTGCTTATATAGATGATGTCTGAGTGCCTAGTGGACAGTGCCTCGACGCACACAATCCTTCGCGATCATTGCTATTTTAATAGCGTAAACAAATATGACGGTCCTGTTATCACAATTTCAGGACTGTCCCAAATAATCGAAGGAACTGGTGAAGCTATTATATTGCTCCCAAATAACACAAGACTTCAAATAAATAATGCATTATTCTCTCCTAAATCAAATAGGAATCTCGTAAGTTTCAAGGATTTCCGTTTAAACGGATATCACTTAGAGACCAGAGATGAAAATAAGGTTGAATATCTAATTGTAACTCGCCAAAAAGATGACCAGATGATCATCTGCGAGCGATTCAAGGGACTCCCGTCGGGTCTCTACCACACATACATTCAACCAGTAGAAGCCAATATGATTGAGCACCAGACATGCCAATCACTGCCAGAGTTCCAACTCTGGCAGAATAGACTTGGTCACCCTGGAACAGCAATGATGCGCCGCATCATCACTGAATCCCGTGGACACAAATTGAAGAACCTGAAGATTCTTTAAAGGGGTGAATTTCCATGTCTCCCTTGTTTCAAGGGAAAACTAATAACGAGACCATCCCTCCTGAAAGTGGGATTAGAGTCTCCTGGTTTCCTTGAGAGAATACATGGCGACATTTGCGGGCCTATTCACCCCGCAAGTGGCCCATTTCGATACTTCATGGTACTGATTGATGCATCAACCAAATGGTCTTATGTGTGCCTCTTGTCCACCCGCAACCTAGCTTTTCCAAAGCTATTGGCACAAATAATAAGGTTGCGTGCTCATTTCTCCGATAACCATATCAAGAAACTACGTCTTGATAATGCAGGAGAATTTACTTCACAAGTCTTCGAAGACTATTGCCGGGCAACGGGTATTGAAGTTGAACATCCGGTAGCACATGTTCACACCCAAAACGGATTAGCTGAGTCTCTTATAAAGAGACTCCAGTGGATAGCACATCCATTGCTTATGCAATCCCAGTTGCCTGTGGATGCTTGGGGGCATGCTATTTTACATGCTGCATCACTTATTAGGATAAGACCCTCTGGAGGTCACACTTTATCCCTGATGCAACTAGCATACGACGCACCTCCAGATATCTCTCTTTTGAGAGTGTTTGGTTGTGCGGTATATGTCCCAATAGCACCACCTCAGAGGACCAAAATGGGTCCTCAGCGTCGTCTCGGTATATATATTGGGTTTGATTCACCCTCTATTATCAGATACCTTGAACCCCTGACGGGTGACGCATTCAAGGCACGTTTTTCAGACTGTGAATTTAATGAGAAAAGTTTTCCAAAACTGGGCACACAGTCTAAGAAGCCAGAAGCTTCTGAGACCATTAGTTGGGACCAGAAGTCTTTGTCCCTTTACGATCCGCGTACTAATCTGTGTGAAGATGAGATACTGAAGATCCTTCACATCCAGAATACAGTACATCTATTACCGGATAAATTCACGGACAACCAGAAGATTGTCCATTCACACGTCCCTGCTGCCAATACGCCAGCTAGGATTGACATCCCCATAGATGGATGCAACCCACCGGCAGCAGATTTGGCTGTACCTCAAATGAAAAGAGGACGCCCACCAGGTTCAAAAGATAAAGTTCCTCGAAAGAGGAAGACTCCTGGTGATACTAAGATTATCCCTCCACAGGATGCTGAGCTCAAACCAGCTACTTCTCCCCTCCTGATTTCCCCAGCAGAGGAAACAATAGGAGAAACATCATTAAATTTTGTACGTACTGGAGAAGTACTGGACAGAAATAGCATAGTCGTCGACGACGATTTTGCGTTCGATATTGTCGTTCACGTCACTGAATATGACGATGACGTCGAACCACGATCTCTAGCGGAATGTAAACACAGAGATGATTGGCCAAAGTGGGACGAGGCAATAAGAGTAGAGCTGGACTCACTCTTGAAACGCAAAGTCTTTGGACCAATAGTCCAAACACCAGTAGGTGTAAAACCTGTGGGCTATAAGTGGGTTTTCATAAGAAAAAGAGATGAAAATAATGTGATCGTTCGCTATAAGGCACGCCTTGTAGCCCAGGGATTTTCCCAAAGACCGGGGATTGATTACGAAGATACGTATTCTCCGGTCATGGATTCGATCACTTTCCTATTATTAATAAGCCTAACTTCTCTGGAAAGCCTAGAAATGCAGCTCATGGACGTTGTGACTGCATATCTATTTGGCGATATAGATAAAAATATCTATATGAGACTCCCTGATGGGTTTAATCTACCCCAAGAGATGAAAGAGATACCTCTGGACGTATTCTCTATAAGGCTACATAGATCATTATATGGTCTAAAACAATCGGGAAAGATGTGGTATAACAGACTTAGTGACTTCCTTGCACAGCAAGGATTCACGAATAACGAAGTCTGCCCTTGTATCTTTATCAAAAGAACGGGAACAGGATTCGTCATCATAGCTGTATATGTAGATGACTTAAATCTCATAGGGTCTCCTGCAGAGATCAAAGAGATATCTGAAAGCCTTAAACATACTTTTGAAATGAAAGACCTAGGCAAAACAAAGTATTGTCTTGGCTTACAGATAGAACACCTAAGAGGTGGAATCCTATTACACCAATCTAATTACACAAAGAAACTTCTACACAAGTTTCATATGGATAAATGTCATCCTTTAGGTACTCATATGGTCGTAAGATCACTAGATGTACAAAAGGACCCCTTCCGGCCATTGGAAGAGGGGGAGGAGATACTGGGTCCTGAAGTACCCTACCTTAGTGCCATTGGAGCACTTCTATATCTGGCTAACTGTACGCGTCCCGATATAGCGTTTACAGTTAATCTTCTAGCCAGACACAGTGCAGCGCCCACAAAGCGCCACTGGAACGGAGTAAAGCATCTTCTACGATACCTTCAGGGTTCCATTGATCTTGGACTTTACTACCAAAGAGGTGCCTCCCCCAAATTGTTTGGTTATGCTGATGCAGGTTATCTCTCTGATCCGCACACGGCAAAATCCCAAACTGGTTTTGTTTTTACCTACGGAGGTACTGCTATCTCCTGGAGATCGGTGAAGCAAACCACAACAGCTACATCATCCAACCATTCAGAGCTCATTGCGATCCACGAAGCAAGCAGAGAGTGTTATTGGCTACGATCCGTCGTCCAACACATTCTTCAATCTACTGGCCTGAAGACCGGTGATTTGGAGCCTACCGTTCTGTTTGAAGATAACGCTGCATGCATTGCTCAACTTCAAAAAGGCTACATCAAGGGCGACAGGACGAAGCACATATCTCCAAAGTTTTTTTGGACACATGAGCTAAAGGAGGACAAGCAGATCGAAGTACAGCAGATACAGTCCTGCAATAACTTAGCTGATCTTTTTACTAAGTCATTGCCCAAATGTATTTTTGTAAAACTTGTAAAGAACATTGGCATGCGACAACTGAAAGACCTGCAAGCCTGAAGCTTGTACGGATCAGGGGGAGTAACCTGTGGGTGCACTCTTTTCCCTTAAGCTGTTGGGGTTTTCCCACTGGGTTTTCCACAGCTAAGGTTTTAATGATGCAAACACTCTTACTCTGGATCCAGAAGTATCCACCCCTCTTTGCCTCTAATGCTGAGACCAAAGTGATGAATGTGTAAGGGGGAGTGTTATGAATGAGGGAGGCCTTTGGCCTCCCCTCCTTCATTACCCACTATCATTAGTCCCCATTACTATGAGTAATGGGGACTCTTGGTCTCCTTGAGGCCTTTCATCTCCTCCCCTATATCAATATATAGAGAACCATGGCCTATGGCCATGGTTACTCATTCCTTTGGCTATGAAACTTTGTCTCTCTATCTCTTAAATCCAATTATCCTATAACAATGACTAAGATAAGTTTTGGTGGGAAATTTGTTGGTGGAAAACAAACTTGTGGGGAAAGTTTTGAATTTTAGGGAAGTCATTGGTGCTTTGAAGTTTGAAGTTGAAAACTAAAATTTTAGGGGGGAAAAGCTCATCCCCAAGAAAATCATCCACCCAAAACCATCAGCTTCCAAAAAATTTGCCCAAAAAAATCATCCGACCAAAAAATAATAATCCATAACCTGTTCTATCCATCGATCCGACCAAGAAGAAGTAAAGATCCAACGATCTATCCATCGATCGGTGCAGGCTCAGGTGGGGTTCAAGTGCAAGTGATGGCTAGGGTTCAAGTGATGGCTTGGGTTCAAATGGAGGCTCAGGCGACGATTGGAGGTGGCGATCCGAACAATAACCCGCTGCCGCTGACTTCACTATACATCGGGGACATTGAGACGACCGTGACGGATGCGCAGCTTTTCATGATGTTCACCTAGGTCGACGAGGTTGTCTCCATCCATGTCTGTCGTGACTTCACCACTCGTCGCTCCCTCAGGTACGCCTACGTCAACTTCACAAATCCCATTGATGGTAACCGAAACTCACAATTTCATATAAATTCTAATTTTTTTGCATTCATCAGTTGATTATATAACTATTGATTTTTGAAATGTTCGATTTTAGAATAAAAATGTTTGATTTTAAGACTATCTTTTACTATTTTACACAGCGGCAAGGGCAATGGAAAGTCTCAACTTTACCCCTCTCAACTTTCCCGTTTGAATTTCATTTTGTTGCCGATATGGGTGGATGATAGGTTTGATCAACTTTCTAACCAATTATGTTGAAATTTTGGAACTTGGAATGCATTTCCTTTCTAAATCATCATTCCGATAATTTGATCTCTCCATTTCATACATAGATGAATAATGAATTATATTACAGAGTGTGCTATAAAGTTTCATGATCAAAATAACAGAAAGCTGTGCATAATGCGTAAAAACACATCCCAGATATATGGCAGCAAAGCTCATGAACTGATGATGATTATATCGAATACATGGACTCTGCATGATGTCTCATGTTAATCCCAATGCTATGCTTTATGAGATTTTGAGTCACTAGCTTAGCTGTATGCCATCATAGTTACAAGTCCAATGGCAGAGCTAGTTATAAAACAGAGTGTAGGTTGGCATCTGAGGCACTACAATCAAAGTGTCCTTAGTTCAGGCGAGTTCACACAAAATTGTAACACAATATTTAGTTTGTTTCTAATGTGAGTACAAATTTTTTTCCAGGTTACGTTGCCTCAAGGGATAGTGCCATTTGTGTTCGCGAGGGAGTACAACTTGCATCCTGAAGTTCTGAGCTCGGCGTAAGTTCATCAAACAATGCATTTGAATCAGAGATTATATTGTTCTCTTATGCATACTTTGTTTATGTTTTACTTTTTGCAGGGTTATATTTGGGATGATTGTGGCATTGCCATTACAATACTCTATTATGTCTTATTGGGTCTGTGAATTTTTCGGAGGCACAATAGATGATTGTGGCATTGCCAGTTACATTGTGTGCTAACTTCATGTAACTGGCAATGCAAGGTGATATTTTGGGTTGGCGTTAAGTAATTTTGTTTCAATATTGCTTAATTTAGGGTTTTTGTGGTTTTTGTGAAATGGGCTTTTGTTAGGATGATGATTTCTTGCAGAAAGTTTGCTCACTTTTATCGGTGTTGAAAATTTTAGGGTTGGTAATTGGAGATGGGTATCTCAGAAGAGGATGATGAAGATGATGATCTTGAATCCTATAGTCAGAGCTTTCGGCCTCGGGCATATTGTACCATGGCCTCTATGAAATTTTCTAAGGGCAGCTTCGTTGTCAATGCTTCAGTTGAGGTTAAGTTTTTTCTGTTGTTCTTGATGTATTCATTAGTTTTAAATATGCTATTTTAAATCTGCAGTTGTAGGTTATTCTAAATTCCTAATTGGTTATTGATTTGAAGTCAGTTCATTTGAAATGGGAACAATCTAATTTCAGTCAATTTTTCTCCAAAGGGTTTTGTCCGATTGCAGAGCAGATGTCATTGGTAGGGAATTTTGCACTAGATTTTGAGGCAGAAGCAGTTTTTGATCAGGAGTTCATTAAGGTATATGCTCATGATGTTCATTTTGATTTTTAAGATTAGTTGGTGTCTAGCATGGGATAATGGCTGAATTTTTTTCTTATGTAAATGTTGAACATAATGGCTAAGTTGGTACCAGCTCTCATATTCTGAGAAGAAGATTCATGATCAATATACTTTCAGTTCATTCTTTTATTCTATCATTCAAAAATGACAACAACTGGCACATTGATGAATGATACTCTCAAATTTTAGGGATTATTAAGATTGATTTGTTTGAAATTAAGGTGATGGTGATGTTTGAAGCGCTGCAAGCCAATGGAATCTTGTTTATTGAGGTTTGCCCTACGTAAAATTCTGAAGAAATTATCAGAGCCACATTGCAGCAGGGCAAGGCATAATATATATGTATCTTTCTCTCTACTCACTTTCAAGGATTTTTCCATTAAGACTTGGGTATTATCTAGAGCATTTTTTTCAATTAATCTTCTATTTGGTTGTCAAATTCATATTTATTACTGTCCCATTGGGCCTTTGCATTTGGGCATTATGGCATGTTTCATTCTTATAAGAGCTCAGAAGAACCACGTGTCTTAACCCTTGGAGTGGAGCGACTACAAGGCTATGCCATTCACACAATGTGTGTGATTTCTAATTCTCTTCCCAGATTCATCAAACTAACATGCAGCCCTAGGTGGCAATGTGGATAGCTCATAAATGGGTATCAACTGTTAAAGTCTTAATGTGTTTAATTGTTCAGGTAATCAATGAGACCCTTCGATTGGCCAACATTATCAGTGGAGTTTTCAGGCGAGCTACAGCTGACATCCATATTAATGGTAATACAGATAAAGTCATTGATCATTCTCAGTTATGCATGCTATAGAGATTAAATTTATGCAGGTGAATCAAATTGTTGCGAAGGTACAAATTAATGGTAATAAAGATAATATATAATGGATGATATATGCTTTATGTCAAGAGCTTTTATGAATTCTCGATTTGGTTGGATCGGGTTCTCTACGTATAGGTTACAACAAATTTTATTTCACTTTAAAATTAATAAAACTTATGTGGATTTGCATTGAAGGGGAACCGGAACTCTTAAGGATATGCTTGCACATAAAGTCATTGATCATTCTCAGTTATGCATGCTATGTGGAATTTCTGATAAAGTATTACTCATACCCTTCTGGAATGCAATTTGACCTATATTATTGTCTGTCATACACAATATAAGGATTTTTTAATTTCCATCATGTTTGACAACACTTCAAGCTAAGTTGAAGAAGCAATCTATTCAGATTAAGTAGTATCTTACTATGATGGCTATAATTTGGCAAATCCGGTTTATGTGATTTTTTTTCTTTTTGTTTTGTTTTGGGTGGGGTTTTGTGTGTGTTCAAAACATTGAGGTATATGACCGAATTTCAGTAATTTCAAAGAATTGGGTCCCTAAAAAGATTTCGTATAATTGAATTCTAGAATGTAAGTCTTCTAAAGGATTTTCACAGCTGGTTTTAAAAAGTATTGAGTTTTTTTGGATATGAGTTCATGTTAGAGTTAACTCATATGACAATGTTGGGATCGTAACATATTAGTGTATGTGCAAAAATATAACACCACCTTTAAGTGAGGAGATGTGCAAGAATCATCTAAGATGGAACATGTTTAATGTCGGTTGATGAGCTCACGGGTCTGGAGTGATTGGATTTATCTGAAGTAGCAGCTATTAATCGGGGTAGACCAAATGAACATGGCTGAATGTTGTAAAAGACGGCATGTTACAACCTTCAGCCATTAAGGTCTGTCAGGCAATGTTAAACATGATTTAATGGCTAAAGGTTGTAACAGTATATTACATGCGCAGTTTAAAAACGAAATGTATGTTTAAATCCTGTTTAACATTGCAAAGTAAATATACAGGCTGAAAAGATGAGGACATATAAATATACATGCTGAAAAGCTAACAAATGTATGTTTACATTGCAATACTTTGCAATACTTTGAATGGTATGTTTAAAGCTCAGTTGAAAAACAAATGTATGTTTAACATGCTTAGTTTAAAAACAATTGTATGTTTACATGCTCAGTTTGGCCATTCTTGAAAAAAATCCATGGTTCTTTCAGCTTAAACCACATAAACAAATATAAAAAATATCAAATTTGGCTCCACCCTCACTTGGCTTAACCCAAAACTAGCTCTGGGTGTCTTCATTACTGTTTTTATTTCAGCATGTTATGCCAATAATCAATATTTCATTCAAACTGCATTAGCGAGCAATTGTGATTCTCTTGCTTAATCTTTAGTTCACAATTGTTACACTAGGTGAAGGAAGTGTATGATGGTTTGGGGTTTCATTTAGCAAGAAATTCTCCTTGGCAATATACAATGATTACTAAGAAAATTTCCCTGGCAATATACGAGGTAAACCAGTTTTTTGTAATTGTCAAGGATTTGTGATTTATGTTAAACTTGGCATCCCGGAATCTCTCTCTCTCTCTCTCTCTCTCTCTCTCTCTCTCTCTCTCTCTCTCTCTCTCTCTCTCTCTCTCTCTCTCTCTCTCTCTGTGTGTGTGTGTGTGTGTGTGTGTGTGTGTGTGTGTACCATTGTATGTTGATATCAAAATTGTGATATTAGTGTACTGGAAATTATGAAGCTCACATGATTGATTCAAAGTAGCATCTTTTTTGTATTGTTGTGAAATGCAGTTATAATGAATTCTGAAAACATGTTCATTTTTGTCTACCATTGAGAACATAGGCACTTCTCAAGTGAAGATGGAAAATGCTATCTTCGTTGCTTCCATTTCAGTTACCTTCATTTCTGTTCATTGGTTTTGTTTCTTTACGAGCTCAGGTAAATGTATCCTACAAATCCATAACATAACATTGTGTAGACAACCTCTACAATATACGAATGATTGACAGGTATCCAGAACATAAATGTATCACATAACCGCTGACTTATTTTCTTTGTTTGGGATGGATTGACGGGTAGCCCGCACATGTATACTTGCATGCTCAGACATCGAAAGAAGGCGCTTTTCAAGACAAAGAGGGAGAATGTTGTTGTCCTTCCATCAATTGTTACAGTTATCTTCGTTGTATTATTTGAAGATGTTTCATTGAAATTCGATGATGGTTCTGCAACAGTGGTTGTTTTGATGTTTTCTAAACCGAGTTAGTTTGCAAGTGCTATTTGGTAGAACCGTGAATATATTCTAAAAATTTGATTCGCAATGAAGGTTATTTTGATTGTTAGAGAATGTTATTTTAAAATTGCTAAATGGGTGTTAACATATTGTTTTAGCTTCTTATCTTTGATATGCGAAAAATCATCTTTTTAAATGTCATCTTTCGATATATTTTTATTTATTCAATAGCCCTCTTTTAAGTATGCTATTAGTTTTCTGATCAAAAAGACCGATGCATCTCTGGCTTTAAGTTGTTGTTTTGCTGGCATGGATTCAATTTTGTATTAAGTTTGTCATGCTTTATCCGTATATTAGGTTTCATCTTCATATGTTCAGTGATCAGGGAAGTTCATTGCACAAAATGGAGGTTATTCTTTAGTAATCTAAGTTCCAAGCAATTGCTGATGATATTTCATGACCGTAGTTTTTGAGATCAGTTTAAAATTGGATCCATCGTGTAACTTTCTGAGACATAGTTTTCTAACATTAAAATCTGTAAAAATAAAAGGGCCATCAGTCTGTGCCATTATAATTAGTGTAGTGTTTAAATCCGGGTTTGAAATCTCGGCTGGTATCAATATGAATTGGTATATATATGTATCTGTTTTTCAGGATGCAACGATAGTACAAGCATACAGATAAATCATGCCATCATACTATCTTGACAATCTAAAGACGCTTATTATACATATATATCAATAACATGATGACGTTAACATCGAGAACATCAAATAGACTTTTGCAGAATATGATTATTCATTCCAATTGCAAGTTACAACTTTGCTCAAGTCTTTATTATTTTTCGACGTCAGGCTATATTCATATATTTATGATTTAAATTGACCGAAGAAACTATCTAATTTTTTTAAAATGATATATTTATGAACATACAGGAATTGTTCCCATGATATATCTATAAGTATTGTTGTTTCTTTAAAATTAATGGATCCAAGATTTTGAGGGGATGATATTTTAAATAAATAGTGTCCTTATGGTACATGTTAAATCGAGAGAGAAGCAAATTTTGGGGAACTAAAATTTTTTTGGGAATTAAATAGTAATAATAATGCTTAGATTTTGTGGGAAACTAAGATTTTGAGGGGGGAATACCATACATGAACCGTGCCCTACGGGCACAGGTAATGACTAGTATACATACAACTATTCATTGCTTACAATAATGTATGATCATATATCAATCGTATGTCGAATATTAAGGCATCTCCATTTATACCAAATATTAGGTCATATATTAATAGTATACCAACATACCAATACACACTCTCTATTTGCAAAGATATATGCATATGTGCCCACATCCAATATTTACCTACGTAGTTCTATATTTATCCATCTATATACCTATACAAGTATACATACATACAAGCAACCAACTATTCATATATATTACACAGAATATATTCAATGCAGTACATATATATAGACAAACACACACACACACACACACACACACACACACACACATTCATAACCATATATTACTATAGTACAAGAAATACCCCCAATACAATATACACACACATGTATACACAAGACATATCCATATACATATAGATCTTATTCACACGTTATAAATACATTCCTATCTTCATATCATACATATATCTTCACACAATACACATATCTTCACATAAGATCCAAGTGCTTGTCATACCTGCCACTATGTGCATTCTTGCTTGTGCAAACCTAAAGGGCATTACACGTAGAAATTATGCGATGTGCCACTCCCACAAAAGCATCAATCAGGAGAGCCATTACTGATTCTTCCTTCCCTGGACTACCGAATTGCACATCCCATTATCCTTCTTCATTGCATTACTCAAGAGTGTGTCACCTAAGGTGAGGGTTTTGGATTTCAGGGTTAGGTTTGAGAATTAAAATTTTGGAAATATCAATTAAAAGTAAAGAATGATTAGATCACTCTCTAGACATGCGGTTCGTAATTTTGTTTTTAATATAAACTAAAAAACCGACCAAATAATTTTTATGATTTCAATATTATATGAAATATTAAAAATTAGTCATACAATAAAATAACCTACATATAATAAAAAAGCAAGTTGTAATTTAAATTTATGATCTAATTATATGAAATACTATATTCATTTAAAATTATTATGCCACTGATTTTCAAATTTAGATAAAGATCCATCCAAATTTACACGAAAAAACATATGCGTGTAGGGTTTATTGTGCATGTACACATGTGCTAGAAAATTACCTGTGCATGTGCACAGTTTACCCTTTCAAGATTTTTTTTGGAATTATTTTTCTTGGGGTTGTACACTTCATGGAAGATCAACATACCAAAAAATCAAGTGATTCCAATACTTGTTGAGCCTTCATCTACCCCTTACAATTTCAACGGTTTTTCAGCAAGTTTTCATATCTTTGAAGTTGTAAAGGTTAGATGTTGGCTCAAAAAGTATTGGAATCACTTGATTTTTTGTATGTTAACCATTCATGAGGTGAACAACAAGTTTATGAAAAAATTTCAAAAAATGGAAAATGGGGGAAACTGTGCACATGCAAATGTAATTTTCCCGCGCATGTGTACGTGCACGTTAAGCCCATATATATTTATGTATGCATGCATGTGTGCATGTATGTATATATATTCAATTCTAAATTAATCTCTTTTGAAGATCAATTATTTGCACAACAATCATAAGCAGCAACATGTTCGTAAAACGTATGGTAGGATTATAAAATTTAATGAATGCTTAACTCCAAAATTCATAGTTGCATAGAAATCATAAAATAAGTGGAAGTAATTTAGTTGCTGCAAAACAATCTTGATAGAACATCTTTTAAATGCTCATAAGCATATTGATAACAAAGATCTCTAGATCTCAATGGTGGTGAATTTTTACATAATGTTTTTTTCAATTTGCACGTCATCGGAGCAAAAGGGAGGCCCCTACACATCAACTATCATCCGAGAAATCCTACTCCCAGAAAGAGTCTCCATCTACAATATGATGAGATCCATAAGATAATAAATACATCTAATGTATTCTATTATAAATGGAATTTGTATTATGAGTTGATCTGGAAAAATACATAACTTGGAGACCCCATCTCTCTGGCGGCCAAGCCCACACCCTAATTGAATCTGTCTTGCTTCACTTAGCCAACAATATGTTTGTTATGTGGGCCTCAGCCCACAACCTTGTTAGATTTGTATTGCTTTAATAAGCCAAATGTGTTTGTGATGGAAATTCACATAATATTATTAATCCTAGAATTGCTTCTTATTATAATAGAAGATTGTTATTTGGAAAAAAAATGGTAGTATTCTGTAAGTATTTGTTAAAAATTAGCTTTGTTTTTTTTTTGAAAATGTCTGCATTTGTTTTCGTAAAAACTAGTCGACGACTAGTCAAGACACTTTGGGGTGGGGTTGGTTCATACAGTAGAGTTCGTAAGTGTTGCTTTAGCATATTACGGCTACATCCATACCACACAAATGGAGGCAAGTATCTTGGCCATTTTCCAAGTTAGGGATGGCAAGAAGCGTCACTGTAAACCCCCGGTGATATGGTGCATAAAGAACATTATACTTACTCGGACATGGACTTATTCACTAACACTGATAACTGAAAAATACTCAACCTGCAAACCATCATGGCTTTAATGAAATGCAAAACATATGTCAACTTTCAGCATTCTCATATTCTTAAGCTATGCATTTGTTTTCTTATATGTTCTGACCCCTCTTGTTTTCATTTTTCCAAGTTATTACTTTTATTACTTTAAAATCTTACTGAGCTATCTCCCTGACATATATTTAAATTGAATTTATGAAATATAAGTTAGGTTCAGGGTCAGAGTACGTCGAAGACTCAGCTTTTGAGGATCCTATCCTGGAGGTGGACCCAGTTGATCAGAGCTACGAGGACGTTGTGGTTCTTTTCACTGAAAACTGGAGAGTTTCTATAGTTTTTATTTATTAAGTCGCATTTGTTGCTTCAGTTGTGTTTGGTTTTCAGTATCAGTTGCAGGGCCATGCTTGGCCTTACTTTATTTGTGTACTCTGTTTTGAACGCTGGAATAAAATGTAATAATTATTTATGTTGTTTCTGTTGCTTTGTGTACAAGAACCTAGATTGCTACAAAACGCTTATTGTGCTTAAGTCAAAGAATAAAGGAAAAAAAGTACTTCTTCTTTGCTTTAAGCACATGCAGACCCGCTCATGTTCTCGCTCCGAAGTACAATGGGAAGCGGGGCGTGCCAAATCATGATAAAGTGTCTTCTAAATGCTCACAAGCATATCGACAACAAAGATCTCCAAATCTCAATGGTGATTAATTTTTACACAAATTTTTTGTCAATTTGAACGTCCTCAGAGCATAAGGGAGGCCCCTACTTATAAACTATCATCCTTGAAATCCTACTCCCAGAAATAGCCACCATTTACAGTATGATGAGATCCATAGTATAGTAAATACATCTTTTTCTATTAGAAATGGAATTTGTATTATTAGTTGATTTGGCAAAAGACATAACTTGGAGACCCCCTCTCTCGGTCGATCAAGCCCACACCCTTATTGAATCTGTCCTTCTTCACTTAGCCAATAATATGTTTGTTATGTGGGACTATGCTCACAGCCTTGTTGGATTTGTATTGCTTCAACAAGCCAACTGTGTGTTTGTGATTGAAATTCACATAATATTATTAATGTTGGCATTGCTTCTTATTATATAATAAGATTGTTATTTGGGAAAAAATGGTAGTATTCTGTAAGTATTTTGGTAAAAATTAGCTTTGTTTTTTCTGAAAATGTCTCCCTTTGTTTTTGTAAAAACTAGTCGACGACTAGTCAAGACACTTTGGGGTGTGGTTTGTTCATGTAGTAGAGTTCGTAAGTGTGGCTTGAGCATTTACGGCTACCTCCTTACCACATTAATGGATACAAGTATCTTGGCCATTTTCCAGGTTATGGATGGGAAGAAGAGTCATTATAAACCTCTGATTATATGGTTCATCAAGAACATTATACTTGCACGAATATGGACTTATTCACTAACACTGATAACTGAAAAATACTCAACCTGCAAACCATCATAGCTTCAATGAAATGCAAAACATATGTTAACTTTCAGCATGCTCATATTCTTATGCTATGCATATGTTTTCTTATATATTCTGTCGCACTCTTGTTTTCATTTTTCCAAGTTGTTACTTTTATTATTTCAAAATCTTGCCGAGCTATCTCGCTGACATATATTTCAAATAAATTTATGAAATATATCTTAGGTTCTGGGTCAGAGTACATTGAAGACCCGGCTTTTGAGGATCATATCCTGGAGGTGAACCCAGCTGATCAGAGCTACAAGGACGCTGAGGTTCTTCTCGCTGAAGACTAGAGAGTTGATGGAGTTTTTATTTATTTAGTCGTATTTTTTAATTCAGATGTGTTTGGTTTTCAGTATCAGTTGTACAGCCATGCTTAGCCTTACTTAATTTTTGTACTCTGTTTTGAACGTTGGACCAAAATTTAATAATTATTTATGTTGTTTCTGATGCTTTGTGTGCAAGAACCTAGATTGCTACAAAACGTTTATTGTGCTTAAGTCAAATAAGAAAGGATAAAAGTACTTCTTCTTTGCTTTAAGCACATGCGGACCCGCTCTCAAGTCCTCGCTCTCATGTACAATGGGAAGTGGGGTGTCACAAATCTTGATAGAACGTCTTTTAAATGTCTACAAGCATATCGACAACAAAGATCTCTAGATCTCAATTGTGGTTAATTTTACACAACTTTTTTGTCAATTTGAACGTCCTCCGAGCATAAGGGAGGCCCATACTTATCAACTATCATCCTAGAAATCATACTTCCAGAAATAGTCTCCATCTACAGTGTGATGAGATCCATAGGATAGTAAATACATCTTATTTATTCTATTAGAAATGGAATTTGTATTATGAGTTGATCTGGAAAAATACATAACTTGGAGACCCCATCTCTCGGTCGGCCAAGCCCACACCCTTATTGAATATGTCTTGCTTCACTTAGCCAATAATATGTTTGTTACGTGGGACTATGCTCACAACCTTGCTCACAACCTTGCTGGATTTGTATTGCTTCAACAAGCCAACTGTGTGTTTGTGATTGAAATTCACATAATATTATCAATGCTGGCATTGCTTGTTATTATAATATAAGATTGTTATTTGGAAAAAATGGTAGTATTCTGTAAATATTTTCGTAAAAATTTGCCTTGTTTTTCCTGAAAATGTCTGCCTCTGTTTTCATAAAAACTAGTAGTTGACTAGTTGAGACACTTTGGGGTGGGGTTGGTTCATGTAGTAGAATTCGTAAATGTGGCTTGAGCATCTTACGGCTACCTCCTTACCACATTAATGGATGCAAGTATCTTGGCCATTTTCCAGGTTATGGATGGGAAGAAGAGTCATTATAAACCTCTGATTATATGGTTCATCAAGAACATTATACTTGCACGAATATGGACTTATTCACTAACACTGATAACTGAAAAATACTCAACCTGCAAACCATC
Source organism: Scilla litardierei (assembly GCA_030789695.1). Lineage (NCBI taxonomy): Eukaryota > Viridiplantae > Streptophyta > Magnoliopsida > Asparagales > Asparagaceae > Scilla > Scilla litardierei. The sequence continues at coordinate 374,330,983 of CM061142.1, forward strand.
ATAGCTTCAATGAAATGCAAAACATATGTTAACTTTCAGCATGCTCATATTCTTATGCTATGCATATGTTTTCTTATATATTCTGTCGCACTCTTGTTTTCATTTTTCCAAGTTGTTACTTTTATTATTTCAAAATCTTGCCGAGCTATCTCGCTGACATATATTTCAAATAAATTTATGAAATATATCTTAGGTTCTGGGTCAGAGTACGTTGAAGACCCGGCTTTTGAGGATCCTATCCTGGAGGTGAACCCAGCTGATCAGAGCTACAAGGACGCTGAGGTTCTTCTCGTTAAAGACTAGAGAGTTGATGGAGTTTTTATTTATTTAGTCGTATTTTTTGCTTCAGATGTGTTTGGTTTTCAGTATCAGTTGTATGGACATGCTTAGCCTTGCTTAATTTTTGTACTCTATTTTGAACGTTGAAATAAAATTTAATAATTATTTATGTTGTTTCTGATGCTTTGTGTGCAAGAACATAGATTGCTACAAAACGCTTATTGGGCTTAAGTCAAATAAGAAAGGAAAAAAGCACTTCTTCTTTGCTTTAAGCACATGCGGACCCGCTCACATTCTCGCTCCCATGTACAATGGGAAGCGGGGCGTCACAAATCTTGATAGAACGTCTTCAAAATGTCTACAAGCATATCGACAACAAAGATATCTAGATCTCAATTGTGGTTAATTTTTACACAATTTTTTTGTCAATTTGAACGTCCTCCGAGCATGAGGGAGGCCCCTACTTATCAAATATCATCCTAGAAATCCTACTTCCAGAAATAGTCTCCATCTACAGTGTGATGAGATCCATAGGATAGTAAATACATCTTATGTATTCTATTAGAAATGGAATTTGCATTATGAGTTGATCTGGCAAAAGACATAACTTTGAGACCCCATCTCTCGGTCGGCCAAGCCCACACCCTTATTGACTCTGTCTTGCTTCACTTAGCCAATAATATGTTTGTTACGTGGGACTATGCTCACAACCTTGTTGGATTTGAATTGCTTCAACAAGCCAACTGTGTGTTTGTGATTGAAATTCACATAATATTATTAATGCTGGCATTGCTTCTTATTATAATAGCAGATTGTTATTTGGAATAAAAATGATAGTACTCTGTAAGTATTTACTTAAAAATTAGCTTTGTTTTTTTTTGAAAATGTCTCCCTCTGTTTTCGTAAAAACTAGTCGACGACTAGTCAAGACACTTTGGGCTGGGGTTGGTTCAGATAGTAGAGTTCATACTTGTGGCTTGAGCATCTTACGGCTACCTCCATACCACACTAATGGAGGCAAGTATCTTGGTCATTTTCCAGGTTAGGGATGGCAAGACGCGTCATGGTAAACCTCCGATGATTTGGTGCATCAAGAACATTATACTTACTCGAACATGGACTATTCACTAATGCTGATAACTGAAAAATACTCAACCTACAAACCATCATGGCTTTAATGAAATTAATGACATATGTTAACTTTCTGCATGCTCATATTCTTATGCTATGTATATGTTTTCTTATATGTTCTGACGCCCTCTTGTTTTCATTTTTCCAAGTTATTACTTTTATTACTTTAAAATTTTGCCGAGCTATCTCGCTGATATATATTTCAAATGAATTTATGAAATTTATGTTAGGTTCAGGGTCATAGTACGTTGAAGACCCGGCTTTTGAGGATCCTATCCTAGAGGTGGAACCAGCTGATCAGAGCTACAAGGTGCTGAGGTTCTTCTCGCTGAAGACTAGAGAGTTACTGGAGTTTTTATTTATTTAGTCGTATTTTTTGCTTCTGGTGTGTTTTGTTTTCAGTATCAGTTGTACGGTCATGATTAGCCTTACTTTATTTGTGTAATCTATTTTGAACACTGGAATAAAATGTAATAATTATTTATGCTGTTTCTGATGCTTTATGTGCAAGAACCTAGATTGCTACAAAACGCAATCTGTGCTTAAGTCAAAGAAGAAAGGGAAAAAGCGTACATCTTCTTTGCTTTAAGCACATGCGAACCCGCTCACTTTCTCGCTCCCAAGTACAAGGGGAAGCAGGGCGTGAGAAATCCTGATATAACATCTTCTAAATGCCCACAAGCATATCGAGAACAAAGATTTCTAGATTTCTAGATCTCAATGGTGGTTAGTTTTTACACGAATTATTTGTCAAATTGCACGTCCTCGGAGCATAGGGGAGGCCCCTACTTATCAACTATCATCCTAGAAATCCTACTCCCAGAAATAGTCTCCATTTACAGTATGATGAGATCCATAGGATTGTAAATACATCTTATGTATTCTATTAGAAATCTAATTTGTATTATGAGTTGATCTGGCAAAATACCTAACTTGGAGACCCCATCTCTCTGTCGGCCAAGCATATACCCTTATTGAATCTGTCTTGCTTCACTTAGCAAACAATATGTTTGTAACGTGGGCCTAAGCCCACAATCATGTTGGATTTGTATTGCTTCAACATGCCACCTGTGTGTCTGTGATTGAAATTCATATAATATTATTAATGCTGGCATTGCTTCTTATGATAATAGAAGATTGTTATTTGGGAAAAAAAAATGGTAGTATTCTGTAAGTATTTTCGTAAAAATTAGCTTTGTTTTTTTCTGAAAATGGCTACCTCTATTTTCGTAAAAAGTAGTTAATGACTAGTTAAGACACTTTGGGGTGGGGTGTGTTCATGTAGTAGAGTTCATAAGTGTGGCTTGAGTATCTTATGGCGAGCTACATACCACACTAATGGAGGCAAGTATCTTGGCCATTTTCCAGGTTAGGGATGGCAAGAAGCATCACGGTAAATCTCCGATGATATGGTGCATCAAGAACATTATACTTACTCGGACATGGACTTATTCACTAACACTAAGAACTGAAAAATACGCAATCAGCAAACCATCATGGCTTTAATGAAATACAAAACATATGTTAACTTTCAGCATGCTTATATTCTTATGCTATGCATATGTTTTCTTATATGTTCTGACACCTTCTTACTTTCATTTTTCCAAGTTATTACTTTTATTACTTTAAAATCTTGCCGAGCTATCTACTGACAACCATTTCAAATGAATTTATGAAATATATCTTAGGCTCAGGGTCAGAGTACGTTGAAGACCCAGCTTTTGAGGATCCTATACTAGAGGTGGACCCAGCTGATCAGAGAAACAAGGACGATGAGGTTCTTCTCGCTGAAGACTAGAGAGTTGCTGCAGTTTTTATTTACTTAGTCGTATTTTTTGCTTCAGGTGTGTTTGGTTTTCATATTAGTTGTACGGCCATGATTGGCGTTACTTTATTTGTGTACTCTGTTTTGAACGCTGGAATAAAATGTAATAATTATTTATGCTGGTTCTGATCATTTGTGTGCAAGAACCTAGATTGCTACAAAACGCTTATTATGGTTGAGTCAAAGAAGAAGGAATAAAAAGTACATCTTCTTTACTTTAAGCACAAGCGGACCCACTCACGTTCTCGCTTCCAATTACAATGGGAAGCGGGGCGTGACAAATCTTGATAGAACGTCTTCTAAATGCTCACAAGCATACCGACAACAAAGATCTCTAGATCAACTACTACAAAAGGACCTTTAATATCACACCTTTAACAGCGCTTGCCAATTATAAGCGCTGTTAATTAGAGGCTCAGAAAATACACAACGCTTCTTTCTGTAAGCGCTATTAAAGTTCAGACAATAGACATTGCTTCTTTCTGCAAGCGCTGTTAAAAGTCAGACAATAGACATCGCTTTTTTCTGCTAGCGCTATTTATTAGAGGCGTATATAATACACAGCGCTTCTGTCTGCAAGCACTGTTAAAGGTCAGATAATAGACATCGCTTCTTTCTACAAGCGTTGTTAAAGGTCAGATAATAGATATCACTTCTTTAGTACAAGCGCTTTTAAAGATCCACCATAGACATCGCTTGTATTAAACAAGCGTTGTCTGTCTATCTGGGTATCTGGGACCTTAGACATCGCCTGTTTAGTGTAAGCGCTGTTAAAGGTACCAATAGACAGCGCTTTTTTAATACAAGCGCTGTTAAAGGTACTAATAGACAGCGCTTGTTTAATACAAGCGCTGTTAAAGGTGGTGTATTATACATTAACATTCACACATCAAATTTCATTAGTTTTACACAAGCCATGGCTTTCACAGCCCGCAACCTCTCTCAGCGCGTGATTAATTTTTTCGGAGAAATTTTCAGCCCGCTCTCATGCCCTTCCATCTTCCATCTTCCCTCTTTGTGTGCTCTTCCCTCTTCGTGCGCTCAATTCAAGCAATCGACCGACTCGAATAACCACCGAAAATTTTCTCCGAACCAAGCAATCGACCAATCGAGTACGATCGACCAAGGTGACCCTCTTCCCTCTTCGTGCGCTCAATGGATCGAACCAATCGACCGAAACTCAGAAAAATTCTGCGTCTTCTCTCTTCGTGTGATCGATTAAGGGGTTTGATTCTTCGTTGACGTTGCCGCCGCTCAAGAATCATCCGCTGCTCTTGGAAAAAGGTTAGGGTTTGTTTCTTGTATCCTCGACATTGATTAAGGGGTTTGATTCTTCGTGTGATCGAAGTTCTTCATTTACAAAAGTGGCCATGTAAAAAAGATTTTATTTCTTGTGCAAGCTTATGCATTTTCTGGTATTATTTAGTTCACCATCCTGGTAGGTTGGCTACAATGATAATCAACGTTAAGGACTGTTTGGTTACTTCTATAGATTTTTTTAGGTGGCTAGTTTATCAGTTTCTTATTTCCCTCCCTTAATGGAGATAAATTATCTCCATATGTTGTTATGCAGCTATGTTCTTACATTTTTCTTTCTTTCTCTTAGATACGAAATTTCTCTTTGATAAATTTTCACGTCCAGTGTTTATCAACTGTGATATTCCATTAGCATGGCCTTTTTTATTAGAGTTTCATTAATGTGTGAATCAGAAACTCAACGAGAGAATCTTCTGTCTATTGGAGAAAGAAGATGGTAGAAAGCTAAAGTAGCAGTCAACTTTCTTTTTTTAAATTGATAGTGAACTGAAGTTGGCGATTGTTATTGATAATATGATAGTTACATTGTTGGTGCTGAAACATAGGTCAATTGCACGAGGACCTTTTAGTGGTGCATGACAGAGTTTAGTGTAATGCTCTTTCAGCTTGATTTAATTTTCAACTGCAAATTTAATCTGCTGGCAAGAGTTTACCCTTAACCACCTTTCCTTTTATATCAACACATTATGATGTTTAGACATATCTGCATTATGTTGGAAGCAGGAGCATAAAGGGGATAGCGATCTTACGTTGAATTTCCCTACATTTTTCAGATTACCCTTCGCCATTAACTTCATTAGATGCAATATGTAGTGGAGCTGATTTTGCCGTACGCTAGATATCACTTCATGTTTATTTACTATCTTATTCACCTCTTAAGATTACTAGCACATGCTTGTACTCCATTTAATTGAGACTTGTATATTCAATCAGTCAGATGATTAGGAGTCAGGGTTTCGATGTGCTTATTTCTTGATGTTGTACTGAATGGCATAGGATTTCAGCGACCCGGAAATTCATTAACGATTTGTTTTGCTAATGATAATGTTTACTACAAGCAATATGCAAGTGAGGGCGTTGGGGGAATCGGCATGATTTACAACTAGGCTGGTGAGGGCATGGGAAGACTAATTATGATTACAATAACTGGAATGCATGTCGATATGCCTTGTCCGAAGCGAGATAATGATGAATGCATAATGAGTTTGATATTGTGTGATATCCTATTACTTGACCTGTTCAGTCTTGAACCAGTTGTAGCGCACTTGATTAAGGAAATACTCCATATCATTTTGGATTATTTTTGTCCTCTGTAATCCTGAAGCAGAACTGATATAAGCCGGATAATATTTGGGGTAATATTTGGATCGTAACTTTAAGTGTAATATACCATGGTTAGATTCAAGTAGGATTCAATCCTAAATGCATATAGGGTACCCCAAACATGTTTAAATAATAGATACATGATCTTAAAGCACTTATTTTCAATCACAAGAAATATAGCTCAATTATCTTAATTTATGCTATTAGATGTCTTTGGTTCAACTCATGCCAGAGTATTTTTTAAGGGGTTTTTTGTCGGATATTTACCCCTCAAATCTTAAAATCACAGTCAACCTGAAGTGATAATAAAGCCCTTTGCATTTTCTACCAAGTTGCACCTTGCATGTTAGTTTCAATTATTTGTTATGTTGGTAGTTAGCTAAGTTATGAAAATAGTTTGTTGATGGATATAGACAGTCTGTGAAAGCATTTAACTTGTGTGACCTTAACTGATCGTGATAAAGGGTAACTAATAGTTATGGTGTGTATACATTTTTTAAGCCTTTGCTTGAGAAAGCGTTTTCCTTTGTCTGAGTTTTTCTGTGTGTGAAGGCAAGACTGTTCCTGTGTTCCCACTTGATGGCAGGAGTGTACTTGTCCACAAAAGGATTCTGGTGTGTCTTAACTAAAGAATTATAAATAATTCAGTGTCTTCATCAATTCGGATAAGTTATGTCAACAACACTTTATAATTACACTTTATGTGAGATTTTTGCAATGCAACTTCCCTTACAATTATACTAGCTCTGGAAATTTATTTCTCAAGTCAGATGGAGAATTAAATTTGTTGTCTAATTGCATGTTTCATAGGCCATTAATCTTGAAAGTCTTGTCTTAGGTAAATATTCTTTTGTACTTCTGAAGTTTTTTATCTTGTAGATGAGCTGTCCTACTTTTTTTACTTGAACTTGAAGAGATACGTCACGGGTACTTGCAGGAGTAAAAACAACTTTGTGTTACTTGCAGGAGTAAATACTTTTGTGATTGGTCTTCTCTAAGGCCTACTTTGCTATAACGGTGCCATTGCCATCTGCTTGTTTTATCTGCAGGTTAGCCTTCTACTTGCATTCGGACCTTAACCTCTCAAATAACAAAATAACTAATGTTAATAATTTTTTTGTTAGATTGATAAATATGGATCGAAAATGGATGTCTGCAAATCGTTTATCGAATGAATACGAGGATGTAGTGAAAGAGTTTATTAGATTTGCAGTTGATCATGCAGAAAATCTAAGGAAAATCATATGCACATGTTTAATGTGTTGCTATGCAAGAAGAGTTAGCGAGGATGATTTGAAAGATCATTTAGTGTGCAATGGAATTGATCAAAGTTATACATGTTGGACAAGGCATGGTGAGACAAGAGAAGAGTGCTGTGAAGTTGGAAGTACAGAGAGGTATGCTACAAGTGATACAAACACAAATATATATGACGACGATCGCCTAGAAGAGATGGCAATATGGTTGAAGAGGATCTCCGGGATTGTCCTGAAATGTTTACGAGGTTGGTAAGTGATGAGGAGAAGTCATTGTACAGTGGTTGTACTTCAACCGATTGTCGGCGGTATTAAAATTGTATAACTTGAAAGCGAGCAATGGATGGTCTGATAAGAGCTTCACAGAATTACTCATAATTCTAAAGGATATGTTGCCAGAAGATAATGTGCTTCCTAGTCGAACATATGAGGCTAAGCGAATGTTATGCTCTATAGGCATGAGCTATGAAAAGATTCATGCTTGTCCTAACGATTGCATCTTATTTTGTAATGAATATGCATCGTTAAACATGTGTCCTAAATGTAATGCCTCGCAATATAAAAGAAAAGAATCAACTCCAGTGAAGGTGGCATGGTATTTCCCCATAATACCAGATTTAGGCGCATGTATCGCAGTTTAGAAGATGCAAAACACTTGACGTGGCATTCAAATGAATGGATTAAAGATGGCATGTTCCGTCACCCAGCAGATTCTCCTCAATAGACAAAATTTGATCACGATTATCCTGAATTTGTGGAAGAAACAAGAAACCTATGAATTGCATTGTCTACCGACGGAATGAACCCACATGGTATTCAAAGTAGTTCCCACAGCACATGACTAGTGATTTTGGTGATTTATAATCTACCTCCTTGGTTATGCATGAAACGCAAGTACATGATGTTGTCTATGTTAATTTCTGGGCCTAAACAACCAGGAAATGATATAGACATATACTTGTCTCCATTAATTGAAGATTTGAAACAAATGTGGGACACAGGTGTAGAGGTGTATGATGGGTAAAAGGAAGAGAATTTCAACTTAAGGGCTATGTTATTTGGCACAATTAATGATTTTCCAGCATATGGTAATCTGTCAGGATATAGTATCAAAGGAAAGTGTGCATGCCTTTATGTGAAGAGAGTACGTATTGGATGCAGTTGGAACATTGTAAGAAGAATGTCTTCCTTGGACATCGTATATTTTTACCCTTGAGGCATCATTACCGGTGGTTGAGGAAAGCATTCGATGGGAATACAGAGAAATGTAGAGCTCCTGTGCCATTGACCGGAGATAAGCTGTTTGAAAAGGTAAAGAATTTAAGTAATAATTTTGGTAACCCATTTGCAGGAGAACTTGTCACCAGTGGGAGTAAGAAAAACTCTATTTTCTTTGAATTACCATATTGGAAGTCACTGTATGTAAGACATTTCCTTGATGTGATGCATATTGAAAAGAATGTTTTTGAAAGTGTTATCAAGACATTGCTTAATGTTCCAGGAAAGAGTAAAGATGTGATAAATGCGAGGTTGGACATGGTAAGTGTGGGAATGAGTATAGATTGGGACCGGTAAAGAAGGGAAAGCATACATATCTACCTCCTGCAGCTCATACTCTATCTAAGAAAGAAAAAAAGTTTTTTGTAAGTTTCTCAATGGAGTTAAAGTTCCAGAGGGATACTCGTCAAACATTAGAAGCCTCGTATCTATGAAAGATCTCAAGTTAAAAAGGTCTAAAATCTTATGATTGTCATGTTTTGATGGAGCATTTACTACCAGTTGGTATACGTTCCATTTTGCCAAAAAAGGTGAGGGTGAGCATCACAAAACTATGTTTCTTCTTCAGGGCAATTTGTAGTAAAGTAATTGATCCTGGATAGTTACCGGCATTGCAAATAGAAATTGTTGTCATATTGTGTGAGCTTGAGATGTATTTACCACCATCCTTCTTTGACATAATGGTTCATCTGACTGCTCACCTGGTTAGAGAGACAAAATTATGTGGACCAGCCTATATGAGATGGATGTACCCGATCGAGCGCTATATGAAGAAGATATTAAAAGGGTATGTGAAAAACCGCATTCGACCAGAAGGTTGTATGGTTGAGCGTTACATAATTGAATAAGCTGTTGAATTTTGTACCGAGTACCTAAGCGATGTTGATTCCATAGGGCTTCCAAGGTCTCATCACACAAGAAGAATATCAGGGGAAGGGATTAAGGGATGTGATGTAGTGCTCATATCAAGGACAGAGTGGGAGCAAGCACATTTATATGTTCTGCACAATGATGTTGAAGTTGAGCCGTATGCTGAAAGACACAAGGAACTACTTCGAAATTCAAACCCAAATAGGAATGAGAATTGGATAACAAGAGAACACAATCGGTCTTTTATAACATGGCTGAAAGAACAAGTCTTTGGAGAGTTGGCTATAAATAGAGCTTCAATTTCAGATCGATTGAGATGGTTAGCAAATGGTCCAAGTGTACACTTTTTTCTCACAATGGTTACCTTATTAACGGGTATACATTCTACACTAAAGATCATGATGATCAAAGTACAAGGCAAAATAGTGGTGTGACTCTTATAGCTGAATCTATGCACATCTCAAGTGCAAAAGACAGAAATCCCATATATGCAAATATGTCATACTTTGGTGTTATTGAACGCATATGGGAGTTGGATTATAGTATGTTTCGATTTGCTTTGTTTGGTTGTAAGTGGACTGACAATAATAATGGGGTTCAAATTGATGAGTTAGTGTTCATGCGGGTGGATCTCAATAGGAAGGGGTATAATGATGAGCCTTTTATTTTAGCATCGCAAGCTCAACAAGTATTCTATGTCACAGATCCCACAGATGTGAAGTGGTCCATTGTGTTGTTGAATAACAAATTAAATGACTGTCGTAGTCAAGGACATGAAGATATCAATATTGAGGATGATCCTTCTTAGGGACATCACAATCACTTGATATTGATCCTACTGTAGATGATGGTTTCTATATGAGAGATGATCATGATGAGGGGATTTGAGTCAATCTCATGTCATGAAGGGACAAACAAGTATTAATCCAACAAGGACAAGGAAAAGATTAACCTAATTAAGTTCATTCGACTTTTTCTGGTGAGTGGTATTGTGTACATTGATCTTAATTCATTTTTCTTGCATCTTTTCTTGTGAACTAACAATTTAATGTTGTTTTATTTTGTTGTAGATAAATGTCTTTTAGTGATGACAATTGTGTTCCCCTTGATGGTGGCGTTCCCAATATTCAGGAAAATGTTATTAAACGTGGAGTGACCATTATGGAGGGAGTTATTCGTGCACGAAGTAAGCTGATATCATTTAAGGTATTATACTTACAAGTATTTATTCTTTAATCATTTTAATTTTCATCGAATATATTCTTTTTCTTATTCTATCATTGTTATTAGGTTGGATGGAATGATAGGAGTCAACCAATTAATCCTAACAGTGTTACATTTGTGAGTTATATTGAGGCCATTACCCGACAGATGGTGCCAATAACATGTGATAACTGGAAATCACAGGCTTTAGATGTAGTGAAAGAAATCATCTGGAAGGATATACAGGTAATATACATACTAGCACCTTTTTTTATTTTTATACAAACTTACTAACACAATTGAACACATTTTTGTAGACATCTTTCATTGTTGATGATAGTCATCGGAGATATATTCTTAAAGAAGCAGACAAACTTTGTAGAAATTTCTCAACCTACTTATCAAAGAATTATGTTTATGATGAAAGTGGTAGTGTTATTAAGCATCATCCACATGAGTATCCATTCATGTCTGAAGATCAATGGAAAGCGTTTTTTGCTAAACGTCTGTGCAATGAATTTACGGTAATGTTACTCATTTTGAGGAATCTGACTCAACATATTACTTTTTATTAATATAGTTGCTTTGTTCCTAAATAGATGCGAAGCACTCAAAATCGAAAAAGAGCATTAAATCATATGTTCCCATATAGAAAGGGACGTATGGGTTACGCACACCTTGAGCAAAAGATGGTAAGTATGCAAAGATATAACGTACAAGATGTTAAAAATGATTTTCAATCAGTTTATTAATTATCTTAATTGTCTGAATGTACAGTTAAAGGAGTCAGGATCAAATGATACATTCATAGCCCTTCATGATTTGTGGAAGGGTGCTCGTGTAAATACGTTAGGAGTGATTGATAATGAAAACGTTCAGCAAGTGTGTGAGAAAATTGTAAGTATGATTTCATTTTACTCTAGTTCTTTTATTATTTTCTTATTTTAGCACTAATGATGTATATGTTACTTTTCAAATTTACGTGCAAGGAGACCATTTCACAAACTATATCACATGAGCAATTACAGAACTCACAAGATATACTTTCTTGAGTCTTAAATGTCTCAGAGTATCGGGATGTATTAGAGGTTATGGATTGGGCCGTCAGGAAAAGATTGTTTCCTAAGTGAAAAGCGCAGAAGAAATAATGATAACGCGAACTTGAGAGAAACATTGGCATTGCTCTTAGAGAAGATGAAAGTATTGGAGAGTATGGGCCACAACAAAGAATTAGCTACAATCAGCAAAAGTGGTAGTTGCACACTTCTTTCCTGTAATATTCCGGAAGTAAGTGTTTTCCTATTAACTTATTGAATTTACAAATAATTGATTCAAGATATTATTAGCAAAATACATTCCTGTATGATTAACAACATTAATTAATATTTTCTTTATGAAATTTTTGTTCTAGGACATCTCATCATGCAGTTTCTACTTATCATCCCCAATAAATCGCATAGTTGGGAAAGGAAAGGTCTTCAATCGTCCGGATGATAGAAAACTACACAATATATCATTACCCATGAATCATATGAAAGTTATGATTGAACATGTGATAGAGTCAGATGCACCACTACCAATACCTATAGAGGATGCAGGAGTTATGGTAATAGGTGATGCGATTGGTACTTTTGTTGCATGGCCAACCAACCTTATTGATTTGGTCTCTACGGTAAGACTTCTTATGGTATACATTAGATTCTTATATTGTTGTTTCATTATTTTCTAACTAAATGATTCACTTAAATGCTTTCCCATATAGGCGCCCGCAAAATCTAACAGCAAAGAGTCGGTTAAAACAAGGAAATCAGGTACTCCTAAAAGAAACAAGAAAAAGTAAAGTCAAAACATCAGGATCCCTCCCATGCTGTTCATGCAACTACTAAAAAGAAACAAGAAAAAGTAGACTCAAAACATCAATAGTCCTCTCCTGCAGTTGCTGCAAATAATCTCTATATGTATTGCAATTTTATTCAGATATATGCCACACAAAAGCTTCAAGGTGGTGGGCTGTTACAAATAGACATGGAGAGAGAAATTTTTGGTATATCATATATGGAGTTAATTAGTCATCAAATTTTTAATGAGCTTTTTCAACACGAATGGTTGGATTGTCAGATAATCTATTAATATATCAGGTACTTTAAGTAAACAATTTTTAGAATTTCTTTTCAATTAAACGTTGATATTATTGATAACTTATTTTTAATCTTCATTCAAGGTACATGTACTATGAGGTGGTTCTCAACAGATAAAACATAAGGAGATTCACATTCTTATGCCCACATAATACATCTTCTTTAGTGGATGAGCCAACGAAGTATATTATCGATGCACTTATTGAATATAACGAGCCAGGAAAGTTATTCTTGGCACCATTTAATACAAGGTAAATAAGTTTTTAATATATTTTATTTACTTTAATGAATTCCTAAGAATGTAGTTACTTAGAATTTGCTAACTACTTTTGTAGGGGTCATTGGGTGTTGTTAGTCATCAATGCCACATCAGAGACAATATATTATTTGGATTCCTTGCATCATGATCCAAAATATAATCGAACCATGAAGGATATATTCGACAAGTAAGTTATTGTGTTTTATGTCAATATGTAACTATGATATATGTTGAATATACCGAGTTGACTAAATTTATTTTATTTTGTTAGAGATTTGCGCATTTATCTTGCTTCTAAGGGAACCAGGGCCCGAAATCTAGATCAAACAAAACCACGTGGATCCGTATAAATGTATATACAACGGTCTCTTCTAATTTAATATGTTGCTCAAATCTAGATCAAACAAGGATAACGCACCATTCATTTAATTTTTCATTTTTGAATTGTATAGTGCCCCCTTCAGACCAATACAATTGATTGTGGTTATTATGTTATGAGATTCATGAAATAAATCCTTTCACAAAATAAAAACATCATCCCAGATACGGTATGTAGTTTTAGTTTTAATTTATATTTATCGCATTTTTAGCTATATTTGCTAATATTTGATTATAACATATATTTGCTGTTTGCTATGATATTCTATTTTGTAGTACTTCCCTGACTACAAATGTGCTACTTACTCTCCTGATCAACTAGCTGAAGTCAAGGAAGATTGGTGTCATTATGTGGTCCAGAAATATGTCATTTAGTATAGATGTCTAACCTAAAGGTCGGTATTCAGTGAAACTTTGTTTTTTACCCTTTGATAAAATTGTGATCTTTGGTAAATTTGCATATGCTTTCTTTTTGTAGCATTATAATGTAAGCGCTAATTGTTGAGTCCTTGAACATCTATGATTTTTTAAGAGGACGAGGCAAAAGATCTGGAAGCTTGTGAAGAAATTCAATGTAAGCGCTAATTGTTGAGCCCTTGAACGTCTATGATTATGATTATTGCTCATGTACACAGCCTTTTTCTATAAAACCAACCGTGATCTTACGACTACTTCATCTGACTGTTTATAGTTTTGATTACTTCTTCCATAGTGAACAAGTGTCCTCACTAATCTTGTAACAAATCTGATTCTCTATTGGTGCACACTTGTGTCTGCTAAATCCACGTTCCAAGATATTCATGATCAAAGATGAGTGAAAAATGTATATTCCCTGTGTATGCTGTTTCTTTCTACAATATTCATAAGCATACACCCTTCTATTCATTCAGATGGCCAGTAGACCATGGTGGGGTGGGAACCACGTCAGGTTCTCAAAGTCCAGTGTCGGTTTTTGATGACATGAATAGCTTTTGGTGTGCATGCCGTACGATTTTGGTAGGGAGTAGAACAACCATCCAATTTGTTTTGGAGGAAATGCATAGTATACAATGTGTTTGCAGTCATATATGTGTTAAAAGACAATGCACTTACGTTCTTTCAGTTATATCGAGAGATTTCTTCTCACTCTTTAAAAATTTCATGGTAATTGATTAAAAAGCCACGTTCAATTTGAATACCTGTAAATTTTATTTTCATGGTGATTCATTCTGCCATGTCAATGATCATGTTCATGTTTAATACTGATCATGACAATTTGGCAGGATATTTAAGTATTTTCCGAGACAATGCACTGCCAGTGGATGATGGCTGCAGGGTTAAATATAACTTGATGGCTGCAGGTGGGATTACTGAATGTGGACGGATACTACAACTCACTCATGGCCTTCATCGACAAAGCAGTGGATGATGGCTTCATCCAGCCATTTCAGCGCAACATCATTATATCAGACACCATCCCCAAATACCTAGTTCAAAAACTGGAAGTCAGTAGTTTTTTAGCTGAAATTTCATGGTTTGTTCTTCATTTTTAATGCTTTAACTGTAATAATTTTGAAATAATATATATTAATTGTAGAACTATATGCCTGATGAAGATGCAGTTGCGGCCAAGCTGAGGTGGGAGATAGAGTAGGTTGAGTATAATTCTGCACTTCATTCTGAAATTGCAAGGTGAACTAGTAGCTGGCTAGTAAAGAAGAAAGAGTAAGAACGTGAAAAAACAAAGCTGCTTCAGCACACAGTAGAAGACAAAAAACATTCAGAAAATTAGATAAGCTTTTGTTTAGCAATGGGCTTTCATTTTGGCATTTTCTTATTATGTATGTACGAATTTAGGCCATATGAATATCAAAGCCCTAAAGGCGATCATTTTGTAGCTGCTAATGAAGTTTACTATGTACATATGGTTTTATCTTAAATATATTGGCAGCAGTAGCAGCTTTTGATTTTGCCTTCTTTCTTGATGATATTTGTGTGCATGCGCCCTAGCGCTCTGAGTGCCTTCTTCTTTGATGCTTTTGTAATGGGGCACTGCAAATGAGGTTTGTCGCATTGTTAATTAATTGTCTATTTTTGTGCTTGCTTTTTTGTTGTTGGTCTTGTATTAAAGAATTGGAAATGTTTAATTTGTCTAGGCACCTGATGTTTATGAAGCGACATGGAATCAATTGAAGGTAAGAAGGTTTCTGGTACATGGTGTTACTTTCTGCAGCCTGAAGATGTCAATCACTACTCTATCACTACTGCTGAATTACACTGATATAACATAGCATCACATATATAATATGATCATTCATTCATTTATATTAAATTCAGGGTGCCGATGTTGTCCTGTTTCCCGGGGTTTTGGTGATCAAGGAGTTCAAGTGAAAATTCTTGCAGCACAATATACTAGGGTGAATAACATTCAGTTTCTTGGCATTTGTCTCGGGATGCAAATAGCTGTCATTGAGTATGCACGTTCCATGATGAATTTGCAAGATGCAAATAGTACAGAATTTGATCAGGATACAAAGAATCCATGTGTCATATTTATGAATTCATTTTACATTATGTTCGCCATTCAAACCGATTTTGGTTTAGTTGTATTACTTGATTCTTTGTGCTCCAGTGGAGCTATCTTTATGGGGCTTACATTGAAATTTGCAGGGTTCAAAAACACATATGGGGGCTACAATGAGACTGGGGTCAAGAAGGACATATTTCATTCAAGGTTAAAGACTGCAAGTTTGCAAAGTTGTATTTTGTATTTCGTTTATAAGGGAAGCCATCCCATTTTTCACAAGAAAAACTTATTTTTCATCAACTTGTATCAGGTATGGGGGTGTCAATTATGTAAATGAATGGCATCGCCATAGATACGAGGTTTGTACTATTATATTTCCAGTTTATGTCATAATGGGGGGGGGGGGGGGGGGGGGGGGGGGGGGTGTGTGTGTGTGTGTGTGTGTTATAGTAACAGTTTTATATGGCAGAGGGTGAACTTTATATGATATTCCATGATGTGTATATATGTGTGACATTGAAATCATATGCATTCATTCGTTCTTTTTTGAGGCATGACTTACAGTACCGTGCAATCTGCAGATCTCCATGAAGATAAGCATTATCTGTCAGATCATCCTGGATTTGTGCATGTAACAGCTGCACAGGTATAGCACCTACTCCATGTTAACATGGCTTTGCATAGTGCATGTTACTACATTGAGGTGAATAACTTCAACTTGGAATGTCATGGTTCCTAATGTCAGTGAGAAGAACTGTGCAAGCAGATTGGTGCTGCATATTATATAGAATGTAGCTCAAAAACTCAGCAGGTGTGTTTCTCTCTGCTTTTTTCTAATATGTGATGAGGTGCTAATTATTCTTCTGTACACAAAAACGCACTTTGGAAAAAATAAAGAAATCTGTTAGTTTGGATTACAATATAGCCCAAAAGCATATTTTGGTGAATTTTCATTTATAAATTTTCTTTCTTTCATTTAAATCAATTTGGTGTGTTATCCATGTAGCTTTTAAATCAGCATTATTAATCCCCCCTACTTAATTTGCAGAATGTGAAGGCAGTTTTTGATGCTGCTATCAAGGTTAGTGGGCTAAGGTTAGCTAGCTTCATAGAGCTTCTCGTGGAGGCTCTTTTGAATTCTACAGTATTGGATAAGCTTTTAGCTGCCCATTTTACAACATTGTGTCGGAACCTTGTGTAGTGTGCAAAGATATAATCGACACAGAACTCTGGCATCAGTATTCTTCTTTGCATTCTTTTCGTTGGAAGAGAGCTTGAAAATAGTGGAAGAGTATCTTATAGCTGCAACTGCAAAGGATTGTAGCTTGATGATCAGCCTTAGGCCTACATATGTTGGAGACACAGCAACCGTGAACAGCTTCATATTTCTGGAGTCATGTAAGAAGAGCTTTGTCCACAAGGTACGCATGGCAATGATATGTTTCATTGCTAGTTAAATCTTAATGCATTGCTTTCGCTAGTTTATTCAATCACCTCCTTTTCCACTTGTATTTGCCAAGCACTCATTATCATTCTATATTGTTGACGGATTTGCCACGTGTAGTACTTAATGTGAATCAGTTCAATCTAGTTACCTAATTGTTATTTTTATCATTTTTATTCATTTTCATTAGGAGATATTTTAAATATTACCCTAGCAGATTTAAAAATTGAAATTTTATTATGCTTATGGTTTGATCTCTCAACAAGTTTAAAATTATAAATTTGTAACATGTTACGCTGTTTTCTGCAGGCAAATATCATTTCATTGATCTGGATTCGAAAAATTTAAACAAGATGCATTACAACTATAGATCATAGCAGAAGATACAATGTCGGCACGACCGGATACGAGGCCTTGATACAGACGTCGCAGCTTCACCCGGGCATGTTCTCGGTGCTGACCACATGGGTGTCTGGTGGCGATTTCAAGGACAGGATGACGCGGTTCACGAGAACGTCGCACATGTCGGCGCTGGCGAGGGACAGTGGATCGGGGAGCATGGACTCGTCGACGGGGTGGATCAGGTATCAAATGGATAGCGCGGACGAGGAGAGCTTCCAGAAGGGAGTTGAGAGGATGCTGAGGATAGCGGCAGCCGCGGGGGCGGTCGAGGTCGGACGCATCACTGCAAGGGGGACAGACTGAATGTTAAGACCGCGATCTCGCACGAGTTCGAGGGGTTCGTGAAGGGGGCGAGCAAGAGAAGGCTAAGGGGCTTCTCGACGTCGATATGTTCAGCTCATCAGATGGGGAGCTGCAGGATGGGTGGAGGGGCTGTATGTGGCAGATGCGAGCGTGTCTCCGATGGTGCTGGGGATGAATCCGATGGTGACGGTGCAGGCGATCGCGTACTGCATCGCGGAGACGGTGATTAAGAAGCTGAGGCGGAAGATCAAGAAGAAGAAGGGTGATAGTATGAGCGGAGAAAGTTTGGAATAGAGTGAGATGCTTAATTAGTCTTTATGCTTTAATTTTATTTGTATCGGGATACCATGACACTTGGTTTCTCGAGCTTTTTCTTCGCGGTAAGAACAATTTGTTGATTTGGTGCTTGATTGTTGAATATTAAAAGCAATTTAATTTGATTGTTTCTTGTAATGATTATTTCTAATAATTTAATCTTATTGGTGGTTTATTGAAGCATTTTGAACGTTACACGGATTTATTTACATATAAAACGTGGGGAGAAATAATAAAATGAATTGAAACAACCGCTGTTAAAGGTCCCAATAGACAGCGCTTCTTTAGTACAAGTGCTGTTAAAGGTCCACCATGGACAGCGCTTGTACTAAAGAAGCGATGTCTATTGGACCTTTAA
Organism: Scilla litardierei; assembly: GCA_030789695.1. Classification (NCBI taxonomy): domain Eukaryota; kingdom Viridiplantae; phylum Streptophyta; class Magnoliopsida; order Asparagales; family Asparagaceae; genus Scilla; species Scilla litardierei. Next base: position 374,349,568 of record CM061142.1, read on the forward strand.
CAGCGCTTGTTTAGTACAAGCGCTGTGAAAGGTCCACCTTTAACAGCGCTTCTTTGGTAAAAACGCCGCGCTGTTAAAGGCCCCACCTTTAACAGCGCTTGTAAAGCGCTGTTAAAACCAGCCACCCTTTAGTAGTGGCGACATAGACAACGCACAGAAGTGCTATTAAAGACATTATTTAAGCACTGTTAAAGGTCCCTTTTGTAGTAGTGATCTCAATGATGGTTATTTTTAACACAAATTTTTTGTCAATTTGCATGTCCTCGGAGCATAAGGGAGCCCCCTACTTATCATCCTAGAAATCCTACTCCGAGAAAGAGTCTCCATCTACAGTGTGATTAGATCCATAGGATAGTAAATACATCTTATGTATTCTATTAGAAATGGAATTTGTATTATGAGTTGATCTGGCAAAAGACATAACTTGTAGACCCCATCTCTCGGTCGGCCAAGCCCACTTGCTTCACTTAGCAAACAATGTTACGTGGGCCTAAGCCCACAACCTTGTTGGATTTTGTATTGCTTCAACAAGCCCACTGTGTGTTTGTGATTGAAATTCACATAGTATTATTAATGCTGGCATTGCCTCTTATTATAATAGAAGATTGTTATTTGGAAAAAAATGTTCGTATCTGTAAGTATTTTCGTAAAAATTAGCTTAGTTTTTAAATCGCAAGCTTCCATAGCCACAATGCTTACAGTGATTACGTGGAGACACATGAGAATCGATATTGTATCACGGCCAGGCCTGTGTAATGAGCTATAGTTAAATTTTCATTCAGCAAGCTCAGTCCATCAAAATTAGTGTTTTCGTACTATGGTCCAGCAACATTTATCTCCGCTTTCCACTGTGGCCACCCAGGATCGATGCCTTGTGGATGTAGAATGTGAGCATGTCTTTAGCCAACTTTTTCCACTGTGTCAAAAAAATATTAGTCGTTTCTTCACATTTCGAGTAGCACCTTTCCATGCACCCCTCCTTTGCGCTGACGCAGCTGAGTCTCTTCCCATGCTAAATTTTATCAAACAAACTTTGACCATGTCTCTTCCTATGTTTTTATAAATGATCACGAAAATAGAACTCAATTGTTTGTAGGCAATAAAACTCTTTGTAACGAGTTCGATCGAGGGTCAAATTTACTGAGGCTTATCCAATATTTGAGAGGTTTTGAGTTTTTGGAATATATACAACGTCCTTAAAAACCTTGAGAAAATAAAAAAGAAACTATGTTTCCGTACTGCAACGCATGTAATTATTTTTGCACTGAGAACACAAAGATCTTAATCCCTGTTAAAAACTAAAAAGTTGAATAAATAGCTAAACATGACTAAATTCAAAAGCTTATTTTTTTTATTTAGGGTTGAATTTTAAGTTTATTGAAGCTTTTTAGTGACAAAATTTTGTAACGACACTTATATGATAACTTAACAAGACACTTTATCACTACTTAAATCAGAAGATAAAAGTAAATAGCCACACCTCTTAAGTTTGTTTAAATTTTTCAGATGACGGCATGTTATTGTATCTATTCTTTATTTTATATTGGAGGAACTTGCTAGAAATATAAATATATAAGTGATATCTACTATACAAAAGAGGGCATGCCAACTTGGTTTGTCCCAGTTGACATGTTTGTCACAGTCACAAGCTGACTTGGACAAACACCCAAAAAAAGACACCCCAACCAAATTATTTACATGGTTACAATTCCACCCAAGAACCCAAAAAACACCCCTTCCAAGGTCACTTATTTACATGTTTGCCCTCTTTTGGGCTTTGGGGTTTTGGGCTTTCGGTTTTATTTTGGGTTCCCCACGGCGTTAACGACACACACACCCACACTTCTCTCTTCTTTACGGCTGCGCGTGTGCACCGCATCATTTTTGTGCAGTTTTTTTCATTACGCCGTGCACTTCGTGCACATGTTATTTCTAGTGCTTATATATATATATATCTGGATGAGCCAACGACCTAGATAGCCATTTTGAAAAATAAAGGATGCTTTGGTACATATAACAAGATTTGGCCCATATTGTGAAAGTTTGAGTACTATGTTTGGAGAGGGGTTTGCATAAGTTTAGGAGGCTTTGACTTGTTAAGGTTTAAATGGTGCAAAGGCTTATTTGAGATGACATCGACTTAAAAGAGAATGCTTTCGTGTATATGTCTTGTAGTCGGTTAGGATTTTGACTTGAATAGACGGAAGTACTCATATGTCTTTCCTATATAAATTGACAAAATCTATGTACTTAGTAGGCAATCACTAGTTAGTACATACATAATATATTCGGTAGATGTAAGTATGTTAACTTGAGTGTCAGAGGTTTTTAGTTTAAGCATTGCACTAATCTCAACTAATAAGTTTTTTATCTTTAAAGTGAAGTTCCAAGGAGGAGTGACCATCATCTCAGGAGAATCGGAGATCACCAATGCAGAGGTAACCACTATTCTCACACCATAGACATTTAATGTTTGCAATATTTTTTTATTAGAGAATTATGTACAATTAACATTGTGTATGGGAAGCTTATGGATTTATCTGATGGTTCTTGCTTTTTTACTATGATGGTGAGTGAAGAAGATGACATGACTTCCCATATGGAGTACGTCACGAAGGATGAGTTTCATGCTTTCATAGATTTGATGAACATTTTGATTGATCACATAGGAACCTTGTAACAAGAACATTAGCAGAAGAGATGTGGAAGATTAAGATGATCAAGATAGAAGGGATGAATGCATGCATGGTTTGCTATAAACAATTTTGGAATGAAGAGGAACACTCACGTGATGGGTGTGAGTGCCAAGGAGAATAAGAAGACTATCCTTAAGATAATTATTGTAATAAATACATATCATTCAAAATAATAGAATGCTATATGATACACTTTATTGGTGTGATTTCATGGTACAAAATGATTATATGTACATTAGTATGTGATTGCATGGATAAAATCATTTGATTGTGTGAGGAGAATATGATCATGATGAGATCATGATAATAAGACATAATCGATCTACTTAAACACAATCCAAAATGAGTTTACTCATCGAAATATCAAGACATGACATTGATATTTCAAATAGACTAGTGTACATTAATCTTTACTACTAAGATGATCATGTCTGGTGTCATAACTGTTCGACGTAGAGACATCTTGAGGCAGTATGCATCTGATTGTTGAAGAACAAGTTCATGGAACCACTCATTAAGAAGATTTTATTTGGCAAACATACTCTTATTATCAATAAAATCTCTCAAGTGGCTGCTGATGCTTGTTAGTCTTTAGACTTGAGATGTGCCAATGGACCTTATACATGGAAGGGCAACACTTTGGCTTTTGCTAAGAAATGATAACGTAGACGTTCCAAGGTACTCGCTCAATGTAGTCTGAAGCATGTGAAGGGATGTCTCCATCAAGATTGGATTTGTCTCTTATGGTATGACAGTTTAGTGTCGCATGGAGTTGGTATGGATCCATATTAAATCCTTAACCAATGTAGAATGGACAAACTTATTAAAGTAATAAGTTTGATCCATATTTAACTATGGGATAACAAACATGACTCGCGATATTATGATATTATTTGGGTTTGAAATATTTATATATCCTATATATCTTAGCGATACAGTTATAATTTAAAAAGTGGATTGCACTGTAGTTGTAACTTGTAGGCCTAGATTTGCATCAAAATAGAGTTCAGTCTTATACCCACCAGATAATTATGATTATAAAACTGACGATCTTTATATACATCTATCGTCACTGCTATACATGTGACATAATCGTAAAGTATAATCAAGTCACGGCCTGTTTCAGAGTGTTTTCTCACTACAAAGCGTTGACCGTGGAGAACCCGGTCAACGTGGTCAAGGGGCCCGCTTTGGGTCCCTTGGGGGGCTTCGAATTGGTGCAGAAGGGGCGAGGGGAAGCCTCGGCCCTTGTTGAGACGCTCGGCCTCGGATAGACGTGCTCGGCCTCGGCTGAAAGGGGGACGAGGGGTAGCCTCAGTCGCCCGGGTAGATGCACGGCCGACGGGAGGCGAGGGGGAATCTCGGACCCGACTAAGACGCTCGGCCTCGGTAGGGCGTGCTCGGCCTCGGCAGGTTGACGGTGAGGGGAAGCCTCACTATCCAGTCGATCGAGTGGTCGGAGAGGGGCGAGGGGTAGCCTCGGCCCGTTGATCAGCTGTCCACCTTAGGTTTTGTTACCTGAGATGTGGTCCCCTTCTTCGTCGTCCTCCGAGCCCTTTTGTAGAGCTCCCTGCGTGATTGCCTCTGGCCCACGTCCCACGCCTGCCCTCGATCGTGCCCCATCAATCCGCCCCCTCGCCGCCGCTCTCTTCGCCATTCCAGCACCTCCCCATTACCGCCATTTAGTGGTCGCGCGTTCGGGGGAACGGTTTTCGCAGGAGTGGGTGAGTGTCCAGCGGGTTATCGGGGCCGGGTCGGATCGACATTCGAGAAGATCCCTTACAGGGCCTTTGTTGAATGGGCTTGAGGATGCAGGTGGGCCTTCGACCAGTAGTCGGGCTCCTGGGCTCGTGTCTTTTGGGGTCTCGGTCAAATAGGCGTAACAATTGCCCCCATCGGTCGAGTTGATTGGCTTCGGCCTGTTCGGCTCGGCCGATGTGACCTCTGCCGATTTTGACAAGCTCGCCAGTCGATGCCGACTCATTTATTAGTCGTCATCATGGGTGGGCCCGTTCGATATTTTTAAGGCGCGGGCTCCGAAGCGCCGTCGGTCCTCTGATGCCGCCACGTGTGGCTGCAAACTTACCCCCTCCGTTCACGGGGCCGTCTTCAATTGAGAAGCTGAGGGGTTCGGGCGCCGCCATCGGTGGGATCGATCGGCCTCGGCTAGCTTGGTATAACCGCTTCGCCTCCTGGGGTTCCGAGTGGCGCTTCAGCCGAGGCGTGGTCATAAATGTAGGTCATGATGAGGCGGATCGATTGGACTTCCCCTGGCGCCGGTTTCGAAACGCCGCCAGTTCTTCGAAGCCTGCCGCGCGTTCTTGTCAGCCGCTTCGAATTCACCCCTGCGCCCGGTATATAAAATCCTTAGCCGCGTTGATCTCCACTTCTCTCTTGCTTCTCCCGGTATTCAAAGCTTTCCACAACTCGGAGTTTCCCGTCGCCTTCGCTTCCTTGCCTTCTCCAGACTAGTCAAAAAAAGGTAATTCCTCTCTCGCTTTCATCTTATGGCTGCCCTTAGGATAGGCGGTTCTGGTCAAAGGGCAAGGGATCCTTCGGAGTCCAGGCGGGGTGAGCCCCGGCTAGGGGGATCAGGTCCCCCGCCGGGAGTCGTTCTCTTCAGGATAAGGGGAAGGAGAAACTTTTTCCAGACTACGCCCGTGATGACGTGGCGTCGGCTACCGTACGGCTCAATGTGCCCCCGGTTGTCCTCCGTACGCCGTCGAGGACCCCTCCTTCGGTGGCCGCGGAGATCCGGGAAAGATATCTCTGCTTCCCATACGAGGTTCGGGTTCCATTTGTCGACGAGCGGATTTACCTTCCGAGGAGCAATGAGGTCGGCGTCTACGTCGAGATGTTCCGCCTGGGTCTTCGCTTCCCGCTCCATCCCTTCTTCATCCAGGTCATGGAACATTTCACAGTGTCCCTGTGTCAGTTCACCCCGTGTTCGATCGCGGTACTGACGGGCTTCGTAACGCTCTGCTGTACCCGTGGTCTGGAGCCGACTCTCCCCCTTCTCTTCCACTTTTACCAGGTCCAGACGGTCGGTCCGGGGTCATGGCTGCTACTCCGAGCTCGTTCGAGGAGGGAATGCCTGATCGGGTTACCCCGCTGGTCAGGGGATTGGAACTCGGATTATGTTTTTGTGGTCTTCTTGGGTGAGGCCCAGATTCTAACAAGCTGGGGCAGTTCTGTCCATCCTCGCCCGTCGTTAGTTCTCTCAGACGCCGACCGGGCAGCCGCTGCGCTTCTGTTGGCTCTTCCTTTGGAAACGAAGTCCATCTGGTCTTTGTTGGACGACCTACTCCTGAAGGCCGTCTTGTGGTCTCCGGGTAGGTCGCTTTTTCATCCCCGGATCGCCCTATGACTCATCCTGATTTCGGTCTCCTTTGCAGGGATGGCTGGCCGCGAATTCGTCCGTGACGTCGACGAGCTGATCCGTCGTGGAGCCGCTCGGAGCCGAGGTAGTACCTCTGGAAGGGCGCCTCGGAGGACCGTTGAGGAGGAAGTGCGCCGAGCCGAGCCTTCCGTGGGTAAGGTGGTGGCCGCGCCTCCCGCCTCTTCTTCTGGCGATCCCCTTCCGGGGGGTGAGGATGGTGCGAGGCGGAAGCGTTCCCCTCCGGCGCCTTCGGAGCCCCACGGTGGAAAGAAGAGGAAGGAGGACGTGGATCCCTCCGGTCCGGCAGGTTCCGCGCTTCCCGTGGCGACCGCCGGGGATCCTTCGATAGCTTTGCCAGCCACCCCCCTCGCAGCGTCTTCGCCCGTATCACCAGGGGTCGGGGCCTTGTTGGCGAGCGACTTGGCTTCGATCGTCGTCCCTGGGAGTTCGATGTTTGTTGACCGAGCCCTGGCCCAACATGTTGCCGAGGTCTCCGTCCCTCCCCGGGACCGCAGCCTCCTCAAGAAGATCCCTGCCGATAAGATGTCAGATTCCTTGGTCTGGATCCTTCAACCGGTTCGGTTATCTTGCTATCCTCTCTTTCTCTTTATCCTCTTCTTAGCCCATGTCTCGTCTTTTCAGGGTTCAGCGCTCGCTGTGGAGTTGCAGTGTCGAGCCGTCCGCTTGAGGGAGCTGGAGGAGTCCTTCATGAGGGCTCAGGAGCGGGCCGGGGCGGCTGAGGTGGCTATGACGGAGGCCCAGATGGAGTCTCGGCGTCTCAACCTCCGTGTGGCCGAGTTGGAGGGACGAGTGGGTGACCTCCAGGGAAAGCTGGAGGATGCTCATCAGTCGGCTGAGGAAGCGGCGGAGTCGTTCCGCCTGGAGAGGGAGGAGCTTCAGAGGGAACTGTCGGATCAGCGCCAGGTGGTGCGGCTTGCAGAGGAGGTGGAGAAGGGCGTCGTCGAGACCCTGGGGAAGAGGATCTTCGAGGTTCTCAGGGGGGCTTTCGGTAAGTATGAAGACCTCATCGCCCCTCGGATCGTCGAAGTCGTCCAGTCTTCTTTCCGGGAATGTGCGGAGCGTGTTCAACAAGCCCCACCGCCGGTCGATCCCCCTCGCTCCGAGCAGGGCGAAGTGCCCGAGGATGTGTCCTCCCGAGCTCGGGCTCCCTAAGCCGTCCCTCCCGGCCTTATCCTCAAATTTTTAAGCATTCGCTTCGCTTTGGGCCAGTCTACTTGAAATGGATCCCTGGCCCCCGCTATCTCCTTCAGCTTCGTTATCGGCTCCATGGCCAATAATTGCTGGTTGCATGGCTGCTAGCTTGGGCTACCTACTTCGGGTCTTTTGTCAACCAATTTTGCTCTGTCGGTGTCGATCTAGCTTCTGTAGGCGAAGAACTCTGTCATTCGTCGTGAGTAGATTGTTTGTAGGGTGTTTCCTTCACCTTGATCCCCTGTTAATAAGACGCATTTTTGTATTCTGGTTAGCTATTATAAACGAAATCGACTTACTTGGACTTCTTGTGTACTTTGCGTTGTCGCCTTGTTCTTGGCTTAGGAATGGACGAAGCTGGTGTTGGCTGGGGGGATTCTCCCCAGACTTAGGGGCACAGGAGTCGGTCAGCGAGGGCAGAGCTCCTCGGCTTAGGACCGGTCGGCGTCCGTGTCTGTTGGGGGAATTGCCCCCAGACTTATGAGCGCTGGTGTCGGTCGGCGAGGGCAAAGCTCCTCGGCTTAGGACCGGTCGGCGTCCGTGCCTGCTGGGGGAATTGCCCCCAGACTTATGAGCGCTGGAGTCGGTCGGCGAGGGCAAAGTTCCTCGGTCGGCGTCCGTGCCTGCTGGGGGAATTGCCCCCAGACTTATGAGCGCTGGAGTCGGTCGGCGAGGGCAAAGCTCCTCGGCTTAGGACCGGTCGGCGTCCGTGCCTGCTGGGGGAATTGCCCCCAGACTTATGGGCGCTGGAGTCGGTGGGCGTCCGTGCCTGGGGGAGTTGCCCCCAGACTTATGGGCGCTGGAGTCGGTCGGCGAGGGCAAAGCTCCTCTTCCTCCTCCAGTGAGGCGGCGGTCCCCAACCTTTCATGCTATTGGTGTCATGTCAACTCCATCGGGGTTTTAAATGAAGATAACAAAAAGGGATGCATTTGTACTCTCAAGAGTCCTGCCGGACCGGTACATTTGGCGGAAATGGAAAAAAAAGAAATGAAGCTAGACAGAGGGATGTAAACTTAGATAACTCCCTCATACTAGGCCGCTTCCGGGGGGAGAGACGTCGCCCGCTCACTCTATGATGCGGAGGGGGCCTTGGATGGTGTTGATCTTCTTCCCCTTGTCTGGCTGTGTGGATGTCCCTTCTCCGTGGGCCAGCTCGTCGGCCTGATTCCTGGTGTGCCCTCGGCTCATCAGCTTCTCAATGTCCTTTTTCAAATGCCAGCAATCTTCTGTGTCATGACCATCGTCCTTGTGGTACTTGCAGTACTTCTCCCTGTTCTTCCCGCCTCTTTTAGCCTTCGGTGGGGGGCGATCAGCTCGCTCTTCCTTCTGTACTTGGGCGAGAATGGCGTCCGGGGTGATGTCCCTCGCGCTTTCTCCCCGCTGCCTGTTCCTCTGCCTCTTCTCGGTCCGGTACCCTTCGGGGCTAACTCGTCCACCGTCGCCGCACTTGGTCCCTCGAGCGGCTTTTCCTGCATCCTCGGCCAAGGCCTCCTCGGTCAGCATGAAGCGTTCGGCCCTTGCCATGATCCCGGGGAGGTCCTTCGGGGGGTCATTGTGTAGGGACTTCTTGAGGCCCCTGTGGCGAAGTCCTTTCTTAAGGGCCGTCTGGACCACCAGGTCGGGTGGGTTGTTCACGTTCAGCCTTTCCGCATTGAAGCGGCGCATGAACTGTCGGAGTGGCTCGGCCGGGCCTTGCACTATGTTGAACAGATGTTCAGCACCAGGTTTGATCAGCCTCCCCGCCATGAACTGTTTGCAGAACAACTGGGCGAGTTGTTCGAAACTGTCGATGGAGCGGCCGGGCAGGCTGTGGTACCAGATCCTCGCCGCTCCCCTGAGAGTAGAATAGAAGCCCTGGTAAAGCAGGTCATCGTCAGCTCCCTGGAAGGCCATGTCCCCCTCGTAGTCCATCACGTGGTGTGCCGGGTCTCCTATTCCGTCGTACTTTCCCAGCACCGGGATCCTGAATCGAGAGGGGACCCGTGCGTCGGTTATTCTCCGTGATAAGGGACACCGGTCTCCGTGGATGCCTCCGGGGATGCGGTACTCGTCTGCCTCTGGATCGATCGGAGGTGGAGGTAGCACCGGCGCCAGCGGGGCTGGCTCCGCAGCCTTCGCCACGCTGGGGGTCGGGCTGCCCCGACGCTCCCGACTCCTCCTGCGGGAGCTCCTGCTCCGCCGTGATCGGTCTCTCGAGTGGTGTAACGGCCGATTTCCGACCGTACGTATTTTGGCGTGTATTATTGTTTCGGGTGCATATTTTCGTATTTGATTTTATTGGTGTTTTCTGTAGTCCTGACGCGTAGCCAGACCCCATATTCACGACCCTCTCGAAGGCGCGATCACCCCGGTATTTTCTTCGAAATTTTTGGACGTCAACGGACAAATCTGCTTATCTCACTACTAATTTATAACATATCTTTATATATATATATATATATAAATTTGAATTTACAAGTCTGTGCGTTTTTTCCTATAAAGAAACTTATAATTATATTATTTGTTTATTAATAAAACTTTTTATATACATATATTTGATAGTGGGCTTGTACGGTTGTTCCTAAACAATTATAAAATGCTTACTAATCATTTTGAACCTTAACTCTACTCCTATTATTTATCATTATGTAATTCGGTAGGTTTGGATTCAAATTGTTTTTTTACGTTTATAGATTGATAATTTACTTTTTAAATTAATCCTAAACCTAACCCTAGGCTAGGCTGCCCAAGCCTCACGTGGGCCTGCACCCCCCCTCTTATAACCCTAACTACTATTTTAACCTAGGGGCTTTCATCTTTTTCACAAGCAGCCATATACCAGCCGCCACTTATTTTCTTCCCCACGCATGAAACACATCCCGCAGCCACCGTACAACTCCGGCAACACACGCGCGACTCCTCCCTCTCCTCTCTCCCTCCCTTGGTGCACCGGATGACATCCCCTCCTCCGGTCTTTGCTCCTCACACGCACGACGACAGGCCGCCGGTCGTTCCCGCACGTGCATGGCCGCCCTTGTCCTTTGCTCCGGTGATCTCACAGCTCCATCCCCAACTCTCCTCAGGCCAAGATCTCCCCGCTCCGTTCATCGCCTAGGCCTTCGACTCGCCTCCACCGGTGTCTCCTCGTAGCCTCGCCGCCCCTTGCAACTAGTGCGCCTCATTTCATCCGGCTACCCCATGAATCCGTGTGCCCAAGCCCCGACAGCCGTTCGGTCCGGCCCTCTGCACCGCCTGATGCTGCCCCGCCAGCAGTCACCGTCCAAATCCTCGGCTTCCCACTTTCAAGTAGCGAGAACCAACTCGAAAGCAACAATGGTGAGTAATTACTTATGCATGTGGTGTAAGCTGTGAGCAACCTACTACTTTTATCGGCTGTGTCGGCTTATTATCACCAGCATATTAGTATGCTTAAGGTGCTACCATGTGATGATATTATATAGTTTTATACCCGTTAGAAGTTAGCATGTCTTGGTTAGATACTCTGTCTAATAAATCTTTCTTTGAGAATCAGATGTGATTCATGTATATATTAGGTTACAATTTGAATTTCAACCGGTACACCATCAGTTTTGCATTTTGGTCTTGTCTTCTTAGAGGCCGGATGATTATTGGAGATGGCAGACTCATAGGCATTGAGAAAATATAATAAGAAATGAGGACTTGGTTTTTCATCCGCAATAATATGCTATATTAAGGTGTCATTCTGACTTACCACTCCATGCTTAATAGAGATACATTAGAGTCCATAGCAGAGTTTGATACTTTTGATAAATTTTGATATGTATAAGATAACATCCTTTATAAATACCTATTAAGTTAGTGGCTGGTGTGTTAATATAGGTTTGCACTTTTTGCTACTGCTAAGTGATTCTTTGACCTTAACTTTTAGGTTAGTATCATTTACTTCAGGTTAGTGTCACTATTACTTAGGTTCTGCATGTGTTTTACTTTAACTATTGCATTCACCTTAGGTTAATATCATTATTACTTTAAGTACTGCATGTATGTGTTTTCAGAATGATTAATTCATCTACTGGTTTCCTACTCGACATTACTTCTAGGGTATATTATCATACTAGCTGTTATAAGTTATAGGTATATTAGTTAGTAAATTAGTTTACCTGAATGATATAAACTCCGATTTCATAATAACGGTATATTTTAGATAATCTGGTATAGGTAAATTAGTCACCATAGAAGTTAATTAGTTAACTCCTGTTTGATATCATACCTTTTGATACAGATATCCTGACGCCTCCCCCTCGCCGTCCTCATTTTTCCCTCACTGTCCGTACCTGTCTCGCTGCGCTAACCGCGGCCGAGGAGTTCCAGACGACGCCGACGTTTCGCCGTTCAGACCCGACTTCCGCTTGTTGGACGACATCACCAGGTTGGTCCCTCTAAACTTGTAGCACAACCCACACCGTAGCGAAACCGAAAACCTAACTAAAACTGGACAAGTACAATTAAATTTACTTTTCCGCACCAGTAAAACGCTGCTCACTGTAGAAATCGACCATCAGACAATTTTTCTGTGCATATAGGTTAGTGGTCGATCTAGGCTGACAAAAACATCAAATCGTGACTCTGACATTTAGGATAGCCCCGATAACCTAGAAACGAACCTAAATAGGATTTATTGAAAACGAGACCTGACATCGTCGCCGTGGCGATATTTCAGACGGACTTCTGCGGACGAGACGCTTGGACGAGACGCTTGGACGAGACGCTTCGAGAGGACGACACACTCGCCATTTCAGGCAAGTGTACCCACTTGCGTTTTTGATCGTGCTTTGTGCTTAGGTTGCTAGAACTGTTAGACTGTGAATGTATAGAACCGGACGTGAAATGATAGCGTCCGGGACGACTCTTGACGGCTCAGACTTGACGACGAAGTCTGAGCCTGACAACAACAATTTTTGATGTGGTAGGGCTATCATGTGTGTGCGTGTGTGTGGACACCCTAGAATAACCTTTCCTGTCGTGTCACGTCACGTCCCGTCTTGCACAGCCCGCTGGGCAATAGGGCACTCGTCGAGTGATCCCTTGTACAGACTCACAGCCTGCGGGCAATAGGGCACTCTCCAAGTTGAGAGAGTGATCCCTTGTACGGATACACAGCCCGAGGGCAATAGGGCACTCTCCAAGCTAGAGAGAGTGATCCCTTGTACGGATTCTCAGCCTGCGGGCAATAGGGCACTCGCCAAGCTAGAGCGAGTGATCCCTTGTACGGATATCTTGTCTTGTCTTGTCTTGGGGTTTGGGGTTGGGTTGAGCGTGCGCACGGTAAGAGGGTTTGATCCCCCTCGAACCGTAAGGCGTGAACCCTTTCGTGTCTCACTTGTCTTGTCCTGCCTTGTTTCCGTCACGTCACGTCTTGTCTTGACACCTGTAGGCTAGTCCCGTAGTTGGTAGCACACGCTACGACTACTACTTGTCCCGTTTTACTTTCCTGCTGCGTTACTCCTTGTCGTGTTACCTTGTTGTAACCCCAGCATGCTAATCAACCAGTAAACCGTTGTTTAAAGTTCGGTGCACTTGCAGTAAAGTCTAACCCTTCTTGTAGACTTTACCTGACGTACAGTTCCTTTTTCTTGGGTGCTGTACGTCAGGTGTTCAGCCAGAGATCGTGGACGAAGCAGACTCGCTGGAGTACGAGGAGCCGAGGACGTCGACCCAGAGCACGTGCCTGACGAGGAGCAGACCTTGAGGTCTTTTAGTCGTCACTTCCAGAGGTTACTACTTTCAGTTTTCTTTTAGATAGTCTGTTGCCATGCTTAGGCTTCTTTTAGACTTTGTACCAGATGGATATTATTTCTCCATGTAAATGAATGCAAATTTCCTTTTCCGTACTTTTGTTGTTTCGAACTATAATAATGCAAGAACCTGAAATTCTTTTAAAATGGTACCTCTACAGACGCTTATTGGGTCCGAGCTTCTCAAGCTCTGGCCTAAGCGGGCCTCGTCACGTTTCGCTTCCGTCCATTTTGGGAAGCGGGGCGTGACAGGTTTTAGTGGTGGCCCATGCAGGTCTTGCAAAAGTTCGGAACAATAAGAGTACCGCATTCATTTAATATCCATGTACAAGTCTGAATTAGTTTCCCAGTCTTAGGCAGTGGGAAGACTTAGATAGACGCTCAGGTTTGACAGTCTGACGCCCTGGTTAGGAATTAGTCATCCTCGTCCTAGGAATACCTTAAGTAGCCTCTCTCTCCCTAGCTCTGACCAAATTAGATTTCTAGAGTCCCTCTTTTAGTTTAGTCGCCCGCCCAGCTCCATCGACTTCGGGCCCAGCAGAACGTAACCTTGATTCTCTTAGGAACTTTTCCCCTTAGATCCTGATTGTAGTTAGCTCGTTAAGAAATCTTAGCGCTGAGCTCTTCTGATCTTTAGACGACCCGATGATTAGGACCCCTGACTTCTAGCGTCTCTCTGATCATTACACTTCTGCGTTATCGATCGTAGGGTCCCATCGTAGCCTCCTTGCGTCTTATTCTATATGTAACCATCATGAGATCATTTTCCTTTCTCCCGATTCGTGTGATCGTTTCCGGACGATTATCGTTGATCCTTCGAATCCCTTCCTTGACCAATTCTGCTTCCTTTAAAAGTATTTTCGAAATTTATTATTAAGTTTTTCGCTTAGCTTAATTTCTTTGAAAACCCCGATATTATATATTTCAAAATTTCTTGTTTTCGGTTAAGTTAAAATTCTTTCACTGATCTTGAAACCTCCCTGGTCGTAAAATTATTTTACTATCTCGTACCTATTTTCAAATCGGCATCTTTCGTGTTTCAGTTTTAAACCTTGTTATCAATTCTATAATCCAATATATATATTACTTTTCTAAACTACAAAATTTTATTGCTAATCACTTACCCCACGTACTTTAAGAATATTTTCTAAACCAAAGAGAACTTTAAATTTCTTCTCGTATATGTATAAACAGCCATATGTTCATCGTGCTCATACTTCAAGAATCCTTGTTTAAACTTACTTTCATTTGCAAAACAATCGCTATATCATCCTACTTTTATTTCTTCATCTAATTTTTTTTTTTCAAACCGTAAAATTTTTTATCGTTTGCTTACTTTTCCCTACATATTTTTATAAGTATAAAAGTATTTGATACCATATTTTACATGTAATTCTTCTTTCATCTATCTAATTATTTTTTTATAAAAAAAGTATAATAATAATTTTGTCCCATCCAACCAACCATCTTCTTACCCCGCCTTATTTGAACTCGTTCTTTCCGATTTATCTCGTTACGCTTTTGGTTTCTGTTTCCTTTATTTGGTCTAGACATAAGTCCTTGTAGTTGTCCATGCTATCTCCAGTTTAGGAATAGGCCCTTTGGTAGGTGATGTCGTCATAGTGCATGAGCATAGGTAGAGTGTGTAGACCTGTATGAGTGTGTGTTCTTTAGGATCCCGATGATTGCCTTTTTGTGTCTTGAATGTGTACTCAGTGTTAACCATGATATGATTGAAGTTGTCTGAATGACGGTATTCATGCGTAAATGAATAGGGTCATAGCAGGCAACTTCCTTAGACGTAGTTTTTCGCGATTATAGAATAGCTTAACTTTGACTGAATGTGATTGTATCAAAACTTTGTTTTTCTTATAAACCAAACCTTTAAAGTTTTTGAAATTAGCTCACAAGATCACAAATCAATTGTCTTTCCTCATCCATTACCACGACTCCACACGTTTTTCCAAATGTTTTAAAAATGTGTCATTGGTTTTAAGTTTCCCTTTTCTCTTCTCTTTCTCTCCATTTAGAAATGTTATGTTTTGGTTGTTATAGTTTTGGGACTAGCTATTATTGTTGTAGGATTTTGTTTGCGGGTAGGCTCAGGGAGAGATGAGATTTGTTATAGCATTGATTAACCGATTTTGGAACAATAGTATATTGGCATAGATTTCTTTCGGATGAGAAGATGAGCTGTCCAAGACTTATTTATGATACCGATGTGAGACGGACTCAATGGAAAATTCTGGCCGGATGAAATTATATGCGAGGATATGATAGCTTATCAGACTTGTGTCTTAGACGGGTGGTAGGTAGGAGTAACTGCGGAGTATAGTATGAGTTAGGATGATCACGAGAATGAGTAGAACATTGTAAGCATCGAGACTTGATTGATGAATTGACGTGAGAAGACTTTGGGAATGATACGACGCGTTGAGATGAGTTGATGGTTAGGTAGGTGGACTTAATATTGGTTGGGATTAGTTATAGTGAGTAGGATGAGATGTGATCTTGATAGTCCAAATTAATTGGTGGATAAATTTATGGGAAGATATGACAAGAATGTATTGAAGACACGGCGATTGTTAATTTGTGAAGGTATTACAAGATAGACAAAGGTTTTTTTTGTCTTGGATTGGTGGTTGACTAGAATCTCATTTTTGGAGATTGATTAACATTGGGAAGAGATTGAGAAATTTAAAAGAGGTTATTGAACGATGATGTTTAGCGGAGTGGTATGGTATGTGAAAATGATTAGTAATCTTTTGTGAGGACTTGGAGTTGGAAATTTGAACAGTAGTGATGGGTCTATGGTTAAGTTTTAGGATGTGAGATTAGTCATGGCATTATCCAGTGAAAAGAAGGGTTATGAAGGATTAATTAAAGAACATGGGTTGAAGTTATAAGATTAGCGATCTATATGTGTAGTTATGAGAGTTTTGGGTATAAGGTTATATAGATGTTATTATTGTTAGTATGAGTGATTCCGAGGACGGAATCATCTCTAAGGTGGGTAGAATGTAACGGCCGATTTCCGACCGTACGTATTTTGGCGTGTATTATTGTTTCGGGTGCATATTTTCGTATTTGATTTTATTGGTGTTTTCTGTAGTCCTGACGCGTAGCCAGACCCCATATTCACGACCCTCTCGAAGGCGCGATCACCCCGGTATTTTCTTCGAAATTTTTGGACGTCAACGGACAAATCTGCTTATCTCACTACTAATTTATAACATATCTTTATATATATATATATATAAATTTGAATTTACAAGTCTGTGCGTTTTTTCCTATAAAGAAACTTATAATTATATTATTTGTTTATTAATAAAACTTTTTATATACATATATTTGATAGTGGGCTTGTACGGTTGTTCCTAAACAATTATAAAATGCTTACTAATCATTTTGAACCTTAACTCTACTCCTATTATTTATCATTATGTAATTCGGTAGGTTTGGATTCAAATTGTTTTTTTACGTTTATAGATTGATAATTTACTTTTTAAATTAATCCTAAACCTAACCCTAGGCTAGGCTGCCCAAGCCTCACGTGGGCCTGCACCCCCCCTCTTATAACCCTAACTACTATTTTAACCTAGGGGCTTTCATCTTTTTCACAAGCAGCCATATACCAGCCGCCACTTATTTTCTTCCCCACGCATGAAACACATCCCGCAGCCACCGTACAACTCCGGCAACACACGCGCGACTCCTCCCTCCCTTGGTGCACCGGATGACATCCCCTCCTCCGGTCTTTGCTCCTCACACGCACGACGACAGGCCGCCGGTCGTTCCCGCACGTGCATGGCCGCCCTTGTCCTTTGCTCCGGTGATCTCACAGCTCCATCCCCAACTCTCCTCAGGCCAAGATCTCCCCGCTCCGTTCATCGCCTAGGCCTTCGACTCGCCTCCACCGGTGTCTCCTCGTAGCCTCGCCGCCCCTTGCAACTAGTGCGCCTCATTTCATCCGGCTACCCCATGAATCCGTGTGCCCAAGCCCCGACAGCCGTTCGGTCCGGCCCTCTGCACCGCCTGATGCTGCCCCGCCAGCAGTCACCGTCCAAATCCTCGGCTTCCCACTTTCAAGTAGCGAGAACCAACTCGAAAGCAACAATGGTGAGTAATTACTTATGCATGTGGTGTAAGCTGTGAGCAACCTACTACTTTTATCGGCTGTGTCGGCTTATTATCACCAGCATATTAGTATGCTTAAGGTGCTACCATGTGATGATATTATATAGTTTTATACCCGTTAGAAGTTAGCATGTCTTGGTTAGATACTCTGTCTAATAAATCTTTCTTTGAGAATCAGATGTGATTCATGTATATATTAGGTTACAATTTGAATTTCAACCGGTACACCATCAGTTTTGCATTTTGGTCTTGTCTTCTTAGAGGCCGGATGATTATTGGAGATGGCAGACTCATAGGCATTGAGAAAATATAATAAGAAATGAGGACTTGGTTTTTCATCCGCAATAATATGCTATATTAAGGTGTCATTCTGACTTACCACTCCATGCTTAATAGAGATACATTAGAGTCCATAGCAGAGTTTGATACTTTTGATAAATTTTGATATGTATAAGATAACATCCTTTATAAATACCTATTAAGTTAGTGGCTGGTGTGTTAATATAGGTTTGCACTTTTTGCTACTGCTAAGTGATTCTTTGACCTTAACTTTTAGGTTAGTATCATTTACTTCAGGTTAGTGTCACTATTACTTAGGTTCTGCATGTGTTTTACTTTAACTATTGCATTCACCTTAGGTTAATATCATTATTACTTTAAGTACTGCATGTATGTGTTTTCAGAATGATTAATTCATCTACTGGTTTCCTACTCGACATTACTTCTAGGGTATATTATCATACTAGCTGTTATAAGTTATAGGTATATTAGTTAGTAAATTAGTTTACCTGAATGATATAAACTCCGATTTCATAATAACGGTATATTTTAGATAATCTGGTATAGGTAAATTAGTCACCATAGAAGTTAATTAGTTAACTCCTGTTTGATATCATACCTTTTGATACAGATATCCTGACGCCTCCCCCTCGCCGTCCTCATTTTTCCCTCACTGTCCGTACCTGTCTCGCTGCGCTAACCGCGGCCGAGGAGTTCCAGACGACGCCGACGTTTCGCCGTTCAGACCCGACTTCCGCTTGTTGGACGACATCACCAGGTTGGTCCCTCTAAACTTGTAGCACAACCCACACCGTAGCGAAACCGAAAACCTAACTAAAACTGGACAAGTACAATTAAATTTACTTTTCCGCACCAGTAAAACGCTGCTCACTGTAGAAATCGACCATCAGACAATTTTTCTGTGCATATAGGTTAGTGGTCGATCTAGGCTGACAAAAACATCAAATCGTGACTCTGACATTTAGGATAGCCCCGATAACCTAGAAACGAACCTAAATAGGATTTATTGAAAACGAGACCTGACATCGTCGCCGTGGCGATATTTCAGACGGACTTCTGCGGACGAGACGCTTGGACGAGACGCTTGGACGAGACGCTTCGAGAGGACGACACACTCGCCATTTCAGGCAAGTGTACCCACTTGCGTTTTTGATCGTGCTTTGTGCTTAGGTTGCTAGAACTGTTAGACTGTGAATGTATAGAACCGGACGTGAAATGATAGCGTCCGGGACGACTCTTGACGGCTCAGACTTGACGACGAAGTCTGAGCCTGACAACAACAATTTTTGATGTGGTAGGGCTATCATGTGTGTGCGTGTGTGTGGACACCCTAGAATAACCTTTCCTGTCGTGTCACGTCACGTCCCGTCTTGCACAGCCCGCTGGGCAATAGGGCACTCGTCGAGTGATCCCTTGTACAGACTCACAGCCTGCGGGCAATAGGGCACTCTCCAAGTTGAGAGAGTGATCCCTTGTACGGATACACAGCCCGAGGGCAATAGGGCACTCTCCAAGCTAGAGAGAGTGATCCCTTGTACGGATTCTCAGCCTGCGGGCAATAGGGCACTCGCCAAGCTAGAGCGAGTGATCCCTTGTACGGATATCTTGTCTTGTCTTGTCTTGGGGTTTGGGGTTGGGTTGAGCGTGCGCACGGTAAGAGGGTTTGATCCCCCTCGAACCGTAAGGCGTGAACCCTTTCGTGTCTCACTTGTCTTGTCCTGCCTTGTTTCCGTCACGTCACGTCTTGTCTTGACACCTGTAGGCTAGTCCCGTAGTTGGTAGCACACGCTACGACTACTACTTGTCCCGTTTTACTTTCCTGCTGCGTTACTCCTTGTCGTGTTACCTTGTTGTAACCCCAGCATGCTAATCAACCAGTAAACCGTTGTTTAAAGTTCGGTGCACTTGCAGTAAAGTCTAACCCTTCTTGTAGACTTTACCTGACGTACAGTTCCTTTTTCTTGGGTGCTGTACGTCAGGTGTTCAGCCAGAGATCGTGGACGAAGCAGACTCGCTGGAGTACGAGGAGCCGAGGACGTCGACCCAGAGCACGTGCCTGACGAGGAGCAGACCTTGAGGTCTTTTAGTCGTCACTTCCAGAGGTTACTACTTTCAGTTTTCTTTTAGATAGTCTGTTGCCATGCTTAGGCTTCTTTTAGACTTTGTACCAGATGGATATTATTTCTCCATGTAAATGAATGCAAATTTCCTTTTCCGTACTTTTGTTGTTTCGAACTATAATAATGCAAGAACCTGAAATTCTTTTAAAATGGTACCTCTACAGACGCTTATTGGGTCCGAGCTTCTCAAGCTCTGGCCTAAGCGGGCCTCGTCACGTTTCGCTTCCGTCCATTTTGGGAAGCGGGGCGTGACAAGTGGTGTCGTTCGCTTCTCCTACGGTGGGACAACCGTGATCGACGAGACGATGCCGTCCTCGATTCGCCGTCCGTCCCTTCGGTCTCTCTTCGGCTCCTTTCACGATAGGGTGAGGAGGCGCGTGACCTCGCCTGACGAGAGCCGGACAGCGTGAACCGACGCTCCGTGTTCGGTTTCTGGGCCCCGTGGTCATCGACCACGGCAGACCGCAAGTGCGGGGGATCTCCGGTCCATCGATGGCCATCGTCCAACGTGCCCCTGTTGGGCGGCGCCGGGCCGACAAGTTGTTGCACCGTCGCGACCAACGTCTGGAGGCTTGCGTTGGTCTCCTGAGCCAGGGCGCGGAGTTGTTCTTGCGTGGCCAGTTCTGAGCCGCCGGTCTCTTCGGTTGAGAGGGCATGGTGGTCGCCGACGGGTATGTCCTCGGGGTTGCCATTCGATGCGTCATTCCCCTCCTCCGGGATGGGGGGCATGCGCTTCCTTCCGTTGCAGGCTCGTGCCATTGTTGGTGTGGTTTTCTGCTTTGTGGGATGATTTTCAGGTTCCCACAGACGGCGCCAGATGTTTCAGAGTGTTTTCTCACTACAAAGCGTTGACCGTGGAGAACCCGGTCAACGTGGTCAAGGGGCCCGCTTTGGGTCCCTTGGGGGGCTTCGAATTGGTGCAGAAGGGGCGAGGGGAAGCCTCGGCCCTGGTTGAGACGCTCGGCCTCGGATAGACATGCTCGACCTCGGCTGAAAGGGGGACGAGGGGTAGCCTCAGTCGCCCGGGTAGATGCACGGCCGACGGGAGGCGAGGGGGAATCTCGGACCCGACTAAGACGCTCGGCCTCGGTAGGGCGTGCTCGGCCTCGGCAGGTTGACGGTGAGGGGAAGCCTCACTATCCAGTCGATCGAGTGGTCGGAGAGGGGCGAGGGGTAGCCTCGGCCCGTTGATCAGCTGTCCACCTTAGGTTTTGTTACCTGAGATGCGGTCCCCTTCTTCGTCGTCCTCCGAACCCTTTTGTAGAGCTCCCTGCGTGATTGCCTCTGGCCCACGTCCCACGCCTGCCCTCGATCGTGTCCCATCAATCCGCCCCCTCGCCGCCGCTCTCTTCGCCATTCCAGCACCTCCCCATTACCGCCATTTAGTGGTCACGCGTTCGGGGGAACGGTTTTCGCAGGAGTGGGTGAGTGTCCAGCGGGTTATCGGGGCCGGGTCGGATCGACATTCGAGAAGATCCCTTACAGGGCCTTTGTTGAATGGGCTTGAGGATGCAGGTGGGCCTTCGACCAGTAGTCGGGCTCCTGGGCTCGTGTCTTTTGGGGTCTCGGTCAAATAGGCATAACACGGCCGAAGCAAGAATCATGCTTTTAGAGACTTACAAAAATAGTAGACTCGTCATGATAATCGAGGAAAAAATATATGATATACATAAGATATACACAAGTCAAGGAATCACAGTTATGATCGTCTTAACTGAGAGAGAGAGAGAGAGAGAGAGAGAGAGAGAGAGAGGAGCTCATCGCCTTAAACTTTTGGGGAAAACACTATTGGGGGGTGAATAGTGTTTTATGAAGATAAAAACGAATTTACGCCTAATTAAAATCACTAATGCAACCTAGTATGCTGAATAGATACAACAAAGTCAACAACTCAGAAAATGCAATCGCAAACAATAGATGTACCCTAGTTCAGATTCTCTTAAGTCAAATCCCGACTCTCTGGAATCATACTCTAGCAACCCACTAGTAAACCCATTAGCGATTAGTATCCACTAATATCATACTTACCAAATACTTGCAAGTGTAAATCCAATACAACATTTATCACCACTTCCCACAACCCGGGTGTCACGCCTCGCTACCTCAATAGGGAGGATCGGCACGACAAGCCGCGTTATTGAATACCAAGCATTAATGTGTACACCAAACATTTCGTAGGCCACTGCAAACGCCGAGAAAACACATGCAATAATAACATGTACTGCAAGTAAACTTAGAACAGTACACCGGGAATGGTCTACTCTTACAAACTGAGAGTAACCTCAATAAAGAAAGAGAAATATATATATGAAACACTTCAATATGAAATCAATTACACAACCTATGCTTTGAATATTGACTTAATAGAAAGTGGCAATGAGGGGTGTGTAATGTGCTCTAATTAGGAGTGATGGAGCACTTACTACTGGTCTCAAGAGAGGACAAAACCTAGCATGAAGATAAGCATTGACTGCCTTGAATGCTTTGGAGACAAGTATAGTAATTAGGGCTTGCGAGCTTGTTGGAGCTTTGAATGCTATTTAATGTGTAGAGTTTAATTGTTCTAGGAGTCCTGAAATAAATGCCAACAAACCCCATTTATAATGCCCAAGAATCACACCAAAATCTCATCAACCCAAGCATTAAATTCTATAAACGGCTCTTAACGGGTAGAAATCCTAGTCACCAGTCGCCTGGAGAAGCCTTGCCAGATGCCTGGTGCCCTGTGAGTACTGGATTACAGAATGAGTGTAACAGATAGAACAAGACATCTAAAGAAGGCTTCCCAGATGCCTGATCTATTGTCTAGATGTCTGGGTTTATTGCTTGAGACGCCTGATCGGTCTGACTATAGAAACTAAGCTACTGGAAATTTTGGTCAGATTTAAACAGATGTCTGATGGTCATTACACATGCACATGTCTCACTATGCAGACGTCTGGGATGATAAATTCAGACACCTGATCAGTCAGGATGGACCACATGAGCTATTGAAAATTTTTCTTAAAAGGGGCCATAAGTCTGTAGTACATCACCCAGGCACCTGACACATTGTCCAGACGTCTGGGATAATAACATCAGACATCTGTTCTGGGTTAGGGTTCAACCACTGTTATATGTATGCATGCTAGTGTCTAGGGTTCAAGAAACAATCACATGGTTGAGGCTGAAAAACTCCATTTTGAGTTTTTATAAGTTCTAACCATATAGGACTCAATGATGAATGAAATAAGGTGTTGTGTATGATATGAATGCGAATCTATCAAGTCTATTCAAGGCTTAACATCTACTTCAATAAGGAAATGAAGATATAAAAAAGTACATATTAATCCCCTTCACTTCTTATTAAAATCCTTGAAGACTTCTATTTGATTTCCTTGAGTCCATCAATTGATTTTCTGGCATCATTGGCTCAAACCATCATTGTTTTTTATATGTCTTGAATTATATTGATGATGCTTTGATTAACTACAAAATTAGGGATTAGTCACAATTAATTATGTTTGCTCATCATCAAAACAAAATTGAGGGATCCAATACTCAACATCTCCCCCTTTTTGATGACGACAAACAAACATAAACAATAATAATAAATGTGCTTGAAAATTAAATACTTATTTCCCATGCATTGATGCTAATCAAATTAGTCCAAATAGGCATATATAAAATGAAGCATTAATGCTTATCATGTGTGTGTATCACATGGAATGTGTATTATACCATAAGGGAATACACATAAAGGAAATCAAGTAAGTGTGAATGGAAATAATCAAAAAATGGAATGTGGGATAAAATCCAATTCATATATCAATACTCCCCATGAATCATACAATGGTATTAAAAATATATTTGAAATGATATGATTCTTGGAAATGTTTTAAAATATATAATAGCACAGGAATTATTATCTTGGTAATTTCTCGCCGCCATTCTCATAATAAAAAAAGTGTGGGAGGAAGAGAAACAACAACTAGTGCTAAGAGAAGTATAAAACATAGGAGTGGGTGATTATGATAACTAATTAAGGTGATACTTATGAGAAAGACACATAAATCAAGGAGTATCACACCTAACTATTTATCACAACAATCATCAAAACCAAGAATATTGAGACAATATCAACATTAACATTGGATATGCGAAAGAGAATATATAAAGAGAACATAATGACACATTTCCAATGATAATAAAGTGCCAAATAAATAAAATAATATAGTTCCATTTCAAAAAAGTATCCAAAATACATCCCTCTAGAGTAAAGAACAGTGAAGGTCACATGAACTAAAATGTGACATAAACAAAAGTATAACATCCATACACCCAAACAACCATATAACCAAAATATAAAACATCTCAACCTCACGAGAAACTCTCAAACAAATCACAAAAATACATTTCCTAGCATGAGAGTCTCAAGAGGTACAATCCTAAACATCATCAAGCTGTAGGTGGAGAAGGTGGTGAACGGGAACCGCTGGATCCTTGAGCATCAAGTCGGGCAATGTCCTGAGGGCCAGAAATATCCGAGCTTGGTTTCTCCTCGATCCTCAGAACCTAGGAGAACAACTGCTGAGACTACAGAGTCCGATTACAAACATTGGAACAGACAGACTTCACCATACCATTGACAAAGGTTAGATCATCTTGCAACAAAGAGACTGCATCCTAAATGGTCGAATGACTAAATTCAAACTCAGACAAGCGACAAGTGAGATCATCAAGAGGCTATGATGAAGAGGAAAAATCAACATGAGTTTGATGCAGACTATCATGAATACGACATAAAGAATATATGATGTGAATATGATCCGAACTAAGACCGACGACAATAGACTCGAGTCTCTCCAAATCGTCACAGAACGAAATCTGACTAGCATCTAGACAAAGATAGACATCGATCAGAAAAGCAACCCTAGTTTTGATGGCATCGAGGGGGCCTTCAGGAGCTGGAGAAGCAGAATGCGCAAGAGGATCATCATGAGCAGTAGGGCGCTCAAAGGGTGATGGGTCGACAGGTTGTGGAGGAGATGAAAAATCAATCGACAAAAATTAAGAGGATTGTAGGGAACATATTGATGATTATGGTTGATCTTCGGGTGGAGGAGTAGCTTCACAATCAGGAGATAGAGAAATGTGGTTGGCTTTCATAAGGGTAATCGTTGACTTTCTATGGAAGCTTGATGAAACCCTAGAGATTTATCGGCAATGATAAAACCTTAATCAGAAACTAAAAATGAAATGAACTGGGGAGAACCTAGTGGGTTGACAAACCTACGAGTAGTCGACAGTTGATAGGAAGATGGTCGAACTAACGTAAAGTCGTCGGGAAATGTCGAAGGAAGCTCGTCGAGCATTGGTGTTGAGTATTGGTGTTTTATACCAATGTTATTTTGATGATGATCACATCATTATGTTATTGCTAATGACTCTCTTGTTTTAGTCTCATAGTTAACATTTCAAGAATATCATTTTTGGAGACTAAACACTTGGTGCAAGGATGGACATCGAGATGAGCAATGACATAGCTTGGACTCAAGGGGTGCCAAAGCTTGGAGATGATGGTGAGTATCAAGGTTGAAGCCATAGACTCTAAGGGAAGCAATGTAATCCATGTAATATTTTATTTATTGTTTTTCTCCTTTTTGAGTCTAGGTTTAATGTAATGCCTTGATAGATGGATTAAATTATTCATGTATATGCATTTTCCATCTTAGTGAGCCTTGGGATTATCATAAAAATCATCCCAATAGGTTCACCATTCCTTAAACTATAACTGTGGTTTTTGGCTCTCCAACAGGCGACTGATGAAGGTCATACAGGCGACTGGTGATTCCAGGTGCCTGTCGAGCCTTCTACAGTCGACTGTAGTGCACTGCTCAAGTCAACCTTTTATTGACTCTTACTTGAGCTTATGGAACATTCGACTAAAGGTCTATTTACAGTCGCATGTCTTCCAACATGCGCCTGTGACTTGTTCTACAGTCGTCATACGTAACTTGCATTTCCTGGACTTCATCCCAATTTGCAAGTCAGTCGACTGATGAAGTATTTACAGTCACCTGTATATTTACAGTCGTCTATACTTTGGTCATCAGTCATCTGTATTCTCAAATACGTAAGTTGCCCTTCTCTATTTTATTTCCATCCCATGCAGCAGTCGCCTGTTGAAGGATATACAGGTGCCTGTCCATTATACAGTCGCCTGTGTAGTATTCTATAGTCGCATGTCATGGCTCAGATTATAGCCATTGGGATTTATTTAGTCGTTGGTCAGTCGATTGTCCGATGTTCATCAGTCGACTATCGCTAATGTTCCAGCGCAAATTCTAGCCGTTACAGCTTTTTGTTTTTGGCCATTCTCCTAGGCTTTTCGGTGTCCAAGCTTCGTTTGTGTGCTTGATCGGAGCTTCCGGTGTTCATCTTCGGCGGCGTTCTGAGGTTGAGTCTCCGAGTCGATTTGAATCGATTCGTCTTGTCTCGTCTTCAAGTGCTGGTGTTCTCGGTCGACGGAGGAAGCGGATCTTGCGTTCTTCTTTGGTTCGGATCGGGATCTCGTCGGAGATCCTGATCCGACGGTGAGTTCTCTTCTGATCCGTGGATTTTACGTCGTTACTCCTTAAGCTTTCTTATCTGTATCTTCTCGATAGATCTAACCTAGATCTGTCTTTTGCCTGCATATTTGGGCTCGGAGGTGGTGGCTTGGTCCCTGTTTCGTTTCTACTTTGCTGGATCTGAGCGATCTGGAGTTGGCGATATGCTTGAATCGCTCTGTACTTCTGAACGGATCGAGAACTATTCTTGATCCGGCTGTGAGTGCTACTATTATCTTTGATCCTGTTCTGAGATCCTGTCTACATGAGTCTATTTTTGACTTTTGCTCTCTCTCTCTCTCTTCTGTTTGGCTATGTCTTCTTCTGGTCCTGATGGAGCATTGCCCTCGGATGCGGGAGATTGGCGAACTGTCACCAAGAAGAAGAATGCTGATGCCAAGGGTAAAGCTCCTAGAATGGAGTACATACCCAGTGTGCAAGGGAATGAAGGCGGATCGTGTAGGCCTGGATCCACAGGGGGACGAAAAACGTTTGAAAGAAGAATGATGAGGCCTGATGTTGAGATCAAGATCAATCCATTGGCGTCTAAGCAATCTTGGCTTGACGTTTGTACTAACAGAAGGAAGGTTTCTGATTCCTTGGGGATGAGTTATATACCTCTAGCCATTGATGAAACAGGAGCATCCATTGCAGTGCTGTCGCAGGAGGCTATCGATGAAGCCGCCAGCTCCTGGGAGAATACTCTTGTCGCCTATGTTCTTGGTGATGTGCCGTTCTATAGCCAGATGAAGGCGTGGGCTATTAGAACTTGGAAGAAGACAGGTATGTCGATATTCTCCAGGGATAACGGTTTCTTTTTCTTCCGATTCAAAAACAAAGCAGATTGCGAGGGTGTCCTGTTCGGAGGTACGTGGATGTTCGACGGCAGGCTGGTCGTCATCCAACGATGGGCGCCGGATTTGTTGTTTGACAGGGATATGCTGTCTACGGCCCCCATTTGGGTTCAGCTGCCTAATCTCCCTCTTAAATTCTGGTCGCTTAACATTCTGAATGCTATAACTAGCGTGTTGGGATCCCCTATTTGTTTGGACAGAGCCACGACATCCATGGAAAGAATGTCCTATGCCCGGTGTTTGGTCGAGATCTCTGCTTATCACGAGCTTCCGCAGACTGTGACTGCTCAGGTCGAGAATGGGGAATGTTTTGAAGTTGAGGTCAGATACGAGGGGAAGCTGCCTCGCTGCATCAGCTGCAAATGCTTTGGACACTGCATCCAACAATGCTCGTCGAAGGTTGAAGCCATTGAAGAAGAAGAAGAGCACTCTCTTAGTAAAGAAGAGGAACCTACTTTGAGAGCGGGAAAAATTGGCGACCATGGAAATTTGAATGCGCCGGTTGAAGAATGTGGGAACAATGTAAGTGTGCCTTTGTTTTCTAAGCTCTCTTCACCTGGGATTCCTTCTGTCGTTGGGGAGAGAAATGTTAGGGATGAAAATTGTAAGGGGATGGGGGTCCAGAAATGTAACATGAGCATGTTGGGGGGGATGCTACTAGCAAAGTCTTCATGGTGAAGGATTGTAATGGGTGAGGGGATGTGACCATGACGGGGGGAGATACTGCTGGCAAAGCTTT
The DNA here is from genome assembly GCA_030789695.1 of Scilla litardierei. NCBI lineage: Eukaryota > Viridiplantae > Streptophyta > Magnoliopsida > Asparagales > Asparagaceae > Scilla > Scilla litardierei. The sequence continues at coordinate 374,377,351 of CM061142.1, forward strand.
TATGGCGAAGGAGTGTAATGGGGAAGGGGGGAGCGAGATCTGTATAGCTGTGAAGGGTAATGTATGGTCGACTATTGGGGAGTATAGTGATGTTGAGGGGGCTGCAGTGCCTTGTAAGAATCCTGTAGGGGCTAAGGAGCCTTGTAATGAGCGGGTGAGGGCTGAGGCTAGCTGTAATGATTTCTGTAATGAGGTCGATGGAGCTGAGGCAGCTTGCGATGTGATCTGTAATAGGGACACATGCGTAAGCAAAGGGGATATGAGCATGCAGCAACAGGAGGTCCAGACTTCTTCAGCAGGCAGCGGGGATGACACCGCCTTGACCGCTGCTGAGGGGAGGAGTTTTGTATATACAAAGGAGATCCAGAATGCTGGAATGTACAGACAGAATATGGAGCTAGCTGCGACTAGCGATAGCGGGGCGTGCAGAGGCCCATGTAGCAACGAAAAATTTGTACAGCTGATCAATAATGATATTGGGAGGGGCAGGTCTGGGGTCTGCTTGGGGACGGGCTCGGATATCTCGCTGAGCCTGCAGCTCTCGACACCTACCTCAAAGGCTAGTAACATCAGACCCCCTAACAACACTAAAATCGGCAACTCTTTTAGTGCCTTAGGCGGGCCTCGAATGGGGGGATCTCTACTTGAGGTTGGGGATCAAATCGATTCTGATAACGAGCCAGTCGAATTGACTGTTGCCAATGAGGCATGGCTCATTGAGCAAGAGCTCCTGAAGCAAAACAGTAAGGGCGGTAAGGGAAAGAAGAAGCAAGTCCATAATAAGGGGGCTGCGGTCTCAAGTAAGGGTACTCGTAAGAGCTCGCGGATCAATAGGGAGGGTGAGAACCTCCCGCCTTCCAACCCTGATCAATGACTCTCCTTATCTGGAACACTAGGGGGCTTAATAGTGTCGCTAGGCATCGTGATCTTAAGGATCGTTTGCAGAAATATGCGCCTTCTCTTGTAGGGCTCATCGAAACTAAGGTCACTGAGAATAATATCCATAGAATTGCCAAATCCTTCCCTAAGAAGTGGTTATCAATCACCAATCACAGCTTACATCGGAATGGCCGTATTATTAGTATGTACGAACCTGATATCTGGCAGTGTGGGATTGAAGATATGAAGGCCCAACACATTTCCTTAAGATGTAGCAACGCTGCAGGGTTTGTTATGGTTGTTACTATTGTCTATGCCTCCAATTCCTACCAAGAGCGCAGAATTCTTTGGGATGATATTATCTCTAGTGCTATTAAATTTAAACATGCTCCTTGGATTATTGGGAGTGATTTCAATTGCGTCAGATACGCAATGGATAAGGTTGGTGGTAGATCGGTCAAGGGGGCTATGGTTGACGAGTTCAACGACTGTATCAATGCTAGTGCTCTTATTGGTCTCAAGACTGTTGGTAACATCTTGAGTTGGAATAATCGCAATATTGGGCAACGTCGTATCTCTGCCACTCTTGATTGGTCCTTCTGCAATAATAGTTGGATTAACACTCTCACATCATCTTACTGTGAATATGTTGATGGAGGTACCAGCGATCACTCCTCTCTTATTATCCGTACTCATCAGCCTGGGGGTACCGATCCTAAACCTTTCAAATTCTTTAATGCCTGGCAGCGCTGCCCTGAGTACCCTAGTGTGGTGAAGGAGCACTGGCATATTAGGGTTAATGGCTGCCCTATGATACAGCTGGTTGCCAAACTTAAAAACCTGAAAAAGGGTCTCAAGAATTTTGGTGCTGGTCTTAGAGAGACCAATGATGTGGCTAAATTGCGATCTGAGCTTGCTACTATTCAGTGTGACCCTAATCTTAGCAATTGTGTTGAGTTACAAAGAAAGGAGCGTATATTGATCAATCAGCTTGCTGAAGCTATTGACATTGAAGAGTCCAATCATAGGCAGAAGAGCAGACAAGATTGGCTTAGCCTTGGGGATCGTAACTCCCGTTTTTTCTATACTGCTATGAGAACCAGGCAGAGTCGTAACAATCTCAGTCATCTCATTGGCCCTGATGGTACTAGAAACAACTCTTTTGAAAATTTGAAAGTTAAAGCCCCTGAATTTTATTCCAGTCTTTATAATCAAAATGATTACTGGAGAGTTTTCCCTCGCCTTACTACTAAAAGAGTCCTCACTAATACGGCTGCTGATTGGGTAGAAAGGCCGGTTTTAGCTGAGGAGGTTAAAAATGCTGTATTCCAAATTGGAGTGGATAAGGCTCCTGGCCCAGATGGTTTCAATGGTTTCTTCTATCAAAACTCTTGGGATATTATTGGGAATGATGTCACCACAGCTATTCTTAGCTTCTTCAAGTCTGGGAAGTTATATCGTCAAGTCAATCACACCTTTCTTACACTTGTCCCCAAGAATGCCAACGCTACCGATCTGGGTGATTATAGACCCATTGCCTGTTGTAATGTTCTGTATAAAATCATCAGCAAAATTCTATGCAACCGTCTGAAGAAAGCAGTCATTGAGCTCATATCACCTAATCAAGCTGCTTTTTTGCATGGCCGATTACTTGCTGATTGTTCTTTGCTTGCGCATGAACATATCAGGGACTTTAATAGTCCTATGAGTAGCCGGGCCTGCCTCAAGCTTGATTTGAAGAAAGCTTTTGATAGCGTTAATAGAGAATTTGTTTACTTCATGCTCCACTAAATGGGCTTCAAGCACAAATTCATCAGTTGGCTGTGTGAATGCATATCCACTCCCTCCTTCTCTGTTATGATTAATGGCTCCCCTTATGGCATGTTCCAATCTAATAGGTGGCTGAGGCAGGGAGACCCTCTCTCCCCCTACCTATTTGTGATTGTTATGGAAGCATTCTCCTTGCTTATGGCTAAGGCTAATGCTGAGTGCAATATCAGGCCTATGAAAAGAGTTGGTGCCATCACCCACCTTCTTTTTGCTGATGATTTGCTGGTGTTCTGTCGTGCAAATGTGGCTTCTTTTAAGGGTTTGAGAGATCTTCTCACTACCTTCAATTCCTTTTCTGGGCTTGAGGTTAATTGGAGTAAAAGTTCTGGTATTTTCAGCAAGGGGGTTAGGGTGCCAGTGACCTTGCGGAAATCCTGGGCATTAAAAGGGTGCAATCCCTTTCCACATATCTGGGCCTCCCGCTCTCTGCCAAATACCCAAAGGCCCATATGTACAGCCGGTTGATTGACAGGTGCAAAAGCAGGCTGCAGGGATGGTCATCGTCCCTATTATCCATTGTTGTCCATATTGAATTGGTTAAAACTGTTATCTACATGATGGTGGTGTTCTGGATGCAGGCTTTTCGCATACCCAAATCAGTTCTGCGCTCTCTCACAACTATATGCAGGGAGTTTATTTGGGGAGAAAATCACCTCTGGGCTTGGGACGATATTTGTTCCCCTAAGCAAGAAGGAGGTGTGGGGCTTAGAATTTTTGCTGCGTTAAACAATGCATATGGTGTTAAGTTGTCTTGGCGTATGCTTACACATGGTGGGATCTGGGCTTCCTACATGAGAAATCACTATTTGGGTAACACTGGCCTTTTTCTGGCCAAAGCACATCCTATGCAATCTGGTAATTGGAAATTCATATTGCACTGCCGGGAGTTCAATAAGAAGCTTACCAAGCGTATAGTTAAAGATGGATCTTCCACTCTCTTCTGGTTTGATAATTGGCTTCCTTGTGGTCCTCTTAATGATGCTTATGTGGACCCTACTGGGGAGGAGGGGTTTATGGTTAGGGATTACTGGACCGATATGGGTTGGGTAATCCAGATCCCTTACTGCTGTGCGACACTTGATTCTAAATGTGACGCTATCTACTGGTGATGACTGCTGGACCTGGGTCTCCAAGTCCGCCTCCTTGCGTGATGTCTGGTCTGGGACTGGAGCTATAAACCCATTGTTTCCCTTCTACAAGGTTGTCTGGTTCCAGGGGCATATCCCCAAGATGGCTATTTCATTACTGCGAGCTTTTCATGGGAAGCTGCTCACCCGTGATAAGCTCGTGCAATGGGGAGTGTCTACTTCACCTTATTATGTTCTTTGTCCTGATAATATTCATGAAAATATAGACCATATATTCTTTGAGTGTAGCTTTTCTAACTACCTCCTTTGCAGGAGTTTTCTGAAAATGGGGTTTACCTCTCCTCTGCCGCCCTCATTAGCAGGTATAGGGAATTTGATACTCTCTCACTATCATGCGAAGGACAACTTGGGTAGATTGGCCAAAACTGTTCTTGCTGTTATGACCTGGCACATTTGGAGGGAGCGTAACAGGAGAATCTTTGAGGGTAATAAACAGAGACAGACGGCTCTATTTGAGGATATTGCTGTGGATGTTAGAGTTGCCATGAGGCAGGTGGACTGGGAGCCCCATGGTGGCGAGAACTCTCCCCCTTCAAATTGGGGGTTGATTCCTTAGGTTGTGGATATTGTATTTCTTTTCTCTGCTTTTGGCTCTTGGGATAGCGGAAGGTGATTGATAAGGTGTGGGGTGATGGCGCCTGTGCCCTTGCTCCGACTTGCAATCATCCTTCCTCCTCCCTTGAGTCATGTACATTTTTTCTAGTATCAATAAAGTGCAAGCATTATCTCCATATATATATATATATATATATATATATATATATATATATATATATATATATATATATATATATATCTATATTATAAAAGAGGGATGTTATCAAGAGAAATTGGATAAGAGATATTGGACAAGATAAATTGGATAAGAGATATCTATATTATAAAAGAGGGATGTCATCAAGAGAAATTGAATAAGAGATATTGGACAATAGAAATTGGATAAGAGTGATGTTATCAAGAGAAATTGGATAAGAGATATCTATATTACAAACGAGAGATGTTATCAAGAGAAATTGGATAAGAGATATTGGACAAGAGAAATTGGATAAGAGATATCTATTATATAAAAGACGGATGTTATCAAGAGAAATTGATAAGAGAATTTGGACATGAGAATTTGGATAAGAGAATTTGGATATCTATTATATAAAACAGGGAAATTGAATAAGAGAAAATATAAGAGATGAGATTTTGAGGGATAAAAGAGGAGGTGGGGAATTTTGCACATACAACCCCGGTTTTGTTATTTTTGCCTATGGACCCTCCCTACACACACACCCACACTTTTTATTCTCACCCCTTCTGGCCATTTTATTTCCAGTTCTATGAAGATTTTGAATCTTATCCTACTAGGACAAAGCTTTGTCCTACGTGGCAAGTTTGTCCTAGGTGGTAATGACAATTTTGGGGGACTTAAATTTTGGGGGAAAACTTAAATTTGGGGGGAAACTTGAAATTTTGTGGGAAAACTTAAAATTTGGGAAAACTTGAAATTTGTGGGGGAGAAAAACTCAGCCATTAAATAAACCGTGCCCTATGGGCACGGGTAATGACTAGTATATATATATATGAGAGGGCGGAGTTTATTAGAACTTCTTGGAACTATTTCAAATCTTTTGAGATTGTTTAAGCAACTCTCAAACTCTCTCATTTCCCTCTTAGAGCTCATATTCCTCTTCATGCATTGAAGTCAAGCTCAAGGGAAATCATCCAAGTGCTTTCAAGCTTATCTCATCACTTGGAGATCCTCTTCCATGCCTTGCATTTATTAATGAGTAAGTACATCTCAAGGCATATGTAAGAGTATTAGTTTTAATTTGTGTTTCTTTGAAACCCTAATTTTCTTTGTGGGAATTAGATACTCTCTTTGTGGGAGTTACTCTCTTTGTGGAAGTTTGGTGTCCTAGTGTAGGACTAACCCTAATTCACTGTGTGGGAGTTAGTAATTCTCTGTGTGGAATTTTGACCCTTGTGTAGGGTTGGTTTGGTTCTTGTGTAGGACAAAATCCTCTGTGTGATGTATCTCTTTATGGGATTGTACTCACTTCTCTTTGTGGGAATTATAGTGAATATTGGTGTGGCTGGATGTACCCAAGTTTGGGGAACCAGTGTAACATCTTGTGTTTACGTTTGGATTTTTGTGGTGTTTAAATTCCTCTTGCATTTATAATTCCGCATTTGCAAGTTTAATTTTTTACGTACGCAATTTGTGCCATTACACTATTCACCCCTCTCTGGTGTGTTGTTGTTAGTACTGCAAGGTAGACGGTCCTTACAACTAGGGTTGACGAACAAATTGACGGATGAAGTGAAGGGGTTAAGCCCTAACACTAGTTTAAATTGAATCGAAGAATTCATTTGGACTGTCAAATCAAACTTAATCTGACAATCAAAACATCGACATGAGTATGGTGTAGGATAGCCAGACATCAGTATATTTAAAAATGAAAACGAGTTTTCGATGAGCCAAAAGAAAATGGAGATCATTAGACGTCTAGTTAGAATATAATAATATGGTTGGTAAATTTTGAGGATATCCAAACGTCTGTTGAAGATTAATCAGATGCATGACCAACTGTGTAGGTGTTTGGTGAACCTTCATCAGACGACTGGGTTAATGAAGAAAAGAAAAGATTTGCTCTCAGGAAAATTTGTAACAATAGAAATTCCACTGATCAGGCTACTAGAGTTCAACAGCCAGGCGCCTTGTGTCACGCCCCGCCTCCCAAAATGGACGGAGGCGAAGCGTGACTAAGGCCCGCTTAGGCCGGAGCTGTGAAGCTCGGACCCAATAAGCGTCTGTAGGGATACCATTTTAAAAGTTTCAGGTTCTTGCATTAATATAGTTCGAAACAACGGAAAGTACAGAAAGGAAGTTGCATTCATTAAATTAGAGATATAATATCCAACGAGTACAAGTCTAAAAAGAAGCCTAAGCGTGGCAACAAAAGGTTTAAGAGCAAACCTAAAAGCAGTAATCTCTAAAAGTGATGACTAAAAAGACCTCTAGGTCTGGTCCTTGTCGGGCACGTACTCTGGGTCGACGTCCTCAGCTCCACGTACTTCGGTGAGTCTGCCTCGTCCAGGAACTCTTGCTGAGCACCTGACGTACAGCACCCAAGAGAAAGGAACTGTACGTCAGGTAAAGTCTACAAGAAGGGTTAGACTTCACTGCAAGTGCACTGAACTTTCAACAACGGTTTACTGGTTGATTAGCATGATGGGGTTCTATTACACAACATTTTACTGGTCGATTAGCATGCTGTGGTTATAACAGAGTAACACAACAGGAAGTAACGCAGTAGGAAAGTAAAACGGGACAAGTAGTAGTAGTAGCGTGTGCTACCAGCTACGAGACTAACCTACAGGTGTCAAGACAAGTCGGGACGTGACGGAAACTAGGGAAGACAAGACAAGTGAGACACGAAAGGGTTCACGCCTTACGGTTCGAGGGGGATCAGACCCTCTTGCCGTGCGCACGCTCAACCCAACCCCAAACCCCAAGACAAGACAAGACATGACACCAGTACAAGGGATCACTCGCTCTAGCTTGGCGAGTGCCCTATTGCCCGCAGGCTGTGTATCCGTACAAGGGATCACTCTCTCTAGCTTGGAGAGTGCCATATTGCCCGCAGGCTGTGAATCTGTACAAGGGATCACTCGAAGAGTGCCCTATTGCCCAGCGGGCTGTGCAAGACGGGACGGGACGTGACAAGACAAGAAGGGTTATTCTAGGGTGTCCACACACACGCACACTGATCACTCCTTATTTTACACCTTTTTCCCGCATTTTTGCATGCCATTTAGATCGCCCAAATCATGTTTTTCACGATATATCGACGATATTGCGATGCTTTTCACGATTTGTTGTTTTTATCACATTTCAGGTGATTTGGCGCGATTTGGAGTGATCTCGAGATGCGCTTACTCCAGAGGGTCACCGACGACCTCCCCGAGGGGTATTTTGCTGTTGGAGAGGAGCGGAAGAAGAACGGACGTCGCAGGAGCGACGAGGAGGCCAAAATAAGCAATCTGGGCATGTTTAGTGTCCCACTCGGCCGAGTGGAGGACCCACTCGGCCGACCAGCGAGACACCGCTCGGCCGACCAGAGCAAACACGATTCCTATGTGCACTCGGCCGAGAGACGGAGACCACATCGGCCGAGCGAAGAGACCACGTCCGCCCGAGTGGCGCCCAGACGAAGCCCTTCAAAAATCTCCAAGTTTCTGTTTTTCGGCTGCCTGAGCTTCAGAAGACCCACTCGGCCGAGTGGAGAATCCTGTCCGACTGAGTACAATGAAGCCATCGGCCGAGTGACGACAACTCACTCGGCCGAGCCGCCCCCGAAGTAGAGACCCCTGAAGGCCCCGACTTACTGGAAAATTACAGGGTTTCTCACTCGGCCGAGCGACTTTTGTCACTCGGCCGAGTGCGACGCGCTGCCTGTAACGAAAATTGCGGAAAACAGGCTGCGCAGGGGTATTTTGGTCACAGTTTTTGGACGATTTTGGGGGCTATTTAACCCCTGTTTTTACCCTAGTTTTGAGAGCTTCTCCTTAGATTTTTTGCAGCTTTTTAGATTAGCTTTTTAGTTTTATTCTTGAGATTGGAGAGGAGAAAAAGTTTGATTTTTGTTGGATTAATTGAAGAACTCCATTGGTTTGTGTTTCTCTTCTCTAAAAATTCTATTTTTATTGCATATCTCAATATTGTGATGAATTCTATTGCTTATTTCATTGATTATTTTTGTGATCTTGCTATGAATTGTGAGTAGTCGCTACGTCTTGGGGCGTGGGGATGAACCTTACAAGCCCAACTTCATATTTGTGATGAGTTAGTAGAAATCTTGCTAGAATTGATATCTAGGGATTAGATTGGGATCAATTTACTACGGTTAGCTAGGAGTTCATACCGATCGGGATTTGCAAGAGATTGGATCCCGATTCGATAGGAAACCCTAGAAATCCGAATTGGGTTGGAATCGAATTTCCGTAGTATCGGTTTGCAAGAGATTGGACCGATACTAGGGTTTTCGGTTGCAATTCCGTGCCAATACCCGTTTGCAAGAGATTGGACGGGTAGGAACTATCCCAATCTAGATCGCGAGCCGAGTTTGCAAGAGATTGGGCTCGGTGCGCGATTGGACGATGATGTTGATCCTAATGCTAGCTTTCCTAGGCTAGGGTTTGCAAGAGATTGGACCCAAACCTAGGATAGCTATAGACCGGCAACAGCGCGAGAGCGTGAGCTTGGTTCTACATTCAGTTGCAACTAGTTCATCCAAAATCTCAATCTAGCAATTTTGGTACTGACGAACCACATTTATGAGATACGGTGAGTAGCGGGGATTCCCCATTCCCTAGACGTTCTTTATTTGATTCGATATCTCCGCACTTTGTCTGACGATTGTGACAGGATCGCCAAAGGCAAATCTTTCTTCTTGAATAGCCAGGGTGATTGGAACAAGCACGGTCATTCGTCCTCCCTGTGTTCGATATCCCGCTCGCTGCTACACCGTGCACTTGTGGTAAAACTACAACCGTTCTTCCGGGTGTACGCCCGGGGTCGATCACACACACATGATAGCCCTACAATATCAAAAGTTGTTGTTGTCAGGCTCAGACTTCGTCGTCAAGTCTGAGCCGTCAGGAGTTGTCACAAACGCTATCATTTCACGTCCGGTTCTATTTGTTCGCAGTTAACAATTCTAACCTACTAGGGCCTAAGCACGGCCAAAAGTGCAAGTGGATACACTTACCTGCGATGGCGAGTGTGTCATCCTCTCGAAGCGTCTCGGCCAAGCGTCTCGTCCGCAGAAGTCCGTCTGAAATATCGCCACGTCGACGGTGTCAGGTCTCAATTTCATCACATCCTATTAGGGTTCATTTCTAGGTTATCGGGACTATCCTATTTGTCAAAATCACATTGTGATGTTTTGTTCAACCTAGATCGACCACTACACTATGTGCACAGAAAAGTCGTCCGATGGTCGATTTCTACGGTGGGCAATGTTTTACAGATGCAGAAAGTAAATTTAGTTCACGTTGAAAGATTTTAGATTAGGTTTTCAGTTTGCTACGGTGTGGGTTTTTTTTGCTACATGTTAGGGGGGACTAACCTGAAACGACCACTGAGCGGGGACCTGGTGTCGGTTCTGAACGGTGACGGATCTGAAACGGCACGGCCTCGTCGGTTCCTCAACTGCGGTAGCGCAGTAAGGATCACCCAGTCGGTAACAATGAAGCGTACAAAATTTATCAATCCTGTTGATTCACGTTGATTGCTTGCTCGCAAGGGAGTCTCCGTTCATGGGTCTTGGCCGTAGATCCAAGTGCTGGGCGGCACTTCACCTCAGGGTGGCGCAAAGTGATGCGGAGAAGAGCCCGATGGCGACGGGTCGGGATCACGACGGAGAGACCGCGGCGCGCTGAGCGGGCTGAGGTGCTGCGAACGTCGGCGATCGGGGTCTCGGGGAGGCGCGGTGGCGAGCGGCCGTGGCGGAGCTCAGCAGCGACGTGCGGCGTGAGGTTTGCTACCGGAGAAGGGTAGCAGAAAGCGGTTGAGGGCTCGAGCTGGAGGGGATTCATCGGTGGAGGAGACCGATGGGTGCCTGGAGGGTGTCGGGTTGGATGCTGCCGCTGTCACAGGGTTCGGACGGCACGGTTGCCGCTGATGCTGCGGCGGCGTGACGCAAAACACAGCCCGAGTGCTGTGTGCGGTCGGGGCAGCTGCACAGGCCGCCGACGTCGAGCTAGAGGGGGCAGGGAGCTGGGCAACTCACTGGCGTCGGGGCGTCTCAGGGGAGGTGGCAGGTCGACGAGAGGGGTCACTGACCTGAGGGGAGTCGACGGCGACCGTTCTGGGCTCCGGCGGCGTCTAAACGGCGGCAGGCGACGGAAAAATTCCACAGCAGCATCCGTGCTGCTGCCGCCGCATGAAAGAGGGCCGCAGACAGCCGTTTGGTTGCCTCGGGCACGGGGAGGGGCGGCGTCGCCGTGGGGGAGGCCGGAGGTGGAGATCGCGGCGGGGGTCGGCGATGCGATTGAGAGTGAGGGAGAGAGGGAGATGCGGTACGACGGCGGCGGCGTCGAGAATCGAGGCGGGCGAGGCGTGGTTCTGATCGGGGGCACCGGAGCGGGGGAAGAAGGCGGCGTGGCGGCGGTGAGAGCTAAGGGAACGGGGATCGGGATTTGGTGGCGTGGGGAGGAGAGATTGGGGGGGATTTGCGTTCCGAAGAGAGAAGAGTCTCTCTCTTGATTTGGGCGGCGGCTGAAAGAGGGAAATAGCCCTAGGTGAAAACGTAATCTTGGGAAAAAGAATAGTTAGGGTTGGGGTTTATAATAAATTGATAATTTGATATATATACCCAAGAGATTTATAGCTAGAAGGGGATTGTCAAAGGGGTGAGGGTGTACAAGTAGGGGTAAGTCTAGGGAACAAATAGAAAGACAGTTTAGGAAAAAATATCATGAAGATAATTTGGGATATAGCCAGATTTGGCTAACCATTCGAATTTCAAATCTGATTTGGGGGCATCAACGGTCCAGATTTCTCCGAGCGATATCTTTCAATCCGGGCGTCAGAAAAATAATCCAAAAATACCGGTGCGATCGTGGAGACAAGACGCACAGATCTACGGAGCCTGATCGTGTGTAACGCCTACCAAAAATTTACGTAAAATTGGGAACGACGCTTTGAGTCAAATGACTAAAATGCCCATATCGTTCGAAGTCGTTTCACGAGGAATCGAGCCATGAAAGACGTTCCCAAAAATTACTATAAAATTCAACACCCCAAAACGATCGCAACAGCACATCGCATCGCATATGCCAGAGCTCGGAAATAGCCAAATAAAATACGTGCACGATAAGGCACGTGCGCGCAGGAAATACGAACGGTCGGAAAGCGGCCGTTACATTCTACCCACCTTAGAAATGATTCCGCCCTCGGAATCACTCACACTAATAATAATATTACCCATATAACCTTATACCCGCAACTATCATATCTACTCATAAAGGTTCTAATCCTGTAACTTCGAACAAACGTTTCTTAATAATCCATCATAATCCATCTTTTCACTGGACAATACCACAACTAAACTCACCTCTTAATTCTTAACTATAGACCCATCACTATTGTTCAAATTTCCAACTCCAAGTCCTCACCAAAAATTAATAATCATATTCCATACCACACCACTCCACTAAACATCATTGCTCAAAAACAATTTTTTAAACTCTCGATCTCTTTCCAATATTTATCAATCGCCAAAAAGAAATTCTTCTAGTCGATCACCAATCTAAGACAAAACTTTGTCTGCCTCATAACACCTTTACAAATCAACAATCACCGTGTCCTCAATGCATTCCGTGTCATATCTTCCCATAAATTTTTATCCGCCAAATGATTGAACCATCAAAATCACATCTCCTCCTTCTTATTATAATTATTTTCAACCAATATTAAATCCGACAACCTAACCATCCATTCATCTCAACACGTCGTGTTACTCCCTAATGTCTCATCACGTCCACTCAACAATCAAGTCTCGATGCTAATGAAAACTATACTCAATCTCAAGATCACCCTAACTCCTATCATACTCCGTAGCCATCCCTATCTACCATTCGACTGAGCCTCAAATTTGACAGTTCTCATCTTTTCGTATATAATCTCATTCAACCAGAATTCTCCATTGAGTCCGCCATACTTCGGTTTTATAAATAAGTCTTGGACAGCTCACTCTTTATATCCGAAAGAAATTCTAATCCAATATCCTATTGTTCCAAAATCGGTTAATCATAGCTATAACAAATCTCACCTCTCCCTGAGCCTACCCGCAAATAAAATCCTACAACAATAATAGCTAGTCTCAAAACTATAACAACCATAACATAACATTTCTAAATGGAGAGAAAGAGAAGAGAAAAGGGAAACTTAAAACCAGTGACACATTTTTAAAACATTTGGAAAAAAAACGTGCGGGGTCGTGGTAATGGATGAGGGAGGATATGCGATTTGTGATCTTGTGAGCTAGTTTCAAAAACTTTAAAGATTTGGTTTAAAAGAAAACAAAGTTTTGACACAATCACATGCAGTCAAAGATAAACTATTCATTAATATAATGACTAAGTCTAAGGAGCTGTCTGCTATGACACTATTCATAAATAGGTGTACCGTCATTCAGACAACTCAAGCGTACCACGGTTAACACTGAGTACACATTCAAGACACAAAAAGGCAATCATCGGGATCCTAAAGAACACACACTCATACAGGTCTACACACTCTACCTATACTCATGCACCACAACGATATTACCTACCAAAGGGCCTACTCCTAAACGGAAGACAGCATGGACAACTACCAGGACTAATGTCTAGATAATAGAAGGAAAGAAAACTAGATCAAAAGCGAAATGAAATAAGATCGGAAAGAACGAGTTCACATAAGACGGGGTAATGAGATAGTTGGTTGGATGGAACGAAAAAATATTCTTCAAAATAATTAGATTGATAACGGGAAAATTACGTGTAAAATATGGTATCATATACTTTTATATAAAAAAATGTAGGAGGAAGTGAGCAGATGGTAGAATTTTAAAATTTTGGAAACAGTAAGACGAAGGAATGATGGGTAGGGTGGGAAACGATTGGTTCGTAAATGAAAATAAGTTTACACAAAGATTTTGAAATGTGGTCACGAGGAATATAGAACAGATATAATAATAATAATAAAATAATTGAAGTTCCCCCTAGTTTAGAAAATATTTAAAAAAAATATGCACGGTAAGTGATTTAGAAATAGATCTTGTAGCCCAGAAAAAATATAAATTGAATTATCAAAATGTTAACACGGTTTTAAAAATGAAAATATGAAAGATACCGATTTGAAATAATTACCAGATAGTAACTTGAAAATTGATGACCAAGGAGATTTCAAAATCTAAGAAGGAACTTTCAACCGAAAAGCAAGAAATTTTAAATATATATATAATAAAGGGTTTTCAAGGGAGTTAAACCGAGCAAAGAATTTAATAATGAGTTTCGAAAAGAAGAAATAAAAGAAATAAAAGTAGGATGAGATAGCGATTGTTTTGCAAATGAAAGTAAGTTTAAACAAGGATTCTTGAAGTTTGAGCACGATGAACATAGGGCTGTTTATACATATACGAGAATAATTTAAAGTTCTCTTTGGTTTAGAAAATATTCTAAGAGTATGTGCGGTAAATGATTAGCAATAAAATTTTGTAGTTTAGAAAAGTATATATATATATATATATATATATATATATATATATATATATATATATATATATATATATATATATATATGATTATAGAATTGATAACGTGGTTTAAAAACTGAAACACGAAAATGCCGATTTGAAAACAGGTACGAGATAGTAAAATAATTTTACGACCAGGGAGGTTTCAAGATTAGTGAAAGAATTTTAACTCAACCAAAAAACAAGAATTTTGAAATATATAGTATAGGGGTTTTCAAGAAATTAAGCTGAGCGAATAAACTGAATAAGGAATTTCGAAAATACTTTTAGAGGAGGCAAAATTGGCAAAGAGAAAGATTCGAAGGATCTACTATAATCGTCAGGAAATGATCACGTGAATCGGGAGGAAAGAAAGATGATCGCATGACGGTTACACACTTAGGATACGATTCACGAAGCTACGATGGGACTCTACGGTCGATGACACGAAAGGGTAAGGATCAGGTAGTCGTTAGAAGTCAGGGATTCTAATTATCGGGTCGTCTAAAGATTAGGATAACTCCGCTCTAAGACTTCCTAATGAGCTAGACTATATTCAGGATCTAAAGAGAAGGTTCCTAAGAGAATCAATGCTACGTTCTGCTGGGCTCGAAGTTGATGGACCTGAGCGAACGACTAAAAGAGAGTGGATCTAGACATTCTAACACGGTCAGAATCAAATGGGGATGCTATGGTAGTCTAGGACGAGAACGACTAAATCTTAACCAAGGCGTCAGACTATCAAACCTGGGTGTATGTCTAAGTCTCCATACCATCTAAGACTGGGAAAATCTAATTCAGACTTGTACGTGGATATTAAATGAATGCGGTACTTTTATTGTTCCGAACTTTTGCATGACCTGCATGGGCCACCATTAAAACCTGTCACGCCCCGCCTCCCAAAATGGACTGAGGCGAAGCGTGACTAAGGCCCGCTTAGGCCGGAGCTGTGAAGCTCGGACCTAATAAGCGTCTGTAGGGATACCATTTTAAAAGTTTCAGGTTCTTGCATTAATATAGTTCGAAACAACGGAAAGTACAGAAAGGAAGTTGCATTCATTAAATTAGAGATATAATATCCAACGAGTACAAGTCTAAAAAGAAGCCTAAGCGTGGCAACAAAAGGTTTAAGAGCAAACCTAAAAGCAGTAATCTCTGAAAGTGACGACTAAAAAGACCTCTAGGTCTGGTCCTCGTCAGGCACGTACTCTGGGTCGACGTCCTTAGCTCCACGTACTCCGGTGAGTCTGCCTCGTCCACGAAATCTGGCTGAGCACCTGACGTACATCACCCAAGAGAAAGGAACTGTACGTCAGGTAAAGTCTACAAGAAGGGTTAGACTTCACTGCAAGTGCACCGAACTTTAAACAATGGTTTACTGGTTGATTAGCATGCTGGGGTTCTATTACACAACAGTTTACTGGTTGATTAGCATGCTGTGGTTATAACAGAGTAACACACCAGGAAGTAACGCAGCAGGAAAGTAAAACGTGACAAGTAGTAGTAGTAGCGTGTGCTACCAGCTACGGGACTAACCTACAGGTGTCAAGACATGTCGGGACGTGACGGAAACTAGGCAAGACAAGACAAGTGAGACACGAAAGGGTTCACGCCTTACGGTTCGAGGGGGATCAGACCCTCTTGCCGTGAGCACGCTCAACCCAACCCCAAACCCCAAGACAAGACAAGACATGACACCAGTACAAGGGATCACTCGCTCTAGCTTGGCGAGTGCCCTATTGCCCGCAGGCTGTGTATCCGTACAAGGGATCACTCTCTCTAGCTTGGAGAGTGCCCTATTGCCCGCAGGCTGTGAATCTGTACAAGGGATCACTCGAAGAGTGCCCTATTGCCCAGCGGGATGTGCAAGACGGGACGGGACGTGACAAGACAGGAAGGGTTATTCTAGGGAGTCCACACACACGTACACACATGATAGCCCTACAATATCAAAAGTTGTTGTTGTCAGGCTCAGACTTCGTCGTCAAGTCTGAGCCGTCAGGAGTTGTCACAGACGCTATCATTTCACGTCCGGTTCTATTTGTTCACAGTTAACAATTCTAACCAACTAAGGCCTAAGCACGGCCAAAAGTGCAAGTGGATACACTTGCCTACGATGGCGAGTGTGTCGTCCTCTCGATGCGTCTCGTCCAAGCGTCTCGTCCGCAGAAGTCCATCTGAAATATCGCCACGGTGACGGTGGCAGGTCTCAATTTCATCACATCCTATTAGGGTTCATTTCTAGGTTATCGGGACTATCCTATTCGTCAAAATCACATTGTGATGTTTTGTTCAACCTAGATCGACCACTACCCAATGTGCACAGAAAAGTCGTCCGATGGTCGATTTCTACGGTGGGCAACGTTTTACAGATGCAGAAAGTAAATTTAGTTCACGTTGACAGATTTTAGATTAGGTTTTCAGTTTTCTACGGTGTGGGTTTTTTTGCTACATGTTAGGGGGCACTAACCTGAAACGACCACTGAGCGGGGACCTGGTGTCGGTTCTGAACGGTGACGGATCTGAAACGGCACGGCCTCGTCGGTTCCTCAACTGCGGTAGCGCAGTAAGGATCACCCAGTCGGTAACAATGAATCGTACAAAATTTATCAATCCCGTTGATTCACGTTGATTGCTTGCTCGCAAGGGAGTCTCCGTTCATGGGTCTTGGCCGTAGATCCAAGTGCTGGGTGGCACTTCACCTCAGGGCGGTGCAAAGTGATGCGGAGAGGAGCCCGATGGCAGCGGGTCGGGATCGCATCGGAGAGACCGCGGCATGCTGAGCGGGGCGAGGCGCTGCGAACACCGGCGATCAGGGTCTCGGGGAGGCGCGGCGGCGAGCGGCCGTGGCGGAGCTCAGCAGCGGCGGGCGGCGTGAGGTTTGCTACCGGAGAAGGGTAGCAGCAAGCGGTTGAGGGCTCGAGCTGGAGGAGCTTCATCGGTGGAGGAGACTGATGGTGCCTGGAGGGTGTCGGGTTGGACGCTGCCGCTATCACAGGGTTCGGACGGCACGGTTGCCGCTGATGCTGCGGCGGTGCGACGCAAAACACAGCCCGAGTGCTGTGTGCGGTCGGGGTGACTGCACAGGCTACCGACGTCGAGCTAGAGGGGGCGGGGAGTTGGGCAACTCACCGGTGTCGGGGCGTCTCAGGGGAGGCGGAAGGTCGACGAGAGGGGTCACTGACCTGAGGGGAGTCGACTGCGACCGTTCTGGGCTCCGACGGCGTTTGAACGGCGGCAGGCGACGGAAAAATTCCACAGCAGTATCCGTGCTGCTGCCGCCGCGTGGAAGAGGGCCGCAGACATCCGTTAGGAGGCCTCGGGCACGGGGAGGGGCGGCGTCGCCGTGGGGGAGGCCGGAGGCGGAGATCGCGACGGGGGTCGGCGATGCGATTGAGAGTAAGGGAGAGAGGGAGATGCGGTACGGCGACGGCGTCGTCGAGAATCGAGGCGGGCGAGGCGCGGTTCTGATCGGGGGCACCGGAGCAGGGGAAGAAGGCGGCGTGGCGGTGGAGAGAGCTAAGGGAACGGGGGATCGGGATTTGGTGGCACGGGGAGGAGTGATTGGGGGGGATTTGCGTTCCGAAGAGAGAAGAGTCTCTCTCTCGATTTGGGCGGCGGCTGAAAGAGGGAAATAGCCCTAGGTGAAAACGTAATCTTGGGAAAAAGAATAGTTAGGGTTAGGGTTTATAATAAATTGATAATTTGATATATACCCAAGAGATTTATAGCTAGAAGGGGATTGTCAAAGGGGTGAGGGTGTACAAGTAGGGGTAAGTCTAGGGAACAAATAGAAAGACAGTTTAGGAAAAAATATCATGAAGATAATTTGGGATATAGCCAGATTTGGCTAACCATTCGAATTTCGAATCTGATTTGGGGGGATCAACGGTCCAGATTTCTCCGAGCGATATCTTTCAATCCGGGCGTCAGAAAAATAATCTGAAAATACCGGTGCGATCGTGGAGACGAGACGCACAGATCTACAGAGCCTGATCGTGCGTAACGCCTACCAAAAATTTACGTAAAATTGGGAACGGCGCTTTGAGTCAAATGACTAAAACGCCCCTATCGTTCGAAGTCGTTTCGCGAGGAATCGAGCCGTGAAAGACGTTCCCAAAAATTACTATAAAATTCAACACCCCAAAACGATCGCAACAGCACATCGCATCGCATATGCCGGAGCTCAGAAATAGCTAAATAAAATACGTGCACGATAAGGCACGTGCGCGCAGGACATACGAACGGTCGGAAAGCGGCCGTTACACCTGGACTATTGTGTAGGCGTCTGGTCAGAGAATTATAGGCGTCTGGTCAGAGAATTACAGACGTCTTGTCAAATGAAGATTTCTGAGAGACACAGAGTTTTGACATGGTAGGTGCCTAGTTCGACTATACCAGGCATATGTCATGTTCCAGAATGCTTAGAATGAATCTAGAATTACATCTAAGAGAACTCTCAAACTAAGTAAAAGAAAATCATTATATTTAAGAGTAAAGCATATAAAATACATAATCAATCATCAAAAATCTGAAAATCATTAAATCAACTTTAAAATAGCTTAACCGTAGAATGAAAATCATCTATATCTCAAAAAAGAAATACTCAAGTATGAAAATGAGATATATAACTCAAATAATTCAATATAGCATGATCATGTCACATATGAAAAGAAGATGAAATATGGTATGAAATATGCTAAAATGATCTCCTACAGTTTAGGTTCACCCATTATCCCTAATTCTCTCGTAAGCATTAGAAATAAATCTGCTTTAGTGGTTTAGTGAGAATGTCGGCGATTTGATTTTGGGTGTCGATGTACTCACTTTTACATCCTTCTTGAGGACATGGTCATTAATAAAGTGGTGTCTAATGTCAATGTGTTTGGTACGAGAGTAGTGTACCAGGTTCTTGGATAAACAAATTTCACTTTGGTTATCGACCATGATAGCACATGTACCACAATCGATACCATAATCCTTAAGTGTTTTTCTCATCCATAATACTTGTGCACACGCTAGACACACAACAATATATTCTGCTTCAGTCGTAGAAATGGATATTGTTTCTTGGAGAACCAAGATATAATGGAATTTCCTACGAAATGGCAAATGACACTAGTACTTTTCCTATCGGATCTACATCCGAAAAAATCGGCGTCTCTATAAGAGACTAGCTCATATGTGCATGACTTCGGATAAAATAATCTGTAGTCAAGTGTTTGATTAAGATAACAGAAAATCCATTTCACCGTAATCAAATGTGATTGTTTTGGTCAAGATTGATATTATGCACATAAGCATACAGAAAACATAAAATCTGGTTTACTCGCGGTAAGATAAAGTAAACTACCTATCTTACTTCGATATTGATGAATGTCAATGTAACGGTCGGTTTCCGATCGTACTTTCTTTGTGCACGTGCTCTTGATTGTGCACGTGCTTATTTTTGACTTTATTTGATTTTGAACGTTATTGTGTGATATATCGACGTGATCGTCTCTGGAAGTATTAGATTGAGGAATAACTTTGTAACAACATATCTCGAGTCGTTCTTCAGCGACGCTATCTTAATTGGCGTGACGTCACGACTTTCTGTTTTGATGCGAGACGTTACGAATTTTAGTTTCGTCTCTCGACATCGAAATGTAGATCCGTCTTCTCCACTATCTTTCTTTAGTCATCTAGAACACCCCATAATTATTTTATAATTTTTGGACTTAATTTGACCTATTTTCTATTTTTTTGAAAGCTTTAAATAATTTTAAAACCTATTTTTATAAAAGTTTTAATTACAATAAAATTACTATATTATAATAACGTATTAAGGAATTTTTAGGCCAAATTTTAGAATTTTTGGCCGCATCAATTTCGCGTGAGGGAGAGGAGAGTAATTTTAACTAAATTAATTATTTTAAATTATTTTAATAAAGTTTTTCCGAACCCTAACCCTAACCCTAGCTCTAACCTATTTAAGTTAGCCCTAGGCAAAGTTATTTCGTCATTGCTCAAAACCCTAGCCGCCGTTTCCTCTTCCAAAGCTTCGTCGCAACGTTGCGACGATCGCAACGTGCACGACCGGAGCTCTCCCCCGCAAATCCCCTTGCACGACCGGAGCAGCACCCCGCATCGCCGCTTGCACAGCCCGCTGCATCGTTCCCCCCCGCTGTCGCCCGCTCCGACCGAGGCTCTCTCTCGGTCTGACCGAGGGATTCCTCTGCACAGCCGCCCGCACCGCTCCGCTCCGCATCGCCAGCGCCCGACCGACCCGCCTTGTCGGTCTGACCGAGAGGCCGCCCCCGTTGCATCGCACCGCTGCTTCGCCCACACCCGCAGCGCACGACCGACGGGATCTGTCGGTCTGACCGACGGATTCCCTCGCACCGACGCTGTGCCCGAGCCCCCCCGCATCGCCAGTGCACGACCGAGAGCTTCTCTCGGTCTGACCGAGAGAAACCCTCGCACCGAGGGTGAACGACCGACAGAACTTCATCGCAAGTGGGTTTCTCCCACACCAACTTCTGTGGTGGGCCCCCCAAGTTCTCCTGAGGTGTTGTGGGCCCCCCTTGGACCCCTAGCACTGCTGTGGGCCCCACTTGGACGTGCCACTTCGCGGATTTGCCGTCTACGACGTTGCGACACGTCGTAGGCCTTCGTCGCAAGTTCGAAGTTTTGGAGAGACGTGCGAGGACCAGATCTGAAGCTGAGGAGTTCTCCGATCAGACCCGACATCCAATCTACAGCAAACTCCGGTTCAGGTTGGTTCCCCGAAACTCGTAGAAACCCCCACAATAGCTGACTGAACCCTAAACTAAAAACCATCAACTTGAACTAAATTTACTTTCCAGCTCCTGTAAAATGTTGTTTGAACATAGAAAATCGACGAACGGACTAATTTGACTGTGCACATAGGATACATCAAAAAGCGGCTTCTAACGAATAGGATAGTCCCGAAAACCTAGAAATGAAACCTAATAGGATTTTGATAAATTTGAGACCTGACGTCGTCGCCGTGGCGATATTTCAGACGGACTACCGCGGACGCGACGACTGGATGAGACGCTTCTGGAGGACGACACACTCGCCATCGCAGGCAAGTGTATCCACTTGCACTTTTTGGCCGTGCTTAGGCCTTAGTTGGTTAGAACTGTTAGACTGTGAACAAATAGAACCGGACGTGAAATGATAGCATCCGGGACGGCTCCTGACGGCTCAGACTTGATGACGAAGTCTGAGCCTGACAACAACAACTTTTGATGCTGTAGGACTATCATGTGTGTGCGTGCGTGTGGACACCCTAGAATAACTCTCCCGTACACTGGTCGTGTCTTGTCACTGTTATACACACTGGTCGTGTCTTGTCACCGTGTTACAAAAAGCCTTCGGGCGTTTCAGATGCTTCCCGAACGGAAGTGATCTCCGTGTTTCAAAAAGCCTTCGGGCGTTTCAGATGCTTCCCGAGTGGAAGTGATCTCCGTGTTACAAAAAGCCTTCAAGCGTTTCAGATGCTTCCCGAGCGGAAGTGATCTCCGTGTTACCAAAAAGCCTTCGGGCGTTTCAGGTGCTTTCCTTGCGAAAGTGATCTCCGTGCTTCCTGTCCTGAGTTCTGGGGTTTGGGGTAGGGTTGAGCGTGCGCACGGGGAGAGGGTCTGATCCCCCTCAACCCGTAAGGCGTGAACCCTTCGTGTCGTGTCGTGCCGTGACGTGTCGTGTCCTACTTGTCTTGTCCGTCTTCGTCTTGTCCTGACACCTTTAGGCTAGTCCCGTAGTCGGTAGCACACGCTACGACTACTGCCTGCTACGTTTTTACTTTCCTGCTACGTTACTTCTCTTGTACTTGTTGTAACCCCAGCATGCTAATCAACCAGTAAAACGTTGTCTAAAAGTTGATACACTTGCAGTTTGGTCTAACCCTTTTTGTAGACCTGACCTGACGTACAGTTCCTTCTTTTGGTGTTGTACATCAGGTGTTGAGCCAGAGTACGTTGACGAGGCGGACTTGCCAGCTGACGGAGAGCCGGAGGACGTGGATCCGGAGTACGACCCGGAGGAGGACCAGAGTTAGAGGCCTCTTGTTGCTGATCCAGATTTCTGTTCCAGTTTAGATTGGGTGGGTAGCACCTGTTGTTTTCCTTGTCTAGGTTGGGTGCTTGCACCATTAGTTTTTCTTTCCTGAAGTTGTAGCCTTCGGGCGTTTTAGACTCTCAGTACTTTTGGATGTTTTAATTGGAATAAAATGAAATGATATCTCTTTTCAATACTTTGTTGTTTCCGTACTAACTTGCAGGGACCTGTTGCCTTTGTTTGGAATATCACAGACGCTTATTGGGTCTGGGCTCTTTGCCCTGGCCTAAGCGGGCCTTAGTCACGCTTCGCCTCCGACCTTTTTGGGAAGCGGGGCGTGACAGGTTTTAGTGGTGGCCCATGCAGGTCCCCTACTTCTGCGAATACGGAACAATCGAAGTATTGGAATTCATTTTATTATCATCCAATAATTGTACGAGTCTAACCTCTGTGTTTCTGTCAATAGGATGGCCAGACGACGTGTTACCCGATCGGGGAACTTAGGCGATGGAGTTCCGGAGGACCAGAGCGGGGACTTCCGTCAGTTTCTGGGTGTGATGAGGGAGATGCTGGATGTTCAGCATCAGTTGGTTCAGCAGTCCCAGCGTGCTGCCCAGGCTGTTTCAGTTGCACCACCACCACCTGCCCCTCGAGCTGCTCCAGGAGTGAAGCAGTTCAACGAGCTCCAGCCAAAGACATTTTCGGGGAAGGAGGGACCCCTAGCTGCTGACGAGTGGATCCAGAGCACGGAGGAGAAGTTAGTTGCTGCGAAGATTCCTGATGATACCCGTGTGGAGATAGCAAAGATGCAGCTGACGGAGAATGCGAGGAACTGGTGGCGCATCGAGGAGAGGCGTCTTGAGAAGCCAGTGGGATGGAAGACCTTCAGGTCTATGTTCAAGGATAAGTACTTCACCAAGTCTGCTAGGAGGGAGCTGCTGAGCAGGTTTATAGATTTGAAGCAGGAGAACATGACCGTCGAGGAGTATGAGGCGGAGTATGAGATGCTGAGTCGCTTTGCTCCGCACATGGTGAAAAAGGAGGAGAAGCGAGCTGATCGCTTTCGTCAGGGACTGCGTCCGAAGATTCAGGCTTCTATGTCTTCGGCAAGTTTCACGACTATGAGGGAGGTGCTGGATGCTGCGAAGAATCATGAGCTTATTTCGCTCCTACCTGACCCTCCAGCTGATAAGGGGAAGCGTCCTATGGAGCAGTACCGGCCACCTGCCAGGCCGACGATGAGGCCAGTTCAGACAGTACCATTTAAGAGGCCAGGAGCACCAGTTCAGATTCAGAGTAAGGGACCATGCCATTACTGCGGGAAGACATGACATGTTCAGAAGGATTGTAGGAGGAAGCTGGGACTGTGTTTAGTTTGTGGAGATGCCTCGCATGCTGCGAAGGATTGTCCGAGAGCTCGTCATGCCGTAGTTGGAGCGCCAGCCCCGTTGCAGATGAGAGCACCTGCTCCAGTTCAGAGAGGACTTGCTGCTCGTGGACCACCCCTGCCGCCGCAGAGGCAGATGTACCAGAGAGCAGCACAGCCCCAGAGGCCGGCGTATACCATGACTGCTGTTGAGACTGAGGAGCTGGATGGAGTTATAGCAGGTAACTCTTGATCCTAGTTTTTCATTTCATAGTTTAGATCTTTTTATTTGTGTTGCTTGGTTGACTTGTTGTTAGAGTAGTTGATTTGACCGTAGTTCCCTTATATCTTAGGCACCATTCTAGTGTCCTCTCACCCAGCCTTGGCTTTGTTCGACTCCGGTGCATCTATGTGCATCATATCCCAGAGGTTTGCAACAAAGCACTCTATCCCCACCCATACACTCCCTAAGTGTTGGGACATTACCACCGGGAATGGAGTGGTGACGGTAAATTTGGGATGTCGATCGATTTCTTTAGTGATCAGTAGACACGAGCTCTTTGCAGATTTCATCGTCCACGATCTGCCACATTTCGATGTCGTTCTTGTCATCGATTGGTTGGGAGATTTCCACGCCTCGATCGACTGTCACAGCAAGAGGGTAGTGTTCCAGATTCCAGGTCATCCGGAGTTTGAGTTCCGCAGCAGGGATGAGTCGCTTGGGCCCATCAGATTTCGGGCCAAGCGGGAGGTGCCGATTGTTACAGCCATGCAGATGGAGATGGAGATCGAGAGACCAGCAGTCGTCAGAGACTTCGACGACGTCTTCCCGGAGGATATCTCAAGTTTGCCACCAGACAGAGCTTTAGAGTTTGGAATTGATCTTATGCCGGGAGCGCAACCGATATCGAAGGCGCCGTACCGTATGGCCCCCGCTGAGCTCGAGGAACTGCGGAAGCAGTTAGATGAGTTGCTGCAGAAGGATTTCATCCACCCTAGTGTGTCACCGTGGGGTGCACCTGTTTTGCTTGTAAAGAAGAAGGATGGGTCCCACAGGATGTGTGTGGACTATCGAGGATTGAATGCTGTCACCGTAAAGAATAAGTATCCGCTGCCGCGCATCGACGATATCTTTGACCAGCTTGGAGGTTCGAGAGTCTTCTCGAAGTTGGACTTGAGGAGTGGATACCACCAGTTGAAGGTAAAGAAGGACGATGTTCAGAAGACGGCTTTCCGGACGAAATACGGGCATTATGAGTTCGTGGTCATGCCGTTTGGCGTGACCAATGCGCCGGCTGTGTTCATGAATTTGATGAATTTAATATTCTACGACTTCCTGGACAAGTTTGTTGTCATCTTCATTGATGACATTCTTATTTATTCGAAGTCTGAGGAGGAGCACAGCTGTCATCTGAGGACCGTGCTAGAGACGCTGAGGAGACATAAGCTTTATGCCAAGTATAGCAAGTGCGAGTTCTGGCTGGACAGAGTCGCATTCCTGGGACACGTGGTGTCTGGTGATGGCATATCTGTGGATCCAGAGAAGGTTAGAGCAGTCAGAGATTGGCAGACTCCGCAATCAGCGTCCGACATCAGGAGCTTCCTTGGTTTAGCAGGCTATTATCGACGGTTCATCAAAGATTTCTCGAAGATTGCAGAGCCGATGACGAAGCTGACGAGGAAGGACGAGGAGTTTATTTGGTCAGATGCTTGTGAGGAGGCCTTCAGTATCTTGAAGGCGAGATTGACCTCGACACCGGTGTTGGCAGTACCGGATCGAAGCGGAGGCTTCGAAGTTTATTGTGATGCATCAAGGAAGGGCCTAGGATGCGTCCTGCATCAGCATGGCCACGTGGTCGCGTATGCTTCTTGTCAGTTGAGGACTCATGAGAAGAATTACCCGACGCACGATCTGGAGTTGGTAGCAGTGATTTTTGCACTGAAGATTTGGAGGCACTTCTTGCTAGGTGAGAGTGTGAAGATTTTCACCGATCACAAGAGCTTGAAGTACATCTTTACGCAGAAGGAGCTCAACATGCGTCAGAGGCGATGGTTAGAGCTCATGGCTGACTACGAGATCGATTTGCAGTATCATCCGGGGAAGGTGAACGTAGTGCCGGATGACTTGAGTAGACTTCCTACTACGATGATGCTTGCAGCAGACTGGAGGATTCAGCAGGAGCTGAGGGAGATGGATTTGGAGGTTGTCCTACCTGGTGTGGTTCGTTCGTTCATGAATTTGCAGATTCAGTCCACGATCGTGGATCAGATCAAGGCAGCACAGGCAGGAGATCTGAAGCTGCAGAGGATCAGGAGGCAGGTTGAAGCCGGACTACGGACGGAGTTCGTGATTCATGAGGATGGTTCGCTACGGTACGGCAGTAGACTCTGTGTACCTGCAGGTGATGTTCACGAGGACCTGTTGAGCGAGGTTCATAGCTCGCCATATTCTATACATCCTGGAGGCACCAAGATGTATAAGGACATCTGTCTGAATTATTGGTGGATTGGCATGAAGAGGAGTGTGGCACGGAGCGTTGCCAAGTGTTTGATATACCAACAGGTGAAGGCTGAGCACCATCGTACTGCCGGATTGTTGCAACCGCTTCCCATTCCGGAGTGGAAATGGCAACATATTAAGATGGACTTCGTGACTGGTTTACCTCGGACCCCGTGACAGAACGACGCAGTTTGGGTGATCGTGGATCGGTTGACCAAGTCTGCGCACTTTATCCCTTTCCGGGTGGGCCAGTCTACGGAAGCTCTGGCGAGGAAATATCTGGAGGTAAAGTTCCGTTCTACTTTTACTTCTATTTTGATTTTCTCTTTGAAATAGTCGTGACGTAGACCGTGTACATGCAGGAGATTGTACGCTTACATGGAGTCCCCGTGAGCATTGTGTCCGACCGAGACACGAGGTTCACGTCTCAGTTCTGGAGAAGTCTGCAGGAGCATTTGGGTACTAGTCTGAGTTTCAGCACGGCGTACCACCCACAGACTGATGGCCAGTCCGAGAGGACTATTCAGATTCTGGAGGATATGCTGCGAGCTTGTGCGCTCGATTTGAAGGGATCATGGGAGGACCATCTTCACTTGGTGGAGTTTTCATATAACAACAGCTACCAGGCGAGCATTGGCATGGCGCCGTTTGCTGCCTTATATGGAAGGAAATGTCGATCGCCACTGAGCTGGGATGACATCGGAGATCGAGAGCTGTTGGGTCCGGAGATGATAGTTGAAGTTGTGGATGTCGTGAGGGACATCAGGGAGAAGCTTAGAGTTGCACAGGATCGCTTCAAGCATTGGGCAGATGCCAAGAGGAGACCTTTGGAGTTCCAGCCGGGAGATCACGTCTTCCTGAAGATTTCCCCGAACCGCGGAGTTATTCGTTTTGGGAAGAAGGGAAAGCTGAGTCCGAGGTATATTGGGCCATTTGATGTGCTAGAGCGTGTGGGAGCGGTGTCCTATCGCCTTGCTCTGCCACCATCTTTGGAGGGTGTTCACGACGTATTCCACGTATCTCAGCTACGTCGGTACGTCAGTGATCCATCGCACACGGTCGATTTCTCGGAGATTACGGTTCGACCGGACCTGACATATGACCAGCAGCCTGTGCAGATTTTGGACCGTCGACAAAAGCAGTTGAGGAATAATATAGTCGACCTGGTGAGAGTGATGTGGAGTCACAGATCGCCTGAAGAGTCCACCTGGGAGCGTGAGGATGATATGAGAGAGCGCTTCCCGCATCTCTTTCCCAACAATGCTTGATGTTGATTCCGAGGACGGAATCATTTCTAAGTTGGGGAGGATGTAACGGTCGGTTTCCGATCGTACTTTCTTTATGCACGTGCTCTTGATTGTGCACGTGCTTATTTTTGACTTTATTTGATTTTGAACGTTATTGTGTGATATATCGACGTGATCGTCTCTGGAAGTATTAGATTGAGGAATAACTTTGTAACAACATATCTCGAGTCGTTCTTCAGCGACGCTATCTTAATTGGCGTGACGTCGCGACTTTCTGTTTTGATGCGAGATGTTACGAATTTTAGTTTCGTCTCTCGACATCGAAATGTAGATCCGTCTTCTCCACTATCTTTCTTTAGTCATCTAGAACACCCCATAATTATTTTATAATTTTTGGACTTAATTTGACCTATTTTCTATTTTTTTGAAAGCTTTAAATAATTTTAAAACCTATTTTTATAAAAGTTTTAATTACAATAAAATTACTATATTATAATAACGTATTAAGGAATTTTTAGGCCAAATTTTAGAATTTTTGGCCGCATCAATTTTGCGTGAGGGAGAGGAGAGTAATTTTAACTAAATTAATTATTTTAAATTATTTTAATAAAGTTTTTCCGAACCCTAACCCTAACCCTAGCTCTAACCTATTTAAGTTAGCCCTAGGAAAAGTTATTTCGTCATTGCTCAAAACCCTAGCCGCCGTTTCCTCTTCCAAAGCTTCGTCGCAACGTTGCGACGATCGCAACGTGCACGACCGGAGCTCTCCCCCGCAAATCCCCTTGCACGACCGGAGCAGCACCCCGCATCGCCGCTCGCACAGCCCGCTGCATCGTTCCCCCCGCTGTCGCCCGCTCCGACCGAGGCTCTCTCTCGGTCTGACCGAGGGATTCCTCCGCACATCCGCCCGCACCGCTCCGCTCCGCATCGCCAGCGCCCGACCGACCCGCCTTGTCGGTCTGACCGAGAGGCCGCCCCCGTTGCATCGCACCGCTGCTTCGCCCGCACCCGCAGCGCACGATCGACGGGATCTGTCGGTCTGACCGACGGATTCCCTCGCACCGACGCTGTGCCCGAGCCCCCCCCGCATCGCCAGTGCACGACCGAGAGCTTCTCTCGGTCTGACCGAGAGAAACCCTCGCACCGAGGGTGAACGACCGACAGAACTTCGTCGCAAGTGGGTTTCTCCCACACCAACTTCTGTGGTGGGCCCCCCCAAGTTCTCCTGAGGTGTTGTGGGCCCCCCTTGGACCCCTAGCACTGCTGTGGGCCCCACTTGGACGTGCCACTTCGCGGATTTGCCGTCTACGACGTTGCGACACGTCGTAGGCCTTCGTCACAAGTTCGAAGTTTTGGAGAGACGTGCGAGGACCAGATCTGAAGCTGAGGAGTTCTCCGATCAGACCCTACATCCAATCTACAGCAAACTCCGGTTCAGGTTGGTTCCCCGAAACTCGTAGAAATCCCCACAATAGCTGATTGAACCCTAAACAACCGTCAACTTGAACTAAATTTACTTTCCAGCTCCTGTAAAATGTTGTTTGAACATAGAAAATCGACGAACGGACTAATTTGACTGTGCACATAGGATAGATCGTCGATTAGGTTGATACATCAAAAAGCGGCTTCTGACGAATAGGATAGTCCCGAAAACCTAGAAATGAAACCTAATAGGATTTTGATAAATTTGAGACCTGGCGTCGTCGCCGTGGCGATATTTCAGACGGACTACCGCGGACGCGACGACTGGACGAGACGCTTCGGGAGGACGACACACTCGCCATCGCAGGCAAGTGTATCCACTTGCACTTTTTGGCCGTGCTTAGGCCTTAGTTGGTTAGAACTGTTAGACTGTGAACAAATAGAACCGGACGTGAAATGATAGCGTCTGGGACGGCTCCTGACGGCTCAGACTTGACGACGAAGTCTGAGCCTGACAACAACAACTTTTGATGCTGTAGGACTATCATGTGTGTGCGTGCGTGTGGACACCCTAGAATAACTCTCCCGTACACTGGTCGTGTCTTGTCACTGTTATACACACTGGTCGTGTCTTGTCACCGTGTTACAAAAAGCCTTCGGGCGTTTCAGATGCTTCCCGAGCGGAAGTGATCTCCCTGTTACAAAAAGCCTTCGGGCGTTTCAGATGCTTCCCGAGCGGAAGTGCTCTCCGTGTTACAAAAAGCCTTCGGGCGTTTCAGATGCTTCCCGAGCGGAAGTGATCTCCGTGTTACCAAAAAGCCTTCGGGCGTTTCAGGTGCTTTCCTTGCGAAAGTGATCTCCGTGCTTCTGTCCTGAGTTCTAGGGTTTGGGGTAGGGTTGAGCGTGCGCACGGGGAGAGGGTCTGATCCCCCTCAACCCGTAAGGCGTGAACCCTTCGTGTCGTGTCGTGCCGTGACGTGTCGTGTCCTACTTGTCTTGTCCGTATTCGTCTTGTCCTGACACCTTTAGGCTAGTCCCGTAGTCGGTAGCACACGCTACGACTACTGCCTGCTACATTTTTACTTTCCTACTACGTTACTTCTCTTGTACTTGTTGTAACCCCAGCATGCTAATTAACCAGTAAAATGTTGTCTAAAAGTTGATACACTTGCAGTTTGGTCTAACCCTTTTTGTAGACCTGACCTGACGTATAGTTCCTTCTTTTGGTGCTGTACGTCAGGTGTTGAGCCAGAGTACGTTGACGAGGCGGACTTGCCAGCTGACGGAGAGCCGGAGGACGTGGATCCGGAGTACAACCCGGAGTAGGACCAGAGTTAGAGGCCTCTTGTTGCTGATCCAGCTTTCTGTTCCAGTTTAGATTGGGTGGGTAGCACCTGTTGTTTTCCTTGTCTAGGTTGGGTGCTTGCACCATTAGTTTTTCTTTCCTGTAGTTGTAGCCTTCGGGCGTTTTAGACTCTCAGTACTTTTGGATGTTTTAATTGGAATAAAATGAAATGATATCTCTTTTCAATACTTTGTTGTTTCCGTACTAACTTGCAGGGACCTGTTGCCTTTGTTTGGAATATCACAGACGCTTATTGGGTCTGGGCTCTTTGCCCTGGCCTAAGCGGGCCTTAGTCACGCTTCGCCTCCGACCTTTTTGGGAAGCGGGGCGTGACAGTCAATATCTGTCCATGCTCATGTTTATCAATATGTATTGTCGTGCTCAATGGAGTATGCTTGGAGGAAGAACTTACCATCATGAAGCACTTGATCAACTTCACAGTGTACTTCGTTTATTGGATGAATAACCCTTGCTCCAATTGAAGAATTTGACGTCCAAAGAAGTATGTGAGCTCACCCATGTAGCTCATCTCAAATTCATCATGCATGGACTTAGCAAACTCTTGACAAATTAAAGTGTAAGTAGAACCAAATATGATATCATCTACATACACTTGTATGATGAGTATGTCATGATCAAAACACTTCGTGAAATCTATTAAATCAACCTCGCCTATTTTAAAAACCAAATCCAAAAGGAAAGTCATCAGGCGATCATACCAAGCTCTAAGAGCTTGTCTCAAACCATAAAGTGATTTCTTATCTTATATGAAACTGGGTGGTAATGATACATAAACTTCCTCATTAACATAACCATTTAAAAATGCACTTTTAACATCTATTTGATTAAGTTTGAAATTTTTAAATGATCAAATGATAATAATAGTCTAATAGTTTCTAATCTAGCTACCGGGGCAAAAGATTCTTCGAAATCTATACCTTCCTCTTGTCAGTTACCTTGAGCTACTAAGCTTGCCTTGTTCTGGGTGATGACTTCATTCTCATCCATTTTATTCTTGAAGATCCACTTTGTTCCAATGACATGGTGACCTTCCGGAAGAGGAACAAGTTCTTAAACTTCGTTCCTTTCAAATGGGATGAGCGCTTCTTCCATCGCCATGATCCATGAACTATCTTCACATGCTTCATCGACGTTCTTTGGCTCTATCAGTGAGACAAAAGAACAATGTGTGAAGTGCTCCACCCTTTACCTTGTACGGACACCATCACCAATATTTCCAATCACTTGATCATGTGGATGGTGTGGCACCGTAGCAAACTTATTGGGTACACCTGGATCACTTGGAACATCCTCAACAATATCGTTTGTATGGTTAGTCTAATTAGAATCAACTAATTTAACATCATATAAAGAGTCACAAAAGAATTCAATACATTCATCATCACGAGAAATAGGAGAATCAAAATCTTCATAAAAATAAACGTGAAGAGTTCCTCAACCGTTGAAGTTCTTTTATTGTTTATCCAGTATACATTGCTACGTGAGGAATATTAAATAAATATTCCTTCATCGGATCGAGAATCAAATTTATCTAAATTACCATGTGTGTTTTTAATAAAACATTTACAACCAAAAACATGAAAAAATTTTACTTGAGGCATCTTATCATAAAATAATTTGTAACATGTTTTGTGTATGGTTTTCAGTGACATTAGTGCTCAAAAATCGATGTCCGGTCTAAGTCGGTAGGACAACAAAAGTAAATTAAGCAGTTGAAAGTACAACTTAAAACATTTTAAGTTAAGTTCTAACGAAATTAAACCTTATCCAGAATCTCTGCTATCTTAGGGTAGTCCGACCAACCCCGAAGGATAGATCTATAATATTTAACTGCAATTAAAACGCATGAACATTAAAATACTAACCTTTGCCTCGAAAGTTAGCAAGGCACAGAATCCAACAAACCAGGGCCCTGCATTGAGGCTGAGCTGCTTCTCCTGAATCGAACAACGTCCCGAGGTGAAGAATCTTCTTGTCATCGAGCCAACCACGCTCTCCAAAAAGTTTCACCTTGAGTGGATCCTCCGTCAAGACTTCAGATACGATCTGAACTCCTTCGTAGCTTTTCTAGAGCTCGAGTAGGAGTAAGGAAGAATAAGGGAGAAAAAGGGAATATTATTTAAGACTGGATCTGGACTTGCTCACGTTTAATGGAGCTACTCAGATCTGAAGCATGGTGCAAGTTTCAAGGAGGGGAGCTAGCCCCTATTCATATAGGGAGCTTACACCTCTTCATCTCTCAATTTCCGATATGGGGCTAACGGTTTATATTAGAAAAATCATTTTAGTTTGCATTACACGAAGGTCAAACTTTGACGAATTTTTCAACCCTTATCGTTAAGCTGCATAAGCAAAATCATATATCAAATCGAAGAGCATTTAATGGTGAATGCATAGAAACAAATGGAGCTTAATTTCGACTTCGTTTGACCCCTCAAACATATGTCCAAAGATGGCTAAAAAATCACACATTTTCGCAAAATGAAGCCGCCAAAATATTGGGCATAAAGCCATTGAGTGTGGGACCTACCACTAGCCCCAACAGTCACGTGCACTGCAAGTACCGAGTGTGACCGTGCAGCGCCTGTCCAAGCGGGCGCATGCACTGCACCTGCCCGTGAAGCGCCCGCTCGGCTGGCACGTGCTGTGCATGTGCCCACCTGGAGGGAACGGCTCTGGCCCGCGGGCCGGGCGCGCCCAACTTGCAAGGGGAATGCTCGACCTGTAATACCCCTTTTGGGCTATTTTGGCTCAATTCTTGGGCCGTTTTAAGCCATTTTGGAGCCGTTTGAACATGGGTTTCGACCGGGACATTCCCAAAACTCCTGTTACAATTTCTATGCATTTATTATATAAAAAATTCTCCTAAACATTTTACACCCTTTTGCATCATATGCAATATTCCCTTATCATTAATATTCTAAAGTCTATATCGCAAACCTTTTGTGACACAATGTACTTTCCATACATCCGCTGTATTATATCTCTTATGACTTTCTATTACTAGACGAATGTCTCACTTTGTGTGAGACCCTACAGCTTGATCCTACTAACGGTAGGGCTCGAAACTCCAGAAGACAGAGACCACGAGCAAAAGGTGTTATCCCTGTTTTGGCATCATCATTATGTGGTTTACTCATTGACATGAGTACAGTCGGAACCACCCTGATCGTGTCCGTGATGAATGCCGTAGTTTTAGTCCTTTTGTCGTACCGATGTCACTTAGTTAAGCCTAGTGTATGTTCAACTATTAACCCCAATTGCTCGAAATCAGTTAGTCTTCATCGATCGTTAGTCTAATAATGTTGGACTTCTTCAAACATACTCTCTTTAGAGTTTTTACTGAAGACCGAACTAACACGTGCGACATTAACTCCCCATAAATAGGAGAGACGAATTCTCTCTTGGCCATTACCCTCCTCACATGCTTCAAGTGTCACCCAACCAAGGGCTTTTCAACGGGGCTTGACCCAAGACTAGATCAGTGATCAAAGTGACACCGTTCACGTATAGATTCATACAATGACATCAAGTCAAAGGACTAACGTGCCTATCATCACTGAGAGTTTTTACTGACAGATGGGTTAACCATGTGATAACTCTCGTTGGGTCGTTCAGTGAGCTCATTCTCTAATGAGCACATGTGTCTCGTCTTCGACTTCACCAAGTCGAACGACCATGAGATCATCGTCACCACTGCATGGTGAAGACAAAGATACAATCGTCTATTCGATGTGTCAGTATCCTTTTCTCAAAACATCTACGTCCACGAACATTTTTTGACTTATGCAACAAACTGTCGAGCACTTCTCCATTATCGAGATCTCCACCTTGATACATGTTTGACCTCGCATTAAGTCTCAAGACTTTACCTAATTTCTAATGATTACTTATTTATTATTAATTTCGGT
This sequence comes from Scilla litardierei, assembly GCA_030789695.1. Taxonomy (NCBI): domain Eukaryota; kingdom Viridiplantae; phylum Streptophyta; class Magnoliopsida; order Asparagales; family Asparagaceae; genus Scilla; species Scilla litardierei. The sequence continues at coordinate 374,411,355 of CM061142.1, forward strand.
AAATTCTTACCAAACAGCTTTCTGTTATTTTTAACAAGAAGTTTGTATATATACACGGAGATAAATTGCCTCGAGGACATACCCATCTCCCAACATCTCCCACTTGCACTCAGGCCCATTTATCCCGGTATCTCATACCGTGTTTACACATAAGTCTCTCTAGAATTCATGTGGTAGACCCTTCATGAGTGAATCTGCTAAATCATCTTCTGTATAGACTTAAGGAGTTCAATGTTCCTGCTAGATCACACATTTGAATCTCATCCAAATCATTTCATTGGTCTCTTGGTATCTGTAACATTAGTGTTGCCTTGATCTTATTCAGCTCATCGTCCTCACTTGAGGCTAAATCAATATCTTTTATGTATCTTACAAGAATTATCCAAAATAGTCAATGGTCATCTGCACAATTCATAATTGTTTCTGACAAAGTGTCAAATTGTTCGACCACTTTGTCAAAACATATGTTTCGGCTCCTTGTTACCGCGCATGCCTTTTATTAGCTTCCATTGACCTTGAAAACTCTATAGCTGATTCATCAAGATTCGTTCTTTTATATAATATTTAGAAAACAGAATTTACATGCATATTCTAGTTTTCATGATCATCATGAGCATTGACATCGAGTCTGATCCTAATAGATCTACTCACAACTGTAGGCGAGAAAGTTTCATCACACCCCATTTATAGGAGTTCTGATGATAACCGTTCTCAACCAGCATAACATGTACTTCACTATTTTCCATCTGCACTAATCTTCTTGTCTTGAAGATTCACTTGCAGCCAAAGAGAATACTTCCTTTGGGCACGTCTTCTAAGTTCCATACCTTATTTATGTGCAAGGAAATTTTTTTGGATCGCATCAAGCTATTTTTAGAGTCCCTACTTCGAATGGCATCCTGGAAATTGACTAGGCCATCATTAACTATGATGTTTTACTCGACTCCTTTGTCTCACGAGGCTCGAGTAATCATGTGACTTCCTAACGATTGATTTGAGGAATATCATATTGATAAGGTCCTGACAGAACCTTATCAAGAATCTAGGCATTATTATATGAGGCTTAACCCAGATGGAGGATTGTAACACCGAGTCACTTGACATGTATCGCACAATGTCAAACAGAGCATGATTCTTGCTCTCCAACACACACATGTGTTAAGAGACTTGACCTAAGAGAAAATTTCATTTCCTTTTAATTACACAAGAATTACATAGCTAAGTATTCGCCTCTTTGATCTGATCGAAGCAGTTCCAATACATCTGTCATTGTGTTCTATATTTTATTAGACTTGTGTTTTATCAAGAACACATGTCATAATAAAATAAGAATATCATATCTTGGCTAATTTAGATTTGGGTCCGGATACATCAGTATGTACGTGACCACGACTTCTCCAACTCATTCTTCCATTGTCTTACAGAAGGAGTTTTGGCCATCGTACATTTGAGACAAGACTCATAAGTGTCTTTCAACTTATAATAGAGAGGTCAAGAGACCCCTCTTTATGTTACTTGTCAAGTCTATTCTCTTCGGTACGGCCTAGTCTCTCTCTCTCTCTCTCTCTCTCTCTCTCTCTCTCTCTGTGTGTGTGTGTGTGTGTGTGTGTGTGTGTGTGTGTGTGTGTGTGTTGCTACTAACTTGCACATTCATGTATTAACACATAATACAATATAATTATACAAAATAATCACACTGAAACATTGCTTCTAAAGCAAGGTGACGACATTTGCCAAAATATGTTAGATGTCCCCAATGGCCCAAGAAACTAAACTTGTTCCTTTTCCAACATGGAGGACACACTTTTCTTTTGTAAAACAAATATACAGAGGCATCAAATATGTCCTATTTTCATTTTGTCATACTATGCCTTTCTTTATGATAGACAAACCATTATTTCTCAACTGACTTTCCTTACTGCCTTCGCCTTTCTATATCACATTTAGACAATGCATGTCCCAAAACAAATAATAGCTGTGCAAGCATCTCATGTATCCAAAGACTTGATCTTTACAACCTTGAGGAGACTCAACAATTAGTTCGTCTCAAGATCTGATTTAGATACATAGTCTTGCACCGCTCTCACACTCATCTTCGCGTCAAACTATTTAAACAAAGTTTCGAAACTTGCGGATCCAAACTGTTTTTCAAACAACCTTGAGGAGACTCAACAAGTTGTACGGAGAAACATGCTTTGAACATCAGTATGTTCAAGCCGCCCTTGGCATATTGCTCATAGAGGCGAGAGTCAAGAAGCGTTCATTTATTGTGCTAGACCTTAGAGCTCAAGAAAATCATTGTCATTAAGTCAGTGCCGAGGAGGACACTTTAAGGTCAGTGAGAGCATATTTTAGTCTATTGATTGGATTTTGATTTGATATCCCTTAATCAAAATTTTTGACCAGTTAGCCTATTCATTTAGGATATTCTATTTCAATTCCATTTGGTAAAACATAGAACTATCCTAGTTTAGCATATGTTCAAATTAATATAGATAGAATGGATTTTTTCTAAGTATATCCTCCCACTATTTTAGCGATCATCCTATGCCATAATAGCGAACGAATTCATTAATTAAATTTAGTGGGTGAGGGATCCACCTACTATGAGCTTCACAACCTTGAGGAGACTCAACAAGTTGCTCGGCTCTGCAGTTGGTAGATGAACTCTTCATCGATCACATCACATGTGACTCCATATAGGTTTTTACCCTAGTCACTTTTGATCGTGTGAAGACTCAACAAACCATAATGACTAGTCTAGGCCAACCCTAGTTTTCATGTCTAATCTTAACTTACACCGACACTCAAGGAGACTTGATGCGTCAGTTTGGGTTAAGATCAGACTACATCACATGTATGATGGAGTCGGTTTCTAAAAGAGACTATGTCATAGCTTGAGAAGACTCAATAACTAGACATGCATATTTTAGTCGCCGAATCCAAACACAAGGACGGCTACTGCTACTCTTGAAGAAGATTTTAAACGCATTAGTCTAGTGAAGTCAACCGTGTCACATAAAAATAACTTGCATCCTTGTGGTCCAACGGAACACGGCCATGCGGGTTTGGCTAGGGCACGATCACTTACCCCCATCAATTAAGCTGAGTTGATCCATAACTCTAGTTACATACTTTCTAGACACTGGTCATGACCCTTTAAGTATGCTAATTATTTAAATATGTAACATCGATTTAATATGGCATCATTAAACTAGTTAATCCTAACAACTAGTTGAATCCTAATATTCAAAATTATTAGGATTGGTTAATAACTTTTATTAATGTCCTTATCAACTATATGGAATATTTAGGGTGCTATCCTAATCATGTATTAGTTATTTAAATATTCAAGTTGCAACAAATTAAATCATAAACTTTTTGAAAATTATTATTACAACAATTAAGTTACATAATAAATATTTGAAAGGGCAACCCTAATCAATTATTAGGAATTTATTGGTTACAACAATTTTAAATCATAGCACATCCATATTAAAATTAGCTCAGAAGTTTTTAGAAAGTTTTTAATGTCCAACCTAAAGATTTTTCTTGTATTATCACATAATGAGCAAGAAATGAAATAACCATTAAAAATATCCACTAAAATTTTTTCTCAAAAAAATTTAGCATGATAACATGCAACTTAAAAATTATTCTATAAAATTTAAGTTACACCAATTTTATTAATCATCACATAATTATTAAAAACTAAATAATCAAATTATTTACATGTTTCTAAAACATAAGCATCAAATTATTTACCTGTTTCTAAAACATAAACATCAAACATAAACATTAAATTTAATAAATGAATTAGAGGTGGGTTTGGGTCCCACATTTTGAATATACCCCAAAACTCCTCTATGATTTGTCGGATGTTGTTTTTCAAGCAAACCGTGGAGTGAATCCCTAGAATGAACAAAGCTTATACGCTTTTGGGATTCCTCTTCGCACTTCAACGTAAGTTGTTGAATGTGAGATTCTAAGCTAAGGTTTTGAGATACTAATTTATCATTGGACATGGTTAATTCCTTAACTTGAGAGAGAAGTATGTTTCTCTCACTAGTGTCATAAATATGCATAACGTTATTGTTTACACTACAAGATTCTAAAGCATGCACCCTACTTATAGTGTAAAACCTCCATCTCATGGAGAGTATGCACTAACAATTGCAAAAATTATAGATCATGTAGTCAAGGTTTGATACCCCTGTAGGGTTTTAAGCAACCTTAGGGCTCAAAAATTGTCGTCAGGCCTAAGTCGGGCAGACAACGAAAGTAAATTAAGCAGCTGAAGTACAACTTAAAACCATTTTAAGTTAAGCCCTAATAAAATTAAACCCTATCCAAAATCTCTATTATCCCGTAGTGGGTCTCACCAACCCCTAATGATAGATCTATAATATTAAACTGAAATTAAAATGCATGAAATATTAAACTACTAACCTTTGAATCGCATGTTAGCAAGGCGCAGAATCCCACGAACCAATGCCCCACATTGGGGCTTAGCTGCTTCTCCCAAATCGAACCGTGTCCTGAGGCGAGCAATCCACTTATCGTCGAGCCAGCCAAGCGCCCCCGGAAAGTTTCACCTTGAGTTGATCCTCCGTCAAGACTTCGGATCTGATCCGAACTCCTTCATAGATTTGTTAGAGCCCGAGCAGGAGCAAAGAAGAATAAGGGAGAAAGAGAGAATATTATTTAAGCTTGGATCTGGGCTTGCTCACGTTTAATGGAGCTACTCGGATCTGAAGCCTAGTGCAAGTTTCAAGGAAGCGGGCTAGCCCCTATTTATATATGGAGGTCACCCCTCCTCATCTCTTAATTTTTGATGTGGGACTAATAGTTTAGAGAAGAAAAATCAATTTATTTTGACTTACACGAAGGCCAAACTTTGACGAAGTTTCCCTTCCTCAGCATTGAGCTTTGCAAGCGATATCATATATCAAATCAAAGAGCATTGACCGGTGAATGCATAGAAACAATCGGCGTACAATTTTGACTTTGTTTAACCCCTCAAATGTATGTCTAAAGATGGCCAAAAAATCACGCATTTTCGTAAAACGCAGCCGCCAGAATATTGGGCATGAACCTTAGAGCATGGGGCCCACCGTGTGCCCCACCTACGCTGGCGCGTGCAGTTCAAGCGCCCTGCAGGCATGTGTGCTACACGTGCCCAACGGGCCCGTCAAATGCCCACTTTACATGCATGGGTCTGGCCAGCGGGTCGGGCGCGCCCGACTCGCAAGAGGTGCGCCCGACCCGCAATGCCCCTTTTGTGCTATTTTGGTTGTTTTGGCTCAAATTGTGGGCTGTTTTGAGCCATTTTCGATCCGTTTGAACACGGGTTTCGACCATGATATTCTCGACATCCACGTAACCATATTATATGCATTTATTATTTAAAATATGTTCATAAATAGTTTACGACATATTTAAATAGTTTACGACATATTACTTCGCGAAGGTCTCGCTCTACGTGAGACCCTACAGCCCGAACCTACTACGGGTGGGGGCTCGAAACCCTAGACAACAGTGACCACGAGCACCAGATGACGTCCTTGTTTTGGTATTATCATTATGTGGTTAACTCATAGACATGAGTATTGTCAGGATCACCTTGACTGTGTCTGTGATGAATGCCGCAGTTTTAGTCCCTTCGTCAAAACTATGTCGCTTAGTCAAGCCTAGGGTATGGTCAACTGTCAACCCCAATAGTTTGAAACTGGTTAGTCTCCATCGGTCTTTAGTCAATTAATGTTGGACTTCTTCAAACATACTCTGGCCAGAGTTTTTACTAAAGATCAAACTAACACGTACGACACTAACTCCCCATAAACTGGAGAGTCGAATCCTCTCTTGGTCATTACTCGCCTTGCAAGCTTCAAGTGTCACCTAACCAAGGGCCTTTCAACAGGGCTTGCCCCAAGGCTGGATCAGAGATCAAAGTGACATCGTTCATGTACAAGTTCGTACAATGACATCAAGTCAAAGGACCAACTTGCCTATCATCACTGAGAGTTATTACAACCAGATGGGTTAACCATGTGATAACTCTCGTTGGGTTGTTCAGTGAACTCATTCTCTAATGAGCACCAGTGTCTCGTCTCCAAATTTGCCAAGTCTAACAACCATGAGATCCTCGTCACCACTTCATGGTGAAGACAGAGTCACAATGGTCTATCCGCTATGTCGATATTCTTTTCTCGAAACATATAAGACCACGAACGTTTTTAGACTTATGCTACAAATGGTCAAGCAATTCTCCATGATCAAGATCTCCATCGTATACATGTTTGACCTCGCATTAAGTATTAGGACTTTACCTAAGTTCTAATGGTGACTACATTGACATTAACTTAGGTAAATTCATACCAAACAGCTTACTATTATTTCAAATAAGATGTTTCTATATATACACAGAGATAAATTGCCTTAAGGGTATACCCATCTCCCAACATTTTGTTCGTACGGGGTCACACTAGAATTCTATTTAGCACGTAGCATGTGGTATAGACGGCTTCCGCCCAAAATTATGGTCCAAGACGGTTATCGCTAAGTATAGTGCGTGCACATTCTATTAGAGTTCTATTTTTCCTTTCCACAACACCATTTTGTGGCGGAGCACGAGAGAAGGAAAAGGTGTGAGTAATCCCGTTCTCACCACAAAATTTAGAGAATAGTTCATTATCGAATTCACATCCATGATCACTGCGAATAATGACAATGCGTGTGTATTGGATCTTTTGCACTTTCTTTGAGAAAATAATAAATTTGTCATGTGCTTCATTTTTACTATTTAAAAAACTAACCCAAGTAAATCTAGAGAAGTCATCCACTACAACAAGTCCATACAAGGCATTTCCTAAGGATGAAGCTCTAGTTGGCCCAAATAAATCAAGATGTAAAAGCTCTAATGGCCTAGTAGTATATGTTACATTTTTAAGCTTAAACAACAATATATGAAGCTTGCCATGTTGGCATGATTCACAAAATCTATTCTTATTAAAAGAAAGTTTTGAAAAACCTCTAACTAGATTATGCTTGGATAGATTGCAAAGGTATTTGAAGTGCACATGACCAAAGCGTCGGTGCCATAGAAGTTGTTCATTTGCGTGAGCAACCAAGCATTGGTCTTGTGTATATGTCATCAAATCAAAAATATCTTTATGGCGTGTGCCACTAAACAAAATATTTTTATTACTACTATCGTATATACTACACAGCCCATCACCAAAGTTAACTCTGTAACCCATGTCTCAAAGTTGACTAATGGAAATAAGGTTATGATTTAACCACATCTACTTAATACACAATATATATTAAGGTTTTAGATGTATTACCCACTTTACCAATATCTATGATGGAACCCTTTTCATTGCCTGCGAATGTGACTGTTCCGTCATTCTTGATGTGGATGATTTCATAGAGCAAGCTTGGGTCTCCCATCATATGTTTGTAACACCTGCTATCGAGTATCCAACCTTTATTTTTGCACTTAGAGCAATCTTTCCCTTTATTTCTCTTTTTTCTCTTCTTGGATACATATAGATTAAACCATAAGCACATGGTACCCTAAGCATGTTGGGTCCAAGGGGATTAGCCCTTTGGAAACCAAGTCCAAATGGACTTTGGCTTTCCAACTTTGTTCTCAATATATACTACATCCATAAAGTATGATTGCGTATATAGACCCTTAGCATAATTGCTAGTGTTCTTAGGACCCCAAATTGTGTGGGTTTTGGAAGTCATATACCTAACAAGTGCATGCATTGGTGGACGATTTCTACATGGTGCATGTGGCATAGATGCATGTAGATGTATATAAGCATGAGGGTGTGTAAGCGGTGATTGTATTTATGCATACCCATAGTGGGGTACATGAGGAGAGTATTAGGAATGTAGGCGTGCATGATAGTTCACATGTGTTCTAGCATTATAAGTGTGTGCATGGTTGTACATAGGCACGTGTTCTCACAGTCCAGGTGTATGCATGCGGTGCATAAGAATGTGATGCAAATGGAACATGTGGAACAAATGGATGAGCATGCATATGTGTATGCGGTGGATGTGCATAAGCATGTGCATGTGTGTGAGTTTGAACATGTGGATGTCTCATATGTGTGTTTGCACGTGCATGAGGATGTGGTGCATAAAATTCATCGTATGTAGGAGCATGATGTATAAGTGCTCTCTTATGTGTTTGTGTGCTAATGTACATAAACACATGAATCTTCTTTTGAGGTCCACCCTTGGTGGGTTTCTTTTCAAATGAAGGTGATGTCGGAATAAAGCATGTCTTGGTAGAGGAACTACTCAAGAGGTTGTGGGCTCTATTCGTGGATGCACCGGACAATGGCCTCACAAATCCTATATTGGATCAACTATAGGGTTTGCGATAGTTGGTATCACTTGCTTTAGAATAGCCAAGTCAACCACGGTGATTTGCGGGGAGTTGGTTTTCAAGCAACGAGTCCAACTTGTCCTTACATTTGTTGAATCTCTCAAAGTGGAGGACATACGGTCATATCTCTTTGTGAGTGAATAGAAGTTAGTATCAAAGGGAAATACATGTATGGTGAGCTCGTGCACTTGGGATTTGAGAGCTAAATTCTTATTTCCCAAGCGAGTGTTTTGAGATCAAAGGGTTTCAATCTTAATGTCATCACACTCAATGACATGGACTTCGTCCAATTGAGATTTGAGGGATTCAACCACATTTCTCACATCGTCATTTTGAGAAAGCAAATTGGCTTTCTCCTTGATAAGTGTGTTATGTGTGGTGTCAACAAGCATTGTGATAGACATATAGGATGTGGCAATACTAGCTAGTTTATCCTTAGAAAGCATATATGCATGAATAACTTTTGATACCTATCAAAATGTTGTTCATTATCTAGTCTATGGTCATCCATTGTTACCTCATCCTTGTCAATATCACTATCGCTTGGAGAGTCCATTTGAGAATCCTCTTGCACCATGAAGCACATGTGCACGACTTCTTCCTTGTCCTCATCCGAGTCATCGCTAATCGAATCATAACTAGAGTCATCAGATGTCCATACCAAGTCCTTCTTTTTTTTTCTCCTTATACATATCTCCCTTCTTGTATTTGGGAGCTTTCCACTTTTATTTGTTCTTTAGCATGGGACAATCCTTCTTGATGTGCCCTGACTTATTACACTTATAACAAAGGGAACATGTATTGTTAGTTGAATCAAATTTGCCCTTGGATTTGAAATTAACTTTACGGAAGAACCTTTGGAACTTCCATTCCATGAGTGTCATGGACACCAAGTCCATCTCTTCATGGGAATCATCATTATCCGATGAGGCTTTAAATGCAATGGCCTTCTTCTTTGGCTCAGCTAGACCCATTTTAGCTTCCCTTTGCTCTCGATCTTCCTTCCTAATCTCATAATCTATGAGGTTGGCAATGAAGTTTTCCACGGTGTATGTGCTCATGTCATTGCCCTCTTCAATGGCTATTATCTTCTTCTTCCATTCCGCAGTAACTGCCATGATAAGCTTCCGAACTTTCTCTACTTGGGTATAGGTCTTCCCAAGTTCTTGAAGGTTGTTCATGATGTCTGTGAACCTAGCATACATGCTTGAGATATTTTCCATATACTGCATTTGAAACATCTAAAATATTCGAACGCATACATGAAGTTTAGATAATTTCAACCGTGTGGTCCCTTCAAGAGTGACTAGGAGGTGGTTCCATACTTGGTAATTACACATGTAGTTTGACACTTTGTTAAACTCTAATGCCGTCAAAGCACAAATTAGTGAGTTCGTCGCTTTTGCATTGTTTGCCATTGCGGTCACTTAAGCGGGTGTCCACATGGAGAAATCTTGTTCGAGGGGATCCCCGTACTCCTTTTGCACCGTTCTCCATAATGAAATTCTCTTGAAAAAGATCACCATCCATGCCTTCCAATAGCTGATATTCGATCCGTTGATTAGGGGAGGCCAAATGATGGATTGACCTTCAGCAATGGATGATGTACTAATATGATTGTTGTTGTTGTCGTCGATTGTTGCCATAGTTAGTACCTCGATTTGATACTAATTATGGGAGGGAAAACACTAGAGTGTGGTGAATAGTGTTTTTTGAAGATAAAAAGGAATTTACGCTTAATTAAAATCCCTAATGCAACCGAGTGGCTAGAATAGATAAATGAAGACAACAACTTAGAAAATGCAATCAGAATCAAAAGATGTAACCTTGTTTGGATTGCCTTGAGTCAAATACTGACTCCCTAGAATCCTACTCCAGCAACCCACTAGTAAACCCACTAGTGATTAGTATCCACAAATATCCCACTTACCAAATACCAGCAAGTGTAAATCCATTACACCCTTTATCACCACTTCCCATAAACCGGGAATGGTCCACTCTCACAAATCGAGAGTAATCTTAATAAAGAAAGAGACAGATAAAGAAATATGAAACACTTCAATATGAAACCAATTACAAAACCTATGCCTTGAAAATTGACTAAATAGAATGACACAATGAGGTGTGTGTGATGTGCTCTAATTTGGACTGAATGAGCACATACTACTTATCTCAAGAGAGGAGCAAAGCTAGCATGAAGATGATCTTTGAATGCCTTGAATGTTTGGGGACAATTGTATGAATTAGGGCTTGAGAACTCGTTGGCGCTTTGAATGCTATTCAATATGTAGAGTTTAATTGTTCTAAGAGTCCGAACATAAATTTCAAAAAACCCAATTTATAATGCCCAAGAATCGCACCAAAATCCAATTAAAATCCCAAGCATTAAATGCTGTAAACGTCTCTTAATGGGTAGAAATCCTAGTCACCAGTTGCCTGGAGAAGGCTTGCCAGGCGTCTGGGGCCATGTAAGTACGAGATTGCAGAATGAGTGTAACGGCTAGAACAACACATCTGAAGAAGGCTTTCCAGACACATAATCTACTGTCCAGACATCTGATCAATCAAACTGCAGAAACTGAGCTGCTAGAAATTTTGTTCATATTTAAACAGACGTCTAATGGTCATTACGTAGGCACCTGTCTCACTATGAAGATGTCTGGAATGATAACTTTAGACGTCTGATCAGTCAAGATTGACCACCTGAGCTACTGGAAATTTTGCTCATAAAGGGCCAGGCGTCTAGAGTTCATCACCCATGTGCCTGACTCATTGTACAGACGTCTAGGATAGTAACATGAGACATCTAGCCTGGGTTAGGGTTCAGCCATTATTATATCCATTCACGCCAGGCATCTAGGGTCCAAGCACTAGTCGCATGGTTGAGGCTGAAAAATTCCATTTTGAGTTTTTATAAGTTCTAACTCTTATGACGAAATGATGAATGAACTAAGGTGTTCTGTATGAAATGAATGTGAATCTATCAAGTCTATTTAAGGCTTAACAGTATACTTCAATAAGAAAATGAAGAAATGAAAAGATTACATATTATCCCATTTACTTCCTATTGAAAACATTGATGACTTTTATTTGATTTCCTTGAGTCCATCAATTGATTTCCTGGCATCATTGGCTCAAACCATCGTGGCTTTTGATATGTCTTGAATTATTTGATGATGCCTTGATTAACTACAAAATGAGTAGATTAGTCACAGTTAATTAAGTTTGCTCATCATCAAAACCAAATTGGGGATCCAATACTCAACATCGCATGGAGTTAGTATGAATCCATGGGAAATCCTTAACCAATGTAGAATGAACAAACTTATTAAAGTAATAAGTTTGATCCATATTTATCTATGGCCTAATATAAATGACTCACAAAATTAAGATGTGTTGACTGGTAAATTTGCCAACAATGAGTTGGACGCTGATGAGGATGCCTTCGGTTAGGTGGCGCTCCGTCAGTTGAAGAGTGGGACCTGATGAGGGACGGTCTTGGGTCGGTGAGATCTAAGTCTGAGCTTTTGGGTTGAAGCCCATCCTAACTCCGAGCTATCTTCATAGGTCTACAGCATAGGCAAATCGTCAGGGGGTCAAATGTGGGATTCGACCCAAAACTCATCCAATTTTTAAATCAATGGATGACTACGTGGAGGCTCATGGAGCTAGGTCTGACCTATTAGGAGGTCTTTCGATCACTGTCTCGTCGAGCTATGGATGAAATGTAAAGTGGAATCAGATAACTGAGTGTCACAGTTCCTGATTTTTAGTATGTTTTGAGATAAATCCTCTTATCGCTGTTGAGTCTTCTTATAGGTGATGGTTCCTCTGACTGCAGTTACTTGATAATGACATCGCCTTTATGATGGTATCATTGTCCCTCATTTGAGTCGTCATCCATAAAAAGGATCATAGTGGCTGCCAATTTACTCTTGTCGTTACTAACAGACTCCTTTGTATTTGGGAGCTCAACATGTGGATGAGCTGTTGCTTTGACAGGGCAAGCGGTTAACCCCCAATGTGGGCCGCTATGATTTTAGGCTATGTTGATGCATTCATCATGTGCTTTTGTAACCCCCCGACGTAAATATGCGAAAGTTGCATACATATTTTTAATCGTATTTGTGCGCGTATAATTTTAATGTATTTCTAGGAATTTTTCCCTAATTTTATAATAATAAAACTTTTTAAATATAATTTAAAACATAATTAGACATGATAATGTATAAAGTATTTGAATGGAATACATGGTATTTAAAATAATATGAAGTATTAATAATGTATTTCCATTTTCCTATAAATTAAAATTTTGAAAAATCCTTAAGGAGAAACATTGCATACTAGGTGTCACTTGCATGTTATCCCTTTACCATAACTTGACACCTAGACTACACTTGGCTGACCCAAGCTTAAAGAGATGAGGATGAGGATGCTGGGTAATATTTTTAAGGAGAAAAAGAAAAGGAAAAAGAAGGAAATAGAAAAGGAAAAAGAAAAACAAAATGAAACCAAAAATCCAAAGTTTTCATCCCCTCTCCCATCCTCTCTCCTCTGCTCTAGGCCTAACCAAAGTGGGGGCCTTCCCCTGTGCACCACCAACTCCACCACCCTCCTCCTCATCTTCCACCACCTACTGCACCACCATACACCCTCTTCCACCACCAATGCCAAGAAACTTTGCATGGACCATCATCCATAAATTTTGAAGAAGACGCTAGGAAGGAGGAAGCTTTGGAGAAGACGAAGAATGAGCTTGGAAGCTAAAGCTAGGAAGTAAAGATCTTGAAGAAAGAAGGACTTTTGAGGTGGGTTTCTATCCCTCTAGGTATTCTTAGGACTTGGTAGGATGAAAAGATTATACCATATCAATTAGGTTGGTAATTTTTAATAATTGATTTGTGCTCATATTAATTGGTTAGTAGTACCATGTAGTAAATTTAGCAATCTTATGTTAAATTATAGTAATTTTCTTAATGCCATTTGTGCTAAGTATATTAATTATGCCTATGTCTCCACCATGATTGGATATGTTTTGAGATGTTATTCATGTTTCTAATTTATGTAAATAACATCATGTTTTTCACCATGCTTAGAAGTAGCTATCATGTTGCATGTTTGCATCTTAAATAATGTAGGGTTGTAGTATGTTATAATTAGAAGTGTGGAATGTATGATAAAGTTATTAAGTAGATTGTAGCATGTTGTAGAAAATTTCATAATGTCCATATTTCTAATTAAAAATGTGTTCAATGTTTCATATTAGCTAGTTGTTGTAATATGGAACATAATTCACATTTTTGTAGTATCATATTACAACCTATTAACATGCTATGGAATTTGTAGCATGTTGTTGTAGTATGTAACACGATTCACATTTGTAGTGTGTTGTTTAGTTGTTGTAGTCGTATCATAATTCACATTTGTAGCATACTAACATATTAATTGCAAATAACTTTATGCCACTTTGTCTTTTGTTATCATGTTGATGTAGCATGTAGATTGTAACAAAATTAACATTATGTTAGCAAGTTGTTGTAGCATGTAGATTGTAACTTAATTAACATTATGATAAGCCTGTTGTTGTAGCATGTAGATTGTAACATAAATAAAATTATGTGCGCTTGTTGTTGTTGTATGTTAATATGTTGTAACATACTAGCATACTAGTTGTTAGCATATCACATTATGATAATGCTATGTTTCATGCCCATATTGGAAATGATGGAATTATGTGCGTGATGTGTTCATTGGAATTGATGGAATCATGTGATGTGGTAATGAAATGGATACGATGGTTGTGGTTAATCCCGACATCGATGAAATAATGAAAGGAATGGAAATGTGAATGCGGTAAAAGAGACTGTCGAAATGAAATGAATTGATTTATAAACTGAGAGTGAGGAAATGAGTGTAAACAACAACCCGTAACTCTCAGTTATCTTGAGATATATGAGATCCTAGACAGTGGGTTTGGGGGAAAACACGTGTAAAATATATGTTTAAGGACTGGACCAGTTGATATGATTTTCACTAGCACTCTCGACAGCCGGCAAAGGGAGTGGGCAAGGTTAGATAGGCCCATAGGTGTACTTGTGATGAACCATGAGGTGGAGGTCGCACCATTCTCACTCTCGAAATAGGGGAATTACGAGATGTTGGATACAATGTGTAGATGGATACAACGATCGATGACTTCGTGTTTGATGATAACAAACATGTGTGACCGATTTAATGTGTGTGCTATGTTTTTTCAGGAATGGCACTCTCGCAAATACTCAAAGAGAGACTTTAAAGTGATGGAGAATTTGCCATGCATTAGCCATGTGGACTAAGTCAAAGAGGGAGATAATGGCTACAAATATTGGACTAAGTCAAAGATGGGAAGATAAGGTGGAAATCAATTCAAATCCATATTTGAAATGATTCAAATCAATTGGTGCATGAATCAAATCCTAAAGACATGCAAATTGAAGACTTGGTCAAAGATGGAGAGATATGGAGAATCTCATTCAAATCAATGGTGATTAAATGAGATACAATTCAAATCCTATAGCCATCCATATTCAAACTCCATATCCATGGTGACTCAAATTAAAATCCTAATCAAGTTAGGATTCCTTCCAATCTCCATCAATTAAAGGATTCTAATTAATTCTATTATATCTCATCCTCTCCTATATAAACCCATATTCAAAGAGTGAGATTTTGATAGAGAGGGCAACCAAGACACCAAGGAGAAATTCAGCCAACACCAAAAGAGGAGCCTATGCCGCAAGTTACATGTTCACATCTTCTTCTCTTGTTGCGGAACATAGAAGAGCAATCTCCATTGCCTAAAAGCTTCATCCCTCTCATCCTCAAAGACAAGCAAATCCATAGCCATAACCTCCTTGCGCAAATCTCCATAAGCCTCATCAAGGCCGCAACTTTCATCTCCTACTCTTGCTTCTTGCGTAACTTGCAAGGGGATCTCCATTACCATACAACAAAGCTCCTCCTCCTTGCGCAAGATCCAAGCTCCATTGCCATATCTATTTTCCACAAGCCATTACTCTTCATTGTCGCAAGCTCCTCTTCTCTAAAGCTCAAGCATCCATTCACATAGGCCGCAACTATCCAAGTGGGGTCTCCAAGCCATTGTGCAACATCCCAAAGAGAAGAATACACACATTGCCGCAAGCACAAGGACAGCCATCACACAAGTGCTCAAGTCATACAAATGGGAGTTCATCATACATTGCGCAACTTGAAGAGGTGATACCATCAAGGCTGCAAGTTTCAGAGGAGGACGTGACGTTGGCGACTACATCATGTCAGATACATCTGACCTGAGCTAATTGACAAAGATAACTGTCATTACACAAACTGTAACGACTGCTTTTCATGTATCTGGATTTATTATAATATAATATATGTTTTGGTGGATTTTCTCCTCATGTTTGGTTTTCGTCTCTGTAACTTTCATTTTCGATCGTTCCGTCGTGTTTTCTCGTTTCTTCCTTAGGATCGTCGATTTCGAAGCAAGTCATTCGTGACGGGCTTCATAACGGTCGTATCTTACTGTTAGATCAAGCCTAGGAGTCTTAGGAATCGATCCCAAAGCTCCGCGCTCCGTATCGGAACTTTTGGTGCACGTTAGCCGGTATGAAAAGGGGCACCGACCGACTAGATGACGATCCAGTCGGTCGGTAATCCTTCTTGGACCGACTAGTTGGTTTTCTAAATTATTCAAGAGTTACTGTTTATCGTTAGTCGGTCTAAGAACGTTGGTTGACCGACTAGGTTGCAAACTAGTCGGTCAGCAATGCTTCTTTAACCGACTAACTCTTCAACTTAATTTTAGTATCAATACTGTTCACTCTTAGTCGGTCTAAGAACGTTCATCAACCGACTAGATGTTAAACTAGTCGGTCAGTATCTGTTCATGGACCGACTAATTCTAAATCCTATTTTCGTTCAGAAGTTACTGTTTACACTTAGTCGGTCTGCGTTGGTCGACCGATCGACTAGTTGCCAAACTAGTCGGTCAGTGGTTGCTCTTTGACCGACTAATCTGTGTTAAAACCCTAATTTCTGGGCAGCCGCCAGCCCAACCTATTTATACCCCTCCCAAACGTTTTCTTCTTCCTCCACTCGACCTAAAACCCTAAAATCTCCCCCATTGAGCCCCCTTCTCCCTCCAACCCTTATTCCTTCATTCCAAGCCCTAGATCCATCATCTAAACCCTCCATCAACTCTTTCTACCTCTCATTTTCCCCAAATCTCCATCAAATCCCCAAAATCCCCCAAAAACCCTAACTCTCCAAACTTCTCCATTTGTTTCCAGATCTGGTCCTAGGGTTCTCCGGAGTGTTTCTTCCGCCTCCTCTCGGTAAGAAATCGATCTCTCGATGTTTTCATAACCTATTTGTATTTTTATGAAACCCTAATGAAATTTCATGTTGTTTGATGATTGTTTCCCCATAACAGCGATTTCCCCCGTAGATTAGCATCCGCGAGACGAACCTTCGTGATCGTCATCCCCAGTGCTAGGCAAGTGAAACTTGCCACTTAGGGTTTAGGCCATGTTTTAGGCCATTTTGCTTGTTGTAGGCGTAAAAGAGGCTAGGCGACCAAATGATACTCGCCTAGGTGCAAAATTGGGGAACTAGGTTGACAACGAAGCTAGTTCCGACATATATCATGTTGCACAATTACCATGTCATGTTTAATTTTTATTAACGGTACGTAAATTAATTGTCATGTCATTGCATTCTTAAAGTGTTTCCGTGAATGCGTAGCTTCGCTACAATGTTTGTGTTCCTGGCTCGTGTTCCAGAAGCGGGCCATGTGTTGGTTGATAGCCAATGCCCGAATTGCTTGTTTCCAGCTAGGTGCACCCCGACGCCAATTGTTTATGAATCGTGATATAGAATGTGAGCTCCTGTACGGGGCAACCCCGGCTCATTTACTGAGCTCCTGTGCGGGGACCCTGGCTCGATTACATATGGGTATTGGGGGGTAAGAGTTAAGCGGCCAATCAACTGGGAGTCTGCCCGATCAGCAACTGCAGTGGTAAGGCGTAAACTCTGGGTTTGGGGTAGTTGTTAAGCGGCCAATCAGCGTGAATGTGAAACCATTCAGCTGTAAGGCGTAAACATCTACAAACAACAGTGAAACGTGAATAGTGAATTGATTGAGATTGTTAGTAGCTTGGCTACTCTTGTCTTGTCCCGATAATTATTCTCTTGTACAAATTGTCTTGCCATGTCTTGTTTGTGCACTCATGTTATAACTGCCATGTCATGCATACTAAAACTGCTAGGTTGCTAGTTGCCTTACTTTCAGTTTCCTTGCCCAAGTCTTTTAGACTTGCTGACATGTGCCCCTGTACTCTTTTGGGTGACACATGTTAGATCCTGAGCCTGAGTACCTTGTTGAGGACGAGGTGTTTGCTGACGCCGAGCCCGAGCTTGTGTTTGACGGGGAGTACGTGGACACTAGGGACCAGTCCTAGTGTCTTCGTTGTGTTTTCCTTTTGTTTAGACTGCTGTTTTGTTGTCGGTGTATAGCACCTATACTTTGTTATGTCGTTGCTTTTGTTGGCCTTGTTCTGGGCCTTTAGACTCTTTCTTTTAGCCTGGTGGCTTTTCTGGATGTTGGACTTATTTTTCATGTTGGACAAATCATGAGATATGAGATTTTATTTCAGTCTCTCCCTGTGTTATTATTGTTGTTCCGTTGTGGTTACAGGGACCTGCTTATGTTTTATTGACGCTTATCAGGTTTGGGGCTTCACAGCTCCACTCTCGTGCGGACCTTTTCACGTCTCGCCTCCATTTTTAGGGAAGCGGGGCGTGACACAAACTGAGAATTCCTAAAATTCTTTTTACTATATTTATGTAGTATTAGCGATCTTTGTAGGGGCAATTTTACCTCTTTGTGACGTTTTAGGACTTGTTTAGTCTGGGACAAGACAAGGGGGTCTTGATGAGTTGGGGCTTGTCAAGACGAAGCATTTACTAGGTTGATAGTGTTTTGCACTTGCGGAGTTTGGTACGAACTAGGTGGGGAGCTGGGAGCTCGGGACTCATTGTAGTACAAAAGAAACATATTAATGCTAGTATCTGCTTGGGGCTGGATGTAGGTCATGGGTCGATCAAACCAGGGTAAATCTGCTTCATACTATGTGTTTGCTTATTATTTACTCTACATCTGCTATAACTGCATGTGATTTCTTATGGGTTGCACGAGAATTTTTATTAGCCTATTCACCCCTTAGGCTAATATCAAGATCCAACACGAGAGGCCCATGTTTGTGTGTGTGTCACTTGCAGGGTACTGTTTGGTCCCCAAGTTTACACCACGGGGCATGAATCATCGCAAGTGCACGATGTGCTATAGTATAGAAAGATTGTCGAAATCAGAGAGGCAATCGTTTAACACTTAACTTTATATGGAAGGAGGAGAGTAAGTGGTCGGGGGTTGTCACGAGTGATTGACTGGTTGATTGTGGAAATCGAGAGTTAACTAGAAATTAAATGTCTAAGGCTTTCGGGGTTCCCAGGTAGGCCCTTCGGTCACGGATGCCAGGTCAATTGACCCTACATCGAACAATGGGTTAGTGTAGGAGTGTCACATCTGTAGAGGAGAACGAGTAATTAACCGTCATTGTTCCTACTCATCTAACGCATCCCTATGCAAAACCGTGCTCTCGCAGTCGGCTTCACACGGGAATGCATGCATTAAGACTGACACTTGTTCCCGCCTCACAGATCCGCATCCACTCTCTTGATTTATGGAGTGCGACGCTACCCTATGGTTGGTTCTAGCAGTCGACGTGCTTTCACAGTCACCGACTAGTGGATTAGGGAATAGCGGTCGCCCCGGCTCTCGTGTCACTCTCGTAATCACGAGTCTCGGAGAACGGCTGCTAAGCCTAAATCGGATCTGTGGGCATTCACCCCAAAATATGGAGCCGCCTTCCTGATACCCTGATCCCGAGTCCAATCCCCCAAATCCATTGTTCAAACCTTCATAGGGCAACCCTAGTTTGATCCAACGAACGTCTAACCTAACATCCTATCACTAGGATCCTAGGGATCGTCCATAAGCCCTAGATACACACTACTCTAGCATGGCAAAAGCTCTAAATACAATAGCAATAGAGACATGCATATCCAACCGGTCAAATTGCATGAAATTAATATCAATAGAGAGAGCAAGAGAAATGAGAGCAATGACGAAGAAATCAAGAAAATCCAACCACGAACAAATGTATATATATTACAAAAGAGTTTACCAAATGAGAGCTCCCAAAGTAGCTCTAATGGTTTTAGCTACAGCAAAAATAGCTTAACATACTCTAAAAAACATTCACTATTTATACAAAAAAGTTTGGGTTTAGGTTTTACAAGAAAACCAACCCAAAACCCATTAATTTAAGTCAAATTGGAGTCTGCTGACCGATCGCTCGGTCGAGCGCAGTGCTCGCTCGGCCGAGCGGTACCTTGTGTACTTCTCTGCTTGGTGATTGAGAAGGGGCCGCTCGGGCGAGCGAGTTGAGTCGCTCGCCTGAGCATCATGTCGGATGGTCGAGCGAATTAAGCTCCAAGAATTACAGAGCCCAAGTCCTTCATTTGATGGGCTCTTTTGACGGGTTGGTCGCTCGGCTGAGCACCACGAAGAAGAACTTCATGCTCCTTGGTGTATCACAGCTCGGCCGAGTGCATGATGCCCTCGGTCGAGCGGTCTGACAACTTCTCCATTGCTTCTTCTCTCCTCTTCTCTCCATTCTCCTCTTCTCTTCTCCTCTCTTCTTCTACTCCTCTCCCTCACTTCTTTGGCCTCCTTGGGTCGTCGTGGCAAGGTAAAGCGAGCTTTGGCATCGATGTTGTGTCTAGAATCCCATATCGCTCCGAATCCCTCCGAATCCCTTGAAAACACAAAAACATCAAAAGGATAAAGAATATCGAGAAAAGCACGATATAATATGAAAATATGGATTCGGGCAATCGAAACGACATGAAAATGCATGGTAAAAACATGAAAATTATAGACACAACAAATTCCCCCAAGCTTACATCTTACTCATCCTCGAGGAAGACAAATAAGAAGTTCACCGGAGGGTAAAAACAAAGAAGTGCAAATGAAACTAAAAGATAGGAAAGGCGACTAAATCAGTTCATCATCTCATAGCACGCACCAACACTTCACCTTTACAATTTAAAAACGCACGACTCATGAGGATTCATCAAGTCTAGCATGGATTATATATAGAATGAATTTTTCAAGGAATAGCATGAACTCGAATATATGATATGAAATAGAGGGATATTCCTATTATAGCATTCAATAAATATACAAAATCCATGGTTCGAATCCAAATCTCCACAACTCATTCTCTAAGCAGCGAATAGTGTCATGATCAATTCATTCAAGCATGCAAGATGATTTTATTTATTTTCATAAATGAGGATGGTAAGTTCAATTAAATCCAGAAATCACCACACTAAACTATTTGAAAATCCCTAAAAATCATCGACCTTGCCATGTCACTCTTCTATACAGAAAGTGAGGTAGAGATGTGGGATTTTTCTTTTTACAATTGTTTTTCGCTATATAATTTTCTTTATATTTACATACTTTTATTTTCTTATATCCACGAGATAACTCAATATATACAAGAGGAAGCCAATGCATCCCAGACCAGACGGTCATAGGGCATCGGGTTACGAAGAACCCCTCGGGCCTATTATTCGTATGTAATATTTTTTTGGTTTTTGATTTTTTTCTTCAATTTTTTTTGGATTTTTGCAAACTCACGTAAACACGATGTAATGCAAAGCACGATCAAGGATCGCAATTGGCTATATACAAAAAATAAAAAGCATAGAATTGGGACATGGCTCGGTGTCAGAATATCCAGTAGCTCCTACTTAAGTGTTGTGAGTTATCCAAACCCAATTGAACTACCATCCATTATGAAAATAGACGTTTTCATAGAATCATGCAATTTTCACTCAATTTTCTATCAATCATGCATTTTCAAGCTTAACTGTTTTGAGAATACTCGTTGTGGAGAATATGAATTCAAAGCATGGAACAGCATATTAAAAAGCATCCTAATCAAGGAACATCTCTAACACGTGGAAGCATAAAGTTCATAATCATAATCCATTCTATATAAAAATGCGGTGACGTGCAATAGACTATGACGAATCCTACGTCATTGTGTACAACGGATAAGTTGAGTGTGTGCAGCTTATAGTGCAATCATAGGAGAATCATCTTTAGTCTAAATAAAAGAAAAAGAGGGAAAAATGAAAAATATGCATGCAGACAAACAAGAAAAGAAAAATAAAAATGATGATAAAAGGGGGAAAATTGGGCGGTAGTGGAACTAAAAATGGGAATAAGAAAAACAAATAAGTTAAAAGCGATAGTGCTCATCCCCCAAGATAAATGCAGCAGTGTCCTCACTACTGAGAACTTGGGCGTAGAGACAGAAGATGATGTTAAGGGGAGGTAGGTGGGAAAAAAGATAAAAGAATGTATAAAAGATGCATATGCATATGTATAGTATGTATGTATGTACAAAAATGGAGATGATGATGATGCAGGTGATGATAAAGCATACTATGTACAATATGGATACTATGGACAACAAAAATCAACGTCAGAATGTGACTCCCCCAAGCTGGACTAAGCTGGGCCCCAAAAGACAGATGGGCACAATGATAGGAGGGGGTGACACTGGGACAGCGAGAAGCTAATAAATCAGGTGGCGCCACCTCTTATAAGGTTAGGTGAGGTAAAACATAAACCGAATTGGAATGGAAGTACCGGGTTGGTGTGACAACCCCCCAACCTAGAATGGAGTCAGGTAGGAGAGCAATCGACGAGAGCGAGAGATCTTCTCTTGCCAATTGGATCGTCGGCCTTGTATGGCTTTAACCTTTGTCCGTTAACCTTGAATGGTCCGTTCTTGCCTCGCTTGATCTCCACTGCATCTCTTTGGAATATGTGAAGTATTTTAAATGGGCCATACTACCGAGACTTCAACCTGCCTGGAAAGAGTCTCAGTCTGGAGTTGTAGAGGAGTACTTGATCTCCTACGTTGAAATGCTTTACCGTGATTAATTTTTCGTCGTAGGTTTTAGTCTTTTCCTTGTAAATTTTGGCGTTTTTGTAGGCGTCTCTCCTGATTTTGTCTAACTCATTGATGTCCAGGAGGCGGCATAGCCCTACATTTCTATAGTCATAATTGGGTTTTTTGTTAGCCCAAAAAGCCCTATTGTCACGGTCGCTTTTCGATCGTGAGTTTTCGTGCGCGTACTTTCCTTTCGTACGCATATTTTTAGTTGCATCTTTTTGTATCCCAAACGTGCGATGTGATATGTCGTTGTGACCCTTTGAGAGAGTACTTATATGTGGAATTATTTGGGAACGTCATTTCATGGGTCGTTCTTCCACAAAACAACTTTGTTTGAAGAGGTGCCGAAACTTTTGACTTCGTCGTTTGACCTCTTTATTTTTAGTTCCGTTTTTCATTTACCTAACCCGTGACCTATCATCGTAGTCTCGAATCTCTCGTTGACACGGTCATCCCGATATTTTTCTTATATTTTTCGGACACCGTTAGGCTGACCAATCACTCTAATCACTTTCCACTTGTGTTTAACCCTAGTTAACCCTAATTTCTAACCCTTAATTAAAAATCAAATTTAAACCATAGGGAATTTTACGTTACAAGTTGATTTGCTCCTAGCTATATGCCACACTAAGTTTACCCCCTCCCTCTCACACCCGCTCTCTCCAATCACCTTAATTCTACCCTATTTTAAACCCCAAATAGCAACAACCCTAGGTTTCCTATCTCCTTCACGCGAGAACTCAATCAGCTGCCACACGCATCAAAAAGAACGCATGGCCTACCAACTGCCGCCCTATCTCTTAGGCCGCCGGCAACCACCACCCAGGCCAACCTCCGGCCAACCCTAGCTCCGGCCATCTCCACGCGCAACCTCTCCCTCCACGCGAACCCTTCTCCTCCACAATAGGCCACAAAACCACCCAGTCTGACCCCACTAAAACTGTCGCCGGCCATACCCCGGCGTCCCCTCCGGCCAACATCCTCCCCCACGCGTCACAATCCTCCTCCTCCTCCATTTAAACCCTACGCAAAACCCTTAAACCTCCACAAAAACTGCTCATTTACCCATATTCTTACGGCCAGCCACCTAGGCACCATGCCGGCCACTCCCCCGCTGCTGGCCGCCCCTCAGTCCACCCCCTGGCCATTCAGACTCTTCCCCAAGCCGTGGGCCACCAGCCACACCGCTCCTTGCACGTGCAAACTACAAGCCGCCAGCTTTTAGCCGCGTGCAACCCGGATCCGCGAGACCCCATGCCGCCGTGCTGTTTTTCAGTTCATTGCTCCCTATCCGTCATTTCCCAACACCGTAGAACCTGCTGTCCACGTCTCTCGTGCCTCCCGTGCCACTGTCCATGCCTTCACAATGCCGTGGAACGCCATACGGATGTTCTTCTCCCTCGTGTAGATGTTCGGTGATCGTACCGCTACCCGGCTGATCGCTATTCGCTGCCGTTAGATCGTTGCTCGCTGATCGCTGCCGTATCGTTAGATCGTTGCTCGCTTCTATTAATTCAACCCCTGACGTCGATACCTGATGTCAGTGTAGCTCTCGCGTCGTGTTGAGGTATATCTGAACCATAGGAACCCACACCCCGCATGTTAACACAATAAAAGCTGTGATTTCATTGCTTTGGTAACTCATTAATGGAAGATTAATAATACGGGACTGTAGGTTGGGCGTTGTTTGAGCACATAGGGAATATCTAGACTCTTTGATCGTGTGACTTGTAAGCACGTCTCTTCCAGGAAAGTGAAACTTGCACAGTAATTTGTTAGGACATGTTTTAGGCCATTTTGTAAAATTGTGTAAAAGAGACTAAGCGGTGAAATGATAGTCGCCTAGACGACCATATTTGATCTAGTTTGACAACGAAACTAGATCTGACACCCTACTTGATCTACATTGACAACGAAGCTAGATCCAACACCTTTACTATGCTATCATTTCATGCCGCATGTCATGTTTAATTTCAAATTAACTGTATGCAGTTTTAACTGCTTATTGCCATGTTCATGCATCTTGCCATGTCATTTCATGCATTAACTTGCTTTATCATGAATGTGTAGCACACGCTACTTTAAATTGTAAGCTGCGTCGAGTAGGATCTTGACTCCTACATATTGATTGAGGCTAAACACCTTCTTGTCGGGTACAACCCTATGCCAAAAACACTTCCTGGCTCGTGATCCAGAAGATGGGTGCCAGTCCATATACACATGGAGGGGTAGGGATAAGCGATCACTTGAGCGTAGAAGTGTGCCCGTACAACCACTTCAGCCAAAAGGCGTAAACCTTGAGCATGAAGTGATAAGCTAGTCTTCGTGAATTCGTGAAATAGTGTTTCGTAGCTTTTGCTACGCTGTGCATGCCTGGTTATCATCAGGTTCATTTTAACTGCTGCATTCATTGAAATAATATGCAATGTCATCTCTTTTTAAACTACTAAGTTGCATTCTTTATACTTTACTTTTACTTGCACAAAAGTCGCTCTTTCCCTTTGGAGATTTTTGCTAACTTGTGACTTTTTTTCTTTGGGTGTCACATGTCAGGTTTGAGCCTGAGTTAGTTACTGAGGATGACTAGATGTTGACGTTCAGTTCGAAGACACCGGAGTCCTACCTTTAGTCTCAGCTGGTGACTTTTCTATAGTTGTTGTTTACTTTCCTAGTAGCTGCTATTAGGTTGTTCGGTGCGTAGCACCATTGCTAGTTTTAATTTCGGCCATGCTCAGTCCTTCTTTTTCAGACTCTGTATTTCTTTATGACTATCTCTGTATGTTTGGAATAAAATATGTGGATGTTGAATGTTGGATAATTTTATTGTCTATCCTTCTTTATTATTGTTGTTGTTTCATCGTAATGCAAAGAACCTGCTAATGGAGTAAATTACCGGACGCTTATCAGACTGTAGCTTCACAGCTCCAAGTCTGAGCGGACCTCTTCACGTCTCGCCTTCCATACTTGGGAAGCGGGTCATGACAGGTTTTAGTGGTGGCCCAGGCAGGTCCGCTTTGCATCTACGAAATATCGAAACAACGGTAATGATAAAACATCCATTAAAATATTCGGAACATTCAAGTCATAAATCTGAGTCTAATCTGAATGTTTCCTTGTCTTAGATGGTAGGAAGACTTAGATAGACGTCCAGGTTTGATAGTTAGGCGCCTTCGTAAAGATTTAGTTGTACTCGTCTTAGGTTACCGTAGTAGTCTCTCACATAGCTCAGACCATATTAGATTTCTAGAGTTTCTTTAGTCGTTCGCTTGGGTCCATCAATTTCAGGCCCAGTAGAACGTAATCTTAATCCTTTAAGGACCCTTTCCTGAGATCTCTATTACGGTATAGTTCATTAGAAAGTCTTAGTGTTAAGTTCCTACACATCTTTAGTCGGCCCGGTAATTAGAACCCCTGATTTCTAGCATCTTCCTAATCATTACACTTCCGTGTTATCGACCCTAGATTTCCCTCGTAGCTCTTCATGAATCATATCCTAGGCGTATTTAGTATCGATCATGCGATCATATTCTTTGCCCTCGAATCACGTGATTGCCTCATGACGATCATCGTTAATTTTTCGAAAACTTCTCCATTGCATATCATGATTCTTCTAAAAATATTTTCGATATTCCTTATTAAATTCTTCGCTCAGTTTAACTCCTTTGGAAACCCTTATTATATACTTAGATTTCCTGCTTTTTGATTGAGTTAAAATTCATTCTTGGATTTTGAAACCTTCTTGATTTTAATCTTTAGTAACTATATTATAACCATTTTCTAACCTATATCTTTCGTACTTCAGTTTTAAAACTTTATTACCATTTTGATAATTGAATATATCATTCCTTTCTTTCTATACTGCTAAGTTTATTATTTTTTTACCACTTATCGTACATACTTTTAGAATATTTTTCTAAGCTAAATAGGACTTCAAATTTTTTGTAGATCAGTTTTATATTCATCGTGCTCATACTTCAAAAATCTTTGTATAAATCTATTTTCATTTGCAAAACACACACTACCTCACCCTACGCTTTATTTCTTCGTCCAACACTTTTTCCGTGTTTTAAAATTTTTTACCATCTGCTCGCTATTTCTATATATTTTTATAAGAATATATATATAATATAATATGGTGGGGGAGACATTAGTGGGGAGTGACGGCGCCTGTGCCCTATCCTCCTCCTAACGAATCCCCTTCTTACATTAGGACTGTACTTTTGCACATATTAATAGAAATGCTCGCTTACCTTTCAAAAAAAAATATATAATATAATATTTTACACATGTCCTTCTTTCATCTATTTAATTATTTAGAGCAATATTTTTGTCCCACCCAACCAGCTATCTCCTTATCCTCGCCTTATCTGAACTCGTCCCTTCCGATCTTGTTTCGTTACGCTTTTGGTTTCGGTCCCCTTTTCTATTGCTTAGTCGTCCTACTAGTGCTTGCCGTTGCCTATGTCAACATTAGTCTAGTAGTGGGCCCATTGGTATTTTCGTGATGTCATCGTGGTGCATGTTTATAGTTAGAGTGTGTGGACATCTGCGTGTGACCCCTGTGTACCACTCATGTATGAGTGTGCTACCCTTAGTATATTAATGATTGTCTCCTGTGTTATTTATGCATACTCAGTGTTATACGTAATACATACATGAAGTGGTGTGTATGGTAGTATTTATAAATATATGTGTGGATAGCTATACCACTTTAAGGATGTCTGTGTATATTAGAATTAGTATGGGAATATACCTACTAGTGGAGTATGTGGTTTGAAGATACTTGTATATGCTTAAAATAGTATACTAGTAAGTCATGTGCATGTTAAGTATAATGATGATAGTGTACTTATAGTTAAATGTGCATGCCTATTATTTGATCTATATGTTAGCACATATGAGTGTGTGCTCGTACGTGGATATGTGTGTGCTTAGTCATGGGTAGATATATATACATGCTATATGAATGTGTGTGATATATGTATGGTAGTAGGATTATAATTTTGTACATTATTGCTTACCTTACAGGATGTTGTGTGGGTACGCGTATACCATGAGGTATGCACGATTATGGTATGATGTAACTATGTATGGATATGTATATGTATTAGCATACTAATTATAGATATATTGCTATGGTGTGAATATAATATATGTATGTGACTATACGATGTATGCATATGGGACAGTGTATTTTGATGGTATACATGTGCTGATGTTTGTAATATTATTATAGTACGTAAAGTGATTGCTTTATGGTGGTGTTACTTGACTAAATATAAAGTGTGATTGATATTATTGTATGTAGGTGATAGTATGTATTTTTACCTGTATAGTGTGACGAGTATTATGATTGCATTGGTGTAACGGGCTGGAGCAATGACACTGTCATCCACCAAATTCGACCTTTGCTTCAAGGCGTCTCCTTGTAACTGGGCGCGGATTCTTGGACGTGGGCAACAGGCAATCCGTTCTCCTTCAGCTCGGCATGGGAGGGTGTACGCAACTCTGGCATGCCTTTTGGGTTTTATTCGGTTGTGTGGTACCCAAAGTACGTACCTAAGATGTCCCTCACCTTATTGAGAGCTATTCAAGACAAATTACCTACCATAGAATGGCTATCTAATTGGGGTATTACTACCGATCAGAATTGCATTCTTTGTGACTCCAATGTCCCTGAGTCCATCAGCCACCTTTATTTTGAATGCAGTTTCTCCCGTTACATTATTTCTAGGGGGCTTCTTAAATTGGGTAACACGGGCGTCCCCCCTCAAACCCTATCTGGTGTTTGTGGTCTGATTCTGAAGCGCTATACCAAAGCTGATCCAGTGGGGTACCTTGCTAAAGCGGCTCTAGCATCCATGGTATGGCACATTTGGAAGCAGCACAATAAGAGGATATTCGAATGTGTAGCTATGAGGAAAACAAAGTTATTCGAAGACATAACATCTGATGTACTAATCTCTCTTCGTGGCATTGATTTGGACCGAGCTTCAGATACTGGCCCTTTTTCCAACTAGGGTTTCATAGATGCTGGCTAAATTTTGTTTGTCGATAGTAACTACGGTAGTTAGTAGGATGTAGGGGGTGACGGCGCTTGTGCCTTCTCCCCCCTCTTCCTATCAATCACTGTAAATTACTAGTGTAGGTTCTTTGTAAATATTTTGATATTAATAAAGATAGCTTTTACTAGCCTATATAAAGATAGGGTTTAATTGACACAACCACTGTGGTGTCCCCTCAAAAATTGAAGATGAAGCACCCTATAGATTATGCCGTTGCTAGTAGCTGTGCTAAAAGTCCAATGCATTCTGACGTGCTACAGAATGGGAATGATGGGAGGAAGAATTTTTTCCTCGAAGGGGAGAGTAGTTGTGCTGGTTCGGCTGTGATGCATTGCGGTAATGGGGCTCAATGTGACGATAGTAGTGTCCTAGCGGGACCTGAGGCATTTTCGTTAGTGGGGCGTAGCAACTTTCCTTTAGCAGGGGGCCAACTCAGACCAATGGTCCTGAGATGTCTGTTGCTCATCTAAAGGAACAAAATTCTACTTCTCTTGAAGGGCCAGAGGTGCTAATACCACTTCCTTCGCAATTAAATGATTTCTGCAGGAGCGGTACCCAGCTTCCATCACTCTTGCTCGATTCGGATGATGCTGACGCGCCTGAATCTTGTTCATTTCCTAATCCGAGATGGGAAGCCCATCAGGACGCTTTGAAAGACTTGGCCGACAAAAATTAATTGAAGAAAGATTTGGGGAAAAATATTTCAAATTCTGCCACCCGTAGGAGCTCGCGACTGGCTAGTAGTAGTGGAGCTTTCCAAATCGTGCCTTAATGTCAGTTCTCCTATGGAATACTAGGGGTCTCAACAACTCTTCGAGGAGGAAAGACCTTAAGGCTAGAGTCCAAAAATTGAAGCCTTCCCTTGTTTGTTTGCTAGAGACCAAGGTGGAGGAATTAAATGAGGCCAGGATCTCTAAATGTTTCCCCAGTAATTGGTGTTGTGTGGATAAAAGGTCGATGCATTCGGGGGGTCGTATCGTTATTCACTTCGATGGCTCAATCTGGAGCTATATACCTCATTCAAAGTCGGCACAACATATATCTTTGCTGGTCTCAAATTCTGATGGCTTTGCAATGGGGCTTACGATAGTATATGCTTTTAACCTGGCCTCACTTCGGCAGGATCTGTGGAGTGAGTTGGCTTTGGACTATTCATTCTTTGGGAATATGCCATGGATTATTGGGGGGGGGGGATTTTAATTGTGTTTGTTTTTCTAAAGAAAAAATTGGTGGACGTGCCTTGGACTCAAGAGGTGCAGATGACTTCAATAATAGTATACGGTATTGCCAGATGATTGATATGAAGAGTATTGGTAATAGCTATAGCTGGAACAATAGGCGTATCGGCCGGGCGCACATTTTCGATCGACTCAACAGGATCCTCTGCAACTCAGCATGGATTAATAGCTTGCCACATTCGTATTTGGAGTACGCTTCTCCAGGTTCTAGCGATCATGCCCCAATGATTATGTATCTCCTCCCCAAGGTACCCTCCTTCCCTAAGCCCATTAAATTCTTTAATTCTTGGAGCTCATTCTCTGGGTACAAAAATACTATTGCTGCAAATTGGCCCCATAATAAACCGCAAGTCTGTCCTATGCGAAGTCTGGTGAACAAATTGTTTAGACTAAAAGCTGTGCTGAGGTCATTTTCGGCCAACTATAAAGTGGAAATGTCAACAGAACTCTGCCGTGAGTCCCTATTGCATATCCAATCAAAATCGGAAATTGCAACAGATTTTGAGCTCCAACTTCAGGAGCAAGCTGCTACCTTCAAACTAGCTAAGGCACTTGACATGGAAGAAGCTAATTTAAGGCAAAAGAGCAGACAGAACTGGCTGAAGCTGGGGGACAGAAACTCAAGATTTTTTTACACCTCTATGAAATCAAGGCAAACTTACAACAACCTCTCTCATTTGATTAATGCGGATGGTCTCAGAAGTACTAATCCCACCAGTTTAAGAGAAGAAGCCCCAATATTTTTTGATAATCTCTACTCCCAGGTTAATTACTGGAATGTGTTCCCTGAGGTTATCCCAAAGCGCAAACTCACAGATGATGCTATTGTTTGGTTGGAGAAGGGGGTAACCGTTAAAGAAATAAAGGATGCTGTGTTCCAGGTTGGGAAGGATAAAGCACCGGGGCCCGATGGATTCAACGCTTTCTTCTTTCAGAATGAATGGGATATTATTAGTAGTGATGTTGTTCAGGCGGTGGCTTCTTTCTTTAGATCAGGTTCGATGTTACCCCAGGTTAATCATACTTTTCTCACTTTGGTTCCTAAAAATTCAAATGCCACTACTCTAGGAGATTACAGGCCAATTGCATGTTGTAATGTCCTATATAAGATCATCAGTAAGATTCTCTGTAACAGATTGAAGCAGGTTATTAATGAGCTGATATCTCCCAATCAAGCAGCTTTTCTGAAGGGGTGCCTCCTAACTGATTGTACTTTGCTGGCCCATGAGCAAATCCGAGATTTTAGTAACACTATGGGTTCCAGAGCTTGTTTAAAATTAGACCTGCGCAAAGCTTTTGATAGTGTTAACAGGGAATTTATCCTATTTATGTTGCACCAGATGGGGTTTGGTGTCAGGTATATCACTTGGATTGCAGAATGCATTACTACGCCATCTTTTTCAGTCTTAGTTGATGGCTCTCATGCAGGGTATTTCTCTTCGAACAGAGGTCTTAGACAAGGTGACCCATTATCTCCGTTTCTTTTTGTTATAGTTATGGAAGCTTTTTCCTTACCTATGGCTGACGCTGTAGCTAGGAGGTCTATCCATCCTATGAGGAGAATGGGGCCCATTTCTCACCTATTATTCGTAGATGACTTGCTCGTTTTCTGTCAGGCACACCACCACTCTTTTTTGGGAATCGGGGAGTTGTTGGTTACTTTTTATAATTATACGGGGCTCCAGATAAATTGGGAAAAGAGTTCAGTTATCTTCAGTAAAGGTACTAAGGAACCTGGGAGTCTCGCCAGTGGTCTTGGGATTAAAAGGGTGTCTTCCCTCTCAACATACCTGGGTTTACCTCTATCAGCACACTATCCCAAAGCATCCATGTTTAGACGCCTGGTGGATAAATGTAAGAAAAGACTTCAGGGTTGGTCTTCGACACTCCTCTCTATATCTGGTAGAATTGAGCTAGTCCGCTCAGTAATTTATGGCATGGTGGCTTTTTGGATGTTTGCATATCGCATTCCTGCTTCTACCCTTCGTACTATCACCTCTGCCTGCAGGCGGTTTATTTGGGGGAATCAGTATATTTGGGCTTGGCGAGATTTATGCACCCCTAAGGAGGAGGGTGGAGTGGGCCTCAGGCTACTATCTGATCTAAATGTGGTGTCAGGTGTCCGTCTGACTTGGCGGTTGTTTTCTTCTGAAGGGCCGTGGGCTGAATATATGAGAGGGCATTACATCTCTGGTAATACGGGTTTCTTCAGCGTTAAGCCTAAGCCTATTAACTCTGGAACATGGAAATTCATGCTACGCTCCCGCTCTATTTCCAACAAGCTCATTCGACAAGTTGTTAAGGATGGTACCTCAACCACTTTTTGGTATGACAACTGGCTACCTACTGGCCCCATTGCCTGGCACCATGATATTCCTGTAGGTGAAGAGCAGAAATTAGTAGTGGACTACTGGGGCCCTACTGGTTGGAAAGATGTCCCAACCATTAGAGATTTGTAGCCTTCACTTCGGGGTCTCTCTTTCTCACGGAAACGACTCATGGGAGTGGATTTCTGGGCCGAGTTGCACATTTAGGCAAGCATGGGAGGGCTCTCGCACTGTTGGTACGCCTTTCCCTTATTATAGAGTGGTCTGGTACAGTAATCATATCCCCAAAATGGCAATTACACTTCTTTGAGCATTCCATGGTAAGCTTCTCACAAGGGATATTCTACATAAATGGGGTGTCTCAACTAGCCAGCACTGTGTGTTATGTAAGGATGATGCCATAGAAAGTGTGGATCACCTATTTTTTGAATGCAGCTACTCCCGTTACATTCTTTGCAGGAGCCTCTTAAAGCTAGGCATTACATCTCCTGCTCCCCTATCCTTAGCAGAGGTGGGTGATCTTTTTCTTGCTCGTTACAATAAGAAGGACAGTGTGGGTGCATTGGCTAAAACCGCTTTGGCATCTATGGTGTGGCATATTTGGAAACAGAGGAATAGTAGGATCTTTGAAGGAAAGGAAATTGAGAAAACATCGTTGTTTGAGGCTATTGCAGCAGATGTCCAAATTGCCCTTCGTGATATTGATCGTGATCTTCCATCTTCGGCTACCCCATTTGCAAACTGGGGTTTTCTAGATTCATGATCTGTATATGGTTTATTTCCCTCTTATTTATTTGTTCCCCATCATTCTTTTATGGACTTTTGTACCATAGGTTTGGCTAGGTTGATATGTAGATAGTAGGGGGTGACGGCGCTTGTGCTCTATCCCCCCTCTATGCTCTATCCACTTATGCCTCCTACTGGTTTGCTAAATTGTATTGTTTTGTATTGTTTTGATATATATAAAGATACACATTTACTCATCATATATATATATATATATATATATATATATATATATATATATATATATATATATATATATATATATATAAGAGTGGTGTGTTGGTATAGGTATAAAAATCGTATTATGTATATAAGTATTTTGGTTCTTGTTTGTTCTATGAGTCTCACTCATGCTTTAGTGGGTATACTCTAAGTGTATTGTTATATTTGTCTATGGTTGGTGTATAGTGCTATGATCATAGTGATGGTTGGTGTGTATATAGTAATAGGTTTGGTTGTGCCTGGTTACATTACACATATGATTGTGGGTGGCTATACCATTATATAGTTATTGGTGTTGGTCTTGTAGTATAGTTAATTACTAAGATTTTACATGTTGAATGTATATGTGCTAGCTAATTTGGTGTGTAGATGTGCTAAGTATATAGTGGTATCAGTGGCATGCATGAATGGTGTGTTAGCGTGTGTGGGCGTGCACCATGCATCGGTAAGTATGTGCTTAGCTATAGGTGTTTGCGACTATAGTATGTGTGTTGTGTCCTGAAAATAGTTATAGGATTATATGTGATGTGTAAATATGATGAAGTATCTGTGTGCATTTGAATAACTA
Source organism: Scilla litardierei (assembly GCA_030789695.1). Taxonomy (NCBI): domain Eukaryota; kingdom Viridiplantae; phylum Streptophyta; class Magnoliopsida; order Asparagales; family Asparagaceae; genus Scilla; species Scilla litardierei. The sequence continues at coordinate 374,445,106 of CM061142.1, forward strand.
TATATTTGTGAATTTATAGTAGTGGTGAATGTATATTAGATATAGCAAACATGATTTAATATTGTATGGTGTGATTGCATGTGTTAATATGTTTGGTGTTGGATGTATACTAGGAGATATAGGGAGTAGTATATCCATGTTGTTGTGCATAGGTGGTTACATATATACATGATTACTATGATTGTATTTGCTAGTGTGAACTATATTTTTATGTAGGTATCTGTATCATGGTTATGTGATAAGTGAGTAATAGTTATATAAGGGATATGCGTGACTATATGAATGATTAAAGTACGTGTATGAATTTGACTATCTATGATGGGTATAAGTATAGAATGTGCTTACATATACATGTTTGTAGTATCGATGTTTGACTACCTAGTGCATATATGAGCACTTGCAGTGACTATACATGGTTTGATTTATAGTGTGATATGATTGGGGTAGTTATTAGAATGGCTAGATGTATTTTCCTTTAGTTAGAAAGTCTGAGGACAGACTTTATTCTAAGGTGGGTAGGATGTCATTGTCTCTTTTCGATCGTAAGTTTTCGTGTTCGTACTTTCCTTTTGTACACGTATTTTTAGTTGCATCTTCTTGTATCCCAAATGTGCGATGTGATATACCCTGTGAGAGAGTACTTTTTTGTGGAATTAGTTGTGAACGTCATTTCACGGGTCGTTCTTCCACAAAACAACTTTGTTTGAAGGGGTGTCGTAACTTTTGTCTTCATCGTTTGACCTCTTTATTTTTAGATCCGTTTTCCATTGACCTAACCCGTAACCGATCATCGTAGTCTCTAATCTCTCGTCGACACGGTCGTCCCGATATTTTTCTTATATTTTTCGGACACTATTAGGCTGACCAATCACTCTAATCACTTTCAACTTGTGTTTAAACCTAGTTAACCCGAATTTCAAACTCCTAAATAAAAATCAAATTTAAACCATAGGGAATCTTACGTTCCATGTTGATTTGCTCCTAGGTATATGCCACATTAAGTTTACCCCTACCCTTCTCACCCTATCTCTCCAATCATCTTAATTCTACCCTATTTTAAACCCCAAATAGCAACAACCCTAGGTTTCCTATCTCCTTCACGCGAGAACACAATCAGCCGCCACTCGCATCAAAAAGAACACACGGCCTACCAACTACCGCGACATCTCTTAGGCCGCCGGCCACCACCACCCAGGCCAACTTCCGGCCAACCCTAGCTCCGGCCATCTCCACGTGCAACCTCTCCCTCCATGCGAACCCTTCTCCTCCACAATAGGCCGCAAAACCACCCAGTCTGACCCCCCCAAAAACTGTCGCCGACCATCCCTCGGCGTCCCCTCCGGCCAACATCCTCCCTCACGCATCACTATCCTCCTCCTCCTCCCTTTAAACCCCACACAAAACCCTTAAACCTCCACAAAAATTGCTCCTCTACCCATATTCTCACGACCAGCCACCTGGGTACCGCACCGACCACTCCCCCATCGTTGGCCACCCTCAGGCCTTCCCTGGCCGTGCAGACTCTTCCCAAGGCCGCGGGCCACCAGCTGTGCTGCTCCTTGCACGTGCAAACTCCAGGCCGCCAGCTTTTAGCCGCACACAACCAGGATCCGCGAGACCCCAGGCCGTCTTGCTGTTTTTTAGTTCGTTGCTCGCTGTTCGTGATTTCTCGACACCATAGAACCTACTGTCTGCGTCTCTCATGCCTCCCGTGCCACTGTCCGCGTCTTCCCGACACCGTGGAACGCCGTACTGCTGTCCTTCTCCCTCGCGTAGCTGTTCGGTGATCGTGCCGCTACCCGGATGATCGCCATTCACTGCCGTTAGATCGTTGCTCACTGATCGTTGCCATACCATTAGATCGCTGCTCACTTCTATTAATTCAACCCCAGATATCGCTACCCGACGTCAGTGTAGCTCTCGCGACGTGTTAAGGTATACCTGAACTGTAGGAACCCACACCCGCATGTTAACAAGATAAAAACTGTGATTTCATTGCCTTGGTAACTCATTAATGGAAGATTAATAATACGGAACTGTAGGTTGGGCGTTATTTGAGCACATAGGGAATATCTGGACTCTTTGATCGTGTGACTTGCAAGCACGTCTCTTTCAGGCAAGTGAAACTTGCACAGTAATTTGTTAGGCCATGTTTTAGGCTATTTTGTAAAATTGTGTAAAAGAGACTAGGCGGTGAAATGATAGTCGCCTAGACGACCAAATTTGATCTAGTTTGATAACGAAACTAGATCCGACACCCGACTTGATCTAGCTTGACAAAGAAGCTAGATCCGACACCTTTACTATGCTATCATTTCATGCCGCATGTCATGTTTAATTTCAAATTAACTGTACGCACTTTTAACTGCTTATTTCCATGCTCATGCATCTTGCCACGTCATTTCATGCATCAACTTGCTTTATCATGAATGTGTAGCACATGCTACTTTAAATTGTAAGCTGTGGCGAGCAGGATATTGACTCATACATATTGATTGAGGCTAGGCACCTGCTTGTCAGGTACAACCATATGCCAGAAACACTTCCTGACTCGTGATCCAGAAGATGGGTGCCAGTCTATATACACGTGGAGGGGTAGGGTTAAGCGATCACTTGAGCGTAGAAGTGTGCCCGTACAGCCACTTCAGCCAAAAGGCGTAAACCCTGTGCACGAAGTGATAAGCTAGTGTTGGTGAATTCGTGAAATAGTGTTTCGTAGCTTTGGATACGACGTGCATGCCTGGTTATCATCATGTTCATTTTAACTACTGCATTCATTGAAATAATATGCCATGTCATCTCTTTTTAAACTACTAAGTTGCATTCTTTATACTTTACGTTTCCTTGCACAAAAGTCTCTCTTTCCCTTTGGAGATTTTTCCTGACATGTGCCCTTTTCTCTTTGGGTCTCACATGTCAGGTTTGAGCCTGAGTTAGTTGCTGAGGATGACTAGCTGTTGACATTCAGTTCGAGGACACCGGAGTCCTACCTTTAGTCTCAGCTGGTGACTTTTCCTTAGTTGTTGTTTACTTTCCTAGTGCTGCTGTTAGGATGTTCGGTGCATAGCACCATTACTTGTTTTAGTTTCGGCCATGCTTATGCCTTCTTTTTCAGACTCTGTATTTCTTTATAACTATCTCTGTATGTTTGGAATAAAATATGTGGATGTTGAATGTTGGATAATTTTATTGTCTATCGTTCTTTATTATTGTTGTTGTTTCGTCGTAATGCAAAGAACATTCTAATGGATTAAATTACCAGACGCTTATCAGACTGTAGCTTCACAGCTCCAAGTTTGAGCGGACCTCTTCACGTCTCGCCTTCCATACTTGGGAAGCGGGGCGTGACACCTATGCTCTTGTTCCACCGGTAGTTGACATGCCTTCCCATAGACTAGATTGTAAGGGGTTATCCAATGGGGGTTTTAAACGTCGTTCGGTATGCCCATAGCTCATCGTTTAGGTTCTAGGACCAATCCCTCCGTGATGAGCTAACTGTCTTCTCGAGGATGGTCTTTATCTCCCTGTTGGAGATCTCCACTTGTCCGCTCGTTTGAGGATGATAGGTGAGTCTAACTTTATGATATACTCCATATTTCTTGAGTAAGGCCTCAAACTTGCTTTCGATGAAATGGCTTACACCATCACTTATGACCGTCCTTGATACCCCCGAAACGGGGGAAGATGGTAACGACTCGAGCATCGTTCATTGGGGTGGCTATGGCTTCTACCTATCTGGATATATAGTCCATCGCCACTAAGATGTACATGTTCCCGTAACTTATCAGAAACGGGCACATGAAATCGATCCCCCAACAGTCAAGTAGTTCGATCTCCAGGATGCCCTTGAGGGGCATCTCATCCCTCCTTGAAATTTTTTCGGTCCTCTGGAACCTGTCGCAACCCTTGATATAGTCATGATTGTCCTTGGAAAGTGTCGGCCAGTGGAACCCACATTGGAGTATCTTTGTCGTGGTCTTCGTAACCGTCGCATGGCCTCCACATGGTTGGTCCTGGCAATGAGAGATGATAGAGGCGGTCTCTTCTTTGGGGATTCACAGCCTAATGATTCCATCTGGACATGATTTATATAGAGCGGATCGTCCCAAAAATAACGTTTGGCGTCGCTCAAGAACTTCCTTCTCTGAGAAGTGGTCATTCCATGGGGTACAACCCCACTCACCAAAAAATTTACTATGTTGGCGTACCAAGGTGTATCAGCAGAATCTGCTGCAAAAAGCTGCTCCCTAGCGAAGGACTCAACAATGGGTAAACTATCGTCCTTGTCCACGTGAGTGAGCCGGGATAAGTGATCGGCCACTACATTCTATGTGCCCTTCTTATCCTTTATCTCCACATCAAACTCCTAAAGGAGAAGTATCCATCTTATTAATCGAGTTTTGGCCTCTTTCTTGTTCAGCAGATACTTTAAGGCGATGTGGTTTGTGTGAATTATGACTTACGATCCCAAGAGATACTGCTGAAATTTCTCAATAGAGTATACCACCGCTAGCAACTCCTTTTCAGTAGTGGTGTAGTTTCTCTGGGCCTCGTCCAGTGTTTTGCTGGCATAGTAGATGGCGTGCAGCTTTCCATCCTTCATCTGGCCTAGCACAGCTCCCATTGCCTGATCACTCGCATCACACATCAGCTCAAACGACAAGTTCCAATCTGGTGGCTGAATAACTGGAGCAGAAATAAGAGCCTCTTTTAATCTGTCAAAATCTCCAAAACATACGTCAGAAAAAACAAATGGTTGTCCTTTGCAAATAATTCAGTGAGGGGGCATGCAATTTCGGAGAAATCTTTAATAAAACGACGGTAGAACCCATCATGCCCAAGAAAACCACAAATTCCCTTAGGATTGGTCGACGGGGGAAGTTTCTTGATAACTTTGATTTTAGCCTTATCGACTTGTGTCCCCTTGGAGGAAATGACATGCCTAAGACAAATCCTTCAGTTACCATAACATGGCACTTTTCCCAGTTCAGAGTGAGGTTGTTCTCACGACATCGCTCTAGTACCTTGACTAGATTCCCTAGGCAAGAATCGAACTCAGTGCCCAACACCGAAAAGTCATCCATGAAGACCTCCATAATATCTTCGATAAAATCCGAGAAGATAGAGGTCATGCACCTTTGGAAGGTTGCGGGTATATTACATAGCCAAGGGCATCCTTCGGTATGCGAAGGTGCCATACGAGCATGTGAAAGTCATCTTCTCTTGGTCTTCCTTATGCAACGTGATTTTGAAAACCCCGAGTATCCGTCAACATAACAAAAATAATTATTCTTGGCAAGATGCTCAAGCATCTGTCGATGAATGGAAAGGGAAAGTGGTCTTTTCGGGTGGCCTTGTTAAGTTTTCTATAGTCTATACACATCCGCCAGCCCGTGACGGTCCTAGTTGGTATCAATTGATTTTTTTCATTTCCTATAACGGTCATGCCCCCTTCTAAGGCACGACTTGGACATGACTGACCCACTTGCTATCAGAGATGGGGTAGATAATGTCCACTTCGAGAAGTTTCAGGACCTCCTTCTTAACAACCTATTTCATGTTAGGGTTTAAGTGCCTTTGATGTTCTATGGAGGTGGCATTACTATCTTCGAGATGGATCCAATGCTCACATAGACATGGCTGATACCTTTCAGGTCGGTGATACTATATCCTATAACATCTCTATGCTCCTTGAGGACCCTTAGAAGATCCTTAAGTTGGGATTCGACGAGGGAAGCATTGACTATAATAGGATACATGCAGTTATCACCGAGAATGCATATTTAAAATCGGCGGGAAGGGGTTTAAGTTCTACCTCAGTGGGTGTTGTACCCCCCGCTGTTCTTGCCAATGACTGGAATGCCTTTTCCTCAGGTGCCAGTTCGTTTGGAACAGAGCCGGCTGACGCACTGTCATAGCTTGAGTCTGAACTGGACGATGAGTGTGTTTCATAAATGATATCATCAGGTTCCATTTCTTGGCCTTCGTAGTTCTCGATATCCCCCACAGCTTGCTTATCAACGGGGGTGCGTTGTTGTCTGACCACGCACCTCCTTGGAAACTTCCCTGAAGCCCGTTAGGTACCATGGTCGAATCATCTTCTTGGAAGTCGCTAGTCTCTAGGGGACTCGTATATTCGGGGTTTATTAGTCCTCTGAGACAAGTCGTGCACAGATCTCTTCGAATGGGACATTGGAGGAGAAGAAATATGTGCCATGAGCATCAATTTGTATGCAGATCCCTTCCAAGACATTGTTGGCGTCAGCGTAATATTTTGTCATGAACTCTAAGAGGTGCAATGTGAATGGATCTGCTAACAAGATGAATACCAGCCCGGTGCACCTAGCATGATCCATAATGTTATTCAAAACAGTTAGGAGGGATACCTCATTTTGTGTTTCGCTTGAGTTGGCCGGTGGGATATCACTGACGCAGAATGAGAGTGTGTCCCCTTCAACGCTAACGTATATATCGTCCTCGAGAGCACCTGAGTTAACTTGTTTCGCGATGTAGTTCAGGACTTCAAATTCGGCTTCGTGAATGTCTTTAACGACTAAAGAGTCGACGGATCTCACATAGTCCAACATCATGTCTAAGGAATATTGAGGATGCTCCCTCCAATTTGGGTCCTGGGCAAGGAAGTCTTGCTGGCACATTGCAGTCCTCAGAGTATAAGGCGTTTGGAAAAAGACGTAATCTGAGGAGGGATGTTAGCACGTAGAGAAGACACACTCAAGAAAATTGTGGAACTCGTCAGCGAAAAAGAGAAAAGAGTGTAATAAGAGAATAAAAATAGAAGAAAAAATAAAAAACAAAAAGAAGTGGTGGAGTGTTAAGTGTGGATGAAACCAACACTCTCCAACCAAAAGCTAACCCAAACAGTTGCCTCCCCGACAACGGCATCAAAAACATGTTCGGTCCCGGGGTTTACACCATGGGGGTGCGAATCACCGCAAGTGCACGATGCGCTATAGTATAGAAAGATTGTCGAACTCATGGAGGTGATAGTTTAATGCTTAGCTAATTATGGAAGGATGAGAGTATGTGATCGAGGGTTGTCACGAGTGATTGACTGGTTGATTGAGGAAATCGAGAGTTAACTAGAACGATGGGTCAATTGACGTCTAAGACTTTCGGGATTCCCCGCTAGGCCCTTTGGTCACAGATGCCAGGTCAATTGACCCTGCGTCGAACGATGGGTTAGGGCAGGAGTGTCACATCCGTAGTGAGAACAAGTACTTAACTTTTGTTGTTCCTACTTGTCTAACGCATCCCTATGCGAAACCGTGCTCTTACAGTCGGCTTCATACAGGAATGAGTGCATTAATATTGACACTTGTCCCGCCTTGTAGATCTGCATCCACTCTCGTGATCTACTGAATGTGAAGCTACCTTATGGTTGGTTCTAGTAGTCGGCGTGCTCTTGCAGTCACCAACTAGCAGATTGGGGATTAGCGATCGCCCCGGCTCTCGCGTTACTCTCGTAATCGCGAGTCTCGGAGAACGGTCGCTAAGCCTAAAATGGATCTGTGGGGATTCTTCCCAGGATACGGAGCCGCTTTCGCGATACCACGATTCCGAGGCCAATGCCCCAAAACCCTTGTTCAAACCTTTATAGGGAAACCCTAAATTGATCCAACAGGGGTCTAACCTAACATTCGATCCCTAGGATCCTAGTGATCGTCCCTAAGCCCTAGATACAAACTACTCTAGCATTGCAAAATATCTAAATACAATAGAAATAGAGATAGGCATATCCAACCGGTCAGATTGCAGGAAATTAATTTCAATAGAGAGAGCAAGATAAATGAGAGCAATGATGAAGAAATCAAGAAAATCCAACCACAAACAAAGATTTAGATTGCAAAAGAGTTTACTAAATGAGAGCTCCCAAAATAGCTCTAAGGGTTTTAGCTACAGCAAAAACAGCTTAACCTACTCTTAAAAACGATTACTATTTATACAAAACAGTTCGGGTTCGGGTTTTACAAGAAAACCAACCTAAAACCCATTAATTTAAGTGAAATTGGAGTCTGCCGACCTACCGCTCAGCCGAGCACAGTGCTCGCTCGACCGAGCAGTGCCTTGTGTACTGCTCCGCTTGTCACTCTAGAAGGGGCCGCACGGGCGAGCCAGTTGAGTCGCTCGCCCGAGTGTCATGTCGCTCGGTCGAGCGAATTAAGCTACAAGAATTACAGAGCCCAAGTCCTTCTTTTGATGGGCTCTTCTGACGGCTAGCTCGGGCGAGCAGGCTGGTCACTTGGCCGAGCGAGCTTGTCGCTCGGCCGAGCGCCCTGAAGAAGAACATCATGCTCCTTGGTGTATCACAGCTCGGTCAAGCGCATCATGCACTCGGCCGCACGATCTGGCAACTTCTCCAATGCTTCTTCTCTCTTGTTCTCTACATTCTCCTCTTCTCTTCTCCTTTCTTCTTCTACTCCTCTCCCTCGCTTCTTTGGACTCCCTGGGTCGTCATGGCAAGGCGAAGCAAGTTTTGGTGTCAATGTTGTGTCCAGAACCCATATCGCTCCAAATCGCGCCAAATTCCCTGAAAACACATAAAACATAGAAAGGATCAAGAATATCGAGAAAAGTGTGATATAATATGAAAATATGGATTCGGTCGATCAAAACGACATGGAAATGAATGGTAAAAACATGGAAAATATAGACACAACAGGTACCACATTTTTCACCCACCATGGGTGAAGTCCAGTTCCTTACGTCCTATGTTTTACCTTGGTTTTCCAAATATTAAATTGTAATTACAAACTTTTAAGATTAATGCATTATAATTTTATTAAACTATCATTATGAATATTCATGCATTGTTGTCTACTTTTACTTATGCATAATCATGTCTGCTTTGTAGTACTTTCCTTTTCTGCTCATTACATATATGTGACGTTATACTTCACTTTTTGCATTAGATTTATTTCCATGATCATTTCCAGTAGCCAGACCTTCGTTATATAGAACAGTTCTGAGACTGGCCCCTACATAGTGTTGTTAGATTCTCACTGGGTCACGTGTTAACTTGTCCCTCCCCCTTTTCCCCAGGACCAGAGACAGAGATGGCTACACAAGACCCCATTCAGGAGATGACCCCGTGCTTCGAGCAAGATATGGAGCCCTTGACGTGCGACTTTGTGGAGTTAGGTTCCCAGGGGTAGTTTAGGGAGTGCGTTGTATGGTGTATGGACACTTTTTCCTTTTTTGGGCTTGGGAGTTTTATTGATATCTCTTTTGTACACCTGTACAGCCGTTATATGTGATTTACTCTTTTTTATTAATGTTTAAATAAATGTTTGTAATCTCTACGATTGTTTGTGGATTATATTTTTGTTGGAGCATTTTTCGTTTTATTTATCTTTACTATTCCAGTGTGTCGAAGTGGCCCGTGAAAAGAAATTTTCTGTAATCAGAATTTACTCTTAGTAGTGTTTGGAGACAATGGGTTAAAGCCTTGAGTTCGAATACTACTGTGGCCTTGTTACACTTTGTATCTCTACGAATACCAGGAATATACGTATTTCCGTGAATTTTGGAGAATGGGGCGTGACTTGGTTTTAGTGGTGGCCAATGCAAGTCAGCTCACATTGCGATATGCATACGAGTAGTAATGATGATGCTCTGACATTATAATGCTTTATTTCGTAAACGAGTTGAGCTGATTGATAGAGACGACTACGACTTGAGCTGATTGGCAGAGACGACTACCGCTACACAAATTGAGAATTCCTAAACTCTTTATTATTATATTTGTGTAGTAGTAGCGACCTTTGTAGGGGAAACTTTATCTCTTTGTGACATTTTCGGATTTGTTTAGTCTGGGACTAGACAAGGGGGTCTTGATGAGTTGTGGCTTATCAAGACGAAGCATTTACTAGGTTGATAGTGTTTTGCACTCGGGGAGTGTGGTACAAACTAGGTGGGGAGCTGGGAGCTCGGGACTTATTGTAGTTGTACAAAAGAAACATATTAATGATAGTATCTGCTTGGGGCTGGACGTAGGTCGTGGGTCGACCGAACCAGGGTAAATCAGCTGTATACCATGTGATGGCTTATTATTTACTCTGCATCTGCTGTAGCAGCATGTGATTGCTCGTGGGTTGCATGAGAATTTTTATTAGCCTATTCAACCACCTCTAGGCTTTGATCCAGATCCAACAAGTGGTATCAGAGCAGGTTAGAGGATCTATGCTAGATTGACCATGAATTCTATTGATTGTGCTTTTGCTGAAGGTCAGTCCATATCAAGACCCCCAAAATTTAATGGTGCTCATTATGCTTATTGGCAATCTAGAATGAAAATTTATTTAGTGTCCGTCTATTATAAAGTGTGGAAAATTGGTGAAAATGGCTATAAACCACCCATGATTAAAATTGAAGACATTGAAATATTTAAACCTAAATAAAAATGGAATGATGCTGATTGGATTCTTTATTATCTTAATGGTAAAGATATAAATGGGCTTATTTACTATATTGATAAATCTGAATTTAATCGTATCTCATATTGTCAAACTGAGAAGGAAATAGACATACGCTGGAGGTGACGCATGAGGGAACGCCACATGCGAAGGAGTTTAGACCTGCCTTGTGATCACTCCATATTTTACACCTTTTTTGCATGTTTGCATATCGTTCTGATCGCTCATATCGCGTTTTTCACGATTATTCGACAATATTACGATGCTTTTCACTATTTCTTGTTTTTGTCACATTTCAGGAAATATGGAGCGATCTGGAGCGAATTTGAGATCAAAGGATTTGTACGCGCATAGGAGTGTCACCCACAGCTCGTTCGAGGACTTATCAGTGATAGAGGATGAGCGGAAGAAGAAGGAAATCAATAGGAGCGACGAGGAGACGAAAAGAAGGAAGAATGAGCTCAACAACACCTCACTCGGCCGAGTAGACCACTCACTCGGCTGAGTAGACCACTCACTCGGCCGAGCAAGATGTAGTGCCCTGGGAAGCTACTGCACATGTACTAGAGGGGGGGGGGGGGGGGCGGTGAATAGTACTTTTAAATAATAGGGAGAGTTATTCCTAATTATCGTGCAATTAACAAACAACAATGCGGAATAACAACGATCAACAAGAATAAATGCAAACGCAAACAAATGGTTTAATGGGTTCGGATCCACCCAAGTCTCCCCGACTTGTTCCCGGTGATCCTACGTCCCAACCACCCGGATCCCTTCCGGATACTTGAGTTAGAAACCCTAACTCAAGATTTCCAATATGAACACTTGCGAAAACCTCACAAGCGCAATCGACCTACAATCGATGACCGTGACTCCCACAACCTGGGATCACGCAAAACCTCTCACAACCGAGAGTATACAATTCAAATATAACTGAAATGAAATGCTTACCAACAAAATACCTATGCCTTGAGATTTCTTACCAAATTAGGGCAAAGAGGATTTTGATGGAGGAAGAGTCACCAAACCCTAGCTTCAAGAAGATGACCAGCAATGGAAGCCTAGGGTGGAGATGGTGACCTAGAATCAAGCTTCTAACTTGAATGGCTCACAATGGAGAGAATCTCTCTTGAGGATATAGGACTCAAGAACTTGAGGGAGAGATTCTTGTGAGAAGAGAGAGCTTGGAAATAGAGTTGATTGCTCTTCTCTTTTGATCTGAAAATATCTCCAATATGTTGCTTAACCCCTTCAAGAAATGAATTAGGATTCTATTTATAGGGGCAAGGAAAAACGAGTTCAAAAAGATCCCAACGGCTCTATTTTGAACCAGACTAGCTGGTCAAAGAAGGATCACTGACCGACTAGTTCATCAACTAGTCGGTCGGAGAGACAACATGGACCGACTAAGTGAGGAACAGCCAAAAGGTGAAGTTCCAGGCAAAGACAACTAGTCGGTCTAAGAAGACTTGCCGACCGACTAGTTTCCCAACTAGTCGGTCGGTGAATGTTCTTTGACCGACTAACGTCGAAATAGGATAGGTTGACTTCAAGATGACTTAGTCGGTTTAAGAACAAATGCTGACCGACTAGTTTCTCAACTAGTCGGTCGGTAAACGTTCTTTGACCGACTAACACTAAACAGTAGCTCAGGCTGAAAATGAGTGAACACAACTAGTCGGTCTAAGAAGGATTACTGACCGACTAGATCGTCATCTAGTCGGTCGGTGACTCTTCTTTGACCGACTAACTGTAGTCATAGAAAAGAGCTGAATTAGAGAAGGCAAACTAGTCGGTTTAAGTAGAGTTGCCGACCGACTAGATCGTCATCTAGTCGGTTGGTGACCCTTCATGAACCAACTAACATGCACTCGAAGCCGAGGGAAAGAGCGATAGGCTTCGGGAAAGTTTCTAATGGCTTCTATGATAATCCTAGCTCTAAGATATGAGCGAAATGAAGGTTATAAGGTAAGTCATACTCAAGGCTCAACATTCTAATCTATGAAGCTAGAAGACTATAAAATAAACCTTACGAGCCGTCTTCAAAGCTTCAATCTTCATTCCTCTTGACTTCAATATTGCTCCTTGAGCTTCAACGAAGCTCCAGGCACACGATCACGCATATTGAGAAGTCTTGAGACGTCGCTTTTGTTGTACGTGGTATTTTGGCGACGATCTCCATAACTGCGCTCACAAATTGTTAGTTCACGATTTATTTATGTTTGCTCATCATCCAAAACCAAATCCGGGGAGTCCAATACTCAACATTCTCCCCCTTTTTGGTGATGACAAACCAACATAAATAATAATAAAAAATAATGAACTAAATGAAATATACTTACTCCCCCTGCATTGATGACACATTAGTTCCATATGAAATAATAAGCACATACATCAAGCAGACGAGGAAAGTAAAAATTCAAATCCAATATTTGAGATTTAGGATTTGTAATCCATTTTTATATCTTAACTCCCCCTGAATCTAACATATCAAATTAGATTCATGGTAGATTATCATTTAGCACATGCCATTATTATGCCATTATTATATCTCTCCCCCTTTAGCATAATCCAAAAAGAGCGGGAGGAAGCCAACGACAATAAATCATGTCCAAATATTCATTAAGCATGGGAGTCTAAGAATATGACCACGTTTCATATGACACCAAAATAAAATTCGAATAAAATCAAAGCGTGTCAATGAGACCATAGTCGAAAATCGAAAAACTAAAATAATCAAAATATCAAATGTAAAGTCACCTATTGAAGAAATGAATTTACTCTCCAATATCAACATTTATAGCTATTTTAGTGCATAGAAAACAATTCTATGTTTTCATACAACTAAAGCTATTGAATCAAAATAAATCGTCGAGCGACGAAATCAATATCAGAGACACACATAAAATGTGCACAAAGGAATGAACCATCATAAGAGTGGTGCACATCATAGAATATCAAATGTCACAATATCGATCGAAAAAGAACATTAAGTAAAAGCACATCAAAAATAAGTGAAGTGTGCGATGAGAAGTGACAAGGTGATAAAAATAATATGAAAATCATCATAATAACTTTTAAAACATGTCATGCCAAAAATAGATAAGAATTTCAAAGCATTTATGGCATTCACAATTCTATCATGCTAGGAGACACAAAATGATACCAATGTAAAGAAATAGATTCTAACCAAGCATGCATTCAACCCTCATGGATACCAAATGTAATATTATACTTACAACATTAAGCTCCCCCTACATTGGTGCATTACCTAAGCACCATCAACTCCGTTTGAATGAAATTCTTCGCAAATCGAGGAGTTGGTAGGGTTGGTATCCCACGGTGGATTGAACCTAGAAAACTTAATTTTGGTATCCAAAAACCCTTTTGGATCCAATGGGTTAGACAATAAATTTGAAATACGAAATTAAAATAATTGTAACCCATGCGTTAATGTAATCAAAATCAAATTTATAAACAAATGCCTTGGTACCCATAACATGATCATAAGCTCATGGTACCAAGCATTGAAAGGTTAAAGGAACTAACCCTTCGGAAACCAAGTCCAAGAGGAACTTGACTTCCCAACATAATCATCATTCAAAATAACATCATTAATATATGATTTCACATAAACATTCATAGCATCATCGCTAATGTTCTTGGGACCCCAAATAGTGTACATTTTGGGAATCCTCTTCCTAGTGGTTGCATACACAAAAAGTTGATTTCTATGTGGTGCATGTGGCCTAGGAGCATGAGATCTAGCAATAGCATTATGATGAGCATGAGATCCATGATGTGGTGTAGCATACATACATGGATAAGCATGAGGTGTGTATGCATGAGGATGATTATGAGAGTAGGCATGCACATGTTGATGAGATGTTTGAACATAAGCATTAGGATGTGCATGAGCATTATTACGTGCACGTGGGTGTCTCATATGAGTGTTTGCACGTGCTCGTGGGTGCGGAGTATAAAAATCATCATTAACATTTGCATGCACCGGTGGAGTAGGATGTGTGTTCCTACGTGGCATAGCATGTGAGTACAAAAATGCATGACCCCTCTTTGGAGGTCTACCCAAAGTGGGTTTCTTTCCAATCGGGGGTGTGTACGAAGTGGAAGCACTATTGGTAGGAGAACCACCAATGGGGTGTTTGCTCCCACTCGTCGAGGCATCGGATGTCGGCCTAACAAAGGTGGTAGGCGATTTGGATGAGTCTCCCATCTTATACACCAAGCCAATGTGGTGTTTGGCCGGAAGTAAGTCATTTAGGATATTATCCAAATGGCCCTTACCTTTATTGAAATCATTGATACGGCCTAACGTGCACTCATACTTCTCTTTGAGAGAATGCAAAGAAGCATCCAAAGTGGATACTTGAGATGTGAGTGCATAAACACGTGATTTGAGATTCTTATTCTCAATACTCAAAGTTGAGTTTTGAGACGTCAAATCCGCTATCACATGTTCATCCGAATCCTCAACACGAACATGCTCAAGTTGAGATTTGAGGGACTTCACCTCATTTCTCAACAAGCCATTATGAGTAAGCAAACTTGCTTTCTCATTGGCGAGAGTCTCAACAATGGTGTCTTTGTTGGTGATGGTAGACTTAGGAGAGGTTTGGAGGTTGACAAGTTCATCTTTGGTCTTATTATATCGATCTACTAATTTAGTAAATTTAGACCAAATTTCTTGGTTTGCTAACCTCATTTCATCAATAGTAGGTTCTCCGCTTTCCTCCTCGCTACCATCCTCGCTTTCATCCTCGCTATCATCGAAGGAGGACTTTCGATCTTTTGCGTCATTCGCCATGAAGCAAAGTTTTGCTTTCTCCACTCTTCCATCATCCGACTCTCCACTTGAGGAATCCTCTTCGGAGTCGGTGAATGTTCCAACAAGTCCTTTCTTGTACTTTCTCGACTTGTCGTACTTTGATGCTTTCCCCTTCTCCTTGTGTTTGTAGAGAGGACAATTCGGTTTGATGTGTCTTGGCTTGTTGCATTTATAACACACGGGAGTAGAAGCATTAGTCGAACTAACTTTAGATTTATTCAAAGATATACCTACTCGGAGGAATCGATCGAACTTCCTTGCCATACGGGCAATGGATTCCATGTCCAATTCGTCTTCCGATTCTTCATCATCGGTAGATGGAGCGGCCTTGAAAGCAATCGTCTTTTTCTTTGGCTCATCTTGCTTCAAGTACGCTTTCATCTTTTCCTTCATTCGGATCTTACTATCCTTGCGTACCTCGTAAGACAACAATGTACCCATTAGTTGTACGACGGTATATTTATTCATGTCATTACCTTCCTCGATGGCGAAGGTATGCTTTTCCCAACATGATGGAAGACCGTCGATAATCTTCGCGACTTTCTCCTTTTGGGTATAGACCTTCCCAAGAGCTTCCAAGTCATTTGATATATCCACGAAGCGAGCGTAATATTCCTTCATGGTTTCGCCCTGCTCCATATGAAACAACTCAAATTCTTTATTAGCAACGGCGAGTTTAGAATCTTTTACCGTACTCGATCCTTCGTGCAATATGAGGAGTTGGTTCCATATTTGATATGCACTCTTACATGTGCATATCTTGTTGAAGTCCTCGGGCTCCAACGCACAATTCAAGGCATTCATTGCCTTGGCATTGGCTACTTCCGCGGCGACCTCCGTGGGAGTCCACTTCGCGAAATCTTCTTCGGAAGGTTCGACATACTCCGTCATGGTGGCTCTCCATAGTGAAGCGCTCCGGAGGAAAATTTGCATCCGGCATTTCCAGTACCCATAGTTGGTACCGTTGAAGTGTGGAGGCCTGACTGAGGATAGTCCTTCCATAACTGAAGAAGCTCCATCGCGGTTCCTGAAGACGTTGTAGTCGTTGTTCGTCATAGCTTTGAACTTAGGCTATGTGTAGCTTTGAACCTTGGCTCTGATACCAATTGTAGTGCCCTGGGAAGCTACTGCACATGTACTAGAGGGGGGGTGAATAGTACTTTTAAATAATAGGGAGAGTTATTCCTAATTATCGTGCAATTAACAAACAACAATGCGGAATAACAACGATCAACAAGAATAAATGCAAACGCAAACAAATGGTTTAATGGGTTCGGATCCACCCAAGTCTCCCCGACTTGTTCCCGGTGATCCTACGTCCCAACCACCCGGATCCCTTCCGGATACTTGAGTTAGAAACCCTAACTCAAGATTTCCAATATGAACACTTGCGAAAACCTCACAAGCGCAATCGACCTACAATCGATGACCGTGACTCCCACAACCCGGGATCACGCAAAACCTCTCACAACCGAGAGTATACAATTCAAATATAACTGAAATGAAATGCTTACCAACAAAATACCTATGCCTTGAGATTTCTTACCAAATTAGGGCAAAGAGGATTTTGATGGAGGAAGAGTCACCAAACCCTAGCTTCAAGAAGATGACCAGCAATGGAAGCCTAGGGTGGAGATGGTGACCTAGAATCAAGCTTCTAACTTGAATGGATCACAATGGAGAGAATCTCTCTTGAGGATATAGGACTCAAGAACTTGAGGGAGAGATTCTTATGAGAAGAGAGAGCTTGGAAATAGAGTTGATTGCTCTTCTCTTTTGATCTGAAAATATCTCCAATATGTTGCTTAACCCCTTCAAGAAATGAATTAGGATTCTATTTATAGGGGCAAGGAAAAACGAGTTCAAAAAGATCCCAACGGCTCTATTTTGAACCAGACTAGTCAGTCAAAGAAGGATCACTGACCGACTAGTTCATCAACTAGTCGGTCGGAGAGACAACATGGACCGACTAAGTGAGGAACAGCCAAAAGGTGAAGTTCCAGGCAAAGACAACTAGTCGGTCTAAGAAGACTTGCCGACCGACTAGTTTCCCAACTAGTCGGTCGGTGAATGTTCTTTGACCGACTAACGTCGAAATAGGATAGGTTGACTTCAAGATGACTTAGTCGGTTTAAGAACAAATGCTGACCGACTAGTTTCTCAACTAGTCGGTCGGTAAACGTTCTTTGACCGACTAACACGAAACAGTAGCTCAGGCTGAAAATGAGTGAACACAACTAGTCGGTCTAAGAAGGATTACTGACCGACTAGATCGTCATCTAGTCGGTCGGTGACTCTTCTTTGACCGACTAACTGTAGTCATAGAAAAGAGCTGAATTAGAGAAGGCAAACTAGTCGGTTTAAGTAGAGTTGCCGACCGACTAGATCGTCATCTAGTCGGTTGGTGACCCTTCATGAACCAACTAACATGCACTCGAAGCCGAGGGAAAGAGCGATAGGCTTCGGGAAAGTTTCTAATGGCTTCTATGATAATCCTAGCTCTAAGATATGAGCGAAATGAAGGTTATAAGGTAAGTCCTACTCAAGGCTTAACATTCTAATCTATGAAGCTAGAAGACTATAAAATAAACCTTACGAGCCGTCTTCAAAGCTTCAATCTTCATTCCTCTTGACTCAATATTGCTCCTTGAGCTTCAACGAAGCTCCAGGCACACGATCACGCATATTGAGAAGTCTTGAGACGTCGCTTTTGTTGTACGTGGTATTTTGGCGACGATCTCCATAACTGCGCTCACAAATTGTTAGTTCACGATTTATTTATGTTTGCTCATCATCCAAAACCAAATCCGGGGAGTCCAATACTCAACACAAGAAGCCTTACTCGACCGAGCAGAATGGATACGCACACGATGATTTTCAGCGTATACTCGGCCGAACGAAGGAAGCCCACTCGACCGAGTGAGAAAGTTCACTCGCCTGAGTGGTACAGGGAATTTCGTCGAGAGAAAGGCCAAGTTACTGGAATTTTCAGAGATCCTGAGGAGGCCTACTCGGCCGAGTATGAATGCTCACTCGGCCGAATGAAGAAAGCCACTCGGCCGAGCCACCCCCCGAAGACATACCCTGAAACCCCCGAAGTTACAGTTTTTATACAGGGTTTGTCACTCGGCCGATCGTCGGCATCTACATTGGTTTGTCTATTCTTGTTAAAAACTCAATTTTTATGCATTATTTCTCTTTTGCAATGAATTGTGCCGCGTTTATTATTGATTTTTCTGAGATTTACATGATGTCTAGTGAGTAGTGTCGTCGTCCTAGGGCATGGGGATGAACCATATGGGCCCTATCTCTGAATTGTGATGAATTTGTAGATTTGTTGCTAGAATTGATTAGGGTTAGGTTGTGGTTGATTGATTATGGGTAGCTAGGAATTCATATCGACTGGGATTTGCAAGAGATTGGATCCCAATTGATAGGAAGGCCTAGATATTCGATTTAGACTGACAATTGGATTTCTCTAGATTTGGTTTGCAAGAGATTGGACCAAAGCTAGGATTTTTAATTGTGAATCTATACTAATATTCGTTTGCAAGAGATTGGACGAATAAGAACTATTACAACCTAGGTCGTAGCTCGAGTTTGGACGAGAGTGGGCTCGGGATACGATTGAACAATGATGTCATTCTTCACGCTATCGGCTTAGGCTAGGGTTTGCACGAGAGTGGGCCCTATCCTAGGTTTACTATAGACCACCAATAGCGCGAGAGCGTGAGCTTGGTTCTACATTAAGTTGCGACTAGGTCACCTATATTCAAGCTTAGCAACAATGAAATTTATGAATCACAAGGATGAGAGACGGTCCGTAGTGGGGATTCCCTACCCCTAGACGCTTTTTATTATATTGATATTTTCTCGATACTTGAACGATTGTGACTATTACACCCAACTATTCTTGTTCTCTTGATAGCTAAGTGATTTGAGTAAGACACGGTCATTTGTCCTCCCTGAGTTCGATACCCGCTCGCCGCTACACCGTGCGTTTGCGGTAAAACTACAATTCGTATTTCGGGTATACATCCGGATAGCGATCAAGGTTTTTGCACCGTTGTCGGGGATGCGACAGTGTTTTATTTTCTTTACTTAGTTGTTTCTTTTTGTTTTATTATTTTAATCTTTTTACTCCTCTATCGTGCTAACAATTCCATCGAAGCTCTATTTTTCTGTGCATGTACACGAGATCTACGGCGAATCCAGAAGATATAATATTAGATCCGGAGATCGAGCGTACTGAGAGGAGGATCACAGCCGAGAAGACACTCAACATAGAGGACGGTTGTATGAACCGATCGGAGACACCGGAAGAATTAGCGGCACGTATAACGAGGATAATATCTATCAGAGATAGGCTTCAGCCTAAGACTTCTTCCACCACTTCTTCCATCGCTATGCCGAAGTTGGCGGCGGATAAGAATTTTGAGCTCAAAACGGATTAGTGGTCTTAATGCAACAAGACCCATTCCATGGGAACTCCCATGAGAATCCACATTATCAACTTCAGCTATTCTTGTCCAAGTGCACTACCTTTCAAATGTCGGGTGTTTCCGTCGATGCTATCCGATTGCGACTCTTCCCCTTTACACTCAGAGACAAAGCTCTATATTGGTTGAGGAATCAAGCAGAAGGGATATTCACTACTTGGGATGAGTTGGCTAGTGCTTTTGTTGACAAATTCTACCCGCCATTGTCACGACCCGCTTCCCTAAAATGGAGGCGAGACGTGAAAAGTCCGCTCAGACTTGGAGCTGTGAGGCTCCAGTCTGTAAAGCGTCTGGAAAAACCAAGTATAGGTCCTTGCAAATGCGTAGCAGAACAAAAATAATAAATAAGAAAAGAGACAGATAAAATTATTTAAATCTCAGAATGTCCACAATAAATTCCAACATCACAGAAAAGCCACCAGGCTAAAAGAAAAGTCTAAAAGGCCCCAGCATGGCCAACAGAAATAATCAAACGTACATAAGAAAAGTTCTACGCACCGACAACTAACAACAACCTAAGCAGAAGGTAACACAGAACTACGTCTCTACGACTGGTCGCCGGTGTCCTCGAACTGCACGTCAACAGTGGACCAAGGCTCAACGTCAACAAACACTCCGTCCTCAGCAACGGACTCTGGCTCAACAACTAACATGCGACACCCAAAAGAGACGAGGGCGCATGTCAGCAAAGTCTACAAAGACTTTGTGCAAGGAAACTAAAAGGAAAGTAAAACAACCTAGCAGTTCTAAAATGATGCGATGACAAGGCATTTAAAGCATGGATGCAACAATTAAATAGATGCAAAAAGTTTAACAAGGCCGCAAGTTTAACAAGGTACAAGTACATCATGGCATGGGTAGCAGCGCTACTAAACAATCACATGGATTTCACAAGTCAATTAAACACGTCGTGCTCAGAGATTACGCCTTTTGGCTGGAGTGGCTGTACGGGCCAACTTCTAAGCTCAAGTGATCGCTTATCCATACCCCTCCACATCTATCGGGCATTGGCTTTTAACCAACCCATGTAGCCTGCTTCTGGATCATGAGCCAGGAAGTGTATTTGGCATAGGGTTGTGCCTGCAACGCAGGTGCCTAGCCGGAACAAGTAAGTACGTAGCGTGTGC
Source organism: Scilla litardierei (assembly GCA_030789695.1). Classification (NCBI taxonomy): domain Eukaryota; kingdom Viridiplantae; phylum Streptophyta; class Magnoliopsida; order Asparagales; family Asparagaceae; genus Scilla; species Scilla litardierei. Next base: position 374,466,011 of record CM061142.1, read on the forward strand.
TACGAATGCAACACTCAAACATGGATGACATGGCATGGCAAGTAGTAATTTAAATGCGTACAGATAAGGAATTTAAACGTGACAGCCAGAGTACAAGTAAAGAGCATGCAGTTATGAAAATTTAAACGTGACAGGCAGAAATGCATGAATGACATGGCATGGTGACAGATCTCGCTTCGTTGTCAAGCTATATCTTAAAATTGCGTCTAGGCGAGTATCATTTCGTTGCCTAGTCTCTTTTACGCCTAAAACAAGAAATGGCCTAAAGCACGGCCTAAACAAAGAACTGTCAAGTTTCACTTGCCTGCAATTAATCGTTCTGAATACACCGTCCAAACAGTCCAGTCTACCTATGTGCTTAGATCCACCAGCCTACAGTCCCAAATTAAATTATCTTTATTAGTGATTTACCAGACAATTAAAATACCGATTTTTATCTTCATTAGCATGCATTGGTTGGGGGGTCCTAAGTGTTCAGAAAGTTACCCTTACACGACGCGAGAGCTACACTGGCGTTGGGTAGCGACTCCAGGGGTTGAATTTCGGTTTCATGAACGATACAGAACCACGGGTTCTCTGTCAATAAAATACGCGCACGAATAAGTTTGTGACGACTGCTAGAATAATTAGACAAGTCCTCAAACGTCTAGTGACCCAATTTTAATTAAGTTTTCTGTCCTATGTCGGGTGCCACATCATTAATAATGTTTTAGACGCGCTAATAGAGCAAAGTCGCTAGTACGAAGATCTACAACATGCAACATAGGATTAAACAATCACTGACTTAATAATTAACATTAATGATTTATACCAAAACTTAATAATATGAGTTTCTGACATATTTAACTTAAAATAGCGTATAAGACTAACTGTGAAGTTGGGTTATAAAAATATAAGTTAATAATATAAGTAACTGCCATGTAGGTGAACTGATTTATATAAATATATAACTAACATAGTATTGTTGATGCGTTATATAAAAAACACAAGACCCCAACGATCTAACCCATACTTACGTGTATAGCGGGACTACTCGCGGATGACCTAGCAAGTGGGGACATCGACAACAGCACGGGGTTTTCAACAGCGGCACGAGGCTGCCGAGCGTCGTCATGGGCAAGGAAGCGTCGTAGCGACGCGAAGAGAAGCGCTACTGTGAAAACATCGGACTGCGGTGCCATCTCAGGCGATCTCCGGCAGGCTCCGGTGGGATAATGGCGTGGGGAGGTGGAGGAGGTCGTGGGGATGGTCTGCGTTGGCGGCAGCGGCAGTTGACAGCCGCCGCCGCTGCTGCCGCTGCTCGTCGGGCTGCTGCTAGCTACATTAGTGAAACGAGGCTTTTCCGGCGGGGCTCACGGTGGGGCAGAGGCGTGGGGACAGTCGGCGAGGGTTCAGGCGGTGGTGGCGCTATGGAGAGGGTCTGTGCGATGGTGGATGCGATGAGGAGCGGGTCGTGCGCTTGGATATGTGTTGCGTGCGAAAAAAGAATAGAGCAGCGGCTTCACGTTTTTGTTTCTGGGAGAAAACACAGCCCTAAGTTGCCATATTAATAAAGTAGGGCAAGGCAACCTCGCGTGGGGGAGGGGCCAGGTTAGTGTATTTTAGAGTTGTTCTTTTTTTATTAAAAAGCTTAAAAACCCAATTGAAAGCTGTGTTTGTGCGGGTGAGAAGTGGGGTGCGTGAGTAGGGTCGGCCAAAGGTAATTAGGGCTAGATCAAAATGATTTTAAGATGTTTAGTATTACAAAAATTATTAGGGGATATGAGCCGAGTGAAACTTAGGGTTAAGAAATAATTAAACTGGGGAAAAATGTGAAAGTGGGTCAAACGGGGCTCAAAAATTGTAAGGTAAATACTGGGGTGACCGCACGGACGAGAGAAACGAAACTAAGAAGACATATCAAAATTTCGACGACGAGAAACGAAAATAAAAATAGAAAGGCCTCATGACAAAAGTGAAAGTCGCGACGTCTCATCAAACAAGGTCAAATCATGGGAGAACAACACGTGACATGATGTTCCAAAATAATTCCACAATTTAATACTCTTCGAGAGGGTCACAACGGCATATTACACTATAGGGTTCGGATACAGACAAGGTCTAAAATAAATACGTGCACGAACAAGACCACGTGCACGTAAAGCGTATAAAGGATATGGGGTCCAAAGGCGACAGTAATCTCAAGCTGGTCACACGTCGGGGTTGGCTTGCTAAAGATGCAACCAAGGTGCTACGGACCTACGACACAACGACACGACTTACATACAAAGCAACAAGACCAATCAGGTACTCGAAATTGCTATACGCACAGCCGTATAACAAATAGTGAGTACTGGCCGTTACATCCTACCCACCTTAGAACAAAGTCCGTCCTCGGAATTTCTAACATATCTAGCCACTCTAGTAACTACCCCAATCATATCACATTATAATTTAAACCTGGTATAGTCATCACAAGTGCTTATATATGCACTTGGTAGTCAAACATTAATACTACTAACATGTATATATTCACGCACATTATACACTTATACCTATCATAGCCAGTCAAATTCATACACGCACTTCAATCATCATATAATCACGTACATCCCTACATAACTATTAATCACTTAGTACATACCATGGTGCACATACTCACAATCAATTAAATAGTTCACGCCAGCAAATACCATCGTAATACTCCACGTTTAGATAACTACTTATGAAGAAAACAATAAGGATACGCTACTCCCTATATCTCCTAGTGTACATCCAATGCCAACATATCAATACAAGTAACCACAACACTCAATATTAAATCATGTTATTACATCTAAGATACACTTACCACTACTATAACTTCACAATTATATAGTCATTCAAATGCATGCAAATATTTCACCATATATTCACATCACATACGGTCCTATAACTATATTTACGACACGCCATACATACCATAGTCACCAATACCTATAACTAAGCACACACTTACCCATGCATAGTGCACACCCACACACGCTAACATTTCATTCATATATTCCAATCATACCACTATATACTCAGCACATCTACACACCTAGTTTAGCTAGCACACATACATTCACACAGGCAAGTCCTTAGTAAATAACTATACCACAAGACCAACACATATAACTATATACTGGTATAGCGACCCACAATCATGTGCGTAACACAACCTGGAACAAACAATCCTATCACTATACATACATCATCCATTGCTATATTCATGGTATTACACGCAAACCACAAACATATGCAAGAATATACTTAGAGTATACCCACTCAAGCTTGAGTGAGACTCAAAACTCATATCAGAATACTCTAATACATAGCACGATACTTATATCTACACCAACACAATACCCTAATATATACACATATACCTACCAACGTATTACACATACATATCATAGTATCAATCACAACTTTATATTTAATCAAACAACACCCACATAATTCAATCACTCTACATACCGTAATAATATTACGAATATCAACACATGTATACAATTAAATACATCCTCCTAAGCAAGCATACATCGTATATTCACATACATGTGATATATATTCACACCATAGCCATCTACCTATAATTAGTATACTAACACATCTACCTATCCATACCTAGTTACGACATTCAAAAATCGTGTATACCTCGAGGCATACACGCGCACACACAACATCCCGTAGAGGCAAACAATACCAAACAATTTATAATCCTACTACCATACGTATATCACATATACACTCATACAGCAAATACATAACTACTTACGTCTAAGCACAACACATATCTACGTATGAGCACACACTCACACGTACTAACATATAGGTCATATAATAGGCTTACTCACTTAATTATAAGTACACCTATTATCATTACACCTAACATTCACCTGACTTACTTATATATATATATATATATGTATATATATATACACACACACTAGAACTTTCCCGTGCCCAAAGGGCACTGCGATTTGAGAGGGGGGCCCACACCCAAATTTCAATTTTCAAATCTTTCCTACAAATTCCCCCCCAAAACTTATCCCTGTCCTAGTCATCAAGCCCTTATCCTAGTCATAAGCCCCTTTGTCCTAGTCACTTGTCCTACTGGGACAAAATTCAAAATCTTCATCAAATATAGAATAGATATACACATATCAAGCATTCACACGTATCTTCAAACTACATACACTACTAGTCTATACTCCAATACAATTTCCAATATATAGACATTCCTAAACTGTTATAGCTACCCACACATATATAACTAATATCATCCATACAACTTCATATGCATCATGAATAATACTGAGTATGTGTATATCACACAATAGGCAAACATTAATATACTACAGGGGAGTACACTCATACGTGAGTGATACACCGGAGTTCACACACACGAGTCCACACACTCTACTTATACATGCACCACAACGACATCGCAATAAAATCAATGGGCTCGCTATTATGCTAAGGTTGACACAGGCAATGACGAGCACTACATTAGAAAGGAAAACGAAACCAAAAAGCGTAACGAACAAGATCGAAAAGAGCGACTTCAGATTAAGGTGAGGATAAGGAGATAGCTAGTTGGGTGAGACAAAAATATTGCTCTAAATAATTATGTGTAAAATATGATATCGTATAAAGTGATTCTTATGAAAGTTTGTAGGAAAACGAGCAGACTGTAAAATTCGAAAACACGGAAAAAGCTAGGCGAAGAAATGATGAGTAGGGTGAGGCAGTGATCGTGTTGTAAACGGAAATAGGTTTATACCAAAAAAATTTGAAGTATGAGCACGATGAATATAGTTCTTACATACAAGTTATATTCAAGTTCTATTTAACTTAGAAAACATTCTAAAAGTAAGTACGATAAGTGCAAATTTAATAATAGACTTAGTAGTGTAGAAATGGAAGGGAAGATATATTGAATTATCAAAAATGGTAATAAGGTTTTAAAACTGAAATACGATGGATATAGGTTAGCAAATGGTCTCAAGATTGTAATAAAAATTTACAACCAAGACGACATCAAAATCTAAGAAGGTATTTTAGCTCAATCGAAAAATAAGGAATTTAAATATATATGTAGGGGTTTTAAAAAAAATTAAACTGAGAAAAACTTTTAATCAAGGAAAACCGTAAACAACTTCGAAAGAATCAAGCTTTGTAACGGAGGACATTCGAAAGATCAATGATTATCGTAATGTGGTGATCATGTGAATCGAGAGCAAAGAATGTGGTTGTATGATGAATGCGCCTAAATTAGGATTCAAGAAAACTACGATGGAATTCTACGGTCAGTAACACAGAAGTGTAGTGATCAGGAAATGATAGAATCAGGGGGTTCTACTTATCGGGTTGACCAAAGGTCAAGAGAAACTTATCACTAAGGCTTTCTAATGAGCTAGAATATAATAGAAACCTCAGGGAAAGGTCCTAAGAGAATCAAGATCATGTTCTGTTGGGCCCGAAATCGATGAACCCAAGCGAACGACTAAAGAAATTCTAGAAGTCTATCATGGTCAGAGCAGGCAGGAACCACTAAGGTAACTCCTAAGAGGATTATAACAATTTCTAGCAAGGAGTCTAGCTAACAATCAGGAACCTCTAACTAGCAAGCACAGACGTCTAACTAAGTCTTACTATAGTCCTTATCTAATGGATTTCCTACTAAGCTGAGACAGATGTTCGGGCAACACGTCTACCAGCCACCAAAGACATAGGAAACGAAAACAATTAGACTAAAGGCTTTTGATTTGGATGTTTTAATTTATTTAATGGACATTCTATTTTTATTATCATTGTTCCGATAATTCGCAGTTGCAAGAGAGGACCTGCCTGGGCCACCAATAAAACCTGTCACGACCCGCTTCCCTAAAATGGAGGCGAGACATGAAAAGTCCGCTCAGACTTGGAGCTGTGAGGCTCCAGTCTGTAAAGCGTCTGGGAAAACCAAGTATAGGTCCTTGCAAATACGTAGCAGAACAAAAATAATAAATAAGAAAAGAGACAGATAAAATTATTTAAATCTCAGAATGTCCACAATAAATTCCAACATCACAGAAAAGCCACCAAGCTAAAAGAAAAGTCTAAAAGGCCCCAGCATGGCCAACAGAAATAATCAAACATATAGAAGAAAAGTTCTACGCACCGACAACTAATAACAACCTAAGCAGAAGGTAACACAGAACTACGTCTATACGACTGGTCGCCGGTGTCCTCGAACTGCACGTCAACAGTGGACCAAGGCTCAACGTCAACAAACACTCCATCCGCAGCAACAGACTCTGGCTCAACAACTAACATGCGACACCCAAAAGAGACGAGGGCGCATGTCAGCAAAGTCTACAAAGACTTTGTGCACGGAAACTAAAAGGAAAGTAAAACAACCTAGCAGTTCTAAAATGATGCGATGACATGGCATTTAAAGCATGTATGCAACAATTAAATAGATGTGACAAGTTTGACATGGCAGCAAGTTTAACAAGGCACAAGTACATCATGGCATGGGTAGCAGAGCTACTAAACAATCACATGGATTTCACAAGTCAAGTAAACACGTCGTGATCAGAGATTACGCCTTTTGGCTGGAGTGGCTGTACGGGCCAACTCCTAAGCTCAAGTGATCGCTTATCCCTATCCCTCCACGTGTATCGGGCATTGGCTTTTGACCAACACATGTATCCTGCTTCTGGATCATGAGCCAGGAAGTGTATTTGGCATAGGGTTGTGCATGCAATGCAGGTGCCTAGCCTGAACAAGGAAGTACGTAGCGTGTGCTACGAATGCAACACTCAAACATGGATGACATGGCATGGCAAGTAATAATTTAAATGCGTACAGATAATGAATTTAAACGTGACAGGCAGAGTACAAGTAAAGAGCATGCAGTTATGAAAATTTAAACGTGACAGGCAGAAATGCATGAATGACATGGCAGGGTGACAGATCTAGCTTCGTTGTCAAGCTATATCTTAAAATTGCGTCTAGGCGAGTATCATTTCGTCGCCTAGTCTCTTTTACACCTAAAACAAGAAATGGCCTAAAGCATGACCTACACAAAGAACTAGCAAGTTTCACTTGCCTGCAATTAATCGTTCTGAATACACCGTCCAAACAGTCCAGTCTACCTATGTGCTCAGATCCACCAGCCTACAGTCCCAAATTAAATTATCTTTATTAGTGATTTACCAGACAATTAAAATACCGATTTTTATCTTCATTAGCATGCATTGGTTGGGGGGTCCTAAGTGTTCAGAAAGTTACTCTTACACGACGTGAGAGCTACACTGGCGTCGGGTAGCGATGTCGGGGGTTAAATTCCGGTTTCATGAACGATACGGAACGACGGGTTCTCTGTCAATAAAATATGCGCACGAATAAGTTTGTGATGACAGCTAGAATAATTAGACAAGTCCTAGAACATCTAGTGACCCAATTTTAATTAAGTTTTCTGTCCTATGGTGGGTGCCACATCATTAATAACGTTTTAGACGCGCTAATGAGCTAAGTCGCTAGTACAAAGATCTACAACATGCAACATAGGATTAAACAATCACTGACTTAATAATTAACATTAATGATTTATACCAAAACTTAATAATATGATTTTCTGACATATTTAACTTAAAATAGCTTATACGACTAACTGTGAAGTTGGGTTATAAAAATATAAGTTAATAATATAAGTAACTGCCCTGTAGGTGAACTAATTTATATAAATATATAACTAACGCAGTATTGATGATGGGTTAGATAAAAACACAAGACCCAAACGATCTAACCCATACTTATGTGTATAGCGGGACTACTCGTGGATGACCTAGCAAGTGGGGACGTCGACAACGGCACGGGGCTGTCAACAGCGGCACAGGGCTACCGAGCGTCATCACGGGCAAGGAAGCATCGCAGCGACGCGAAGAGAAGTGCTGCTGCGAAAACATCGGACTGCGGTGCCATCTCAGGCGATCTCCGGCTGGCTCCGGCAGGATAACGGCGTGGGGAGGCGGAGGAGTTCGCGGGGATGGTTGGCGACGGTGGCAGCGGCAGTTGACAGCCGCAGCCGCTGCTGCCACTGGTCGTCGGGCTGCTGCGAGCTACAACAATGAAACAGGGCTTTTCCGGCGGGGCTCACGGCAGGGCAGAGGCATGGGGACCGTCGGCAAGGGTTCAGGCGGTGGTGGCGATATGGAGAGGGTCTGTGCGATGGTGGATGCGATGAGGAGCGGGTCGTGCGCTTGGATATGTGTTGCGTGCGAAAAAAGAATGGAGCGGCGGCTTCACGTTTTTGTTTCTGGGAGAAAACACAGCCCTAAGTTGCCATATTAATAAAGTAGGGCAAGGCAACCTCACGTGGGGGAGGGGCCAGGTTAGTGTATTTTAGAGTTGTTCTTTTTTTATTAAAAAGCTTAAAAACCCAATTGAAAGCTGTGTTTGTGCGGGTGAGAAGTGGGGTGCGTGAGTAGGGTCGGCCAAAGGTAATTAGGGCTAGATCAAAATGATTTTAAGATGTTTAGTATTACAAAAGTTATTAGGGGATATGCGCCGAGTGAAACTTAGGGTTAAGAAATAATTAAACTGGGGAAAAATGTGAAAGTGGGTCAAACAGGGCTCAAAAATTGTAAGGTAAATACTGGGGTGACCGCACGGACGAGAGAAATGAAACTAAGAAGACGGATCACAATTTCGACGACGAGAAACGAAAATAAAAATAGAAAGGCCTTATGACAAAAGTGAACTCATCAAACAAGGCCAAATCGTGGGAGAACAACCCGTGAAATGACGTTCCAAAATAATTCCACAATTTAATACTCTTCGAGAGGGTTACAACAATATATTACACTATAAGGTTCGGATACAGACAAGGTCTAAAATAAATACGTGCACGAACAAGACTACGTGCACGTAAAGCGTATAAAGGATACGGGGTCCAAAGGCGACAGTAATCCCAAGCTGGGCACACGTCGGGGTTGGCTTGCTAAAGATGCAACCAAGGTGCTACGGCCTTACGACACAACGACAGGACTTACATACAAAGCAACAAGACCAATCAGGTACCTGAAATTGCTATACGCACAGCCGTATAACAAATAGTGAGTACCGGCCGTTACAGCCATCTAAGACAGTGAAGATAAGGAGCATGAGACCCTATACGAGGCATGGGAGTGCTTCAAAGACCTTCAGCATCAGTCCCCCATCATAGCATTGAAGCATGGGAGCTAGTACACAGCTTTCATAATGGACTCTAACCGGGCACTAAGCAAATCATAGATGCAACCGCCAACGGAGCCATTCTATCCAAGACACCGGATGAAGCTACGACCCTATTAGAGGAGATGATGTAACGACTGCTTTTCACGTATCTGGATTTATTATAATATAATATATGTTTTGGTGGATCTTCTCCTCATGTGTGGTTTTCGTCTCCGTAGCTTTCATTTTCGATCGACTCGTCGTATTTTCTCGTTTCTTCCTTAGGATTTTCGATTTCGAAGTATGTCATTCGTGACGGACTTCATAACAGTCGTATCTTACTATTAGATCAAGCCTAGGAGTCTTAGGAATCGATCCCGGGGCCCCGCGCTCCGTATCGGAACTTTTGGTGCTCATTAGCCTGTATAAGAAGGGGCACCGACCGACTAGATGACGATCCAGTCGGTCGGCAATCCTTCTTGGACCGACTAGTTGGCTTTCTAAATTTCTCAGGAGTTACTGTTTATCGTTAGTCGGTCTAAGAACATTGGTTGACTGACTAGGTTGCAAACTAGTTGGTCAGCAATGCTTCTTTAACCGACTAACACATCATCTTAATCTTAGTGTCAATACTGTTCCCTCTTAGTCGGTCTAAGAACGTTCATCGACCGACTAGATGCTAAACTAGTCGGTCAGTATTTGTTCATGGACCGACTAAATCTAAATCCTATTTTCGTTCAGAAGTTACTGTTTGCACTTAGTCGGTCTGCGTTGGTCGACCGACCGACTAGTTGCCAAACTAGTCGGTCAGTGGTTGCTCTTTGACCGACTAATCTGTGTTAAAACCCTAATTTCTGGGCAGCCGCCAGCCCAACCTATTTATATCCCTCCCAAACGTTTTCTTCTTCCTCCACTCGACCCAAAACCCTAGTTTCTCCCCCATTGAGCCCCCATCTTCCTCCAAGCCCTATTCCTTCATCCCAAGCCCTAAATCCATCATCCAAACCATCCATTCACTCTATCTACCTCTCATCTTCCCCAAATTTCCATCAAATCCCCAAAATCCCCCAAAAACCCTAATTCTCCAAACTTCCCCATTTGTTTCCAGATCTGGTCCTAGGGTTCTCCGGAGTGTTTCTTCCGCCTCCTCTCGGTAAGAAATCGATCTCTTGACGTTTTTATAACCTATTTGTATTTTTATGAAACCCTAATGAAATTTCATGTTGTTTGATGATTATTTCCCCTTAACAGCGATTTACCCCGTAGATTAGCATCCGCGAGACGAACCTTCGTGATCGTCATTCCCGGTGCTAGGCAAGTGAAACTTGCCACTTAGGGTTAGGGCCATGTTTTAGGCCATTTGCTTGTTGTAGGCGTAAAAGAGACTAGACGGTGAAAGGATAGCCGTCTAGACGCCATTGACCTAGCTTGACAACGAAGCTTGGTCCGTCACCCTTATCATGCTTGTATGTCATGTTTAATTACAATTAACGGTACGCGAATATTGTTCATGTCATTGCATTTTGCATGTCATGTTTAATTACAGTTAACGGTACGCGAATATCTGTTCATGACATTTCATACATCGATTGTTCATCGTGAATGTGTAGCTTACGCTACAAAACTGATAGTTCCTGGCTCGTGACCAGAAGCGAGCATAATGAGTTGCTAACCCCAACGCTCGATATTGAGGCTAGGTGTTCCCTACGCCATACTTGTGTTTCCTGGCTCGTGACCAGAAGCGAGCATAATGAGTTGCTAACCCCAACGCTCGATATTGAATTGTGAACTTGGAAACAAGCTCCCGTGCGGGGCAACCCTGGCTCACTTGCTGGGCTCATGTTCAGGGACCCTGGCTTGTTTACGTGTGGGATGGGGTAAGGGTTAAGCGGTCATTCAACTGGGGGTCTGCCTGATCAGCAACTGCAGTTGTAAGACGTAAAATCTGGGGTGGGGTAGTGTTTAGTGCCGATCGGTGTGAATGATGTACCATTCAGCTGAAGGGCGTAAACATCTACAAAACAACGTGAAACGTGAATAATGAATTGATTGAGATTGATAGTAGCTTGGCTACTCTTGTCTTGTCCCGATAATTGTTCCCTTGTACAAATTGTCTTGCCATGTCTTAATTATGCACTCATGTCATAACTGCCATGTCATGCATACTATAACTGCTAGGTTGCTAGTTGCCTTACCTTCAGTTTCCTTGCCCACGTCTTTTAGACTTGCTGACATGTGCCCCTTTACTCTTTTGGGTGTCACATGTTAGATCCTGAGCCTGAGTACCTTGTTGAGGACGAGGTGTTTGCTGACGCCGAGCCCGAGCTTGTGTTCGACGGGGAGTACGTGGACACTGGGGACCAGTCCTAGTGTCTTCGTTGTGTTTTAATTTTGTTTAGACAGTTGTTTTGTTATCGGTGTGTAGCACCTATACTTTGTTATGTCGTTGTTTTTGTTGGCCTTGTTCTGGGCCTTTAGACTCTTTCTTTTAGCCTGGTGGCTTTTCTGGATGTTGGACTTATTTTCATGTTGGACAATTTATGAGATGTGAGATTTTATTTCAGTCTCTCTTTGTGTTATTATTGTTGTTCCGTTGTGGTTACAGGGACCTGCTTATGTTTTATTGACGCTTATCGGGTTTGGGGCTTCACAGCTCCACTCTCGTGAGGACCTTTTCACGTCTCGCCTCCATTTTAGGGAAGCGGGTCGTGACAGGTTTTGTTGGTGGCCCATGCAGGTCCTTCTGTAACTGCGATTATCGGAAGAGCGATAATAATATTAGAATGTCCAATAAACTAAGTTCGACGTCCGATGTCATAAGCTATGAGTCTAATCTGATTCGTTTTCTGTGTAACTAGATGGCAGGAAGACGTTTCACCCGTGGTGGGGGTAGTAGTGCGATCCCTCATGATGAGGAGCCTGAGCGGGAACCCACCAACGGGGAGATGATGCGGATGATGCTCCAGATGATGCAAGTGCAGCAGGGCGTGCTCCTGCAAGTCCATAATGCTCCACTTGCTCGAGCTGCCCGGGCTCTTCTGGATGCCCCTCGCTCTGAGCCAGGAGCGAAGCAATTTCGGGAGCTGGGTCCCGCATATTTTGAAGGGTCTGAGGGTCCTCTGGCCACCGATGAGTGGATTCGGAACATCGAGGACAATCTGAAGATGGCCAAGATCACCCCGGCTGGATGGGTTGATTTGGCAAAGAGGCAACTCAAGGATAATGCTCGGAATTGGTGGGATGCGGAAGAGAAGATGTTGGTGGAGCCGATAGCTTGGGCTACCTTCAAGGCCAGGTTTGATAGTGAGTTCTTCCCGAAAGCTGCCAGGGAGGAGATGCTGCAGCGTTTTATCGATTTGAAGCAGGGGAGCTCGTCGGTGGACCTATATCACCAAGAGTTCATGAGGCTGAGTCGGTTTGCACCAAAGATGGTGCAGGACGCTGAGGAGAGAGCTCAGAGGTTCCTGCAGGGACTTGCTTCGGAGCTCCAGAGTTTCGTGACCTCTTCTGACCGGGAGTCTTATCAGAAGGTTCTAGTAGCAGCCAAGAGGCAGGAGCTGCTCGTGAACCAGAGGAGGGGGTCTGTTGTTGGTGCTGGGAAGAGGCCTGTGGAACAGGCGAGAACTGTGGTTAGACCTGGATTCAGGCCTAATCAGTCTGCTCAGTTTAAGAGGCCAGGAGGGCATATTCTGAAGACTTGCCATTTCTGCGGCAAGCCTGGCCATATCAAGGATCAGTGTCGGAAGTTTTAGGGCCAGTGTCTGGTATGTGGTGATGCTTCTCATGTCGCGAAGGATTGTCGGCATGCGGGCCAGCTGCGGAGGGCACCTGTTTCTGCTCAGTCGTTGCAGCAGCGAGCGTCTGTTCCTGCTGGTCGTGGAGCAGCTCTCGTTCCGCAGAGGCAGGCTTTTCAGCAGGCTGTTCCGCCGAGGAGGCAGGCTTTTCTGATGACCGCTGCGGAGAGCGAGGCTGTGGATGAGGTTATCGCAGGTAATCCTCAATCTAGCTGTTACTTTCCTAGCCGGTTTGATTGTTAGATTATGTTGTTTGCTTGAACATGGTTGTTTGCTAGACTAGGGTTTGATTGTTAATTGTTTGTTAGGTGTGGTTTTGGTTTGCACATTTCCTGCACGAGTCCTCTTTGACTCTGGTGCATCGATGTGCATTATTTCTCGGAGCTTCGTGGAGAGGCATTCCTTGTCGACGTCCTCTCTTTCCATGAGTTGGAATATCGTTACAGGGTATGGCGTGGTCTCGGTGCATCGTGGTTGCAAATCTTGCTCGTTGGTGGTTTATGGACATGAGCTTTTCGCTGATTTCATTGTCCACGACATCATCAACTATGATGCAGTTCTTGGGATGGACTGGCTTGCGAGCTTCTATGCTACGATCGACTGTCGAAGGAAGAAGGTGGTGTTCGAGATTCCCGGACATCCAGTATTTGAGTTCAGTCGTGGTAGCAGTTCGCTTGGTCCTGTCAGATTTTGGGCCAGGCCGGTGGAGGCTGTGGCTATGTAGATGGAGTTGGAGTGGCCAGCTGTGGTGCGAGATTTTGGCGACGTCTTCCCCGAGGAGATGTCTGGTTTGCCGCCTGATCGGGTTTTGGAATTTTCTATTGATCTTGTTCCAGGTACGCAGCCGATTTCGAAGGCGCCGTATCGTATGGGACCTGCAGAGTTGGAAGAGTTGCGGAAGCAGTTGGATGAGCTTTTGCAGAAGGGTTATATTAATCCTAGTGTGTCTCCGTGGGGAGCACCGGTGTTGCTGGTGAAGAAGAAGGATGGTTCGCGTCGCATGTGCGTGGACTATCGGGAGTTGAATGCGGTGACCATTAAGAATAAATACCAGTTGCCTCGCATCGATGATATTTTTGACCAGCTTGGAGGTTCGAGGGTGTTTTCTATATTGGATTTGAGGAGTGGTTACCATCAGTTGAAGGTGAAGAAGGGAGATGTTCCGAAGACAGCGTTCAGGACGAAGTATGAACACTATGAGTTTGTGGTTATGCCTTTCGGTGTAACTAACGTGCCCGCAGTTTTCATGAATCTGATGAACCTGATTTTCTACGACTTTTTGGATAAGTTTGTCGTTATCTTCATTGACGACATTCTGATCTATTCGAAGTCGGAGGAAGAGCATGCCTCGCACTTAAGGACGGTGTTAGAGATATTGAGGAAGCATCGGTTGTATGCTAAGTTTTCAAAGTGCGAGTTTTGGCTGGATAGATGTGCTTTTCTTGGGCATGTGGTGACTGGAGATGGTATTTCAGTGGATCTCGAGAAGATTAGGGCCATCAGAGAGTGGCCTGTTTCGTCGTCAGCGTCTGAGATTCGGAGCTTCCTTGGACTTGTTGGTTACTATCGGCGATTCATTAAGGACTTTTCCCGTATTGCTGAGCCGATGACCAGGTTGACGCGGAAGGATGTTGCTTTTGTTTGGTCGGGTGATTGCGAGAGTGCTTTTGGTATTCTGAAGGAGAGGTTGACGACTGCCCCTATTCTTGTTGTGCCTGATCGCAGCGGTGGATTTGAGATCTTTTGCGATGCTTCTGGCAAGGGTCTCGGTTGTGTGTTGCATCAGCATGGGCATGTTGTGGCGTATGCATCTCGTCAGCTTAAGGTTCATGAGAAGAATTACCCGACGCATGATTTGGAGTTGGCTGCCGTTGTGTTTGCTCTTAAGATTTGGAGGCACTTCCTGCTGAGTGAGAAAGTGAAGATTGTCACCGATCACAAAAGTTTGAAGTACATTTTCACTCAGAAGGAGCTCAACATGCGACAGCGTCGATGGTTGGAGCTTATGGCGGATTATGAGATTGATTTGCAGTTTCACCCTGGCAAGGTGAATGTGGTTCAGGATGCTTTGAGTAGGCTTCCAGCGGTGATGATTTTGACCTCGCAATGGAGATTGCAGCAGGATTTTTGCGAGTCTGGTGTGGAGATTGTTCTTCCTGGGGAGGCTTTGTCGTTGATGTACATGCAGGTACAGTCGACGATCGTGGATCGGATTAAGGCTGGCCAGGCTGAGGATCCGAAGCTTGTGAAGATTCGGGAGCAGGTGGAAGCCGGTCTGCGGACTGACTTTTTGATTCATGAGGATGGCTCGCTGAGGTTTGGAGCCAGGTTGTGTATGCCAGCTGGGGATATCAGAGAGGAGTTGATGGTGGAGGCACACAGTTCGCCGTATTCTGTGCATCCTGGTGGCACCAAGATGTACCAGGATCTTCGTATGAATTATTGGTGGCATGGTATGAAGCGGAGCGTGGCTCGGAGTGTAGCCAAGTGCTTGGTTTGCCAGCAAGTGAAGGCGGAGCATCAGCGTACGGCCGGGTTGCTACAACCGCTTCCGATTCCGGAGTGGAAGTGGCAACACATCACTATGTATTTCGTGACTGGACTACCTCGGAGTCCGAAGCAGAATGACGTGATTTGGGTAATCGTAGATCGATTGACCAAATCTGCGCACTTTATTCTGTTCCGAGTGGGACAGTCCACTGAGGCGCTAGCGAGGAGATATATGGAGGAAAAATTCTTTTACTCTCCGTTTTATTTCCTTTTCCTAGTTCGGATAGTGATGTCACGTGAATCGTGCTGGAGGTCGTGCGACTTCATGGAGTCCATGTGAGTATCGTGTCTGACAGAGACACGAGGTTCACATCTCAGTTCTGGCAGAGTTTGCAGAAGAGCTTGGGTACGCGTCTGAGTTTCAACACGGCGTACCATCTGCAGACGGATGGCCAGTCCGAGAGGACGATTCAGATTTTGGAAGACATGCTGAGGGCGTGCATATTGGATTTCAAGGGTTCGTGGGAGGACCATCTGCATTTGGTGGAGTTCTCTTACAACAACAGCTTCCAGGCGAGTATTGGCATGGCGCCTTTCGCCGCTCTTTATGGGAGGAAATGTCGATCGCCATTGAGTTGGGATGACGTTGGTGATCGGGAGTTGTTGGGACCTGAGATGATCGTGGAGGCCATGGATATCGTCAGGAATATTCGGGAGAGGTTGAGGATTGCTCAGGACCGTTTTAAGCATTGGGCGGATGCTAAACGTCGTCCTTTGGACTTTCAGCCGAGTGACCATGTGTTCTTGAAGATTTCCCCGAATCGTGGTGTGATTCGTTTTGGGAAGCGAGGGAAGTTGAGCCCGCGATACATTGGACCGTTTGACATTTTGGAGAGGGTTGGCGAGGTAGCTTATCGCTTGGCCTTGCCGCCATCTTTGGAAGGAGTTCACAATGTTTTCCATGTGTCGCAGCTTCGTCGATACATTAGCGATCCATCTCATGCTGTGGATTTTTCGTAGATTACCGTTCGCCCCGATATGACGTATGACCAGCATCCAGTGCAGATTCTGGACAGGCGTCAGAAATCGCTTCGGAACAAGATTGTCAATCTTGTGAGGGTGATGTGGCGACACGGCTCACCTGGAGAGTCTACTTAGGAGAATAAAGATGAGATGCGAGAGCGTTTCCCACTTTTGTTTCCGGACTCGTGAGTATTTGGAAATTCCGAGGACGGAATTTTTCTTAAGTTGGGGAGGATGTAACGACTGCTTTTCACGTATCTGGATTTATTATAATATAATATATGTTTTGGTGGATCTTCTCCTCATGTGTGGTTTTCGTCTCCGTAGCTTTCATTTTCGATTGACTCGTCGTATTTTCTCGTTTCTTCCTTAGGATTGTCGATTTCGAAGTATGTCATTCGTGACGGACTTCATAACGGTCGTATCTTACTATTAGATCAAGCCTAGGAGTCTTAAGAATCGATCCCGGGGCCCCGCGCTCCGTATCGGAACTTTTGGTGCTCATTAGCCGGTATAAGAAGGGGCACCGACCGACTAGATGACGATCCAGTCGATCGGCAATCCTTCTTGGACCGACTAGTTGGCTTTCTAAATTTCTCAGGAGTTACTGTTTATCGTTAGTCGGTCTAAGAACGTTGGTTGACCGACTAGGTTGCAAACTAGTCGGTCAGCAATGCTTCTTAGTCGGTCTGCGTTGGTCGACCGACCGACTAGTTGCCAAACTAGTCGGTCAGTGGTTGCTCTTTGACCGACTAATCTGTGTTAAAACCCTAATTTCTGGGCAGCCGCCAGCCCAACCTATTTATATCCCTCCCAAACGTTTTCTTCTTCCTCCACTCGACCCAAAACCCTAGTTTCTCCCCCATTGAGCCCCCATCTTCCTCCAAGCCCTATTCCTTCATCCCAAGCCCTAAATCCATCATCCAAACCATCCATTAACTCTATCTACCTCTCATCTTCCCCAAATTTTCATCAAATCCCCAAAATCCCCCAAAAACCCTAATTCTCCAAACTTCCCCATTTGTTTCCAGATCTGGTCCTAGGGTTCTCCGGAGTGTTTCTTCCGCCTCCTCTCGGTAAGAAATCGATCTCTTGACGTTTTTATAACCTATTTGTATTTTTATGAAACCCTAATGAAATTTCATGTTGTTTGATGATTGTTTCCCCTTAACAGCAATTTACCCCGTAGATTAGCATCCGTGAGACGAACCTTCGTGATCGTCATTCCCGGTGCTAGGCAAGTGAAACTTGCCACTTAGGGTTAGGGCCATGTTTTAGGCCATTTGCTTGTTGTAGGCGTAAAAGAGACTAGACGGTGAAAGGATAGCCGTCTAGACGCCATTGACCTAGCTTGACAACGAAGCTTGGTCCGTCACCCTTATCATGCTTGTATGTCATGTTTAATTACAATTAACGGTACGCGAATATTGTTCATGTCATTGCATTTTGCCTGTCATGTTTAATTACAGTTAACGGTACGCGAATATCTGTTCATGACATTTCATACATCGATTGTTCATCGTGAATGTGTAGCTTACGCTACAAAACTGATAGTTTCTGGCTCGTGACCAGAAGCGAGCATAATGAGTTGCTAACCCCAACGCTCGATATTGAGGCTAGGTGTTCCCTACGCCATACTTGTGTTTCCTGGTTCGTGACCAGAAGCGAGCATAATGAGTTGCTAACCCCAACGCTCGATATTGAATTGTGAACTTGGAAACAAGCTCCTGTGCGGGGCAACCCTGGCTCACTTGCTGGGCTCATGTTCAGGGACCCTGGCTTGTTTACGTGTGGGATGGGGTAAGGGTTAAGCGGTCATTCAACTGGGGGTCTGCCTGATCAGCAACTGCAGTTGTAAGACGTAAACTCTGGGGTGGGGTAGTGTTTAGTGCCGATCGGTGTGAATGATGTACCATTCAGCTGAAGGGCGTAAACATCTACAAAACAACGTGAAACGTGAATAATGAATTGATTGAGATTGATAGTAGCTTGGCTACTCTTGTCTTGTCCCGATAATTGTTCCCTTGTACAAATTGTCTTGCCATGTCTTAATTATGCACTCATGTCATAACTGCCATGTCATGCATACTATAACTGCTAGGTTGCTAGTTGCCTTACCTTCAGTTTCCTTGCCCAAGTCTTTTAGACTTGCTGACATGTGCCCCTTTATTCTTTTGGGTGTCACATGTTAGATCCTGAGCCTGAGTACCTTGTTGAGGACGAGGTGTTTGCTGACGCCGAGCCCGAGCTTGTGTTCGACGGGGAGTACGTGGACACTGGGGACCAGTCCTAGTGTCTTCGTTGTGTTTTAATTTTGTTTAGACAGTTGTTTTGTTATCGGTGCGTAGCACCTATACTTTGTTATGTCGTTGTTTTTGTTGGCCTTGTTCTGGGCCTTTAGACTCTTTCTTTTAGCCTGGTGGCTTTTCTGGATGTTGGACTTATTTTCATGTTGGACAATTTATGAGATGTGAGATTTTATTTCAGTCTCTCTTTGTGTTATTATTGTTGTTCCGTTGTGGTTACAGGGACCTGCTTATGTTTTATTGACGCTTATCGGGTTTGGGGCTTCACAGCTCCACTCTCGTGCGGACCTTTTCACGTCTCGCCTCCATTTTAGGGAAGCGGGTCGTGACAGATGGCCTCTAATAATCAACAATGGGGCGACGAGCGAGGGCAATCTTCTACCTCCTTGAAGCCAACAAGCATATATGAGGCCAATGCCGTAGCAGAGATATCCAATAAGTTTGACTCTCTCCACAAGGTTGTGGAGAGATTGGAGATGTATATCACCGAGCCGCATGGAACTCTACACCGGGAGGCAATATGAGCGATTGGCAAGACCAATCTCAAGCTATGTTCGTAGGAGGAGAGCACGGAGAGGGTGCCATAGAGCAAATCCAATATGTAGCGGGGAACACCGGTTATTGGGCTAACCCGGCCACGAGGAATCATCCGGGATTTTTTTATGCAAATAATGAAGGGGCTCTAAACCCACCGTCGCCGCAACAACCTCAAGCTAGGCCCCCACCTCCACAACCTCAATACCAACTGAGGTGGCCACCACAACAAAGCTACCCGCCTAAGCAACAAGCGGGACCATATAGGCCACCGGGTTATAACCAAGGCTGGAGAGCTTCAAACCCACCACAAGCACAACCGAGATTGGATCATGAAGCTTGGGTGGAGGAATTCATGGCGGAGCAAAGAAAAATAAATGCTAGGTTGACGGCGCAACAAGACTCGCTTAATACCGTCGTTACGCAACTTGGAGAGCAACTTGCGTTGCTAAACAAAAACACTCAACAATTGCCGGCTCAACCGGAGCCCAATCCACGGAGAAATACCGGCCACATTAATGCGGTAGTGGCGGTTACTACTAGGGGCTGGAAGGATACTACTCCCACCATGGTCCAAACCAAGGAGCCCGTGGAAGAGATTTTGGACGACAAAGAGCCGGCAATTGAAGAGGAGAGCACAAAAGAGCCGCAAGAAGGTGGAAACTCTGAAGTTAAGAAGCCTAAAGAGGAGCGCACATACATGCCACCGATGCCCTTTCCACAACGGTTGGCAAGAGCCAAGATTGAGAAGAGACTCGCCAAGTTCCTTGAATACTTGAGGGGAGTTAGCCTCAATATACCTTTCTTGGATGCTATAGTAGAGATCACGTCATATGCCAAGTTATTGAAGGACTTAATATCGGGAAAGAAAAGAAAGGAGAAAATAATGCTTGCCAAGCAAGGAACTTGGTTCACCCGGAGGGAAAAGGAACCGACAAAATTCAAGGATCCCGGACGCTTTCGCATGCCAGGCACACTTGGAGGAGTACCACTACAAAAGACTTTAGTGGACTTGGGAGCAAGTGTGAGCCTAATGACCCTTAGCATGAACCGAAAATTAAATACGGGGACCGACTTGAAGCCAACGGACATGAGAATACAACTTGTGGATGGTCGGGTTACTAGGCCGGTAGGGATCACAGAGAATATCCCGCACCAAGTTCTGGGAGGAATATGCTTGCCGTGCGACTTCGTCATTATGGACATCAAGGAGGAGGGCGACACTTCACTTATACTTGGACGCCCGTTTTTAGCCACCGCCGGCATGATAGTCGACGTGAGGGAGGGTAATTTATTTTTGAATGTCGACAACATTGAGGTTGAGTTAAATATCCCCAAAGCCATGAAGCATATGCCCTACCAAGAGGAGTTGGACTATGTGGACCTCCTTGACAAGGTGATCGACGAAGCCATTCCACATTCTATTGGCGCTCTACATGATGATGGCCTTGAAGAAGACCAAACTTCTAGCATTGAAGAAAAGTTGGAGGACCCTCTGGATAGCTCTACGGCTGATGATAAAGACGACGCTGATGTCACGAGGATAAGGGAGCTTTGCAAGCTCTCAACGACCGACAATTCAAAGAAAGCTCCGCCGGATAAAAGGCCGGCGTCACCGGTGAAGAAGAAGATTGGTACTAGCTCAAGCTTGGGGGACTTATCCCCCAACTATACCCATGATGAGGGGACACCAAGGAAAGCTCACGAGCATCAACAACCAAATCCAAATAGCCTTCCCGGCAAATTTGACGGGCGCATCTCACATGCGCCCAATATCACGCACTAAACGAAAATCATAAGGTGTCGAGCTCATGATCTTAAACGAGCGATTGTCAAGAGGCAACCTGACGGTTTTATATCATTCTTAGTTGATTTTCATTTTTATTTTAGATTTTTCTTAGTGTTTAGAGTCTAGAGTCTATGAAAATAGTGACAACGGGCTCTATTTTTAATGACGGGAGATGGAGAACGAGAGATCATTCATATGGAGGATGACTAAGGCAAGGGAGAGCGCTCCAGGAACATGCTCAGGCCCCAGGAGAAGGAAGAGACTGACTGGAGGAAGAAAAACAGAGAATAGAGCGAAAACAGAGAGCCGTTGCAGAAAACAGGATGCCACTCGGCCGAGTGAAATATGTCACTCGGCCGAACAAAGACTCCACTCGGCTGAGTGGAGTACAGATCAGGGAAGTTCATACTGACCAACTCTCTGTTATTTTCTATGATTTAGAGTATAATTTGCCACTCGGGCGAGTGACTTGTCACTCGGCCAAGTGAATCAGATACCCTCCACGCTTTTAAAATTGCTAAGTGGCCTTGCCACTCGGCCGAGTGGAATTTTTCCATTCGGCCGAGTGGGAAATGTCACTCGCCTGAGTCGTAACTTGTGGGAGATATTTCGAAATTTCATTACATATTCCCACTCTGCCGATGGAACGCTTCACTCGGTCGGGTCGTAACATTCCTATAAAAGTGTTGCGGGCGCAGCGCGAATTTTGAAATGCAAAAACCTCCAAATTCCCTCGCACTCGGCCGCTGCCCCTTCGACTCCCAGTGACCGAATCAACTTCTTCCCTCGCCTGATCCCTCGCCGCCGCCGGCCGACGACCCACCGCCGACCGTTGCCAACGTCTCCCCGTTGCCTTCCTCGCCGCCGGTCACCCCCCATTTCGCCCCAAATCCATTTTCTTCTCCATTCTCCCGATCCGTACGCCCATTGCACCCAAAATTCAAATTAATTCACATATATATATTATCCCCTATCTTCCCCATGTATATTGATTATCATTAGCTGATTTGATTGTTTGCTTTTCAGGTTAGCTTGGGGGAGCTTTGGGGAGATTCTGGACGCACTCGGAGCTTTACGGAGGAGGCGTTTCTTCACACACTTCAGATTTTGCTCTCGCGTCGTGCTCAAGTACACTCGTTCCCTATTTATTATATAGCGTGTCACAATTTTTTATTTTTGGGTGGGCACGTCTCGCGGCACACATGTCGCCTCGCCTTAGGCCACGCACCCGGAAGCCCGCTTCCAAGCAGAAGAAGTCAGGTGATCCTGGCTCCTCTTTCGCTAGGGCAGACTCCCTGTCACCTAGCCCACCCCCACCTACACAGCCGCCTCCTGCCGGTCCCATTCCACCACCTGCACCGCCCTCCCCCGCGTTCGAAGTGATGGGAATCACGTTTCGAGATGACGTACAGCACGCCAGATTCAAGCGTATCTCCAATCGCTCGATTGTACCCTCTAGGTTCGCGCACCGAGCTGACTTAGATCGCCTAGGGGTACTCGATAGGCTGCTCACGTTGTATGACAACATGGGATGGCGTGACTTTCTGTAACGACTGGTTTTTCATGTATTTGGATTATCTATATTATATATATATATGTTTTGGTGGATTTTCTCCTTATGTGTGGTTTCTGCCTCCGTAGCTTTCGTTTTCGATCGTTTCGTCGTGATTTTCTAGCTTTTTCCTTAGAATCGTTGATCTTGGAGTAAGTCGCTCATGACGAACTTCAAATCACTCATATTTTAGAGTTAGAGTGATCTTAGAAGCTATAGGAATCTTTCCGAAGCTTCACGCTTCATTTCGGCACTTTTCGTGCACCTTAGTTGGTTTAAGAAGGGGGACCAACCGACTAAATTGAGATCTAGTCGGTCAGGAACTCTACTGGAACCGACTAGTTCATTGAATCAATTGTACATGAGTTACTGTTTACTCTTAGTCGGTCTAAGAATAACCACCGACCGACTAGATGTGAAACTAGTCGGTCAGAACTTGCTCTCAGACCGACTAGTTCATTTGATTAATTTTACCTGAGTTACTGTTTATCGTTAGTCGGTCCAAGAACAACCACCGACCGACTAGGTTGCAAACTAGTCGGTCAGCCATTGTTCTTTAACCGACTAATTCATTGACCATTTTGTCGACCTGAGTAACTGTTTGGTGTTAATCGGTCACAGTTAGCCGACCGATCGACTAGTTCTCGAACTAGTCGGTCGACCACTCTTCTTTGACCGACTAACCGCTATCGAAACCCTAGGTTTCGCCCAGCCACCACACGATTTTCTATTTAAACCCCAAACGTTTTATTTTCTTTTTTTCTCTTCTCTTGGCCATTTCCTTTCCCCCTTGACCTCTGATCTTCTCCAAGCTTCCTCTAGCCATTCCTCCTTCCTCAAGAGCCTCTCCCCCTCTCCATTTAGGCCGGCCATCACCTCTAGGCCACGGGAAAACCCCCCAAAACCCCCAAAATCTCATTTCTCCAGATGTTCTCCCCATTTCCAGATCTGAGCCCTAGTTTCCCGGATCGTTCTTCCGTTGCCGTGCTTGCTCGGCATCGTTTTTCTGCTACGATTCGGTAATAACTCGATCCTATAATATGCTCATAACCCACTTGTGATTTTGTAAAACCCTGATAAAAATGAATGTTGTTTTGATGATTGTTTCTCCATAACAGCGACTTCCCCATAGATTAGCGTTCGTGAGACGAACCTTCGTGATCGTCATCCTCAGTGCTAGGCAAGTGAAACTTGCCACTTAGGGTTTTAGGCCATGTTCTAGGCCATTTACTTGTTTTAGCGTAAAAGAGACTAGGCAGTGAAAGGATAGCTGCCTAGACGCCTTTGATCTAGCTTGACAACGAAGCTAGATCCGTCACCTTCATCATGCTTGCATGTCATGTTTAATTTCAATTAACGGTACACGAATATCTGTTCATGTCATTGCATACTTGCTTGTTCATCGTGTTTTTGTAGCACACGCTACTTTAAAATGTAAGCTGCAGCGAGTAGGATTTTGACTCCTACATCGTGACTTGAGGCTAGGTGCACCACTATGCCAAATACACTTCCTGGCTCGTGATCCAGAAGCGTGCACAGTGTGTTGCTAATCCCAACGCTCGATACACGTGGAGGGGTAGGGTTAAACGGTCGCTTGAGCTTAGGAGTTGGCCCGATCAGCCACTCTAGCCAAAAGACGGAAACTCTGAGCACAAAGTGAAAACCGTGAATAGTGAATCGTGATAAGTGAAAATCGTGATAAGTGATTCGAGAATTAGTGATTTGGTAGATTTTGCTACATCGTGCGTGCTTATCCCTTCTTGTTATTTTTAACTGTTGCATCATACTTAAATGTCATGTCATTGCACCCTACTTAAACTGTTAGGTTGTTAGTTTACTTTCAGTTTCCTTGTCCAAGTCTTCTAGACTTGCTGACATGTGCCCCTCTCTCTTTTGGGTGACACATGTTAGATCCTGAGCCAAAGTTCGTTGGTGAGGACGTGGTGTTTGCTGACGCCGAGTCAGGACCCGCGTTTGCTGTGGAGGAGTACGTGGACACCGGGGACCAGTCCTAGTGTCTTCGTTGAGCTTTCCCTTTTATTTTAGACTACTGTAGTTGTCGGTGCGTAGCACCAAGACTTTGTTATGTTGTCGTTTTGTCGGCCATGTTTTGGGCCTTTTGACTCTTTCCTTTAGCCTGGTGGCTTTTCTGGATGTTGAATATTATTGTGGACAAATTCTGAGATTGGTTAACTTTTATCAGTCTCTCTCTTTCTTGTTATTATTATTGTTGTTCCGTTTGCACTTACAGGGACCTGCATATGTTTTATTGACGCTTATCAGGCCTGAGGCTTCACAGCTCCACATCTGTGCGGACCTTCTCACGTCTCGCCTGCATTGCTTTGGGAAGCGGGGCGTGAAAGGTTTTGTTGGTGGCCCATGCAGGTATCTCTTCTGTAACTATGAATTATCATATCAACGATAATAATATTAGATTGTCCAACAACTAAATTCGACATCCGAGTCCTAAGCTATGAGTCTAATTTGTTTTGTTTTCTGCGTCATTAGATGGCAGGAAGGCGATTTACCCGTGGTGGTGGTAGCGTGCCCCCTCATGACGAGGAGCGTGAGTGGGAGCCTACCAATGGGAAGATGATGCGGATGATGCTTCAGATGATGCAGGTGCAGCAGGGCGTGCTCCTGCAAGTCCAGAATGCTCCAGTTTCTCGAGCTGCTCGGGCAATCCAGGATGCCCCACGCTCCGAGCCGGGAGCGAAGCAATTTTAGGAGCTGGGTCCTGCTTATTTCGATGGGTCTGAGGGTCCTCTAGCTGCCAATGAGTGGATTCAGAACATAGAGGATAATTTGAAGATGGCGAAGATCAGCCTGGCTGGATGGGTTGATCTGGCGAAGAGACAACTCAAGGATAATGCTTAAAACTGGTGGGATGCAGAAGAGAAGATGCTGGTGGAGCCGATAGCTTGGGCTACCTTTAAGTCCAGGTTTGATGAGGAGTTCTTTCCGAAGGCTGCCAGGAAGGAGATGCTGCAACGCTTTATTGAGCTGAAGCAATGGAGCTTGACGGTGGACCAGTACCACCAAGAGTTCACTAGGCTGAGTCGGTTCGCACCGAAGATGGTGCAGGATGCTGATGAGAGGGCTCAGAGGTTCCTGCAGGGACTTGCTTTGGAGCTTCAGAGTTTCGTGTCTTCCTCTGATCTGGACTCTTACTAGAAGGTTCTGGTAGCTGCGAGGAGGCAGGAGGTGAACCTGAGCCAGAGGAGGGGACATGTTTCTGGTGCTGGGAAGAGGCCTGTAGAGTAGGCCAGAGCGGTGGTTAGGCCTGGATTCAAGCCCAACCAGCCAGCTCAGTTCAAGAGGCCAGGTGGGCCTGTTCTGAAGACTTGCAATCATTGTGGCAAGCCGGGTCATGTGAAGGACCAGTGCCGGAGGCTTTTGGGTCAGTGTTTGGGCTGTGGTGATGCTTCACATTCTCTGAAGGATTGTCCGAGTATCAAGCAGCCTTGGAGGGCACCTGTTGCAGCATAGCCATTGCTGCATAGAGCGTCTATTCCTGCTGGACGTGGAGCAGCTCTTGTTCCACAGAGGCAGGCCTTTCAGCAGGCTTTTCCGCCGAGGAGGCAGGCTTTTCTAAAGACCGCTGTGGAGAGCGAGGCTGTGGATTAGGTTATCACAGGTAATCCTCAATCTAGCTCTTCCTTCTTAGTTGGTTTTGTTTGTTAGATTATGTTGTTTTCTTGTACATGATTGTTTGCTAGACTAGGGCTTGATTGTTAGACTGTTTGTAGGTGTGATTTTGGTGTGCACATTTCCTGCACGAGTCCTCTTTGACTTAGGTGCATCGATGTGCATAATTTCTCGGAGCTTCATGGAGAAGCATTCCTTGACGACGTCCCCTCTTCCAAAGAGTTGGAATATCGTCACAGGAAATGGCATGGTCTCGGTGCATCTTAGTTACAATTCTTGCTCGTTGGTGGTCTGTGGACATGAGCTTTACGCTGATTTCATTGTCCACGACATCATCAACTATGATGCGGTCCTTGGGATGGATTGGCTTGCGAGCTTCTATGCTACGATCGACTGTCGAAGGAAGAAGGTGGTGTTTGAGATTCCCGGACATCAAGTATTTGAGTTCAGCCGGGGTAGCAGTTCGCTCGGTCCGGTCAGGTTTTGGGCCAGGCCGGTGGAGTTTGTGGCTATGCAGATGGAGCTGGAGAGGCCAGCTGTAGTGCGGGAATTCGATGACGTCTTCCCCGAGGAGATGTATGGGCTGCCACCTGATCGAGCTCTCGAGTTTTCGATTGATCTTATTCCGGGAGCGCAGCTGATTTCGAAGGCGCCCTATCGTATGGCACCCGTAGAGTTGGAGGAATTCTGGAAGCAGCTGGATGAGCTTTTGCAGAAGGGTTATGTCAATCTTAGTGTGTCTCCGTGTGGAGCACCGGTGCTACTGGTGAAGAAGAAGGATGGTTCACGTCACATGTGCGTGGACTATCGGAAGCTGAATGCGGTGACCATGAAGAATAAATACCTGTTGCCTCGTATCGATGATATTTTTGATCATCTTGGATGTTTGAGGGTGTTTTTGAAGTTGGATCTGAGGAGTGGTTATCATCAGCTGAAGGTGAAGAAGGAAGATGTTCCGAAGACAGCGTTCAGGATGAAGTATGGACACTACGAGTTTGTGGTTATGCCCTTCGGTGTAACCAACGCTCCTGCAGTTTTCATGAATCTGATGAATCTGATCTTCTATGAATTTTTAGATAAGTTTGTCGTTATATTCATTGACGACATTCTGATCTATTCTAAGTCGGAGGAGGAGCATGCCTCGCACTTGAGGACGGTGTTGGAGATTTTGAAGAAGCATCGGTTGTTTGCTATGTTGTTGAAGTGCGAGTTTTGGCTGGACAGAGTTGCTTTTCTCGGGCATGTGGTTACTGGAGATGGTATTTCAGTGGATCCCGAGAAGATCAAGGCTATTCGGGAGTGGCATGTTCTGCAGTCAGCATTAAAGATCTTGAGTTTCCTTGGGCTTGCTGGTTACTATCGACGCTTCATTAAGGACTTTTCCCGTATTGCTGAGCCGATGACCAGATTGACGTAGAAGGATGTACCTTTTGTTTGGTCGGGTGATTGTGAGAATGCCTTTGGTGTTCTGAGGGAGAGATTGGCGACTGCCCCTATTCTTGTTGTGCCTGATCGCAGTGGAGGATTTGAGATCTTTTGCGATGCTTCTGGCAAGGGTCTCGGTTGTGTGTTGCATCAGCACGGGCATGTTGTGGCGTATGCTTCGCGTCAGCTCAAGACTCATGAGAAGAATTACCCGACGCACGACTTGGAGTTGGCTGCTGTCGTGTTTGCGCTCGAGATTTGGAGGCACTTCTTGCTGAGTGAGAAAGTGAAGATCTTCACCGATCACAAAAGCTTGAAGTATATTTTTACTCAGAAGGAGCTCAACATGCGATATCGTCGATGGTTGGAGCTCATGGCGGATTATGAGATTGATTTGTAGTATCACCCTGGCAAGGTGAATGTGGTTCCTGATGCGCTGAGTAGGCGTCCAGCGGTGATGATTTTGACTTCGCAGTGGAGATTGCAGCAGGATTTTTGCGAGTCTGGATTTGAGAATGTTCTTCCTGGAGTGGCTTCTTCATTGATGTGTATGCAGATACAGTCGACGATCATGGATCGGATCAAGGCTGGCCAGGCTGAGGATCCGAAGCTGGTGAAGATTCGGGAGCAGGTAGAAGCCGGTCTGCAGACTGACTTTTTGATTCATGAGGATGGCTCGCTGAGATATGGAGCCAGGTTGTGTATGCCAGCTGGGGATATCAGAGAGGAGTTGTTGGTGGAGGCACACAGTTCGCCGTATTCTGTGCATCCTGGTGGGACCAAGATGTATAAGGATCTTCGTCTGAACTATTGGTGGCATGGTATGAAGAGGAGTGTGGCTCGGAGTGTAGCCAAGTGCTTGGTTTGCCAGCAGGTGAAGGCAGAGCATCAGCGTACGACAGGGTTGCTACAACCGCTTCCGATTCCGGAGTGGAAATGGCAACACATCACTATGGATTTCGTGACCGGACTACCTCGGAGTCTGAAGCAGAATGACGCGATTTGGGTGATCGTAGAACGATTGACCAAATCCGCGAACTTTATTCCATTCCGAGTAGGACAGTCCACTGAGGCGCTAGCGAGGAGATAAATGGAGGTAAATTCTTTTACTCTCCGTTTCTATTTCCTTTTCCTAGATAGATAGTGATGTAAAGTGAATCGTGCAGGAGATCGTACGACTTCACGGAGTCCCTTTGAGTATCGTGTCAGACAGAGACATGAGGTTCACATCTCAGTTCTGGCAGAGTTTGCAGAAGAGTTTGGTTACGCGTCTGAGTTTAAGCACGGCATACCATCCGCAGACAGATGGCCAGTCCGAGAGAACGATTCAAATCTTGGAGGACATGCTGAGGGCGTGCATGTTGGATTTCAAGGGTTCGTGGGAGGACCATCTACATCTGGTAGAGTTTTCCTACAACAACAGCTTCCAGGCGAGTATTGGCATGGCGCCTTTTGCCGCCCTTTATGGGAGGAAATGTTGATCGCCATTGAGCTGGGATGACGTTAGTGATCGGGAGCTGTTGGGACCTGAGATGATTATGGAGGTTGTGGATGTTGTCAGGAACATTTGGGAGAGGTTGAGGATTGCTCATGACCGTTTTAAGCATTGGGCGGATGCTAAACACCGTCCTTTGGAGTTTTAGCCAGGCGACCATGTGTTCTTGAAGATTTCCCCGAATCGTGGTGTGATTCGCTTTGGGAAGCGAGGGAAGTTGAGCCCACGATACATTGGACCGTTTGATATTCTGGAGAGAGTTGGCGAGGTAGCCTACCGCTTAGCCTTGCCGCCATCTTTGGAGGGAGTTCACAATATTTTCCATGTGTCGCAGCTTCGTCGATACATTAGCGATCCATCTCATGCTGTGGATTTCTCGGAGATTACCGTTCGCCCTGATATGACGTATGACCAGCAGCCAGTGCGGATTCAGGACAGGCGTCAGAAATCGCTTCGGAACAAGGCTGTCAATCCTGTGAGGGTGATGTGGCGACACGGCTCGCCAGGAGAGTCTACTTGGGAGAATGAGGATGAGATGCGAGAGCGTTTCCCACTTTTGTTCCCGGACACGTGAGTGTTGGAAAATTCCGAGGACGGAATTTTTCTTAAGTTGGGGAGGATGTAACGACTGGTTTTTCATGTATTTGGATTATCTATATTATATATATATATTTTGGTGGATTTTCTCCTTATGTGTGGTTTCTGCCTCCGTAGCTTTCGTTTTCGATCGTTTCGTCGTGATTTTCTAGCTTTTTCCTTAGAATCGTTGATCTTGGAGTAAGTCGCTCATGAAGAACTTCAAATCGCTCACATTTTAGAGTTAGAGTGATCTTAGAAGCTATAGGAATCTTCCCGAAGCTTCGCACTTCATTTCGGCACTTTTCGTGCACCTTAGTTGGTTCAAGAAGGGGGACCAACCGACTAGATTGAGATCTAGTCGGTCAGGAACTCTACTGGAACCGACTAGTTCATTGAATCAATTATACATGAGTTACTGTTTACTCTTAGTCAGTCTAAGAACAACCACCGACCGACTAGATGTGAAACTATTCGGGCAGAACTTGCTCTCAGACCGACTAGTTCCTTTGATTAATTTTACCTGAGTTACTGTTTATCGTTAGTCGGTCCAAGAACAACCACCGACCGACTAGGTTGCAAACTAGTCAGTCAGCCATTGTTTTTTTAACCGACTAATTCATTGACCATTTTGTTGACCTGAGTTACTGTTTGGTGTTAGTCGGTCACAGTTAGCCGACCGACCGACTAGTTCTCGAACTAGTCGGTCGACCAC
The DNA here is from genome assembly GCA_030789695.1 of Scilla litardierei. Lineage (NCBI taxonomy): Eukaryota > Viridiplantae > Streptophyta > Magnoliopsida > Asparagales > Asparagaceae > Scilla > Scilla litardierei. The sequence goes on from CM061142.1 coordinate 374,496,568, forward strand.
TCTTCTTTGACCGACTAACCGCTATCGAAACCCTAGGTTTCGCCCAGCCACCCCACGATTTTCTATTTAAACCCCAAACGTTTTCTTTTCTTTCTTTCTCTTCTCTTGGCCATTTCCTTTCCCCCTTGACCTCTAATCTTCTCCAAGCTTCCTCTAGCCATTCCTCCTTCCTCAAGAGCCTCTCCCCCTCTCCATTTAGGCTGGCCATCACCTCTAGGCCACCGGAAAACCCCAAAAACCCCCAAAATCTCATTTCTCCAGATTTTCTCCCCAATTCCAGATCTGAGCCCTAGTTTCCCGGATCGTTCTTCTGTTCCCGTGCTTGCTCGGCATCGTTCTTCCGCTACGATTCGGTAATAACTCGATCCTATAATATGCTCATAACCAACTTGTGATTTTGTAAAACCCTAATAAAAATGAATGTTGTTTTGATGATTGTTTCTCCATAACAGCGACTTCCCCGTAGATTAGCGTTCGTGAGACGAACCTTCGTGATCGTCATCCTCGGTGCTAGGCAAGTGAAACTTGCCACTTAGGGTTTTAGGCCATGTTCTAGGCCATTTACTTGTTTTAGCGTAAAAGAGACTAGGCAGTGAAAGGATAGCTGCCTAGACGCCTTTGATCTAGCTTGACAACGAAGCTAGATCCGTCACCTTCATCATGCGTGCATGTTATGTTTAATTTCAATTAACGGTACGCGAATATCTGTTCATGTCATTGCATACTTGCTTGTTCATCGTGTTTGTGTAGCACATTCTACTTTAAAATGTAAGCTGCGACGAGTAGGATTTTGACTCCTACATCGTGACTTGAGGCTAGGTGGACCCCTATGCCAAATACACTTCCTGGCTCGTGATCCAGAAGCGAGCACAGTGTGTTACTAATCCCAACGCTCGATACACGTGGAGGGGTAGGGTTAAACGGTCGCTTGAGCTTAGGAGTTGGCCCGATCAGCCACTCTAGCCAAAAGACGGAAACTCTGAGCACAAAGTGAAAATCATGAATAGTGAATCGTGATAAGTGAAAATCGTGATAAGTGATTCGTGAATTAATGATTTGGTAGCTTTTGCTACATCGTGCGTGCTTATCCCTTCTTGTTCTTTTTAACTGTTGCATCATACTTAAATGTCATGTCATTGCACCCTACTTGAACTGTTAGGTTGTTAGTTTACTTTCAGTTTTCTTGCCCAAGTCTTTTAGACTTGCAGACATGTGCCCCTCTCTCTTTTGGGTGACACATGTTAGATCCTGAGCCAGAGTTCGTTGGTGAGGACGTGGTGTTTGCTGACGCCGAGTTAGGACCCGCATTTGCTGTGGAGGAGTACGTGGACACCGGGGACCAATCCTAGTGTCTTCGTTGAGCTTTCCCTTTTATTTTAGACTGCTGTTGTTGTCGGTGCGCAGCACCAAGACTTTATTATGTTGTCGTTTTGTCGGCCATGTTTTGGGCCTTTAGACTCTTTCCTTTAGCTTGGTGGCTTTTCTGGATGTTGAATATTATTGTGGGCAAATTCTGAGGTTGGTTAACTTTTATCAGTCTCTCTCTTTCTTGTTATTATTATTGTTGTTCCATTTGCACTTACAGGGACCTGCATATGTTTTATTGACGCTTATCAGGCGTGAGGCTTCACAGCTCCACGTCTGTGCGGACCTTCTCACGTCTCGCCTTCATTGCTTTGGGAAGCGGGGCGTGACACTTTCTGTCTATGTCCGCGGACACCTACATCCGCCCGACATTAGAGGTCCTTAGTTCCATTTCCCGGACCCCTGGAGGATGCTCGTTTCGACTGATGGATCGAGAGTGCGAGGTCACTCTCGACATGCTTAGAGCATTCTTCCAGTGGCCCACTGTACCTGTCACAGACCGCGCCTACTCTCCCACGCAGATCCCTCCCCCGTCGTTCGACACGCATGCCTTTTGGACACGGATCACGGGTTCACCACTCGCCTTTGACCCTAATAGGGCCAAGGCATCTGTGATTCTGCACCCCTGCCTCCGCATTGCACAACGCCTTATGGCGACCACTTTTCTTGCGAGGTATGAGCCCGGGACGCTGTCTACGCCAGAGCTCTACATGCTCTATGCAATGACACGGCCTAGGGTCTTTGATTGGGGTAGTGACGTCCTGGTCCCCACCGTCGAGATTGATATTGCCAGTTGGTACATCGACCGCATAGTTATTTCTGTCGGCACTCGGACGTCTATTTGCTGCTGCGGTCTGATTACCCTCTTGGCCCTTATGACCGTCGTCGACCTGCCTGCTGACTTGCTTCGACCACCGGGCCCCACTTTACTTTCGATAGACGTCATGGCCCGGATGAGGATGCTGCACCCTCATGGTCGTCAGCACTGGGTGTGGCTCCACAGTCCTTTCATTGCAGATTACATGGTTCTCTCGAGCCCTGCTCGGACACATATAGGATCTGCGGGTGGAGATTAGATTCCAGCGATGGATCTCCTTATCCCCGCCGCATACGTGCTAGAGCCTGAGGGTGCTCAGCAGGAGCCCCTCATTCTTCCCCAGGACACCGTGATCCCTCAGCCTGCACTTGCTTCTTCTGCACCTCCCGACACCTCTGTCCCCACTTCTATTAGTATCGGGAGCACTTCAGCTGAGTCCACCCACACCACCTACACCACCACCGTGCCCATTTTGATAGATCCCATTTCTGCGGCTAGCCCCGAGCGTCCCCCACCATAGTAGAGTGCAGTGAGCTGTCTTTTGCTTCCGTGGTAGAGACCATTTCCTTATTGTTGTTCTTGACTCTTGGAGAGTCATTTTCTGCACCCTTCACGACCTCCCCAGTCGTCGACCTCACTGTCTCCACCGTCGCTGTATACTCCGAAGGCGTCGTGACATCTGTCCCTACTTCTGTGTCACTGACCTCTCTACCTGCCTTGTCGTCCGTCTTCACTTCTGCTTCAGCTGCCGCTCCTTCCTCGTCTACTTTTCCTGTGTATCAGCCTCACACAGAGGCTGGGCATCACTTAGCAAGCACAGCACCCCAGCACCACCCTGTAGCTGCACCTATCCATTACGGTGGCCATGTGAGACAGCCCCGTTCTTCACCTGTGCGATCCTCTGCTCCACATCCCCCCGACATCCTAGTTCAGAGCATCCGTGCTCTTGAGGGGGCAGTTAGTGGACTCAGAGGAGATTTTAGGGCTCTCTCCGCCACCGTCAGTGCAGTCCAGACCCGCGTCACAATACTTCCCAGTATTCAGGCTTACCTGAATCAGATTCTTGCGCGTCTGCCTCGGCCACCCACTGACGTGCGTTTATATTTCATATATTCACGCACGTTTTCTTTTGTGGTTTTCCGTTATTCTCCGTCATCTCGTACCCGTTTTCTCGTATTTTCTTGTTTTCTTTCACTTCTCTGTGTTTTTACGTATTTGCAGGAGTTTTTCAGCGTAGGGGACGTTTAACGACGATATCATAAGTCCCCGGAGCAATGGGAGGAGTCACGCGTGATTCAGGGGGCCAAACGACGAATATCTCTATCTTTCAGCCCCCACCCGATCGGTTGGACATAGCCAACCGATCGGGTGATGCACGCGTGCACGACCCGGTTAGCCGCTGAAGCAACGAATGTGTCAACCGACCGGATCGCCGACCGGTTCAACCGACTGTTCTCTCTGGAAATTGGAACTGAAAGTCACCTGTAGCCGTTTCCTCGAAGAAGATGACCCGGAGAGCTCACTCGACGACCGGCTGACCGTGCCAGAATATCGCAAGTCTCTATCTTTTTGGGCAACAATTCCAACCGATCGTTGATTTATCAACCGATCGGTTCACCCGACGACGATCAAGATCCAAACAACGAGCAGCTTCCATCAACCGACCGTGTCGCCTGACCCGGTGAAATGCTGAAGATTACTGCCGAAGTTCGCAGCAGGTCACCCGATCGGGTGATTCTTCACCCGATCGGGTGATGTCGTTTTCTATAAATACAGAACCTAGGTTTCCAGAATTCGGGGAGAGTTGTTATTTTGCTGTTTTTTCTCTCTCCTGACGGCTGTAATTTTTAGATGTTTGTAAGTTGTCTGATCTTTACCAAACATTAATATAGTGTTATTTGCATTGCTCTTACTACTTTTCAATCGCCTGATCATGCTTTTAACGGTCGATTTTGAGTTAGATTGCTTTTTAGTAAATATGTGTGAGTAGTTCCCAAATCTGGGATTTTGGTGGAAACCCCTTCGTGGGTTCTCCCCGATGCATCCATAGGACTAGGAAATCGATAGGGATTAGGAATCTATCGGTTACGCGAGGTGTTTCATTGTCATCGGCGGAAAAAAGACTGCCTTTGACTGTTGGGCCAAGGGGGAATAAACTTGGCGGTTGACTCCCTAGCCATAGCTCACGCCCTTAGCGTAGACATCGAATCCTAGCGCGTGGGAGCGGTAGGATGAGATGTTGGGAGTTATCGTTGCGAGCTTAGTGCTCCCGGAGTCGGTCAATGTTAATGGACATGGGAATGCCCACTGACCGAACCTGGGTAGTCTGGCGTATCATCCTGGGCACCAGCCGAAATATCGGGCCCATGGGACGCCGGTATCACTCTTAGAGGCAACGTTTCACCATTAGACCCTAATTCCGATCGTTATCCTACCCGCAGGTCGTATTGGCAAGAATCGCATGATAGGGTGGAAACCGAAGTTCCAGGTTTCCCTTTATATTGTTTATCCCTCGCATTCTATTTTCCGTGACAACCCATTTACCGATTCGGGCTAGCTCACCCATGGGGTGAATCCGGTCCTTTCTGACACAAGCACAACCACGCCTCCCTGAGTTTAACCCCCAAGCCACACTACAACACCGTGCGCTTGCGGTTATAAATATTTAAATCTCACGCCCCCAATCATATTTTGCACACATCTGACATGCACATTACGGGGACGTCAAGCTTTATGGCGCCGTTGCTGGGGAGGCAACGTGCTTGTTTTTAAAGGATCTCATGAACCCTTGAGTCTAGCTCTCATCTCTATCTCGCGATAATTTTCTCATTTTACACTTTTTGATTTCACTTGTACATATTGTAAATAGTAGTTGTATAGAACTGATCGACTGAGTCGCCGTGCTGCTATCGCTGCATTCGCCTCCCGTTTATGCAACCCGTGCTTTTGACGTGTTTGCTATCTGTGCAGTTCTCTTTCTCTCCTTTCTTATAGGTTTTCTGCCCCATGACAAGGATGTTGTATGCCGTTTCGGGTGATATCTGGGATCATTCGCACCACATCCACTGTTTGGCACAAAGCTTGGCAGAATCCCTAAACACTTCGAATATTCTAACCCTTCTATCTGCCGCTGTGGAAAATCAGAGGAGGTATCATGATATGCAGTAGGATCCAGTCACGACAACTCTCCTTCCTCCTGATGATGTGGCATATATCGACATGCCCAGTTCCGAGTTCGGGGGAGAGGAATTGTTCACGGAGTCTGGTCAGGAGAATCACCAGGTAGAGTCTGTCGGTTACGTTGGACAGGGGCAGATCTATTCCTTGCAGACTTTTATCGAGCATCCCAGATCTTGGGACAATGAGGAAGCTGGGAGCAATGGTGGGGAATCATCGACTATTGAAACCTGTTTTCACGTCGAATCCTTCTTCCCGCATAATTATTATGAGTTTGAGAAAGACCCGGCGGCTTCCTCGGTTGCCCCCGCGATACCTTGCGAGGCTTTGCCACGCGGAACCACGGCTGAGAGTGAAGTTCAGAACACTGGCTTTCAAGAGATCCACGAAGAAGTCCTTTCACTAGAGGATGCTCAGCTTGAGAAATATGCGTCGGGACCTCATGAAGTTGAGATGAAAGAGTTGCCCCAGGACTAAAGTGTGAATATTTAGGGACGGGCTCGACGCTGCCGGTCATAGTGAACTCCTCACTGCCTGAAGACCAGATGACCAAACTTCTTAGTGTTTTAAAAAGGTTTAAGAGTGTTTTTGGGTATGCAATTGAAGATTTAAAAGGAGTTAGCTTAGGCCTCTGCTCACACAGGATACTGCTTGAGGATGAGCAAGCCTCCTCGCTTGAGCGGCAGCGGAGGCTAAATCCCATAATGATGGAGGTGGTCAAAAAGGAGATTGTTAGGCTTCTAAATACCGGTATCATATACCCTATCTCCGATAGTCGCTGGGTTAGCCCGGTGCACGTCGTACCCAAGAAAGGAGGAATGACGGTGGTTCGCAACGAGAAAAACGAGCTTATACCTACGAGGACCGTCACAGGGTACCGGATGTGCATTGACTATAGAAAGCTGAACAAGGCCACGAGGAAGGATCACTACCCTCTCCCTTTCATTGATCAGATGCTCGAGAGGCTGGCGAAGCACAACTACTTCTGTTTCATGGACGGGTACTCCGGATTCCTTCAAATCCCTATTCATAACGATGACCAGGAGAAGACGACTTTCACTTGTCCATTTGGGACATATGCCTATAAAAGAATACCGTTTGGACTTTGTAACGCTCCGGCTACATTCCAAAGACTAATGTCCGCTATCTTATCCGACTACTCCCAGGATATCATGGAGGTATTCATGGACGATTTTTCCGTCTATGGAACTGAGTTTGACTCATGCCTCAGCAATCTAACTAAAGTCCTGGAGATGTGTCAAGAAAATGGACTAGTCCTGAACTGGGAGAAATGCCATTTCATGGTCCAAGAAGGAGTTGTGCTGGGACACGTCATCTCTTCGAGGGGAATTGAGGTTGATAAGGCAAAAGTTGAGGTGATTGAAAAGCTTCCACCACCGATCAATCTTCGAGGAGTCCGTGATTTTTTAGGGCATGCGGGATTTTACCGTCGCTTCATAAAAGACTTCTCCAAGATTTCCAGGCCGCTGACCCAACTCCTAGTGAAGGACGCGCCTTTCGTCTTCGACGAGGAGTGTATGGAAGCCTTCCGCAATCTGAAGCAAGCTTTGATTTCTGCGCCAGTAATACAGCCACCGGACTAGAATCTACTCTTCGAGCTAATGTGCGACGCTAGGGATTATGCCGTTGGTGCCGTCTTGGGACAGAGGAAGGATAAAAATCTGAATGTTATATATTATACGAGCAAGACCCTTGACGCTGCCCAAAGAAATTATACTACCATGGAAAAAGAATTGCTAGCGGTCATCTACGCCATGGACAAGTTCCGGCAATATCTCGTTGGTGCTAAGGTGATCGTGCACACAGATCACGCAGCTCTCAAATACCTATTGAGCAAGAAGGAGGCTAAGTCACGGCTCATTAGATGGATTCTCCTCCTCCAGGAATTCGACCTGGAAATAAGAGACAAGAAGGGGGCGAAGAATGTCGTTGCCGATCACCTGTCCAGAATGTCTACCCTCGATTTGAATGCTACTCCGGTTGATGATTCGCTCCCTGACGAGCATCTTTTCTCCGTCTCTTCCGCTTGGACCCCTTGGTACGCCGACATCGCAAATTATCTGGCTTGTGCCATCGTCCCCCACAACGTGAGCTACCAGCAGAAGAAGAAATTCTTCCATGAGGTCCGCAAATTTTATTGGGATGACCCCCATTTGTACAAAACCTGCAATGATGGGGCAATACAAAGGTGCATCCCTGAAACTGAAGCGACCTCCATAATTTCCCATTGCCATGATCAACAATGTGGAGGGCATGCGAGCACCTATAAGACGACTGTGAAAATTCTCCAGAGCGGATTCTACTGGCCAACCCTCTTTAAAGACACCCATGCTTATGTCCAAGCCTGCGAAAAATGCCAACAGACGGGGAACATCTCCAAGAGGAATGAGATGCCTCAGCACTACATCTTAGAGGTAGAGATCTACGATGTGTGGGGAGTGGACTTCATGGGACCGTTTCCTTCCTCTTCTGGGAACCAGTATATCTTGGTAGCGGTGGACTACGTATCGAAGTGGGTTGAAGCGATAGCCAGTCCAACCAATGATTCCCAAGTGGTCGCTAAGTTATTTAAAAACAACATCTTCCCGCGGTTCGGTGTACCTCGAGTCCTGATCAGTGACGGAGGGAGCCACTTTATAGAGAAGAAATTCGAAGCTCTCTTGAAAAAGTACATGGTACAACACCGGGTGGGGCGTGCCTAGCACCTGCAGACTAGCGGCCAGGTGGAAGTTTCTAACCGGGAGATGAAGACTGTAACGACCACTGTCCGGTGATACGTACTTTAGCACGTATGTTGTTTGTGGTGCGTATCTTGTTATCGGTTGCATATCTTCTTTTCGTGTTTGGTTTTATTGTTATTGTTCCGTAGTTTGGACGCGTGACCGGAGGCGCGATCACCCCAGTATCTTCTCTCTAATTTTTGGGCGTTGGGGCACGATTCGTAATAATCAATTATTATTATTAACTTAATATATATAATTATTTTTACATAACTGTTACTATTTTTTCCCCAACTCGTTTACAACGAAAATGAGGGTAAAATTTGAATAATGAAAAGTTTTAATAATAATAAGAAGGTGGAATGTTTTTGAAACAAGGCGTATTAAATTTTTTATAAAATGAATCTGTTAGAATCTAATCTTATATAACTAAATATATCTTTTCATATCCCAACTTATTTTAACCTTGACCCGTTCTCCCCTCACCCCGCACTCTCTTCCCCCACATCCTCTCTCTACCCACGTTTCTCTCCCGATACCCTGCTTTACAAACCGAGCCCTAGGACTCCTCCTCTTTAAATCAATAGCAAACCCCCAGGTCCCTCTTCATTTCGTACAAGCCCCTACCCTATTTAAAAGTAAACCTATATGAATGAAACCATACTCTACAATTAAAAAGACCCTATGCCTTTGAACCTGTAGCACAGCAGCCTATATCCTTTACAAAAATAAAATAAACCCTAAGTCTAAACCGCAGCGCCCCTGTCCTCTACCATCTCCATGCAAACATAGCCCAGCGTCGCCCCCATCTTTCATCTTCACGTCAACCCACCAGACCGCGCCATCTCTCCTCAGTCCGACCCCCACGATGCTGGCCTCACCTCGAATGGCGACCAGCCTCCTCTTCGAGCAACCCCACTCACGGAGGTCGCAACCACCGTTCTTCCTCCCCTCGCTCTACCTTCCTCCTCGCGAGAAGCCCCGAGAGCTGCACACGCAAACCCAACGGTCTTCCCCTCTCATCAACACACCGACAGCACCACAGAACAGACCGCAGCGATCTCCCCAGCCTGCAGACAGGCCTGGATGATTTTCAGTTGCTTTCGATCTCCCCTTGCTGACTGCAGACCGTCGACAATCTCCAGACGCCGCTGTTCACTCCTCCCCTCGCTGCCGCGGCAAGTTTTCAGGCCGTGGACACCGTACGAGTCGCTGCCCTCACTGCGTTCCAATCTTCCGCTGCTTATACGGTTAGCAACCCTATCTTTAACCTTCAACCCACACCATAGGATAGAGAACATAATAAAATTGATGTATTAGACGTCGTAAGGGTTATTTAACACTGTATGATGATCAAAAACAGTTAATCTGAATCTGTGTTTTATCAAACCGGTGAACCGTCTTCTCCATAGCGTAGTGCTCGTCGAGACGTTTCCAACGACACCAAGAACGTCAAAAACAGGCAAGTATAAGATTTGATATGATTTTTCGAAGTTTCGGCACTTTTACACCGCTTTTACGTATTGCTAAATAACTTAAAAATTAGGCATGAAATGACGTAAGAAACTGATACCATGACGATCAGGACAAAATTTGGGTTCCAACGATATATCATATGATATACCTTAATTTTAATCAATTATGAGAAAAAAATAGTTTCTGTAGCAAACCCAATGAAAACTCGTGCTCGTCATTATTTTGAAATCGCTATTAAAATTGTTCATCCCTCTTTTACTGTGTAGAACTGTCACAAATGTGTAATAATAATGATAACAGTAAAATTCAGTGAGTCCTGACATGCCTAACATATATGGACATCGTGAAAATCGTGTGCCTCGAAGGCGGTATCGTGATATCGTGATGTTGTGTGTGTCGACTAGGCTGGCTCGTGTTCCGGCAAACTTTTGGGTGGGGTTAGGGTTGAGCGGCCACTGGGCGTATGAAGGGTACTCTCCTCAAGAGCACCACCCGCACATGGTGGGTTAGCGTCAATCACGGTAAGCCCCCGTGAGAGGAACGACCTTTTCATCACGACCTAAAGGCGAGAACCCTAGATTAGATGTGAACTTCTTGACAGGAAACTTGCAACGCTAACCTGGTCATCATGAAATTGATATACAAATGTACTCATAGGAAAACTTATTTAATTCTTGCAACTGTTTAGAACTGCATGTTAGGGATGTTCATTTCTGTTCTATAAATTGTTAAATGTTAAATTGCTGCAAGTCGTTTCTTGAAAACATTTAAAATGCTTTCTTAAAATCATATCTGTCATATATCTTGTTTCGGGGTGCTAACTCTTTCTTGCAGACCCCTAGCTGACATACATTCATGTTTTTGGATGTATGTCAGGTTCAGATCTTGAGTACCAGGAGGACACGTACGAGACACCAGATTTGGAGAGTCAGGAGTTCGCACCTGACGCAGTGCCTCTTCCAGCAGAGGATCAGTGAACCCCCGCACTTTACTGCTTTCCTAGTTTCCTTTTCAGACGTTGTAGTTGTTTTCGTGTACGTTCCATTTTCCTTGTTGCTACCTTAGCCCAGCTGTGGCTTGTTTAATTTCGTGTACGAACCTTGAACTCTGGATGTGGCTTTATTTTCTGAAGTGTTTCTGATTGTTCTGATTAGCAATTGCAAGGACCTCATCTGTGTTTTTATCACAGATGCTTATTGAACTCGAGTTTCACCGCTCCAGTTCAAGTGGATCGCGTAACGCTCTCGCTTCCGGTGTCTTTTGGGAAGCGGGGCGTTACAGGTTTTAGTGGTGGCCCATGCAGGTCCTGTAACTGTGAAGTTCAGAATAATGAGGACACTTAAACATCTAGATTAATCGTATACACAGGATTAACTCGGGCTTTCTTTCTCTTTTGCAGGATGGCCGGAAAACGCATCACCCGACACGGAGCCGGAGCCGGAGCCGGAGCTACTGGAGTCGGAGAGGACGACATCCACCAGATGCTCGGTGTTATGAGAGATATGCTGGAGGTTCAGCATCATCTAGTCCAGCAGGGACACTAGGCTGTGCCATCTGCGCCAGCCGCACCAGTTGCACCAGCTCCGGGAGCCAAGCAATTCCGAGAGATGCGTCCGAAGAGCTTTTTCAGACGGGAGGGCCCGCTAGCAGCCGAAGAGTGGCATCAGAGCACTGAGGATGATTTGGGCTTTGCCCAAATCAATAAAGATGAATGGGTGGAGTTTACCAGGAAGCAGTTGACAGATAATGCCCGTAGCTGGTGGACTGCGGAGGAGGCCAGGCTGACCAAGCCGATTTCATGGGATACATTCTGCAAGAGGTTTGACGCCCAGTATTTTCCCAAGTCTGCGAAGTGAATGATGGAGAGTCGCTTCATCAACCTGGAACATGGTACTATGACTGTTGATGAGTACGGGACAGAGTTCACTATGTTGAGTCGATATGCTCCTACCATGGTGAAAGAACCTGAGGACTGTGCACATCGTTTCCTACAGGGCTTGGATCTGGACATCCAGAGTGTGCTGTCCGGGAATAATTTTTCCACTCATGAGGATGTACTGGTTGCTGTGAAGAATCAGGAGCAGATCGCCAATCTGAAGAAGGCACGTCAGGCGGGCAAGCGCCCGAAGGAGATGCTGAGGAGTGCACCTAGGCCCGGTGTACGTCCAGTCCAGACCACCCAGTTCAAGAGGCCAGCTGCACCTGTTCCCAACCGAGCTGAGCTGACTTGCCATTTCTATGGCAAGCTTGGCCATGTGAAGAAGGGCTGCATGAGGATGCTGAATCAGTGTTTGGTTTGTGGATCGCCTGCCCATGTTGCGAGGGACTGCCCCCGAGGTTCTCGACCTATGCCTGCTGGAGCACCTAGACCTGTTCAGCGGACAGCGCCTGCACCTGGACCCGCTCAGAGACCAGTGCCTGCACCTGGACAGCGAGGACCACCTCTGATACCGCAGGAGCAAGCCTTTCAGCAGGCCAACCCGCCGAAGCGTCGTGCTTTTACTATGACAGCCGTTGAGGCTGAAGCTGCTGACGACGTGATTGCAGGTAACTCCTAAGCTAGTCTTACCTTTTCTGCATTTATTTTTGACTAGTTAGTTCATTGTTTGATATAGTTGTATGTTACCCTTAGGTGTTATCCTAGTTTCTTCTCACCCAACCTTGACCCTATTCGACTCTGGAGCTTCCATGTGCATCCTGTCACGGAAGATCGTAGTCGAACACTCGATACCCACCTACACACTTCCCAAGTGTTGGAACATCACGACTGGGAATGGTGTGGTGAAGGTTGCACTTGGTTGTCGACCTTTCCCATTGGTGGTTAGTGGACACGAATTGTATGCTGATTTCATCGTCCACGACATATCCAATTTCAATGCAATCCTCGGCATTGATTGGTTAGGAGCTTTTTATGCCTCGATCGACTGTCATCGGAAGAAATTGGTGTTTGAAATTCCTGACCACCCAGTGTTTGAGTTCGTCAGCGGAGGACGTTCGCTTGGACCTGTCAAGTTCCGGGCCCAGCCGTACAGATTGACTGTTGCATCTATGATTGCAGAACCGAAGAAGCCAGCAGTAGTGCGAGACTTCGAGGATGTCTTCCCTGAGGACATTTCCGGTTTGCCTCCTGATCGAGCATTGGATTTCGGCATTGATCTAATGCCAGGAGCTCAACCGATTTCTAAGGCGATGTACCGTATGGCTCCAGCTGAGCTAGAGGAGCTGAGGAAGCCGTTGGATGAGCTGCTGCATAAGGGGTTTATCCATCCCAGCGTGTCTCCCTGGGGTGCACCCGTCTTGCTGGTGAAGAAGAAAGACAGATCGAGGAGTATGTGTATCGACTATCGGGAGCTGAATCAGATCACTGTGAAGAACAAGTATCCACTGCCCCGTATTGATGACATCTTCGATCAGCTTGGTGGATCGAAGGTATTTTCGAAGCTGGACCTTTGGAGCGGATACCACCAAGTCAGAGTCAAGAAGGATGATGTGCCCAAGACAGCTTTTTGGACCAAGTACGGGCACTATGAATTTGTTGTCATGCCTTTCGTTGTGACCAATGCTCCTGCTGTGTTCATGAATCTCATGAACCTCATCTTTTACGACTTTCTCGACAAGTTCGTATTGATCTTTATAGATGACATCTTGGTGTACTCGAGGAGCGATGAAGAGCATGCAGAACACTTGAGATTGGTATTGGAGATGCTCCGCCATCATCGACTATATGCCAAGTATAGCAAATGCGAATTCTGGCTGGACATAGTTGCATTTATTGGACATGTAGTATCAGGAGCCGACATCTTAGTGGACCCAGAGAAGGTCAAAGCAGTCAGTGAATGGCCTACACTGCGATCGGCTTCAGACATCAGGAGTGTCCTCGGATTGGCTGGCTAATACTGCAGATTTATCAAGGATTTCTCGAGGATAGCTGAGCCGATGACAAGATTGACGCGGAAGGATGTTAAGTTCAGCTGGTCAGATTCTTGTGAGCAGGCTTTTTCTACCTTGAATGAGACACTGACCACCGCACCGATCTTAGCTATTCCAGACAGAAGCGGAGGCTTTGAGATTTTCTGCGATGCATCGGAGAAGGGACTTGGTTGTGTTCTGCACCAGCACAACCATGTAGTCGCATATGCTTTATGACAGTTGAAAGTCCATGAGAAGAACTATCCAACCCATGACTTGGAGCTCGCTGCTGTCGTTTTTGCTTTGAAAATCTGGAGACATTTCTTACTGAGTGAGAAAGTGAAGATATTCACCGATCACAAAAGTTTGAAATATATATTCACTCAGAAGGAGCTGAATATGAGACATCGCAGATGGTTGGAGTTGATGGCGGACTACGACATCGATCTTCAGTATCACCCAGGGAAGGTTAATGTCGTACCGGACACCTTGAGTCGACTGCCTGAGGTCATGATGCTCACAGCTCAGTGGAGATTGCAGCAGGACCTGCGAGAGATGGACGTTGAAGCTGTTCTTCTGGGAGTCACTTCGTCGTTGATGAACATACAGATTCAGTCGACGATTGTTGATTGATCAAGACTGCTCAAGCTGGAGATGCTAAGTTGATGAAGATCAGAGAGCAGGTCGAAGACGGACTTCGGACGGATTTCTTGATTCATGAGGATGGATCGTTGAGATATGGCAGCCGGATCTGTGTACCTGCAGGATATATCAGAGAAGAGTTGATGAATGAGGCACACAGTTCGCCTTATTCCATTCATCCTGGAGGTACGAAGATGTACAAGGATCTTCGTCAGAATTTCTGGTGGCATGGTATGAAGAGAAGTGTGGCACAGAGTGTTGCCAAATGTCTGGTGTGTCAGCAAGTGAAGGCTGAACATCATCGCACGGCCGGACTACTACAAACTTTGCTGATCCGGGAGTGGAAATGGCAGCACATCACGATGGACTTCGTGACTGGCTTACCTCGGAGCACCAAACAGAATGACGCAATCTGGGTCATCGTAGATCATTTGACCATGTCTGCGCACTTCATACCTTTCCGAGTAGGACAATACACAGAGATACTGGCAAGAAAATACATGGAGGTAATGACCTGGCTCATCCCCTTGTATTTCTCTTTCTAGAACCAATAGTGATGTGAAATATGTTGTGTAGGAGATCGTGCGCTTGCATGGAGTCCCTGTGAGCATCGTATCCAATCATGATACGAGGTTCATGTCTCAGTTCTGGAAGAGTCTGCAGGCCAATCTTGGTACCAGTCTGAAGTTCAGCACTGCGTATCACCCGCAGACGGATGGCCAGTCAGAGCGGACCATTCAGATCTTGGAGGACATGCTGAGAGCTTGCATGCTAGATTTCAAGGGTTCGTAGGAGGATCACCTACATCTAGTGGAGTTCTCCTACAACAACAGTTATCAGGCGAGCATCTGCATGGCACCTTTTGCTGCTCTCTACAGGAGGAAGTGTCGTTCGCCACTGAGCTGGGATGACATTGGAGATAGAGAGTTATTGGGACCGGAGTTGATTATCGAAGCTGTGGACGTCGTTCGAGATATCAGAGACAAGCTTCGGATTGCTCAAGACCGTTATAAGCATTTGGCTGATGCTAAATAGCGCCCTCTGGAGTTTCAGCCAGGAGACCACGTATTCCTGAAGATTTCCCCGAATCGAGGAGTGATTCTCTTTGCGAAATGTGGTAAGCTCAGCCCGAGATACATCGGACCCTTCGATGTTATGGAGAGAGTTGGCGAGGTAGCCTACCGCTTAGCCTTGCCACCATCTTTGGAGGGAGTTCACGATGTCTTCCATGTGTCTCAGCTTCATCGGTATATCAGCGATCCATCTCAAGTTGTGGACTACTCTGAGATTACCGTCCGTCCAGATCTGACGTATGACCAGTAGCTGACGTGCGTTTATATTTCATATATTCACACACGTTTTCTTTTGTGTTTCTCCTTGTTTTTCCGCCGTCTCTTATTCGTTTTCGTATATTTTCCCGTTTTCTTTCACTTTTCTTTGTTTATCCATGATTGCAGGGGTTCGACCATGTAGGGGACGCTTAACGATGATATCCCAAGTCCCCAGAGCAACGGGAGAAGTCACGCGTGATCCAGGGGGTCAAACGTCGAAGAATTCATCTTTCAGCCCCTCACCCGGTCGGTTGGTCATCTTCAACCGATCGGGTGATGCACGCGTGCACCACCCGGTCTCTGCCGCAGCTCACAAAGAAGTCACCCGACCGGTTCGCAGACCGGTTCTGCGGGGGGGGGCTGTTCTCTGTTTTTCAAGCAGAATTCCAACCGATCAGGTGACTCTCACCCGATCGGTTCATCTGTAGCTGAAGAAGAAGAGCTGAAGACACGGACGTCGAACCGATCGACTCACCCGACTGCTCCAAGATCCAACCGGTCACTCAAGAACTCACCCGACCGGTTCATGTGATCGGGTGAAAACTCGCTGTTTTCTGTTATTTATCTGTAACGGATCAACCGATCGGTTGACTTGTCAACCGATCGATTGATGCTTAGGTCTATAAATAGAACCCCTAGGGTTCCAGAAACGGGGGTTGCTGTTTTTTCTACTGTTTTATTTCCTTGTGACGGCTGTAATTGTTACTCTTTTGTAAGTTTTCAGATCTTTCTAAAATTTTAGTATTGTATTTATTACTCCATTACTTCCGCATTGCAATTGTCCGATTATGATTTCAACGGTTAAATTTCATTTAGATCGCTTTTTCATGAATTTTTGTGAGTAGTTCCCAAATCTGGGATTTTGGTGGAAACCCCTTCGGGGGCTCTTCCCGATGCGTCCATAGGGTTAGGAAATCGATAGGGAGTAGGAATCTAACGGTTACGCGGGGTGTTTCATTGTCATCGGCGGGAAAAAGACCGCCTTTGACCGTTGGGCCAAGGGGGAATAAACTTGGCGGTTGACTCCCTAGCCATAGCTCACGCCTTTAGCGTAGACGCCGAATCCTAGCACGCGGGAGCGGCAGGATGAGACGTCGGGAGATATCGTTGCGGGCTTAGTGCTCCCGGGATCGATCAGTGTTAATGGACATGGGAGTGCCCACTGATCGAATCCGGGAAGTCCGGTGTATCATCCTGGGCACCGACCGGAATATCGGGCCCATGGGACGCCGGTACCACTTTTAGAGGCAACGTCTCACCATTAGACCCTAATCCCGATCGCTATCCATACCCGTAGGCCGTATCGGCGAGAGTCTCTCGTCGGGTTGAAAACCAAAGTCCCGGGTTTACTTTCTTTTTGTTCATACCCTTTTATTTCCTTTCGTGACAACCATCTACCGATTCGGGCTAGCTCGCCCCTCGGGGTGATTTAGGTCCTACCTGACCCAAGCACAACCTCGCCTCCCTGAGTTCGATATTCCCGCACCCTACACTAACCGTGAAACTTGTGGTAAACGACACCGCGCCGCCGCGACGCAAGCGGGGCGCCGGTCAAGTTTATGGCGCCGTTGCCGGGGAGGCAACGTGCTTGTTATTTTAGGATCTCTTGAACCCTCGTGTCTAGCTCACATCCCTACACCGCGATAATTTTTGCATTCTCCTTTTTCTTTTTTATTTTTCTTATTTTTATTTCTTATTTTATCTGTTTCTTTCCCACTTGTCGCTTCACATGTGTTTGTTGTTTTTCATGCGCAGGAGTTCAAGGAGTCTTGACGACTTGATCCCCCTCGATCTAGAGATTAACGCCACCCTTAGGCGTTTGGCCGCCGAGAAGCGAAGAAGAGAAGATCCCGAATCCATGGAGGAGAACACCCCACCTCACAAGTCTCTGTTGGAGTACTCGATGCCATCCATCGAGTCTACTTCCGCCATCCGATCTCCAGCTATTGCGGCCCAAAGCTTTAAGCTGAAGCCATCTCTAGTGACGTGGATCCAGCAGGATCAGTTTGCGGGTGCACCCATGGAGAGCCCGATCGAGCACCTGGACTCCTTCTTGAAGAAGTGTGACACCTTCCGGATTAATGGTGTCACGACAGAGGCTATCTGTCTGAAGCTGTTCCCCTTCTCTTTGCGAGACAAAGCCAAGCAATGGCTAAGGGGGAAGGACCCCGACACTTTCAACACCTGGGAGAAGCTCTCCAACGCTTTTCTGACGAAGTTCTTTCCTCCGGGGAAGACCATGAAGTTGAGGAGTGAGATCTCCTCCTTCTCCCAGGCCAGCCACGAGTCCTTGCATGAAGCTTGGACGAGATATAAAGAGATGCAAAGAAGATGCCCTCACCATGAGCTTCCGAAGTGGCAGATCATTAATCTGTTCTATAATGGGTTGAGGGATGACCTGAAATCTTCTATGGACACCGCGGCTGGGGGTTCCTTCATGTCTAGAAGTGAGGAGGATGCCGGGCATATTCTGGAAAATATGGCATCCAACAATGAGCGGTGGTGTGACGAGAGAGCCACACCAAGATCCGGGGGTATACACAGAGTCGAGGACGTCGACAAACTTTCAAGCAAGTTTGACTTCCTTTCGACCCAGATCTCCGCACTAATGGTAGGAGCCGGTGGGGCCGGTACACAGCAAACTTCTGCGGTAGAGTCCGAATTCTTTGGGGAATTCGACGGTGGTGACATCTCACCACCGTTGGATCAGGCGAGCGCACTATTTTACAACCCTACGGGAAATGCGCCGTATCCGCCAAGGACAAATTCCAACCCGGCCTACTCTCCAAACAACCGGAACCACCCGAACTTCAGTTACCGGCCACCATTTCAGCCCTCACCGACTCAGCAGCCGCAGCAACAAACTTATCAGCCGGCTAGGCCACAGCAGCAACAATTTCAACAACAATCTTACGCCCCCAGGAATCAGCAGCCGTTCCAGCAGCAGCAGCAGTATGGCCAACAGAGGGCCGTCTCTCCGGTTGAGTCTCTCTTGACTCAATATATTACCAACCAGGAGAGGATCAACCAAAATCTGGAAATGGGTCAGCGGACCCTCACGGACCAAGTAACCCAGCTGGGGTTACATGTGGCGAACCTTGCAAGGTCACAAAACCAATTACCGCCACAACCGAAGGTGAACCCGAGGGGAGCAACCCAAACATCGGCACTCGTGCACGAGCACGCAAATGTGTTCGCTATCGTTCTAAGAAGCGGGACACAAATTCCTACTAGAGTGCCCCCTAGCAACCCGGAAGCACCATCGGTCGTTGAGAAACCGATCGAAAAATCAAACGACGCCGGTGCTTCGTCATCAAATCCTATGACTCCGGAGGGAGTCTCTGAAGAAGAGAATAAGAAGAAGGAGGAAGAGAGCCCTAAAGTGTATAAACCCGTTGTGCCATTTCCACAACGGTTGGCTCAGGCAAAAATTGATGAGAAATATGGCAAGTTCTTCGCCATGGTCAAGGACCTGAGTTTGCAGATCCCCTTCCTAGAAGCAATCGAAACAATCCCCTCCTATGCAAAATTCTTGAAAGATTTGGTGACGAGAGGGTCTAGAAAAGAGAAAGTAGTGTTGACGGCGGAGTGTAGCGCTCTTATCCAGAGGGCAAATCCGCCGAAACTTAAAGACCCGGGGAGCTTTTCCATTCCTTGCACGATCGGGGTAGTGAAGATTCATCGTGCACTCGTCGATCTCGGAGCGAGTGTTAGTTTGATGCCCTTGTCGATGTACAGAAGGATAGGGATGGGTAATTTGGAGCCCACCGGTATGACCCTACAACTAGCTGACCGATCGGTCAAATATCCGGTGGGAGTTGTGGATGACCTCCCCGTGAATGTGAGAGGGGTGCATGTGCCTGTGGACTTTGTAGTCATGGACATGCCCGAAGATGCACACACCCCCATTATCCTGGGACGGCCTTTCATGGCCACTGCTGGTGTTCTAATAGATGTGAAGAACGGAAAACTCTCTTTGAACGTCGGCGGAGAAAAAGTCGAATTTGATCTGGGGTTATCCATGAAGTACCCCGATCCCCCTGACGACCCTGGGTGTAATCTGCTGGAGATAGAAGAAGAAAAGGCTGTTGAAGAGAGCTCCTAGGAGATTCTCTTAAGAAACCCCCCCCCCCCCCCCCCCCGATGACTTGGGGGATTCAGAAGATGGAGACGGCCCCGAGAACAAAGAAGCTGATGGAGAACCGAGTGCAGCAAGAACGACCCCTCCCGGGTTCCCCAAGGCTCCTCCTGTGAGGAGAACGGGGAAAGAGCCCATGGACCTCACTAAAGACGAGGTCCGGATCCTGAAGAAGATGGCGGGAAGCGCCAACACCAAGGAAAAGCCCCCGGATCCCAAGAACAAAGGGAGGGTAGTCGAGCAAGTATTTTTCCAGCCACTGACTACTCCAAGCGCCTTCAGCTCCAATGAGAAAGAGATGCCGAAATTTGGGCATCACCCATACCAACCCCCATGAGCATCTCTTGCGGGCGTCGAGCCAACGACGTTAAACAAGTGCGCTTCATGGGAGGCAACCCATGTTCTAAACTTTTTCCCCACTTTTCAGCGTTATTTTTGACTTTATTTTGTCTATTTTTATAAATAAAATCAGCCGCGAGAACATCCGTTCGGGGACTTAAACAAATCTATTGGTTTTTGCAGGAAACAAGCCCCAACCGATCGGAAGACAACTCACCCGATCGGTTGGGATGTATCTGATACATGCCGAGATCTGCCGCCATATGACCCGATCGGTTGAGTAATGAAGAGACCGGGTGGCAAACCGGGTGAGCTGGGGAGAACTCTCGGAAATTTTTTGGGGAATGTCAACCGATCGGTTGAGTTCTAGCGCGATCGGTTGACACGACCGGGTGAGCAGCCCTAAGCTCTCGGGAAAATGAGTGGAGCGGCCAACCGGTCGGTTGAAATTTCAACCGACCTGTTCGCCTGTAGCATTTCTTTGGCAAGATTTTCGACCTAACCGTCAACCGATCGGGTGACAAGTCACCCGATCGGTTCGACTTAAAACCCTATATAAACCCCCCGACACCCGCTCGTTTTCAACCTCGCCCGATCGCAAATTTCACCGTCGTTTCACCTTCCCCTCTCTCCCAACAACCGATCTTCCTCCCCCACGCCCTCTACTCCTCCATTACTCCCACTCTCCACCTCCTTCATCAATCCCTTCATCATCTACACCCTCTCTCTCCTCCCATTACGAATTTTTGACCTAATTTTCCCAAAACCATCCCCATTTCGAAAATTACTGCCGAAGGAGTTCGCCGCGGCTCCACGCTACTCTCGCTGAACAGTGTGGGGGAATCAACGAGCAAGCTCCACCATTCCGCTTGGGTAAACTCGCTCCTAAGCTTATATTTATATATTTGCCCTATTTATTGTGCTTGCTCGTTTGCTTGTGTTGGTGTGCATCCACGATTTTTGCACTAATTCTTGCTCGCGCACACACACATGGCTAAAGATAAGGATAAGGGCAAGGGAATCATGCGGGAAGAGGAGCCGTCTCGAAAGAGACGAAAACAAACACGCCCCCCTTCTCGTACACGAGCACTTACACTTGGCCCTCCTCCACCTGTTATCCCCCCTGTGGACCCAATGCTGGGCCCGCATGGGTATATTTTTCCGGAACCAGGAGCACAAAGATTTTTACCGTAGGCTTGATGCTCGAGGGAATCTATCCACTAAGTTCCCGCACACACGTACACTTGTCGATCTCGGTGTCTTCACCGAGGTCGAATCTCTTTTCGCTAACTTAGGATGGTTAGCCTTTCTTAAGGAACGTGCCATATCCTACCCGGCACTCACACTCGAATTTCTCTCTACACTTGTCTGGGAGTCCGGGTCGATCATTAGATTCAGGGTGCGTAACCGTAGTGTCACCACAAATCTGAACACGATTAATGATATATTTGGTTTCCCCAATCTCGGGGATGATGCCATCCGACACTGCGGGTACACGCCCGAGTTTGATGTCGATCAATTCTGGTTCCGCCTCACGCTGATCCGCGACTACCCCCGAGGAAGGGCCAAGGCCTCCTCCATCATTCATCCCGTGTTCCGTTTGGCCCACAGGATCATTTCATCTGCATTCTTTCCTAGGGACGAGTCTGGCACTGTGACTATCCCTGACCTTTTTATCCTTTGGGCCATGACTTTTCCTTATGTCCGGGATGACGATGGAGTTAGCTTCAGGGCCCCTACCGTCCCCATCCATGGCAGCGATTGGCTTATTTACAAGCTACTCGAGATCAGCCGGGCCGGTAAGGGGAAGTTTTGTTGCGGGGGCATCATCACGATCATCTGCTCTCACGCCCAATTCAATATTACCATCCCCGATAATCTTCCTGCTGCCACAGGACCCTCACATCTTGATATTGGTGTCCTGCGGCACATCCACATGATTAAACCCCGCTCGGATGGCCGCTTCATATTTCATTATGGCCACCCCCCAGCCCCTTACACCATTCTGCCCAACCCCGCTCGCATGACCCTTGCTCTCGTGGGAGATTGGACTTTCCCTCCTGATCCCGACTTCTTAGCAGGGTTGAATCTTCCTTTCCTTCCCGCAGGCGTCCGCAGATCACCGTCCCCTGCCGCCCACTTAGGCGAGCAGGATATCCCTGCGTCTGGGGGAGATTTAGGGGCTGGCCCCAGTCGTCCTGTTTCTGCTCCGGGACCGATCACGTCTGAGCACCTCTTTGCGGCCATTTCTGGCCTTGTCTCCTGTGTCGGCATGACCACTGCCGCCGGCACCTCTTCGACCTTACCTGGCGGCACCACCTCTGCCTCGCGTCAGTCTACATCTTTTGGTCGCCGTCAGGTATCTGCCCGTCTGGGGCTTGAGAGGGAGGTCGCTGCCCTTCATGAGCTCGCCATGTCCTCTGCTTCCTCGGACCCATCGCCATCCTCCTTTCTTACTCACCCACGTTTCCTCGCACTTGAGAGGAATGTGGCCGCCATTCTCTGCCTTCTTACCCATATCCACGGACCACCTCCACCTTCACCACCTCCACCTTCACCTCCCAGGCGATCTTCTCCTCCACCCACCCACACTTCCCCACATTCATCACCCCCCTCACCACATTCCTCTCCTCCCTCTTTACATCCCATCCCGGCATCCACTTCACCCCTCCCGACCACTTCCACCGCACCCACGCTACCTCCCTCCCTCCTCCGTCACTCCATATGTGCGCCGGAGGAAATTGCCGGTGCGCTCCAGATCCCTCCCACCACCTCCCACTACTGTCACCACCGCATCTACTTCCTCCATTCCTATTCCTCTCACCACCGCCTTGATCGTCTTCCTACCTCTACCACCCACCACCACCGACACTCCTCCCATTGTTCACACCGCCACTGCCCCTATTCCTCCACCTCATTCCCCACTTCTCAGCACACCCCCAGCCTCCCCCGACCACCCATCCACACCCTCTTCCGAGGAGGACGAGGACTCACCTTCCCTTGCTTTCTGATTTCACCCCTTTTGTTTTTGACTCCCCCTTGCACATATCTGGATTTCATCGATCATATCATTTCGCTAGCACTTTCTGGTCTAGCTTGGGGGACGTCTATTTTGGCGTGCTGTCGTGTTTTGTTTGTTTTTCTCATTTTTTGTGTGTGTGTGCTTGTTTTTCATTTTTTGAGTGTCGTGTCGTGTGGTTTTATTTTTATTTTCGTATTGTTTGATTTTGATTTTGATCTTTCTTTCTTTCAATTTTATCTATGTGTTTTCCTCATTTTCATTTCTTTTTGTGTCAGTGCGTATCCCCCCCCCCATTTTCATTGCCCTCCCGTACTCACTCATATTGCATTGAGGGCAATGCAAGCTTCAGCTTGGGGGAGTCGCACTGTGTGCGTCGTTTTAGTCCTTCTTTTTCTGTTTTTTGTGTCGTTTTCATCGTGTTTTTATTTTTTCTTTTTTTTCTTCTTCTTTAGCTCTTTCTCCTAGAAATGAATCCTATGATGAATCGTCACAAAATCACACACACCTAGCATTGCATCGATAATCACACTCACTAACCCTAGGATTTCGAGTCCTCTTGCATTTCACGCATCGTGGGTCCACTTAGCTTTTTGTGAGTCGTTTGTCGTGACTAGCATTTGGTGTGCTTCTGCCTTGTGATTTTACTTTATATGCCTGTCCAGGAATGACCCCTAGATTACCATGCTCCGATTTGAATATGTGGTATTTGTTTCCACTATATGCATGCTATATTTATATCGTATACTTCAATTCGCATGCGTCAGGATTCCACAGCTAAGGACTAGGATAACCCATTTAGCCTACGCTCTATTTAGCGAGAATAGTTTCCTTTGCCCAAGTGTTTAGATTTCGACTTCTTTTTTGTATTACTTGGTGCAAATCCCCTCGTCGTGTACCGTTCTCCCACTTGGGAGAGTACACATGTGTATAGCCAAAAAACCCGAAAATCCAAAAAAAAGGAGAAAAGAAAAGAAAAACCCAAAAAGAAAAGAAAAGAAAAATTGTGTATAGCCCAAAAATCCAAAAAAAATACAAATGCCCAAAACCCAAAAAAATTTCCGTGTGAATATTTTTTCATACTTGCCAAGAATAAAGGGAAGGCGAGAATTTGCACCGAGTGTTCTTCTCCACATCATCTCAACCCCCATCGTTATCGAAAACACTTGGCTTAGGAACTTTTTAGCTAGTATCTAGGCTATAGTGGCGTGATTTCCTTAACCCTAGTTGTGGAGTCCCCGATGCATGATACGCTTCTATTCCCACTCTTCTCATGCATGCTTGAACTTATATTCGCCGCTTAATTCAATTCGGATCGATATTTCGTGTCATATCTTGGATTTGTGTATATCGAGCCTCATAGCACATCGTAGAAAGCATCACCATTTGCTAGCACACGACCACGCTCACTCGCGCTTCACTGCGTGGACCCACGACACTTATTTGGACTCGCTTTCCTAGGTTTAGTGGTGTGATTTGGCGTTTGCTTGCTTGGTGTGTCGTTTTTGATTTTGGTGGCTCTGATGGACGATCTAGAGCTTAGAGTTTTCTTTTTCTTTCTTCCTCTCTATTTTTCCCTTCCGAGCTCCTACTCTCACTCGTCTTCCTCGAGGACGAGGAAGAGTTCAGCTTGGGGGATTTTGATGTGCGTTTATATTTCATATATTCACACACGTTTTCTTTTGTGTTTCTCCGTGTTTTTCCGCCGTCTCTTATTCGTTTTCATATATTTTCCCGTTTACTTTCACTTTTCTTTGTTTATCCATGATTGCAGGGGTTCGACCACGTAGGGGACGTTTAACGATGATATCCCAAGTCCCCGGAGCAACGGGAGAAGTCACGTGTGATCCAGGGGGTCAAACGTCGAAGAATTCATCTTTCAGCCCCTCACCCGGTCGGTTGGTCATCTTCAACCGATCGGGTGATGCACGCATGCACCACCCGGTCTCTGCCGCAGCTCACAAAGAAGTCACCCGACCGGTTCGCAGACCGGTTCTGCGGGGGGCTGTTCTCTGTTTTTCAAGCAGAATTCCAACCGATCGGGTGACTCTCACCCGATCGGTTCATCTGTAGCTGAAGAAGAAGAGCTGAAGACACGGACGTCGAACCGATCGACTCACCCGACTGCTCCAAGATCCAACCGGTCACTCAAGAACTCACCCGACCGGTTCATGTTATCGGGTGAAAACTCGCTGTTTTCTGTTATTTATCTGTAACGGATCAACCGATCGGTTGACTTGTCAACCGATCGGTTGATGCTTAGGTCTATAAATAGAACCCCTAGGGTTCCAGAAACGGGGGTTGCTGTTTTTTTACTGTTTTATTTCCTTGTGACGGCTGTAATTGTTACTCTTTTGTAAGTTTTCAGATCTTTCTAAAATTTTAGTATTGTCTTTATTACTCCATTACTTCCGCATTGCAATTGTCCGATTATGATTTCAACGGTTAAATTTCATTTAGATCGCTTTTTCATGAATTTTTGTGAGTAGTTCCCAAATCTGGGATTTTGGTGGAAACCCCTTCGGGGGCTCTTCCCGATGCATCCATAGGGTTAGGAAATCGATAGGGAGTAGGAATCTAACGGTTACGCGGGATGTTTCATTGTCATCGGCGGGAAAAAGACCGCCTTTGACCGTTGGGCCAAGGGGGAATAAACTTGGCGGTTGACTCCCTAGCCATAGCTCACGCCTTTAGCGTAGACGCCGAATCCTAGCACGCGGGAGCGGCAGGATGAGACGTCGGGAGATATCGTTGCGGGCTTAGTGCTCCCGGGATCGATCAGTGTTAATGGACACGGGAGTGCCCACTGATCGAATCCGGGAAGTCCGGTGTATCATCCTGGGCACCGACCGGAATATCGGGCCCATGGGACGCCGGTACCACTTTCAGAGGCAACGTCTCATCATTAGACCCTAATCCCGATCGCTATCCATACCCGTAGGCCGTATCGGCGAGAGTCTCTCGTCGGGTTGGAAACCAAAGTCCCGGGTTTACTTTCTTTTTGTTCATACCCTTTTATTTCCTTTCGTGACAACCATCTACCGATTCGGGCTAGCTCGCCCCTCGGGGTGATTTAGGTCCTACCTGACCCAAGCACAACCTCGCCTCCCTGAGTTCGATATTCCCGCACCCTACACTAACCGTGAAACTTGCGGTAAACGACACCGCGCCGCCGCGAGTTTCAGTGATGCGGCAGGATCGACAGTCCACCTGGGAGAGAGAAGAAAAGATGAGAGAGCGCTACCCCCATTTGTTTCCTGACCAGTATTTGTTAGAAATTCCGAGGGCGGAATTTTCTGTAAGGTGTGTAGGATGTAACGACCACTGTCCGATGATACGTACTTTAGCGCGTATGTTGGTTGTGATGCGTATCTTGTTATCGGTTGCATATCTTCTTTTCGCGTTTGGTTTTATTGTTATTGTTCCGTAGTTCGAACACGTGACCGGACCCCATATCCACGATCCTCTCAGAGGCGCGATCGCCCCCGTATCTTCTCTCTAATTTTTGGGTGTTGGGGCACGAATTCGTAATAATCAATTATTATTATTAACTTAATATATATAATTATTTTTACATAACTGTAACTATTTTTTTCCCCATCTCGTTTACAACGAAAATGCTGGTAAAATTTGAATAATGAAAAGTTTTAATAATAATAAGAAGGTGTAATGTTTTTGAAACAAGGCGTATTAAATTTTTTATAAAATGAATCTGTTAGAATCTAATCTTATATAACTAAATATATCTTTTCATATCCCAACTTATTTTTCCCTTGACCCGTTCTCCCCTCACCCCGCACTCTCTCCCCCCACCTCCTCTCTCTACCCACGTTTCTCTCCATGTACCCTACTTTACAAACCGAGCCCTAGGACTCCTCTTTAAATCAATAGCAAACCCCTAGGTCCCTCTTCATTTCGTACAAGCCCCTACCCTATTTAAAAGTAAACCTATATGAATGAAACCCTACTCTACAATTAAAAAGACCCTAGGCCTTTGAACCTGTAGCACAGCAGCCTATCTCCTTTACAAAAATAAAATAAACCCTAAGTCTAAACCGCAGCGCCCCTGTCCTCTACCATCTCCACGCAAACATAGCCCAGCGCCGCCCCCATCTTTCATCTTCACGTCAACCCACCAGACCGCGCCATCTCTCCTAAGTCCGACCCCCACGACGCTGGCCTCGCCTCGAACGGCGACCAGCCTCCTCTCCGAGTAACCCCACTCACGGAGGCCGCAACCACTGTTCTTCCTCCCCTCGCTTTACCTTCCTCCTCGCGAGAAGCCCCGATAGCTGCACACTCGAACCCAGCGGTCTTCCCCTCTCATCCACACACCGACAGCGCCACAAAATAGACCGCAGCGATCTCCCTAGCTTGCAGACAGCCCCCAAACGATTTTCAGTTGCCGTCGATCTCCCCTCGTTGACTGCAGACCGTCGACAATCTCCAGACGCCGCTGTTCACTCCTCCCTTCGCTGCCGCGGCAAGTTTTCAAGCCGTGGACTCCGTACGAGTCGCTGCCCTCGATGCGTCCCAATCTTCCGCTGCTTATACGGTTAGCAACCCTATCTTTAACCTTTAACCCACACCATAGGATAGAGAACATAATAAAACTGATGTATTAGACGTCGTAAGGGTTCTTTAACACTGTATGATGATCAAAAACAGTTAATCTGAATCTGTGTTTTATCAAACCAGTGAACCGTCTTCTCCGTAGCATAGTATATGATTTGATATGATTTTTCGAAGTTTCGGCACTTTTACGCCGCTTTTACTTATTGCTGAATAACTTAAAAATTAGGCATGAATGATGTAAGAAACTGATACCATGACGATCAGGACAAAATTTGGGATCCAACGATATATCATATGATATACCTTAATTTTAATCAATTATGAGAAAAAATAGTCTCTGTAGCAAACTCAATGAAAACTCGTGCTCGTCATTATTTTGAAATCGCTATTAAAATTGTTCAACCCTCTTTTACTGTGTAGAACTGTCACAAATGTGTAATAATAATGATAACAGTAAAATTCAGTGAGTCCTGACACGCCTAACATATATGGACATCGTGAAAATCGTGCACCTCGAAGGCGGTATCATGATATCGTGATGTCGTGTGAGTCAACTAGGCTGGCTCGTGTTCCGACAAACTTTTGGGTGGGGTTAGGGTTGAGCGGCCACTGGGCGTATGAAGTGTACTCTCCTCAAGAGCACCACCCGCACGTGGTGGGTTAGCGTCAATCACGGTAAGCCCCGTGAGAGAAACAACCTTCTCATCACGACCTAAAGGCGAGAACCCTAGATTAGATGTGAACTTCTTGACAGGAAACTTGCAACGCTAACCTGGTCATCATGAAATTGATATGCAAATGAACTCACAGGAAAACTTATTTAATTCTTGCAACTGTTTAGAACTGCATGTTAGGGATGTTCATTTCTGTTCTATAAATTGTTAAATGTTAAATTTCTGCAAGTCGTTTCTTTAAAATATTTAAAATGCTTTCTTAAAATCATATCTGTCATATATCTTGTTTCGGGATGCTAACTCTTTCTTGCAGATCCCTAGCTGACATACATTCATGTTTTTGGATGTATGTCAGGTTCAGAGCTTGAGTACCAGGAGGACCCGTACAAGATGCCAGATTTGGAGAGTCAGGAGTTCGCACCTGACGCAGTGCCTCTTCCAGCAGAGGATTAGTGGACCCCCGCACTTTACTGCTTTCCTAGTTTCCTTTTCAGACATTGTAGTTGTTTTCGTGTACGTTCCATTTTTCTTGTTGCTACCTTAGCCCAGCTGTGGCTTGTTTAATTTCGTGTATGAACCTTGAACTCTGGATGTGGCTTTATTTTCTGAAGTGTTTCTGATTGTTCTGATTAGCAATTGCAAGGACCTCATCTGTGTTTTTATCACAGACGCTTATTGAACTCGAGCTTCACCGCTCCAGTTCAAGCAGACCGCGTAACGCTCTCGCTTCTGGTGTCTTTTGGGAAGCGGGGTGTTACAAAGAGCATACTGGAAAATACAGTGGCCAACTCTAGGAAGGATTTGTCATCAAAACTTCCTGACGCACTTTGGGCTTACAGGACGGCATTTAAAACTCTGATCGGCACAACCCCCACCGGCTTGTCTACGGGAAGGCATGCCATCTGCCCATGGAATTGGAACATAAGGCATTTTGGGCAATCAAGAACCTAAACTTTGTCGCCAAAGAGGTTGGAGGGCACCGGTAGTTACAACTTAATGAGCTCGCCGAGATCCGGCTCAATGCTTATGAAAATGCCCAGATCTACAAGGAGAGGCTTAAGCGGTGGCATGATAAGCGCATCCTGAAGAGGGAATTCAAGGAAGGAGACTTAGTTCTCATATTCAACTCGAGGCTGAAGTTTTTTCCTGGAAAGCTCAAGTCAAGGTGGTTGGGACCTTTCCGCGTCACCAAGGTCTTCCCGCATGGGGCTACGAGATAATGGGAAGAGATGAGCCATTCAAAGTCAACGGGCGGCGCCTTAAACACTATATGGTAGGAGAACCAGCATTCTCTCCGGCCGAACTCTCAACAACCGACGACTCTTCCTCAAACCCTCCGGATCCTAATTGATCACCAAATGAGGCGTCGAGCAAACGACGTTAAGCAAAAGCGCTTCATGGGAGGCAACCCATGCTCTAAACCTTTATTTTCGTTTTTAGGACTTTCATTATCTTGCTTTTCTTCTATTTTAAAAATCAAATTCAGCCGCGGGATTATCCGTTGAGAAACTTAGGCCATTCGTGAATTTTTTGCAGGAAACAAGCTCTCACCCGAACGGGTGACCAATCAACCAATCAGGTGAGATGTATTAGACGATGGCACGTATCTGCTCTCCAGCGAACCGGTCGGGTGAAGCATGCTGAGACCGGGTGGCTGACCGTGTGAGGAGGGCTGAGTTCTCAGGAAATTTAGGGGATATACCAACCAATCGGTTGAGTGAGGCTGCGGTCGTGTGATTGACCGGGTGAAAAGTCATAGAATCTCGGGAAAATTTTGGAAGCGGTCAACTGGTCGGGTGAAAACTCACCCGATCGATTCACATGTAGCTGTTGGCTGAAGGAAAAATTTTCAAACTTACCCAACCGGTGGGGTGAAAACTCACCCGATCGGTTCGCTTTCGCCCCGATAAATATCTCCCCTTCGCACGACTTCGACCACCCGACCCCCAAACTCCCAAACTCACGTCTACCCTCTTCCATCTGCCGAATCAATCTCCTCCATCTACCCCACTGCCCCTAAATCCTTATCCTCACTCATTCCCATACTTCCCCACCATCACCACCTTCTCCTTCGTCCTCGGAGGACTCCTTCTACCCTTATTAACCACCCTCCTCGCCATCTCCTTACCATTCTATCGCAAGCGACTCCGATTGACCCCCCTTGCATATATCTGCCTTTTCACGATCACATCTTATCGCTGCACCGTCACATCTAGCTTGGGGGAAGTCAATTTTTATGTGTGTTGTCGTGTGATGTTTTTCTTGTTGTGTTTATTTTATATGTTATGTTGTGTGATTTTCTATTCTTTTTATTTTCTGTTTATGTGTCGTGTGTTTTTATTCTTCTTTTCAGTTTTGTCTGTGTGATTTTCTTGTCTTTCGTGTCTTTTTGTGTCTGTGCGTATTCCCCCCATATTCATTGCCCTCCCGTATTTAATTCTATTGCATTGTGGGCAATGCAAGTTTCAACTTGGGGGAGTCACACTTCATGCGTCATTTGTCTCTTTTTCTTCGTTATTTGAGTCGTTTTCCATCGTGTTTTTCTTTTTCTTTTCTTCTTTTGATCTCTTTCTCCTAGAAATGAACCCTATGATGAATCGCCACAAAAATCACACACACACCTAGCATGGCTTCGATAATCACATTCACTAACCTTAGGAAGTCGAGTCCTCTTGCATTTCTTGCATCGTTGATCCACTTAGCCTTATTGTGAGTCGTGTGTCGTGACTAGAGTTTGATGTGCTTCTACTTTGTGATTGTGTTTTATATACTTGTCCAGGAATGACCCCTAGACTATCATGCTTCGATTTGAATATGCGGTATTTGCCAATCTTATCTGCTTCTGTATGAGTGAATATACATAAATCGTATGCTTCATTTCGCATGTGTCGGGATTCCACAGTTAGGACTAGGATAGCCCGTTTTAGCCTATGCTCTGATTAGCGAGACATTTCCCTTGCCCAAGTGTTTAGAATCCGATTTCTTTTTTATTTTACTTGGTGCAAATCCCCTCGTCGTGTACCATTCTCCCATTTGGGAGAGTACACACGTGTATATATCCCAAAATCCAAAAATCCAAAAAAAAAGAGAGAGAAAAGAAAAGAAAAAGAAAAAAATATGTATAGCCAAAAAGCCAAAAAATACAAATACCCAAAACCCAAAAAAAATGTGTGTGAATATTTTTCCTATCTACCGAGAATAAAGGGAAGGCGAGAATTTGCACCGAGTGTTCTACTCCACATCACCTCAACCCACATCGCTTTCGAAAACACTTGAAATATGGAATTTCTAGCTATTACCTTGGCGATAGTATGGTGATGCCCAAGTCCCTAGCTGTGGAGTCCCAGACACATGATGTGTTTCTATTCTCATACTCTTCTCATGCATGCTTGAGCTATATATTCACCGCTTATTCCAAATCGAATCGATATTTGGGTCATTTCTTGGATTTGTGTATATGGAGTTTATAGCACAATGTAGATAGCGACACCGTCTACTAGCACACGACCACGCTCACTCACGCTTCACCGCGTGGGCCCACAGCACTTGTCTGGACTCGTATTCCTTGGTTTAGTGATGTGATTTGGCGTTTGTTTGCTTGGTGTGTCGTTTTTGATTTTGTTGGCCCTGACGGGCGATTTAGGATTTAGAGTTCTCTTTTTCTCTCTTTCTCTCTATTTTCTCCCTCCGAGCTCTTACTCTCACTCGTCTTTCTCGAGGACGAGGAAGGGTTCAGCTTGGGGGATTTTGACGTGGGTTTATATTTCATATATTCACGCACGTTTTCTTTTGTGCTTTTCCGTTATTTTCCGCTGTCTCTTACTCGTTTTCTCGTATTTTCTTGTTTTCTTTCACTTCTCCGTGTTTTTACATATTTGCAGGAGTTTGCCAGTGTAGGGGATGTTTAACGACGATATCATAAGTCCCCGGAGCAACGGGAGGAGTCACGCGTGATCCAGGTGGCCAAACGACGAAGATCTCTATCTTTTAGCCCCCACCCGATCGATTGAACACAGCCAACCGATCGGGTGATGCACGCGTGCACAACCCAGTCATCCGCTAAAGCAACGAATGTGTCAACCGACCGGGTCACCGACCGGTTCAACCGACTGTTCTCTCTGGAAATTGGAACTGAAACTCAACCAATCGGGTGACATGTCACCCGATCGGTTCACCTGTAGCCGTTTCCCCGAAGAAGATGACCCGGAGAGCTCACCCGACGGTCGACTGACCGTGCCAGAATATCGCAAGTCTCTGTCTTTTTGGGCAATAATTCCAACCGATCGGTTGATTTATCAACCGATCGGTTCAACCGATGACGATCAAGATCCAAACGACGAGCAGCATCCATCAACCGACCGTGTCGCCAGACCGGGTGAAATGCTGAAGATTGCTGCCAAAGTTCGCAGCAGGTCACCCAATCGGGTGATTCTTCACCCGATCGGGTGATGTCGTTTTCTATAAATACAGAACCTAGGTTTCCAGAATTCGAGGAGAGTTGTTATTTTGCTGTTTTTTCTCTCTCCTGACGGCTGTAATTTTTAGATGTTTATAAGTTGTCTGATCTTTACCAAACTTTAATATAGTGTTATTTGCATTGCTCTTACTACTTTTCAATCGCCTGATCATGCTTTTAACGGTCGATTTTGATTTAGATTGCTTTTTAGTAAATATGTGTGAGTAGTTCCCAAATCTGGGATTTTGGTGGAAACCCCTTCGTGGGTTCTCCTCGATGCGTCCATAGGACTAGGAAATCGATAGGGATTAGAAATCTATCGGTTATGCGGGGTGTTTCATTGTCATCGGCGGGAAAAGACCGCCTTTGACCGTTGGGCCAAGGGGGAATAAACTTGGCGGTTGACTCCCTAGCCATAGGTCACGCCCTTAGCGTAAACATCAAATCCTAGCATGCGGGAGCGACAGGATGAGATGTTGGGTGTTATCTGACGTGCGTTTATATTTCATATGTTCACGCATGTTTTCTTTTGTGTTTTTCCGTTATTTTCCACCGTCTCGTACCCGTTTCTCATATTTTCTCGTTTTCTTTCACTTTTCTTTGTTTTTCCATGTTTGCTGGAGATTGTCCGCATAGGGGACATTTAATGAAGATATCATAAGTCCCCGGAGCAACGGGAGGAGTCACGCGTGACCCAAGGGGTCAAATGACGAAGATAGCATATTTCAGCCCCTCACCCGATCGGTTGATCATCTTCAACCGATCGGGTGATGCACGCGTGCACCACCCGGTCACAGCTTGGAGCTCACGAAAAGTCACCCGTCGGTTCTTTGGCCGGTTCAAAAGCCCAAAGCTCATTGGAATTCGAAGCTGATTGCCAACCGATCGGGTGACTTTCACCCGATCGGTTCATCTGTAGCTGAATCTCCAAAGCCAAGACACGAAGATCCAACCGGTCTCCTCACCCGGTCGGCACGAAGATCCAACCGGTCACATCCACGCTTCAACCGACCGGTTCATCCTGACTGGGTGATGTCCCGCATCTCGCTGTCGAAGTTTGGTTCTGATCACCCGATCGGTTGACTTGTCAACCGATCGGGTGATATCTTTTCCTATATATAGAATCCTAGGTTTTCCAGAAACGGGAGTTGGTTATTTTTTACTGTTTTCTTCAGTTTGTGACGGCTGTAATTTCCCAGTTTTTGTAAGTTTTCAGATCTTTGTCAAACTTTAGTATTATCTTAATTGCTTTACTACCATTGCATTTCTATTGTCTGATTATGATTTTGACGGTTCATTTTCGTTTAGATCACTTTTTACTAAATATGTGTGAGTAGTTCCCAAATCTGGGATTTTGGCGGAAACCCCTTCGTGGGTTCTCCCCGATGCATCCATAGGGCTAGGAAATCGATAGGGATTAGGAATCTACCGGTTACGCAGGGTGTTTTATTGTCATCGGCGGGAAAAAGACCGCCTTTGACCGTTGGGCCAAGGGGGAATAAACTTTGCGGTTGACTCCCTAGCCATAGCTCGCGCCCTTAGTGTAGACGTCGAATCCTAGCGCGCGGGAGAGGCAGGATGAGACGTTGGCAGTTATCGTTGCGAGCTTAGTGCTCCCAGAGTCGATCAGTGTTAATGGACACAGGAGTGCCCACTGATCGAACCCAGGAAGTCCGGCGTATCATCCTGGGCATCGACCGGAATATCGGGCCCATGGGATGCCGGTACCACTTTCAAAGGCAACGTCTTACCAATAGACCCTAATTCCGATCGTTATCCTCCCGGTAGGCCGTATCGGCGAGAATCGCACAATATGGTGGAAGCCAGAGTCCCGGGTTTTCTTTTATATTGTCTATACCTTGCATTCCATTTACCATGACAACCCATCATTCGATCCAGGCTAGCTCGCCCATGGGGTGATTTTGATTCTCTTTGACACAAGCACATCCACGCCTCCCTGAGTTCGACCCCTAAGCCACACTACAACACCGTGCACTTGCGGTTACAAATATTTAATTCTCACGCCCCCAATCGTATTATTGCACACATCTAGCACGCACTTGCGGGGGACGTCAAGCTTTATGGCGCCGTTGCCGGGGAGGCATCGTGCTTGTTATTTTTGGATTTCATGAACCCTTGTGTCTAGCTCTTATCTCTACCTCGCGATAATTTTCGCATTCTTCTTTTTCCTTTTTATCTTCTTATTTTTATTTTTTATTTTTTATCTTATCTGTTTCTTTCCCACTTTTCGCTTCACGGATGTTTGTTGTTTTTCATGCGTAGGAGTTCATGGAGTCTCGACGACTTGATCCCCGTTGATCCAGAGATAAACGCCACCCTAAGGCATTTGGCCACCGAGAATCAAAGAAGAGAGGATTCTTAAACCATGGGAGAGAACACCCCGCCTCAGAAGTCCCTGCTGGAGGACTCGATGCCTTCCATCGAGTCCACCTCTGCCATCCGTCATCCAGCTATTACGGCCCAAAGCTTCGAGCTTAAGCCATCTTTGGTGACGTGGATCCAGCAGGATCAATTTTCAGGTGCACCCATGGAGAGCCCGATTGAACATTTAGACTCCTTCTTGGAGAAATATGACACCTTCCGGATAAACGGTGTCACAACTGAGGCGATCTGACTGAAGCTGTTCCCCTTCTCTTTGCAAGATAAGGCCAAGCTGTGGCTTAGGGGGAAGGACCCCAACACATTCAACACCTTGGAGAAGCTCTCCAATGCTTTTCTGACAAATTTCTTTCCCCCGGGGAAGACCATGAAGCTGAGGAGTGAGATCTCCTCCTTCTCCCAGGCCAGCCACGAGTCCTTGCATGAAGCTTGGACGAGATACAAGGAGATGCAGAGAAGATGTCCCTACCATGAGCTCCCCAAGTAGCAGATCATAAATCTGTTCTATAATGGGTTGAGGGACGATTTGAAATCTTCCATGGACGCCGCGGCTGGAGGGTCCTTTATGTCGAGAAGCGAAGAAGATGCCGGACAGATTCTGGAAAATATGGCATCTAACAATGAGCGGTGGTGTGATGAGAGAGCCACACCTAGATCTGGGGGGCATCCATAGGGTCGAGGACGTCGACAAATTGTCAAGCAAGTTTGACTTGCTGTCGACCCAGATCTCTGCATTGATGATAGGCGCCGGTGGCGCCGGTTCACAACAGATTGCTGCGGTGGAATCCGAAGTTTTTGGAGAATTCGACGGTGGTGACATCTCACCACCGTTGGATCAGGTGAGCGCATTATTTTACAATCATACAGGGAATGCGCCTTTTCCACCACGAACCAACTCCAACACGGCCTACTCTCCAAACAACCGGAACCATCCGAACCTTAGTTACCGGGCACCATATCAGCAGCCGGCTCAGCAACAACAGCAGATATATCAACCGGCTAGGCCTCAGCAGCAGTTTCAGCAGCAGCAATTTCAGCAGCAACAACCTCCACAACAGTATCAACAGTATGCTCCTAGGAATCAGCAGCCCACCAAGCAGCAATACGGCCAGCAGAGGGCCATCTCTTCGGTTGAGTCCCTCTTGACTCAATACATCACCAACCAGGAGAAGATAAATCTGAAGCTGCAGCTGGGACAAAGAGTTCTTACTGATCAGGTGACCCAGCTGGGGTTGCAAGTGGTGAACCTTCAGAGACCGCAGAATCTTTTACCGCCACAGCCTGAGGTGAACCCGAGGGGGGTAAATCGGACCTTGGCGCTCATGCATGAGCATGAGAACGTGTCCGCCATCGTCTTGAGGAGCGGAACACAAATACCCATGAGAGTGTCCCCCAAAGGACCGGAAGCACTGTTGGTCGTGGAACGACCAATTGAGAAATTAAATGACGACGGTGCTTCGTCGCCCAAGCCAACCGGAGGGAGTTCATAGAGAGGAGAAGAAAAAGGATGAGGAAGGGAACCTAAGCGTATTCAAGCCTGTTGTGCCTTTTCCACAACGGCTTGCCAAAGCCAAAATCGATGAGAAGTATGGCAAATTCTTTGCCATGGTGAAAGATCTGAGCTTACAAATCCCCTTCCTCGAGGCCATCGAGACAATTCCCTCATATGCCAATTTTTGAAAGACCTGGTGGCACGAGGATCCAGAAAGGAGAAGGTCGTGTTAACGGCGGAGTGCATCACCCTCATTCAGCGCGCAAATCCGCCCAAGCTCAAAGACCCAGGAAGTTTCTACATCGCTTGCTCTATTGGGGAAGTGCAAATCCAGAGGGCGCTCGTCGATCTAGGAGCGAGCGTCAGCTTAATGCCCCTATCGTTGTACAAGAGAATAGGGATGGGAGACTTAGAGCCCACCGGCATGACATTACAACTTGCTGACCGTTCGGTCATACCCGGTGGGGGTAATGGATGATCTCCCCGTCGATGTGAGAGGAGTACAAGTTCCGGTTGATTTTGTGGTGATGGACATGCCGGAAGACAAGCATACCCCTATTATCCTTGGACGGCCCTTTATGGCAACCGCCGGAGTTTTGATAGACGTGAAGAAAGGGAAGCTTTCCCTCAATGTCGGGAAAGAAAGAGTCGAATTTGACTTAGGGTTGTCGATGAAGCACCCAAACCCCCCGGACGATCCTAGTATCAGTATGCTGGAGAACGAAGAAGATTGAGCTGTTGAAACAAGTGCCTGGGAAGTGCTCTCGAGGAATCACCCCGATAGCTTGGGGGACCTTGGAGAGCAAGTTGGCTCCCCAAAGAAAGAAGTTGCTGATGAGGCGGTCGCCTAACGTGTGACCCCTCCTGGATTCCCTAAGGCTCCTCCTACGAGGAGAAAGGGGAAAGAGCCCATGGACCTCACCGGTGATGAGGTCCAAATCCTGAAAAAGATGGCGGTAGACGCCAATTTGAGGGAGAAGCCCCGGATCCTGTCGACAAAGGGAGGGTAGTTGAGCAAATCTTCTTACAGCCGCCGACTACACCAAAAGCCACAAGCTCTAGAGTTGAAGAGATGCCGGATTTTGGGCATCACCCGTATCGCCCACCATGAACATCATCAACGGGCGTCGAGCTAAACGACGTTAAACAAAAGCACTTCATGGGAGGCAACCCATGTTCTAAACCCTTTGTTTCCATTTTTTTTGAATTATTTTAAACTTTACTTTTTCTATTTTTATAAATAAATCCAGCCGCAAGAACTTCCGTTGTGGAACTTAGGCGATTTGTGGGTTTTTGCATAAAACAAGGCCCCAACCGATCGGGTGATAACTCAACCGATCGGTTGGGATGTATCAGCTAACGGCCGTGTCTGCCACTAAATGAACCGATCGGGTGAGGAAAGAAGAGAACTGTTGGCAGACCGGGTGACCAGGGGTAAACTCTCGGGAAAATTTCGGAATTCGTCAACCGACCGGGTGACAAGAAGCAAGACCGGTTGAGGGACCGGTTGAGAAACCCTAAACTTTCGGGAAAATCTGTGGAGCGGCCAACCGATCGGGTGAGTTATCACCCGACCGGTTCGCCGGTAGCGTTTTTTCAGCTTAAAATCTCGACCTAAAGTCAACCGATCGGGTGACTTCTCACCTGATCGGTTCGACTTAAACCATATAAATATCCCCCGACCCACCCGTTCACAGCCCCTCGCCCGATCGCTTTCTTCGCCATCGTTTCGCCTTCCAACCTCTCCCAAAGGCCAAAAACTCCTCTCCCACTTCCTCCACTCCTCCATTATCCTCTCTCTCCATCTCCCCTTGCTTCTCTCCATCTATTTCTCTCTCTCCCTCTCCTATTTCGCAATTTTCTAGCCCTAATCCGCAATATCCACCCCTACTATCGAATTTTTGCTGAAGAAGAGTGTCGCTGAAGAAGAGTGTCGCGGCTCCATACTTCTCCCATTGCACGGCATTGGGTCAACTACAAGCGAAGAACTCGAATCTCTGTTGGGTAACTTCGCTCCACTTCTCAAATTTCAATTTTTACCCTAGATATTTAATTTGCTTGATTGTTCGTGTGTGTGCACTTCGATAGTATTTTACACTCATTTGCATCACTCACACGCACACATGGCCCGGTATAGAGATAAGGGGAAGGGCATCTTGCGGGAGGAGGACCTTTCTCGAAAGAAACGAAAACAAACACGTCCTCCTCCCCACACACGTGAACTGACACTAGCCCCTCCCCCACCTGTCATCACCCCTGTGGACCCCATGTTGGGCCCGCATGGGTACCTATTTAGGAACCAAGAGCAGAAAGACTTCTACCACAGACTAGATGCTCGGGGGCATCTATCAACCAAGTTTGCCCACACCCAATCACTCGTCGACCTCGGTGTCTTCACCGAGGTCGAGACTCTTTTTGCTAACTTAGGTTGGTTGGCCTTCCTGAATGCCTCTGCGGTATCCTACCCGTCACTCACCCTAGAATTTCTTTCCTCACTCGTTTGTGAGTCAGGGTCGACTGTCATTTTTCGGGTTCGTAACAAAACCATCCGCACAAACCTGGATACGATCAATGGTATATTTGGTTTCCCTATTCTAGGGAATGACGCTATCCGACACTACGGATACCCCCGGGAATTTGACGTCGATAACTTTTGGTTCCGCCTCACCATACTCCCTCGATATTCCCGAGGTAAGGCTAAGGCCTCCTCCATCATCCATCCCATATTTCGTCTGGCCCATAGGATCATATCCTCTGCATTTTTCCCCAGGGCCGAGTCGGGCACTGTGACTATCCATGATCTTTTTATTCTCTGGGCCATGACTTTCCCCTTTGTTCGCGATGATGATGGGATTAGCTTTAGGGCCTCGACTGTCCCTGTCCATGCCGGTGATTGGCTTGTTTACAAGCTTCTCGAGATTAGCAGGGCTGGGAAGGGAAAGATCTGTTGTGGGGGCATTATCACTATTATTGCTTCTTACCCCCAGTTTAATATCCTTATCCCTCGTGACCTTCCCGCTGCCGCAGGACGCTCACGTCTAGATCTTGACGTCCTGCGACACATTCATATGATTAAGCCACACCCAGATGGTCGTTTCAATTTCAATTACAGCCACCCCCCTCACCCCTACACCATTCTCCCCAACCCCGCTCGCATGACTGTTGCTATCGTGGCGGATTGGACTTTTCCGCCCGATCCCGAGTTTCTAGCGGGGTTGCACCTTCCTTTCCTTCCCCGGACGCACGCAGATCACCTTCCCCTACCGCCCACTTAGGAGAGCAGGATATTCCTGCGTCCCGGAGAGATACCGGGGCTGGCCCGAGTCACCCTGTTTCTGCTCCTGGCCCCATCACTTCTGAGCATCTTTTTGCGGCCATCTCTGGCCTTGTGTCTAGTGCCGGCATGACCACTGCCGCCGGTACTACTTCCATATCACTTACCGGCACCACTTCTGCTTCACGTCAGGCCACTTCATGTGGTCGCCACTAGGTCTCTGCCCGTCTTGCTCTCGAGAGGGAGGTCGCAGCCCTCCGTGATCTTGACATGTCCTTTGTCCCCTCGGACCCCTCACCATCCTCCTTTCTCACTCACCCACGTTTTCTCGCACTTGAGAGGAACGTGGCCGCTATTCTTCGTCTTCTCACTCACCTCCACGGACCACCACCACCCACACCACCACCCTCACCACCACCTTCACCACCTCGACGATCTTCTCCTCCACCATCCCATACATCCCCACCTCCTTCACCCCCACCTAGGCGATCATCTCCCCCACCCACATCTATTCCATCCCCGTATCCACTTCTCTCACGACCACTTCCGTCGCCCCCACACCACCTCCTCCCTCCTCCACCATCACTTCATATGTGCGTCGCAAGAAATTACCGGTGCGCTCCAAATCTCTCCCACCCCCACCCACTACCGTCACCATCACGTCTTCTCTCCCCATTTCTATCCCTTCTACCACCGCTTTGATCGCCGTACTTCCACCACCACCCACCTCCACCGACACTCTACCCATCGTTCACACCACCACTGCACCTATTCCCCCACCTCTGTCCCCACTTCTCCGCACACCCTCCGCATCCCCCGACCACCCAGCCACACCCTCTTCCGAGGAGGGCGAGGACTCTCCTTCTCCTGATTTTTGATTCCACTTTGTTTTTTGACCTCCCCCTTGCATATCTCTGCACTGTCACGATCATATCTCATTGCTAGCATTGTCATGTCTAGCTTGGGGGAAGTCTATTTTACTGTGTTGTCGTGTTTTATTTTCTTTGTGTGTGTGCTTGTTTCATTTGTCGTGTCGTATCATTTTCTTTCGTTCTTTTTCTATTTTTATGTCGTGTGGTTTGATTTTGATTTTTATTTATTTTCGGTTTCATATCTGTGTTTTCCACGTTTTTCATTCTTTTTGTGTCAGTGTGTATTCCCCCCCATTTTCATTGCACTCTCGTACTCACTCTTATTGCATTGAGGGCAATGCAAGCTTCAGCTTGGGGGAGTCGCACTTTGTGCGTCATTTGAGTCTTTCTTTTTCGTTTTTGTGTCATTTTCATCGTGTTTTAAATTTTTCTTTTCTTCTTTTTATCTCTTTCTCCTAGAGATGAACCCTATGATGAATTGCCACAAAATCACACACACCTAGCATGGCATCGATAATCACATTCACTAACCCTAGGATATCGAGTCCTCTTGCATTTCATGCATTGTGGGTACACTTAGCTTTTTGTCAGTCGTGTGTCGTGCCTAGCTGTTTGGTGTGCTTCTGCTTTGTGATTTTACTTTATATACATGTCCAGGAATGACCCCTAGATTATCACGCTTCGATATGAATAATGCGGTATTTGCTTCTCTTGTCTGTTTCTGTGTGCATGATTATATATATCGTATGCTTCATTTCGCATGTGTCGGGATTCCACAATTAAGGACTAGGATAACCCATTTAGCCCATGCTCTAATTAGCGAGAATAGTTTCCTTTGCCCAAGTGTTTAGATTCCGATTTCTTTTTTGTTTTACTTGGTGCAAATCCCCTCGTCGTGTACCGTTCTCCCACTTAGGAGAGTACACATGTGTATAGCCAAAAACCCAAAAATCCAAAAAAAAGAGAAAAGAAAAGAAAAACCCAAAAAGAAGAGAAAAGAAAAGAAAAAAAAAATCTGTATAGCCAAAAATCCAAAAAATATATACAAATACCCAAAACCCAAAAAAATTCCCGAGTGAATATCTTTTCCTACTTGCCGAGAATAAAGGGAAGGCGAGAATTTGCATCGAGTGTTCTACTCCACATCATCTCAACCCCCATCGGTTTCGAAAACACTTGGCTTAAGAACTTTATAGCTATTATCTAGGCTATAGTGTGGTGATTTCATTAACCCTAGTTGTGGAGTCCCTGACGCATAATATGTTTTGATTCTCTCTCTATTCTCATGCATGCTTGAACTCTATATTCACCTCTTTATTCAATTCGAATCGATATTTGGGTCATTTCCTGAATTTGTGTATATCGAGCTTTATCGCACATCGT
Source organism: Scilla litardierei (assembly GCA_030789695.1). Taxonomy (NCBI): domain Eukaryota; kingdom Viridiplantae; phylum Streptophyta; class Magnoliopsida; order Asparagales; family Asparagaceae; genus Scilla; species Scilla litardierei. The sequence continues at coordinate 374,538,648 of CM061142.1, forward strand.
AGATAGTGACACGGACTGCTAGCGCACGACCACACTCACTCGCGCTTCACCGCGTGGGCCCACGGTACTTGTCTGGACTCGTATTCCTTGGTTTAGTGATGTGATTTGGCGTTTGCTTACTTGGTGTGTCGTTTTTGATTTTGTTGGCCCTGACGGGCGATCTAGGATATAGAGTTCTCGTTTTCTCTCTTTCTCTCTATTTTCTCCCTCCGAGCTCCTACTCTCACTTGTCTTCCTCGAGGACGAGGAAGGGTTCAGCTTGGGGGATTTTGACGTGCGTTTATATTTCATATGTTCACGCACGTTTTCTTTTGTGTTTTTCCGTTATTTTCCACCGTCTCGTACCCGTTTCTTGTATTTTCTCGTTTTCTTTCACTTTTCTTTGTTTTTCCATGTTTGCAGGAGATTGTCCGCATAGGGGACATTTAAGGAAGATATCATAAGTCCCCGGAGCAACGGGAGGAGTCACGCATGACCCAGGGGGTCAAACGACGAAGATAGCATATTTCAGCCCCTCACCCGATCGGTTGATCATCTTCAACCGATCGGGTGATGCACACGAGAAGTCACCCGGTCAGTTCGTTGGTCGGTTCAAAAGCCCAAAGCTCTCTGGAATTCGAAGCTGATTGCCAACCGGTCGGGTGACTTTCATCCATCAGTTCATCTGTAGCTGAATCTCCAAAGCCAAGACAGGAAGATGCAACCGGTCTCCTCACCCGGTCGGCACCAAGATCCAACCGGTCACATCCACGCTTCAACCGACCGGTTCATCCTGACCGGGTGAAGTCCCGCATCTCGCTGCTGAAGTTTGGTTCAGATCACCCGATCGGTTGACTTGTCAACCGATCGGGTGATATCTTTTCCTATATATAGAACCCTAGGTTTTCCAGAAACAGGAGTTGGTTATTTTTTACTGTTTTCTTCAGTTTGTGACGGCTGTAATTTCCCAGTTTTTGTAAGTTTTCAGATCTTTGTCAAACTTTAGTATTATCTTAATTGCTTTACTACCATTGCATTTCTATTGTCTGCTTATGATTTTGACGGTTCATTTTCGTTAAGATCATTTTTTACTAAATATGTGTGAGTAGTTCCCAAATCTGGGATTTTGGATGAAACCCCTTCGTGGGTTCTCCCCGATGCATCCATAGGGCTAGGAAATCGATAGGGATTAGCAATCTACCGGTTACGCGTGGTGTTTTATTGTCATCGGCAGGAAAAAGACCGCCTTTGACCGTTGGGCCAAGGGGGAATAAACTTGGCGGTTGACTCCCTAGCCATAGCTCGCGCCCTTAGTGTAGACATCAAATCCTAGCGCGCGGGATCGGCAGGATGAGACGTTGGGAGTTATCGTTGCGAGCTTAGTGCTTCCGGAGTCGATTAGTGTTAATGGACACTGGGGTGCCCACTGATCGAACCCGGGAAGTCCGACGTATCATCTTGGGCACCGACCGGAATATCGGGCCCATGGGATGCCGGTACCACTTTCAGAGGCAACGTCTCACCAATAGACCGTATCAGCGAGAATCGCACGATAGGGTGGAAGCCAGAGTCCCGGGTTTTCCTTTATATTGTCTATACCTTGCATTCCATTTACCGTGACAACCCATCATTCGATCCGTGCTAGCTCGCCCATGGGGTGATTTTGATTCTCTTTGACACAAGCACATCCACGCCTCCCTGAGTTCGAACCCCAAGCCACACTACAACACCGTTCGCTTGCGGTTACATATATTTAATTCTCACGCCCCCAATCGTATTATTGCACACATCTAGCACGCACTTGCGGGGGACGTCGTTATCGTTGCGAGCTTAGTGCTCCTGGAGTCGGTCAGTGTTAATGGACATGGAAATGCCCACTGACCGAACCCGGGTAGTCCGGCGTATCATCCTAGGCACCGGCCGGAATATCGGGCCCATGGGACACCGGTATCACTCTTATAGGCAATGTCTCACCATTAGACCCTAATTCCGATTGTTATCCTACCTGCAGGCCGTATTGGCGAGAATCACACGATAGGGTGGAAACCGAAGTTCCGGGTTTCCCTTTATATTGTTTATCCCTCGCATTCTATTTTCCGTGACAACCCATGTACCGATTCAGGCTAGCTCACCCATGGGGTGAATCCAGTCCTTTCTGACACAAGCACAACCATGCCTCCCTGAGTTCGACCCCCAAGCCACACTACAACACCGTGCGCTTGCGGTTATAAATATTTAAATCTCACGCCCCCAATCATATTTTGCACACATCTGACACGCACATTGCGGGAACGTCACCCACGCCCACCCAGCAGCCACCATGCCTGCCACCACTTCCGCCACAGTACGGTGTTGGTCCACCACCACCCCCCTAGGCACACACTGGATGCCTTCCACCTTTTTGCTGATGCTGTTTTGCTGTTGTTTTGAGCCATGCTGATTTTGCACCCCTCTTCCAGACACCTTTTTGGTCACATTTTGGTCTGATCTGTCTATATCCTTTTGTGAGAGATGGAGTACTTTTTGGGGACACTCATATCTGCATTATTTTGATCTCTGCATGCATCACCTACATTATCATATCATTTTCTTTTTTTTCCCGTCATGCATGCATCCTCACCCTCCACACCCACTTTTTGCCTCTCGGTGTGCCACACTTCGCACATTGAGGACACTGTGCACTTTAGCTTGGGGGAGTGAGTTCTCACGCACTTTTTATTTTTTTGGTTGCCTTTTATTTTCTTTCTTTTCACATTTCTTCTTTTTTACACCTATTTTCATGCACTTTTTCGTTTTTTTATCATGCATCACGTTTTTTTTATTTTCTGAGTGTGCTGCATTGTACAGTTGCTTTTCATTTTCTTTTATCCTTATTTCTTTCATCTTTTTGATAGAGATGATTTTTCTGTGATGATGTTGACGTGGTGTTAGATTATCTCTATATGCATACTATCTTGTCATGCCATAGTTTTTATTTCAGATATTATATGCTATGTCTTGCTATGCATTTGGAATAGTAACCCGCACTTTCATGTATGAATATGGATGAAATTCTTTTATTAGCTGAATCTGATAATTTATATGTATACTCTTTGTAGAAAACACACCAAGCTTCACGCATTGATTGCTTATATCTGGAGTACTGCTTTCCTTTCTTATATCACTTCTTATTGCATGAAATTGTACGCTCCACTTTCGGGTTGAATGAATGTATGTTAGGTTGATATAACTGGATTAGTTTACTTTCTGAGATTAAACTGAGTAGATTACATTACTCTGCTGAAAGTTGTCGTGCACGTCTTATAGAGTGAACCGAGTGTTACATATATTTCTTTCTCCACATATCTTGAGCATTATTTCTACACTTGTATTCATTGGTGAATCTCCCTTAGCGGATCCTATATTGGAATTTCCCCCGCTATTAAAGTCCATGCTCCAATATCCCCAAAATCAAAAAGAAAAAAATATACATGTAAATCTTTCTATTCTTTTGATTTGGGATCTCAGATGTATATATGCTATGAAAAAAAATGAGAAAAAGAAAAGAAAAGAGAAAAGAAGCTTATGCATGATCCCATCTCATACTCTTTCTCTCTTTCTTCCCTCTTTTGTTTTTATTTCTATTGGAGCTCCAAAAATGGGGAATGTACCTATTGATTTATCTAATGCCACCACGCTTATAGATAAGCTTGGGGGAGAAGATCCAATGATGTGAGAGAGTGTGACTACTTGACTGTGCATGACAACCTAAGCTAGGTAATTTTCTATACTCGGTGAGATTACTAAAGGTTTTACGAAATCTAGGAATTGAAACTTAGCATGCATCTCATGAAAACCATACCTTTCTATTCCTATTGATCCATATTGTGTGATATCTCTTATACTCCAAATAGAAGGCATCCAATTGAAAAGTGTGTGGTCTATGACTATGTATGCCATTTTAGATGCTTCAGACGATGTTAATTTTAGAATGATTCCATATTTCATATTGTTTTTCTATTCTCGGGTTTTCTATTTTGAATGCATCCATATGATTATGATATCGAGATAAAAATCTTTGGCATGTGTTTTATGTTCGCCGTGTGCTATAAGAGTAAGCGAAACCCACGTCCTGAGAAAATGATCTAGCCCCTCTCTCTTTGCTTTCTTTCCTGATTTATTTTCTATTTCTTCCATTTTCATTTTTATTTTTTCTTCCATCGAGTTCGCCTTTTACTCATCTTCCTCGAGGACGAATAAGATGTAAGCTTGGGGGATTTTGATCACTCCATATTTTACACCTTTTTTCTGCATGTTTGCATGTCGTTCTGATCGCTCATATCGCGTTTTTCACGATTATTCGACAATATTGCGATGCTTTTCACTACCTCTTGTTTTTGTCGCATTTCAGGAAATATGGAGCGATCTGGATCGAATTTGAGATCAAAGGATTTGTACATGCTTAGGAGTGTCACCCACAGCTCGTTCGAGGACTTATCAGCGATAGAGGATGAGCGAAAGAAGAAGGAAATCAATAGGAGCGACGAGGAGGCGAAAAGAAGGAAGAATGAGCTCAACAGCGCCTCACTCGGCCGAGTAGACCACTCCCTCGGCTGAGCAAGAAGCCCTACTCAGCCGAGCAGAACGGATACGCACACGATGATTTTCAGCGTATACTCGGCCGAACGAAGGAAGCCCCTCGGCCGAGTGAGAAAGTTCACTCGCCCGAGTGGTACAGTGAATTTCGTCCAGAGAAAGGCCAAGTTACTGGAATTTTCAGTGATCCTGAGGAGGCCTCACTCGGCCGAGTATGAATGCTCACTCGGCCGAATGGAGAAGGCCACTCAGTCGAGCCACCCCCCGAAGACAGACCCTGAAACCTCCGATGTTACTGTTTTTATACAGGGTTTGTCACTCGGCCGAGTGACACGGGTCACTCGGCCGAGTGACTCTCTCCGCCTGCTGTTATGGTTGCGATTTTTGGGCTGCGCAGGGGCATTTTGGTCACGATTTTTTGGACGATTTTAGAGGGTATTTAAACCCAGTTATTGCCCTAGTTTAAGAGGCTTTTGGAACATTAATTTTTAGACTTTCTTTTAGGACTTTTGATGGCTACTCTTTGTGAAATCTCAGCTGGAGATCGTCGGCATCTACATTGGTTTGTCTATTATTGTTAAAAACTCAATTTTTATGCATTATTTCTCTTTTGCAATGAATTGTGCCGCGTTTATTATTGATTTTTCTGAGATTTGCATGATGTCTAGTGAGTAGTGCCGTCGTCCTAGGGCATGGGGATGAACCCTATGGGCCATATCTCTGAATTGTGATGAATTTGTAGATTTGTTGCTAGAATTGATTAGGGTTAGGTTGTGGTTGATTGATTACTGGTAGCTTGGAATTCACATCGATTGGGATTTGCAAGAGATTGGATCCCAATTGATAGGAAGGCCTAGATATTCGATTTAGACTGACAATTGGATTTCTCTAGATTTGGTTTGCAAGAGATTGGACCAAAGCTAGGATTTTTAATTGTGAATCTATACTAATATTCGTTTGCAAGAGATTGGACGAATAAGAACTATTACAACCTAGGTCGTAGCTCGAGTTTGCACGAGAGTGGGCTCGGGATACGATTGAACAATGATGTCATTCTTCACGCTAGCGGCTTAGGCTAGGGTTTGCACGATAGTGGGCCCTATCCTAGGTTTGCTATAGACCGGAAATAGCGCGAGAGCATGACCTTGGTTCTACATTAAGTTGCGACTAGTTCACCTATATTCAAGCTTAGCAACAATGAAATTTATGAATCACAAGGATGAGAGACGGTCCGTAGTGGGAATTTCCTATCACTGGACGCTTTTTATTATATTGATATTTTCTCGATACTTGAACGATTGTGACTATTACAACCAACTATTCTTGTTCTCTTAATAGCTAGGTGATTTGAGTAAGACACGGTCATTTGTCCTCCCTGAGTTCGATACCTGCTCACCGCTACACCGTGCGCTTGCAGTAAAACTACAAGCCGTATTTCAGGTATACATCCGGATAGAGATCACCTTGTTGAGCACAAAGTATGAGAGCTTTCACCTGCTTCGATCAGAATCCATCTCAGAGATGTTTGCGAGATTCACTAACCTCGTTTACAAATCTAGATCCCTTGGTAAGCCATACTCTAGTCTTGAGCAGATAAGGAAAATATTAAGGGCCCTTCCAAGCTTGTTCCGACCTAAAATCACTGCCATTTAAGAAGCTAAAGATCTATCACGAATGAGAGTGGAGGACTTAATAGGTAACTTGATGTCACACGAGCTTGAGCTGCAAAACATTGAAGAAAGAGAGAAACCAAAGGAAACGGCTCCAAAACCACTTGCTCTTCAAGATAGCGAGGATGACGAAGACGAGGAGGAGCATGCACTTATGGTAAGAGGGTTCAGCAGGTACATCAAGACAAAGAAAGGAAGAGCTGAAATGGTACAGAGGTTTAATCATTCTAATAAATATAATCATTCTTACTTCTGAACAAAATACTACTGATAAAGTTGAATGCTTTAAATGCAGGAAGAAGGGACACTACACGAGAGATTACCCAAAAGAAACGAGTAACATCGTCGTAAAGAAAGGAAAAGCTCTAGCATTAACATGGGACATGGATAGCGATTATGAAGATGAGGAGCATGAAGCCCACTCCTCCCTCTACTTAATGGGAAAGAACGATGAGGTAAAATCTTGCACTAGAGCTCAACTTTTAAAGAAAATGCAAGATGAAATTGATGAGCTAGATTGTATTGTAGAATGCTATAGAAATTCTTGTTTTGAATTGCAAAAAGAAAATTGTGACATGTTGGAAGAAACTAAAAATCTGAAAGAAGAACATGTTGCATGCAAATCTACCATCACCATGTTGAAAAAAGAAAAATGTAGCTCACCTGAAAAAGTGGATTGTCTTTCTTGTCCATCTTTGTTAAAAGAGATTAGCATGTATAAACAAGATTTGATCAAGCTTGAAACTGAAAGTGAATATGTGATTAGAGAGCTTAATAAGAAGATGTGCAAGCTAAAAAATCAACTTAAAGAAAAAATGATTGATTTTGAAAAGAAAGAAGAGAAAAACAAGAAAGCTTTCATTAGTAAATGCACTTTGCTTGTGAATGAAAATGTTTTATTGAAATCCAAAGTCACTAGTCTAGAATTGTCATTAAATAAATTTTCAATTGGAAAACAATCACTGGATATTATTCTTGGAAATCAACTTTATGGCAATAATAGGCGAGGACTAGGATATGGTTTTAAGAATGTTGCAAAGAAAAATTACAGAAAAGTTCACATTAAAACAACAAAGGTTGGACATCTTCATGCAAAGTGCTTTACATGTGGGTGCGTTGGTCATACCTCTTATTATTGCAAATATAGGAACAAAAACATTAAATTCAAGCAAATATGGGTTCCTAAAAATTTGATGACTAACGTGAGTGGACCTTTTTGGATTCCAAGGCCACACATAACATCTTCCAGGTAGGTAAGATGGAGATGGCTAGGAACTATGAATTGAATGTCGCATCTTTTTAAAGTTCCGTAGCCAAACGACGATGCGAATGTATGGTTTTTCCTTTTTGAACTTAATGCATGCCTTCATAGCGCTTTTGGTGTGCGTTCATTTTTTTGTGTGCTTGACTTATTTTTTATTTGTGTGCTAGTTTGTTTCCTTGCTAGCTTAGTTCTTTATAATCACAAATTAAAAAAATAAAAAAGTCAAAAAGCAATAAAAAATTGGTACTAAAGGAACATCTTTCTTTTGAATCATTTAAGTGATATTAATGAATGATACTCATATCCATGTAAAAGTTGATGTATTATAGTTATGGCTACATGCGCATATTTGATTTTTTGAATAGGCATGACATGTTCAATGATTAGAATAATTTGATTCCTACACCTACACTTTCACTCTCACAAATATTAAATATTGTTGTACTTTGGAGACATTGTCACTCCCCGCTTCCTAAAAATGTGGAGGCGAGACGTGAGAAGGTCCGCTCAGACTTGAAGCTGAAAAGCCGCAAGTCCGATAAGCGTCAAATAGAACTACAAATGGCAGGTCCTTGCAATGCAATACGGAACAACAATAATAACTAGAAGGAGAGACAGATAAAACGTTCAATCTCAGATTATCCATTAATTAAATTACAATATCACAGAAAAGCCACCAGGCTAAAAGGAAAAGAGTCTAAGGCCCAAACATGGCCAACAAGGTATAACATACATACAAAGGTGCCACGCACCAACAACTAACAGCAAACCTAAACAAAGAAGTGAACACGAGCGGTCTTCAAGACAGGCCCCTGGTGCCCACTCACCTCCACGGCAAACATCAGCATCAGCAGCACCATATCCCCTGCAACAAAGCTCTGGCTCTGGGTCTAACATGTGACACCCAAAAGAGAGAGGGGCACATGTCAGCAAGTCTGGAAAGACTTGTGCAAGGAAACGGAAAGAAAGGTAAACTAGCAACCTAGTAGTTATAGTATGATGCATGGCATGGCAAGTATAGTATGGAAGTGACAAGTAAAGGGAAGTACAAGTAGCAAGTATGTCACGGATAACAAGTAAACATGGACAAGTACAAGTCGAGTGGTTCACGTCAAGTGAACAGTAAAGTAAACAAGTGGCAGTTGTGACATGCAATGTCAAGTAACAAGTACAAGGGATCACTCAACGAGTGCCCTATTGCCCGCAGGCTGTGTTCAAGTATCAAGTACAAGGGATCACTCAACGAGTGCCCTATTGCCCGCAGGCTGTGTTCAGCTCGTCTTCTGGAACACGAGCCAGAAAGTGTATTTGGCATAGGATTGTGCCCATGCAAGGTGGGTGCCTAGTCGGTAACAAGTAACACTAATATGTAGCGATGCTACGTAATCACGATGAGTATTCAAGTGTGCAATGACATGAGCAGATATTCGCGTACAGTTTATTGAAATTAGACATGACAGGCAAAATGCAATGGCATGAACAGATATTCGCGTACCGTTTATTTAAATTAAACATGGCAGTTAAAGATGCATGGATGACATGAACAGTTAACACGCGTACCGTTAAGGAAAGTAAACGTGACATACAAGCATGATGAAAGTGACGGACCAAGCTTCGTTGTCAAGCTAGGTCAATGGCGTCTAAACGGCTATCCTTTCACCGTCTAGTCTCTTTTACGCTAAAGCAAGGTAAATGGCCTAAGACATGGCCTAAATCAAGGGATGCAAGTTTCACTTGCCTGGCACCGAGGAGAACGATCAACGAAGGCACATCACACAAATTGTTATCTACGGGAATGGATCACTGTCAAGGAAAAACAACATTAGAATGGTAACTAATCCGTATTCACAATCGAACCCTATGATTTCTAATGATCCATTTTATTAGGGTTTCACAAATATCAAGTGTGGGTTATGAGATTATTAGAGGAAGAATACTACCCGTGAAGAAGCGGAGGAACGATGTCGAGCAACCACGGCAACGGAAGAACGATCCGGCTCAGATCTGGAAATGAGGGAAAATCTGGAGAAATGGGTTTGGATGAGGCTTTTGGGGATTTGATGAGGGTTTGTGGTTGAGGAGAGGTAGGATATGTGAAATGAGGGTTTGGATGATGATGGATAAGCTTGGGATGAAGGATCAATGGTTTGGGGAAGAAGGGGGCTCAATGGGGGAGAAATTAGGGTTTGGGGTGATGAGGAAGAAGAAGAAAACGTTTGGGACGTATTTATAGAAAAGTGTGGCGGCTAGGGCAAAACTAGGGTTTCCTGGGCTGATTAGTCGGTCAAAGAAGGATTGGTGACCGACTAGTTTGGGAACTAGTCGGTCGGTTGATCAACGCAGACCGACTAAGAGCAAACAGTAACTCGCTCAGGAAAACTGGACTATGAGTTAGTCGGTCCGTGAAGGCTTGTCAACCGACTAGTTTGAGAACTAGTCGGTCGGTGAGTGTTCATAGACCGACTAAAGGCTGAATTCTGAGAGAGATCATGGGAATGAGAGTTAGTCGGTCTGAGAAGGATTCATGACCGACTAGTTTAGCATCTAGTCGGTCGATGGTTGTTCTTAGACCGACTAAGAGTAAACAGTAGCTCCAGAAAAATTGATTGAATGAACTAGTCGGTTCCAGTTGATTTCCTGACCGACTAGATTGGAATCTAGTCGGTCGGTTGATCTTCTTGAACCAACTAACGTGCACGAAAAGTCTCGAAATGGAGCGCGAAGGTCCGGGATGAATTCTAAGGTTTCTAGGATCAACCTATCGCTAAGATATGATCGATATGAAGCTCGTCACGAGTGACTTACTCCGAGTTCAATGATTCTAAGGAAGAAGCTAGAAGATCACATCAAAAGGAATGAAAACGAAAGTTAGGAAATCTCAACGAGATGAATGAAAGCGAGAACTATGGAAATGGAAACCACACAAGGGGAGAACCCACCATCACAAGCAAAACACACTGATAATCCAATCATACAAAAACCAGTCGTTACATCCTACCCACCTTAGAATAAAGTCCGTCCTCGGACTTTCTAACATATATATAGTCGCTCGGGTAACTACCCTCAACCAATATCACATTATAAATTCAACCAAGTACTTTTCATTTCGAGTGCTTATATATATATGCACTAGAAATCAAATATTACTACCACTACACACATATTTTCACGCACATAGTACACTCATACTTATTATAGTCAATCAATTTCATACACGTATTTCAATTACATATATATAGTCAATATATTTATACAACAATAAACACTTATCACTTACTATAAGAAAATAACCAAGCCTCTCTTATTTGAAAATAATTTCACTTTTTTTTTGTCATTCAAATACATGCAAATATTTCACCATATTTTCACCCCACATATAGTCCTATAACTATATATTGGTATAGCCACCCACAATCGTGTGCGTAACACAACCAAGCACAAACAACTCAAATACCATACATGCATCACCCATCACTATTCACCACCACATACAATTATACCAAAGTACATAGAGTATACCCACTCAAGCTTGAGTGAGACTCAAATCATAGCAGGACATTTATATGCGTAACACAGTATCCATACACATACCAATACCACTCCAAGGCATACACATCCACGTATCACATATTTTCACACCATATCCATCCATTTATAATTACCATATCAACACATCAACTACATACAAGTTTAAGAAATGCAATAGTCGGGTATACCTCCTGATATACACGCATACGACATCTCATAAAACAAGTAGTACCAATCAAAATTATCATTCTGTTATCATACGTATATCACATCATACTCAAGCAGAAAATTACCTACACACAACATACAAATGCCAACACCCATACCACTATATACACACCACGAAATCAACACTATGACGACATAACCACTTAACTAATGGGCCCACCAAACTATAACAAGGTTGACACAGGCAACGACAAGCTCTATGGGCTAGACAATAGGAAGGAACCGAACCTAGATCATGACGAATAGAAAGATCGAAAAACATGGGTTCAGCTAGGACGAAGATAAGGAGCCAAATTTGGTTAGGGGAATCAGGGTAAGACTGTGAATGTGCAATGATACCATTAAGGAATACGTAAAGAAGGTAGTGTAAACAACATAAGTTAAAATACGTGAATTCAAAGACCGTTGTACTTCAAAAAGTCGGAGTCCTCGTTTGTATAAAATTATTTAGAGATCGATAAACAAATTGTTTGAAAACGAGTTTGAGACGAATATACGTAGTAAGAGGAAAAGTGGTTTATTGGCTTATATAAAACCATCATGAGGAAAAAGGAAATCATTTACTCGAACATTAAAACATAGGTCAGAAATGTTGTGCGGCAGCAATCTAAAAAAATTTGGAAAAGTTTGAGATTCGAAGATTGAAATCAGATCAAGTATAGTGTGGAGAATTTAAGCGCATGCTAAAGGTTTTCCAAATCTTAAAACTGAAGAGAAATCCCAAATAAGCCATATCGAAAATACTTTTAGAGAAATCCGGATTTGCCAACAAAATTGATTTATACAATATCTTAATGTACGAGCAAAACGAACGTGGTACCGATATATAAAAATAATTGAAGTCATATTTTAGAAATTATCTTAAAAGTGTGTATGGTGAATGGAAAGATAATAGCTTAGTAGTATGGAAAAAGAAAAGGATATTTAAACTCATCAAGTTAGTATTAAAACATTTAAACCGTTTTATGAAGGGTCTAAGTCAGGAATGATTTCGAAATAGTAATAAATTTTTTTTTAATTACAAAAATCTGAAATATGGAAAATGTTGAGCACAAAATCGACTTGCTAAAAGCCGAAGTCCAAAGGGACTTGAAAAGTTTATTAAGAGTAAGCACGAGGTGTTTTCGAATAAAATTTTAATGGCACAAG